>CM065686.1:54004501-54073531 GCA_017654935.2 Phymorhynchus buccinoides | reverse complement strand
TTTGGATTTTTGCTTGAAAATTTTACTTGATTTTTTCAAATTTTGCTTTACTGTATACAGTGGCAATAGGGCATTTGCCACGAGTGTTCGTTCACTATACTAGACTACTAATTTGCCCGAGCTCGTTCTGCCCGAGTTGCGCTGACCTCTCTAATTCAACTCTCTAAATTCAACTCAGTGAAATTCAAGGTCACCGGCGCGTGGCAAATGCTCTATTGGTGTTACTCTACTTTTTAAACAACTGCTTTTCAGTCTCCTTTAACATTCAAACACATATCACATAGACTACAATGCACAAATCATTCACTAAAGGCCTGTCAATACTCAAATCGTAATATCAAATAACTGCTTCCTATCTCTAGCCAGACTATCAATTCACACAAAAATCAAGCACTCCAGCATCTCTATGTACCACACACACACCTGCGCAAACATACACCAATTATCAACATATCTTTCAATCCATCACAAAATCTGAATTTATTCTCTCAATTCACACACCCTCCCATTTACACAAATACATACACTTCAGTTTCCAATCTCCTTTCATTTGTATTACTTCCATCTCCTTCATCCACAATCATTCTCCCTCCCCGTACTCCAAAATGCTTACATTCCCTCTTTATTTATTCACATGTCATTCCCTCTAATTTCTTTTGTTCACACCATTCTTCTTCTTCGTCGATCACTCAGTTTCCTGTCATATATCACGATGAGCGCTGATGCATCATGCTGCAATTACGCGCCTAACTAAGAAATAGGCCTAGCATGTCCGTCTTCGGATGGAGAAAATCTTTGTAAGAGTTTCTAAAACGAAGGCAGGAGAATGGACCACTAAGGCAGAAAGATAGTAGATGACAGTAAGCAAAGGGAAAAGGCAGAGTCAAAGGGAGTGACAAATAAGAGGAAGTTATAAGCACAAAACTTCCAGAAGGTGGGGAAACTATCCGTATAAAGATCCCACCCCCAACCCCCACAGGGATACTATCATTCTATCATTCCTTTCTTTCTGCACATTATAATTCCTTTCAGCACATACACACTATCAGTCATTTCAATTGTACATTCCATAATCTCCTCTCTTCAATCCATTCATAAATGCTACCACTCCTTCCCACTTCTATTACTCCATCCTCCCTTCAATCATATACATTGTCACCCCCTCTTCCTTCACTTACGCATGCTGTCATTCACATTTTTCATTTTCACTCATACATGCGGCACCATCCTACTCCTTTTCATTCACAGTATCAACTTTCAAATTCTCTTCAGTCACAAATGTTGCCTTGCAATTTAGCACACAGACAAATGCTAACATTTATGCACGCACGCACGCACACATACACACACACTCGCAAGCACACACCACACAGACACATGCGTACACACACATACACAGAACACACTCGCAAGCACACACCACACAGACACATGTGTACACACACACACATACACACACACTCACAAGCACACACCACACAGACACATGTGTACACACACACATACACACACACTCACAAGCACACACCACACAGACACATGTGTACACACACACACACACACACACACTCACAAGCACACACCACACAGACACATGTGTACACACATACACATACACACACACTCGCAAGCACACACCACACAGACACATGTGTACACACACACACACACACACATACACATACACACACACTCGCAAGCACACACCACACAGACACATGTGTACACACACACACACACATACACACACACTCGCAAGCACACACCACACAGACACATGTACACACAGACACACACACACACACACACACACACAGAATGTCATACACAAGGAAAAAAGCGGCCAAAGTGCCCCAACCCGCCAACCCCCTCCCTCCGCGCTGCACTCAATCGATGCTCTCGATCTCTCCAGCGTTCTTGCGGTTGGGGTCTTTGGCCACGGTGAATCCCAACAAAGCACTGCCATCCAGCTTTTGCATCTTCTTCTTCTTCTTCGCCCCCTTCTTGGCTCCCACCTCCGTGAACCCCCCGTGGTCGGAGTTGCTCGTCTGCACCGTGTTGCCACGGATTTCTCGGGGGTTGACCGCGGGCGCTGGACCCCAGATAGATTCCTGCACACAGGAGTGGGGAGATACGAGTGTGAGTAAAGTGAACACATGGCTAACTCATTCACATCGCAACAACTTTGAATTATTAAAAAACCTCACAAATCACTCCAGCCATACACACAAACAAAACGTACATAAACAAAAGGAGAAATGAAAGAAGATTACAGGTTTTTACTTCAGGTTTAGACATAGGGAAGTAGCAGATCAGACTTTTTTATATATATATAGACTTTATATAGAAAAACTCTCTACACCGATTAGTTTTCCCACAACAAACCACTACAAAAGCAAAGTCAGAGGCAAAATAGTTGTCTAAGGGAGTGAAGCGAGTTTAGAAGTGACCAAGGTGCACACAGATTTACTTCCCTGGAAGCAAATGCATAAAATTGACAGTTATCTATTAATTTCCGAACATGTATATGTCTGGAACGACTTGAATGATTGAGCTAATGCAGTGATTGTTAACTTTTCGCAACACACTGCTAGAATACTAGCAAGGCACAAGCTTACCGTTGCCGACATGCTGCTAGTATCTTAGCAACAGACAAAATGCCCCTGAGGCCGACAGTGGTGTGGCTGCTTTCAACTCATTCAGTTAAACACACAATAACGAGTTGGTTTTCAAATTTTATATCATTTAAACAACCGCCCGTGCCAAGTATGACACTTTGCACCGCTCCATATGATTTGCTAAATGAAAAGAACCATAACAAAGTTCAGTTGTACAGTTGCTCACTCTTTTGTTTAGGGAGAAAAAAACAGCAATTTGGCTACCCTCCACACTCAAAACATTAAAGACCCTCCACGTCACGTGTCAAAATCACGGTTTTCACGTGTTTTCCCTCTTATAGCTGGTAACAATTCTTAAGAAATCTTCCCAGCATAAGAGGGAATGTGACACGTGATGTGGGGGGTCTTTAATGTTGCTACTTTGCACAATGTCAGTAAAACTTTGATCAAATACTTACCGTATTTTACGGACTACAAGGCGCACCTGATTATAAGGCGCATCCCCCAAATTTCACACAAAACTTAGATTTTGTTCTTCTATTTTCTTACTAATTTTTGAGTCATATTATAAGGCTCGGGGCTCTTGGTCTGGGAAAAAAGTATCGCCTTATAGTCCGTAAAATACGGTAGTTACAAAGAAAAAGAAGGGAAAAAAGACAGAACTCTGATTTTGATTACTTTACCTGTTATTTTTTACTTTTTTTAAATACCTAAATTTTTCAACATATGTGACCCCGCACCACGAAAGGGACATTAAGTGTCAAACTGACCATTTTGAGAGAATTATACATTTGAAAACTTTTCCGGAGTTATGAGCACTTAAAGTTAGTAGGGCGAGCACTGGCCATTTTGAGAAAACACGGTCTAAAGTCTAGCCTATCTTAAGAAAATGCATTAACATACTCATTTTAAAGCACTTATAACACTATTTAGAAACCATATTAAAGATTGTCCTTTATAAATATGAAAGATAAGATGTTAGAGAACACGAAAATACCCATAACTCAAAATTGACCAAAAATTAGATTTTTGACTCTCCAAGCCTGTTGTTAGAAACTAGCCCAGCGACTTAATGTCCCTTTCGTGATGCTGAGTCACATATTATGAAGGCACACAAAGTGATTACCTCTTCCTGTCGTTTCTCCTTCCGAGCCTTGTTGTTGAAGTGGCTTCGCTTCTCCATGAACTCTTTGCCAAACTGACTCGCCTTCTTGCTCTCTCCCAGGTAGCTCCTCACATAGTCCATCACCTGCCAAAGTTCTTCAGTTGTATCAATGACAGCATTTTTGTCCATGTTTTAACCCTTTCAACGCCAGCCATTTTTCAGCCAAAACTTTCCGTTAAACTTACCTGGGTAGAGAAAAGATTTCATCTGCCAAATTTGGGATTCCTTTGTGACATCCATCAAATAAGGCCTATCCTTACCTCCCAAAATTAACATAAGGTCATTAAATAACAGACCCTCATCTGATGCCTTTCAGTGGCGTGGGTGTTCAATCATTGTGGTGCCAAGAGGCGACAGAGGCGATGAAAGGGTTAACATTAACCATATTTTTCGGATCATTAGGCGAATAGGGCAATTTTCAAGAAAAATCTGGAAAAAATTAAAGTAAAAGGCGCCCTCGTTTATAAGGCGAAAAGAAAGTCGAAGTTTGAAGCCCGTACATGTCCTGTAAACGCTGACCGACCGCCATTACTGCTGTCATAAACGAGAGTTGGCTCCCTTCTCAAATAATCAAACTTCCGTTTTTGCGACTTCCGGTTGTTATGTTTGGACTTTTCTTCGCGAAAACTGGTAGAATAATGACATTTTCAGCTCTACAACGATGCTTTTTGCGTCCAATGAAGGGTTATGGCATCTGTTGGACAATATCTTGGATAATAATAGGGGTTTTGAAGCATTTTAACATGAGTATTCGTCGTATCGGCGACTCGTTACCACTTTCGATGTTGTGACTCACAGTAGACTGTGTACTGAGTACGGCAATCGTTGCCTCTCTTCTCACGATTTTGTTCACTAATAGGGCGCCCTCGTTTATTAGGCGCATAGGTCGAAATTAGAGAACAAAATATCGCCTTATAGTCCGAAAATTATGGTACCCTTGATCCATTACACTTCCAATAAACAAATCCCATCTTCTTTTTCCTCTTCAGCATTCCCAGGCCATAGGTCAAGTACGTATGTGTCCGGTTTTCAGTTTTCACTGGGTTCCCCGCTGCATACAGCCGACAAATAAACTAAATTGATAGTCCTTAACCCTTTCGCCGCCAGCCATTTTTTAGCCTAAATTCAGCCATTTTTTAGCCTAAATTTTCCATCAAATTTTACATGGGCAGAAAAAAGATTTTGTCTGCAATATTGGGAATTCCTCTGTGACATGTTTAAAACAAGGCCTATCCTTACCTCTTTAAATTAAGAACACAAGATCATTGGATAACAGATCCAGATTTCAAGGCTTTTTATGACACGGGTATTAAATCATTATGGTGCAAAAATGCGACATCGGCGGTGAAAGGGTTAAACAAGCAAAAATTAACAGAACTTACTTAATTCTTAAACCATTATAAAAGCTCAATAAGAATTCTGGTCTTTCTATTAATAATTCAGGTCTTTCCTGGTATTGCAGTACCTCCAGGATCAACCCAATATCTTTACATTTATAAATGTCCCATATGTACCTGTACCAGGGCCTGTATTCACGTTGAGATAGCATGAGACTTAGCATGATGCTAACTTAGAAGCTCTTCCAATGTCCTATATAGGACATTGGAAGAGCTTCTAAGTTAGCATCATGCTAAGTCTCATGCTATCTCAACGTGAATACAGGCCCAGGTCAGGAGACGTTAAACACACTTTCTTCTATAAAAGCACAAGCGACAAAAATATTTCTGCTCATAATTACCTCATACGGAGAGTCCACTTCTTTCAGGAACGACACAAACGTTTCAACTGCAACAAAAAGATATTCCTTTTTTACATTTCTGTTAATTTTTTGAACTCAACTCATCAAAATAGCCACTTTCAAGCATTCCATTTTTTATTTTTATTTTAATTCTCACTGTGAAAATTAAGGCAAAGGTATGCTTGTGCACACACATTCACACACACACACACACACACACACACACACACATGTTGGGAAGGATGCTCGACTTCAAATATATCCAACTTTTTGTGAAGCATGATTGGCTGTCCATCCTTTTCCTTAGTTTTGTTTTCATTTTCAATGCATGAATATGCGTTTTCTTGTTTGTACTGTGCTTGTATGAGACCACACTGTAATTTCCCTGAACGAGATAATAAAGAAAATTTGACTTCGACACACACAGACAAAGAAATCTTTTCAGCTCTCAGGCTATATTCAAGAATTACTGAGCTCCGTTATATTGCTCAGCAATAGGAATTGTTCGGAAATAATTAAGGGGAGTAATTTCATGGCGTGTGGGAGTGATCTTGCCTAATTCAATTGGTCAAACATGGGGAGTTACTCTACCTTCAGGTAGATCCCCAGCGTGTGCTTGATTACACTTACATCACTTAGAACACTGTGTCATTTAAAAATTGATGTCATATATTTTTACGTCACATTTTGCAAGTTCTCTCAGTTTCTGGATGCTGGACACCCCTCATTTTTTTAAAATAGTGTGTCAAAAGTACCGTCCATTCAAATTAACAACAACATACACAGACACACAAATACACACACACACAGCGCACCCATTTCCCGAATCAAGCAATATACAGAAACAAGTCAGATTCTCTTTTCACCATATTTTTTTCCAATGTAACCTAATAATCATATTTCTGTCAAGCATGTGTGCAAAATAAGGCAAAATCATATGGGTAAACAGGTCTGTATATTATTTTCCCTTTGCTGCATGACTTTTGGGACACGCTGAATTGTCACTTACTGTCGACCTACACTCCATGCCTTCCGGGGAAGACGAGCTCATGGGAGACATGAGCAAGTCATGAGTGAAAGTAAAACTTCTCGCTGAACATGACACGCTGAATTGTCACTTACTGTCGACCTACACTCCGTGCCTTCCGGGAAAGACGAGCTCATGGGAGACATGAGCAAGTCATGAGTGAAAGTAAAACTTCTCGCTGAACATGACACGCTGAATTGTCACTTACTGTCGACCTACACTCCATGCCTTCCGGGAAAGTCGAGCTCATGGGAGACATGAGCAAGTCATGAGTGAAAGTAAAACTTCTCGCTGAACATGACACGCTGAATTGTCACTTACTGTCGACCTACACTCCGTGCCTTCCGGGGAAGACGAGCTTATGGGAGACATGAGCAAGTCATGAATGAAAGTAAAACTTCTCGCTGAACATGACACGCTGAATTGTCACTTACTGTCGACCTACACTCCGTGCCTTCCGGGACAGACGAGCTCATGGGAGACATGAGCAAGTCATCAGCTTCAACAAATCTTTATTATCTCAAAATGATAATTTTAAAAAGTCATGGGTGAAAATAAAACCTTCTGGAAGAACGTCGCAGGCAAGTCATGGGTGAAAGTAAAACATTCTGGAAGAACGTCGCAGGCAAGTCATGGGTGAAAGTAAAACATTCTGGAAGAACGTCGCAGGCAAGTCACGGGTGAAAGTAAAACATTCTGGAAGAACGTCGCAGGCAAGTCATGGGTGAAAGTAAAACATTCTGGAAGAACGTCGCAGGCAAGTCATGGGTGAAAGTAAAACATTCTCTCAATCCTGAAATGACACATTTCAATGTTCTCTGAAACTTCCCAATCCTGAAGTGGGTGCCCATGTTAAAAATAATTTCCAATGTGTGCGTCTGTGTATACAGGATGGGCGGGGATAGTGTTAGAATTGCATGCATCTATCATTTTGTTTTAATCTGCCAATGGCAGTGCCATCGATTTTGGCAGAATTGATTTTACAAGACCGTGGATCCGGATGACCAGATAGCAAACCCTGAAGACTTTCTATTGGCTTATTCAATCCCGATTTCAAAAGCACGCCTGAATTAATTTCACTCATGGCAAGTGCCTGCAGCGATGTTAACACCATAATGGGAGCCACTTTGAAAACATACTGCAGTTAGTGCCTACTGATATGTTAGGGAGTGGGCTTCTTTAACCGTTTCTCCTTTGTTGCAAGACTCAACTAGGGACAGCGTGTAGAGGGACTTACTGTCGACCCGCACCCCCATGTGCGTGTGTGTGTGTGTGTATGTGTGCGTGCGTGCGTGCGCGCACGTGTGTGTGTGGTGTATGTGTGCATGCGCATGTTTGTGTTGTGTGTACGTGTGATGCGTTCTTGTAGGCCCCTATATCAGTGTATGTATGCATGGTGTGTGTGTGCGCATGTATGCGTGTGTATGTGTGTGTGTGTGCTTGTGCTGGGTGTGCGTGTTGTTTTAGTGAATATTATGTTGTTATTTCATGCTTGTGAATTGTGTGAAAATGCATATGTGCGGTAGTAGTAGTAGTAGTAGTAGTAGTCACAGCAGTTGTTGTTGCTGATTGATATGTGTATTGTTTTTGTCTGCTGATGTTATTGGATTTTTGTTTCATGTTTTTATTCCATTTCAATTTTGTATAAAGCGCCCTGTAGCCTACATAGTAGGATGGGCGCTATATAAATTTTCCTTATTATTATTATTATGTCCTGGAGGAAGGCCTCACACCACACAGTGAACTGGTCCTTGCTCTGCTGCAATAATATAGTAGGGACAGTAATATAGTAGGGAAAGTAATATAGTAGGAACAGGGTGACTTACTGTCAACCTGCACCTCCATGTCCTGGAGGAAGGCCTCGCACCACATGGTGAACTCGTCCCTGCTCTGCTGTAATAACATAGTAGGGACAGGGTGACTTACTGTCAACCAGCACCTCAATGAAGGCCTCACACCACACGGTAAACTGGTCCTTGCTCTGCTGTCATAATATAGTAGGGACAGGGTGACTTACTGTCCACCTGCACCTCCATGTCCTGGAGGAAGGCCTCACACCACATGGTGAACTCGTCTTTGCTCTGCTGCGTGGTCTCTTTGAACAGCCTCTGCACTGCCTCCTGGCACAACACACACCATGCACATACAATGAAACAACAGTTCTCTGGACCTTGAATGAAGGTCTGTTTCATGTCCTTTGACCTAGAACAGGCACATGTATTAGGTATTAGGTACTTTATAGTCACAGAGGTGTCTCTGTGAAATTCGGGTTGCTCCCACCTGGAGAGCGCGTCACAGCCAGAGGCACGCCACCCAATTTTGTTTTTTGCATGCGATTTTTGTGTGACTGATGAGGGGAGGGCTAAATTTTAACCAAATGACAACTTTTTCGTTGCCACTGGGTTCAACGTATGCTAAGTGCATGGGCACACAGGACCTCGGTTTATCGTCTCATCCGAAAGACTACACGTTCAGACCGTAAGGCCTAGTGCAAAGTGAGAGGAAAAATCCCCTGTACCCAGGTTCGAACTCGGGTTTACTTGACACGAAGCGAACGCGCTACCACTGTGCCACTCTACAATGTGGGACATTTATAACTGCAGTATGAAGATAGTGGGGCAATCGTGGAGGTACTGCAATTCCAGGAAAGTCCCGATGGTTTTGGATAATCAAGATTAATCTTGCTCTGTGGTTTGCTCCAGTAAAGGGGTTGCATACTACCTCTTGGCCACGCGCAAGGGCGATAACTTTATGTACTGAATCGAGCGCGCTACCTAATGACAAGGGGTGGAGTTCGCGACATGCAAGGGCGATAACTTTATGTACTGAATCGAGCGCGCTACCTAATGACAAGGGGGGAGTTCGAGACATGCAAGGGCGATAACTTTATGTACTGAATCGAGCACGCTACCTAATGACAAGGGGTGGAGTTCGCGACATGCAAGGGCGATAACATTATGTACTGAATCGAGCGCGCTACCTAATGACAAGGGGTGGAGTTCGCGACATGCAAGGGCGATAACTTTATGTACTGAATCGAGCGCGCTACCTAATGACAAGGGGTGGAGTTCGCGACATGCAAGGGCGATAACTTTATGTACTGAATCAAGCGCACAACCTAGAGACAATCAGGGGGTGGAGAATGTTCACTGGCTATACACTGCTTCTTTGCAATGCGCAAGGGCGATAACTTTATGCAGGTGGTGCACACAATTCAGTACAACTCAGGGACAGAGAATGTTCAGTATAAAGCCTCACTGCACAGACACCTTGAAAATACAGGGTAAAACTGCATAATTTGTTTTAGTTGCAGTTCAGCCCTTTACTCCTCCACTCACCTCCTCTTCTCTCATAACTATACATCATTTCCGTGTTCGTTATACTGTGATGCGTAAAGAGGATTGTCAATCTTTGCTCCTCCACTCACCTCCTCTTCTCTCATAACTATACATCATTTCCGTGTTCATAATACTGTGATGCGCAAAGAGGATTGTCAATCTTTGCTCCTCCACTCACCTCCTCTTCTCTCATAACTATACATCATTTCCGTGTTCGTTATACTGTGATGCGTAAAGAGGATTGTCAATCTTTGCTCCTCCACTCACCTCCTCTTCTCTCATAACTATACATCATTTCCGTGTTCGTAATACTGTGATGCGCAAAGAGGATTGTCAATCTTTGCTCCTCCACTCACCTCCTCTTCTCTCATAACTATACATCATTTCCGTGTTCGTAATACTGTGATGCACAAAGAGGATTGTCAATCTTTGCTCCTCCACTCACCTCCTCTTCTCTCATAACTATACATCATTTCCGTGTTCGTAATACTGTGATGCGCAAAGAGGATTGTCAATCTTTGCTCCTCCACTCACCTCCTCTTCTCTCATAACTATACATCATTTCCGTGTTCATAATACTGTGATGCGCAAAGAGGATTGTCAATCTTTGCTCCTCCACTCACCTCCTCTTCTCTCATAACTATACATCATTTCCGTGTTCGTAATACTGTGATGCACAAAGAGGATTGTCAATCTTTGCTCCTCCACTCACCTCCTCTTCTCTCATAACTATACATCATTTCCGTGTTCGTAATACTGTGATGCGCAAAGAGGATTGTCAATCTTTGCTCCTCCACTCACCTCCTCTTCTCTCATAACTATACATCATTTCCGTGTTCGTAATACTGTGATGCGCAAAGAGGATTGTCAATCTTTGCTCCTCCACTCACCTCCTCTTCTCTCATAACTATACATCATTTCCGTGTTCGTAATACTGTGATGCGCAAAGAGGATTGTCAATCTTTGCTCCTCCACTCACCTCCTCTTCTCTCATAACTATACATCATTTCCGTGTTCGTAATACTGTGATGCACAAAGAGGATTGTCAATCTTTGCTCCTCCACTCACCTCCTCTTCTCTCATAACTATACATCATTTCCGTGTTCGTAATACTGTGATGCACAAAGAGGATTGTCAATCTTTGCTCCTCCACTCACCTCCTCTTCTCTCATAACTATACATCATTTCCGTGTTCGTAATACTGTGATGCGCAAAGAGGATTGTCAATCTTTGCTCCTCCACTCACCTCCTCTTCTCTCATAACTATACATCATTTCCGTGTTCGTAATACTGTGATGCGCAAAGAGGATTGTCAATCTTTGCTCCTCCACTCACCTCCTCTTCTCTCATAACTATACATCATTTCCGTGTTCGTAATACTGTGATGCGCAAAGAGGATTGTCAATCTTTGCTCCTCCACTCACCTCCTCTTCTCTCATAACTATACATCATTTCCGTGTTCGTAATACTGTGATGCACAAAGAGGATTGTCAATCTTTGCTCCTCCACTCACCTCCTCTTCTCTCATAACTGTACATCATTTCCGTGTTCGTAATACTGTGATGCGCAAAGAGGATTGTCAATCTTTGCTCCTCCACTCACCTCCTCTTCTCTCATAACTGTACATCATTTCCGTGTTCGTAATACTGTGATGCACAAAGAGGATTGTCAATCTTTGCTCCTCCACTCACCTCCTCTTCTCTCATAACTGTACATCATTTCCGTGTTCGTAATACTGTGATGCGCAAAGAGGATTGTCAATCTTTGCTCCTCCACTCACCTCCTCTTCTCTCATAACTGTACATCATTTCCGTGTTCGTAATACAGTGGAACCTCCATTATAAGACCTCTCTCACCTCCTCTTTTTTGGACTTGGGAGGGGCCGCCGTGGAGTTGGACGCTGTCTTGGGCGGGGACTGTTTGGATTTGTGGGGCTTCTGGCTGAGCAGGGAGGGGAATTCTGAGGACACCTGGTTGCTGCAACACAGAAAGAAAAGGGAAAAAAGATTGTTTAAATAAAATAGACCATGAAAAAGCCAGACCATGCAGCTGTGCGGCAGCATTTTCGGGTCCAGTGACCTTACAGGAACAAGCAGACAAACGCCCCTGAAACTAAACCCTTATCAAACAGTCTACACCTGCACTTTACAGCACCCATGCGCCAGCAAGGATAACTTTTGTTTTTATGTATTTTATTTTACACGGTGAAAGAAACTTTCCACGTGCGTTTGTTTATACAATGAACAAAGAAACATATGACTATGAGTTATGAGCTCTCTACTAAAGAGTAAAAAGAAATTCCCCTCATTAAAAAAAGTCATACTCAATAGTATATCTCTGCAGAAAAAATGAACATTGTCAAGTGAAATAAATAAGTGTCTTAATATAAGTTACAAAAACAATATGAGATACTACACATACACACGCATACACAGTCTTTCTCACACACACACAGTCACACACACACACACAGAGTCACACACACACACAGAGTCACACACACACACACACTCACACACAGTCACACACACACACAGAGTCACACACACACACACACACAGAGTCACACACACACACAGAGTCAAACACACACACACACAAATGTGCCTGTGTATCTTGTTACCTTGTTATATATGTATATATATGTATTTGAGCGTGTAGATGTTTGCTTATGAGACAAGAGAGAGAGAGAGAGAGAGAGAGAGAGAGAGAGAGAGGGGGGGGGGGGGGAGCGTGTGTGTGTTGCATACAAGTACTCGGGTGTGTGCGTGCATGAACTTAATGTTTTTTTGTTTGTTTTGTGTGTGTGTGTGTGTGTGTTTTCATGTTTATTTTCATTCTTTAATTGTTGTGTTATAGATGGCTTCATGTAAAAAAGCAAATCTTTATTGCTCATTCAATGTTCCATCTGAAAATTAAAATGTTGACTTTGATTTTCACACACACAGTCACTCACACACACAGACAGTCACACACAGAGTCACACACACACACAGAGTCACACACACACACACACACACACACACACACACAGTCACACACACAGCTGATCCAACCTATCACTTCTCTCACTCTCGGACTCACCTCTCTTTCGTGGACTTTTTGGCAGAGGATTTGGGGACCACAGGCGTGGGGTTCCCGTTTCCCCAGATGGAGGAGGGCGCGGAGGCTCCCCAAATGGAGGTGGTCCCACTCCACGGTGTGGCAGAGGAGGAGGAGGAGGAGGAGGGGGGGGTGCTCTGGGTGTTGTTGACAGGCCCTGGACCCCACACCGCTGCCTGGGACAGGCTCATCGCCTGCACACAGAAAACGACGCGTTAACCAGCTGCCTGGGACAGGCTCATCGCCTGCACACAGAAAACGACGCGTTAACCAGCTGCCTGGGACAGGCTCATCGCCTGCACACAGAAAACGACGCGTTAACCAGCTGCCTGGGACAGGCTCATCGCCTGCACACAGAAAACAACGCGTTAACCAGCTGCCTGGGACAGGCTCATCGCCTGCACACAGAAAACGACGCGTTAACCAGCTACCTGGGACAGGCTCATCGCCTGCACACACAAAATGACGCGTTAACCAGCTGCCTGGGACAGGCTCATCGCCTGCACACAGAAAACGACGCGTTAACCAGCTGCCTGGGACAGGCTCATCGCCTGCACACAGAAAACGACGCGTTAACCAGCTGCCTGGGACAGGCTCATCGCCTGCACACAGAAAACAACGCGTTAACCAGCTGCCTGGGACAGGCTCATCGCCTGCACACAGAAAACGACGCGTTAACCAGCTGCCTGGGACAAGCTCATCGCCTGCACACAGAAAACGACGCGTTAACCAGCCACTGTGGCGCAGTGATACAGAGCTTATTATAAGATTTTGAAAAAGCGAGGGCGTTCCCCCCCTAACAATGAAAAAAGAGGGGCAGGTCCAATAGATACGAGGGGAAGGGGGCGGGGAGGTGGCCGATTCAATCTTCGCTAGCCATGGCCACTTCTTCAGCCACTCGTCTTGGAACCGGTGTTCCCTAGCACTAGTGCCGTTATCTTCGGGCTGCTTCTCTGAGACTGTCGATGCAGTAGCTGTTTCTGTAACATCTTCTGCACACTCGTTTGGCAGAGGATTTATTTTGCTTACTTTGCCGCCACAAAAATCGAAAGTCGAAGAGCATCATCATCTGCTTCATTTTGAAGAAAATTCAACATGGCGGGTAGGACTTTCACAACTTCTTGTCGGTAAAACGAGATGAACGCGATTGGTTGATTTACACCAACATTGTAAAGGAATCAATGAAATGTCGAGAAATCATTTATTCCTGCTCAATGCGTGTGTTTTTGTGTGTGTGTCTGATGTGTGTGTGTGTGGATGGGTGGATGCATGGGTGGGTGATCTGTTAGTGTGTCTGCGTATGTGGCGCGCGTGTTGATTTAAGAACTGATGTAATGCATAAATATTTCATAACATTTTCATGAAGCTTTCTATTGCTACTTTTTAATATTTCCGATTCGCAACGCCTTGAGCTCCTGATTTCACCGGGATGTAAGTGCATATAAATCTCCATTATTATTCTTAGAGTTACCAAACAACCATCATTACAGTTACCAAACAAGTATCAACCCACCTTTGCTTGGTACGTTTGATGATGTTGCGTTTTCTGTTTCTCCTGTTTGAGTTGTCTTTCCTGCTCCTCCTGGATCTCTGCCAACGTCTTTACTCGGGGGGGCTGCTGTGCTGCTCTGGAACAGTGCAGGAGGTGGAAAATATTGTCAAAACATGAAACTTTCTTCTTACACAAACAAGTGATACTCTCTTGCAGGAGCTGAATCTCAAGACGCTTCAACTCATTCAAGTCGTTCTGGACATATATGTCCGGAATTAATAGATAGCTGTCAATTTGAAGCATTTGCTTCAAGGGAAGTAAATCTGTGTGCACAACATACCTTGATCACTTCTAAACTCGCTTCGCTCCCTTAGACCACAATTTTGCCACTGACTTTGCTTTTGTAGTGGTTTGTTGTGGGGAAACCAATCAGTGTAGAGTTTTTCTATATAAATTCTATATATAAAAAAAAGTCTGATCTACTACTTCCCTATGTCTAAACCTGAAGTAAAAACCCACAATCTTCTTTCATTTCTCCTTTTGTTTATGTATGTTTTGTTTGTGTGTATGGCTGGAGTGATTTGTGAGGTTTTTTTAATAATTCAAAATCGTTGTGATGCGAATGAGTTAAAATTGTTACATAAAAGCAGACTTTCCATCCTCATCAGGCTCAAACCACCCAGCTAGAAAATACACTTCATTTTATTTTATTCATGTACAATAATCTAATCTCAGTTTGTGCAGCCAGTATTCCTCTGAAAAGCAGATATTCTTTTCCGATAGAATTTCTTAGCATTTCCATTAGAGGTGTAGAGTGGCACAGAGGTAATGCGTTCGCCTTGTGTCAAGTAAACCCGAGTTTGAACCTGGCTACAGGGGGTGTTCCTCTCACTTTGCACTAGGCCTTACGGTCTTTCGGATGAGACGATAAACCCAGGTCCCGTGTGTCCATGCACTTAGCACATGCTAATCCCAGTGGCAACGAAAAAGTTGTCATTTGGTCAAAATTTACCCCCTCCCCCCAGCCCCTTCTTTCCTCATCAGTCACACAAAAATCGCATGCAAAAAAAATAAATAATTGGGTGGCTGCTCTGGGAGTAACCCGAATTTCACAGACGCCTCAGTGACTATAAAGTACCAAATACCAATACCAAATAAGAAAAAAAAAAGAAAAAATCAGAAACTGAAGACCATTTGACTACAGCTTTGAGGATGAAAATCTGCAGCCTGGAATCTCCTTCCTTGTTGATCACTGTTTCTTGTCACACCAGCGAAGATGCATCATGCTGCAATTATGCACTTAACTAAGAAATAGGCCCAGCATGCCCATCTTCGGCTGTACAGCCTGGAATGAAAATATGCACGAGACTGGTAATGTAAAGACAAACTAGCTTCAATATTTGGCCACAAGGCAATGGGAAAAAAACAACGTCCAATGCATGAATGAAAATCTGCTTAATGTACTCCGGTCTGGAACAGACACATATGGGACATTAGTAGATATAAAGATGGTGGGAACAATACTGGAGGCAATGCCTGGAGGCAGTGCAACACCAAGAAAGTACCGATTTTTTTCTCTCCAATGCATGGGAAAAAAAGCAACACTTATACCCAAAGCGCATTCTTCACACGCACCACACAAAAAAAAGGATAGGATCAAAACTGTTAGAAAGACTTACAAATTGCTGGCCCATGTTTTCTGTGCCATCTGCTGTTGTAACTGTTGCTGCTCCTCCTGCATGCGTTGCTGCATTTGTTGCCTCTGCAACACATAAATAAAATTAACTTTATTTCATATAACGCTAAAATCCATACAGTAGTATGCTTGATGCACTTTACAAAAGCTACATTAAAATCAACATTAAAAACATGCATTAAAAACAATAAGATAGTCATACTACCAACATTCCAGTGCAAAGAAATAAAGTAACAAAAACAACATGATTCTCACTCACAAAAACATCCACCCTCACTCACCAGCACTGTCACTCTCTGATAACATCTCACCCTTGTAGAAACTAATGAAAATGTCAACAAGCAGCAGGAAGGAATGCACCAATACATGCATACACCCCCCCCCCCCCCCACCCCCCTCTCATAAGAGGTTTTCCTTGGAGGACACACCATCACACAATTAACACAACTGATAGGCCAGTCCAAGTTTTCTGCCATCAATCATGTAAAAAAATGTTTTTTAAAACACAGGAATACTGGAATCAGGGACATGACAGGGAATTTAGTTTTAGCTTGACGTCTCTCGTGTTAAGAAAAAACAAACTAAAAAGACAAAAAATGTTGAAAACAAAAGGCATGTCATTTCGGATGATGCTTTATGCTAAAGTTGCGAGTACATTAGCGGTTTTACAAAACTTTGGTGATTGTCATTTTTTAAATTATTTGTTTACTTCAAACTAAGTGCAGTCAAATCCTCAGTGAACTGATGTAAAGTTGCTCCACTAAAAAAAAGAACAGAGATCACATATGCATGTGCGCCAAGTGTGTGTGTGTGTGTGAGGGGAGGTGGTGCAGGTTTGGGTGAGTGACCGAGGATGTGTGGGCTTGATAGAGAATGGGCGTGGGAAGCGACAGACATCAGAATACTCTGAAGTCCAATCTTCTGAAAACCGCGGTAAAAGGGACATCAAGTCCCCAGACTAAACAAGGACAACACCGAAATGAGTTCCCAATATGACCAAATTATCATATTTTGGTTATCAGTTATTAGTATTTAATTTATGTTAGCTAACTTTAACATTCTGTTGTGTGCATGTGTGTGTGCGTGTGTGCGTGTGTGCGTGTGCGCGCGTGCGTGTGCGCGTGCGTGTATGCGCGTGTGTAGATGTAGACGTTTTGAAGAGGGTGTGGCCTGTCTAAGAGTATCTGTTCATTTTATGCACTGTTAATACGTGTGTTAGTTTATATGTTTTTATCCCCACGCACAAGATGAATTCTTCTTGTTATGAAGCCAATAAACAGATTGATTGATTGATTGATTGAATTGGCTTAATAAAATCACTATAGAATGCCATTTAACAGAAAAGATAATGCTGGAAAAAAAGGGAAAACCTCTGACAAGAGAAGCCAATCCTCTGTCAGAAAATTCTTAATCCTCTGAAATTAGCAGATCCTCTGACAATTCTGATGTCTGAGCGAGTGTGTTGGTATTGGTATTGGTATTTGGTATATTCTAGTCACAGAGACTTATCAAAAGGGGGGGGGGGGGGGGGCATATAGCTATCAATTTGGTCATACCAGGCAGCGGCATTTCTCCCTGCTCTTATCGACTTTTAACTGCCGTGGGATTTTTACGTACATAAAGTGCACAGGTCAAGTAGCTTCAAGTCCCCACCCGAAGCACTTAAACATTCAGTTCGATTTTTCCGAAAAACTAGAAAGGGCTAGGTCGGGATTAGAACCCAAGTTATTCATGCATTGAAATTGGCAGGCGAACGTCTTAACCACTGTGCCACCTTCCTTCCTACGGAAAAGGGTGGGGGAAGAGCAGTGATGTTCCAAGGCTCAGGTCATAGGACATTCATGGATGCAACTGGAGAAAATCCAAAAACCGGTAAGGCAGGGGTCCAGGGGTCCAGGGGCCACTAAGGCCCCTGGCAGGGTACAGGGGCCGAGGATGTTGGTAGTTGTCAGGGGGACAACTTTGAATCCAATTTTTTTGTGTGGTCAAAATTTTGAAAAACAGGCGCCGCCTTGTATCCGAGGCAAGGTTGCATCCATGGACATTGTACTCTTTTCCGTCATCAAAATGATCTCCCTTACGGGTGAAAATGTGGATACATGGGTGCAACTACACAACATTAAAAAACATGAAAGGCCAGGGGCCAGGGGTAATGTCCCCCTGCAGCTGAAGCAAAAATTGATTTAGGAAGGTATTATAGTTTGCTTTTTCCACAATTTATACAAACGCTTATTTTAAAGTGTTTAAAAAATACAGTAAACACACAAAAATCTTGTTTGACAAATTCAAAAAAGGAAATTCCTTTGATGGTAAAATTCAAAAACAGGAAATCCTTGTATACCAGGAAAAGTTGCACCCATGTGGATATAGGCACCGAATCAACACACAGCTAACCTCCCTCTTCAGCTGAAGTTGCCTGGCTTCTTCCTCCTGCTGAATCTCCGCCAACGAGCGCGACGGCGGCGATTGCCCCCCTTGCTGCTGCTGCTGCTGCCGCGCCCAGTTCACTGAAGAGGGAAGCTGAGAGAGAGAGAAAGAATTGTATGCCTTGTACCTCTTTAAATCTTCTAGCACCATGGGCGAATATCACTCTTCACTCCCACCAAATGCAGACATTCACTGCCAAGCACCTTGCCGTGTGTTTGTCTACCTTCAGAGGTTATGTCAGTGATTTTTTTTCGTTAAAGCAACTCAAGCGCACTCGAAAAATTAGTAACTGCCCTCTTGTCGGTTGAGATGCAACGGACAACCGAGAATGCAAAGAACATACATGGCGATAGAAGAGTGAAATCTCTGAACAAGAGTAGAATATTGGTTAAAAAACAAACCATCACAATATAAAAAGAATTATGTCCTCTAGCCCTTTTATCTCTGAACAAAGGAGTAGATTGTTCATAAGTATAATTAACAATTGAAATATACTAACAGAAAATCTTCAACTTATGGTTAAAGGAATCACATCACATTAAAACCATTACCTACGGTCTTGCAGTCGACGCTCAAATTGCAACGTAAACAACAAAAAACACTGATGTCCTTTGGCGTACCTGAATGTTTTGTAACGCCTGCTGTTGTTGCATTCTTCTCAGGGCCTCTTGCTGCTGCCTTTCCAGCTCCTGTTCACAAGCCAACACACTGGCACAATGATTCTTACAAGCCAACACACTGGCACAATGATTCTTACAAGCCAACACACTGGCACAATGATTCTTACAAGCCAACACACTGGCACAATGATTCTTACAAGCCAACACACTCGCACAATGATTCTTACAGACGGAGTATCGGTAATGACGTTATTATGTTCTCATTCAGCCATAGAGACAAGTATGATTGGCAACATATTTCACACAGACAGGCAGACAAGTAAACAAACACACACACGCGCGCACACACGAGCACACGCGCGCGCGCGCGCGAGCGCGCGCGAGCACACACACACACACACGCAATCACATGCATTGTATGCACGCACGCACACACACACACATGTGTGCGCGCACACACACATGCACATGCACCCCTACAAACACACGCACACGCAAGCAAGCACATGCATATGCATCACACCAATACCTACCCTCTTTCTCTGTGCAGCCTCTGCCTCCTGTTGTTTCTCCATCTCTCGCTGCCTCTGCTTCTCTGCCTCACGTTGCTGCCTCACCTCCTCCATGCGCTTCATTTCTTCCAACGCCCTCTCCTCCTCCTCCCTCTTCTGCCTGCTCACACACAACACAGTGCGCAAGGACAATAACATATTATTATTATTATCATTTATACGCCTAATCAAATGAAAGCCCTGGGACGGTATTCATGTCGAGATAGCATGAGACTTAGCATGATGCTAACTTAGAAGCTCTTCCAAAAGTCCTATTAAATCCTATAGGACATTGGAAGAGCTTCTAAGTTAGCATCATGCTAAGTCTCATGCTATCTCAACGTGAATACCGTCCCAGGGCGTTTACAATAAATAATTAAAAAGGAAAGAAAACTATAATAATAAATAACAATGATAACAATAAACAAACAAGCATACATGAGCACACAATGCACACACACACCCCCCCCCCTCCACACACGCACGCACACACACAAGCCAGGTCATGATGGGACAGTTCAGTAACTGTTGCTACTTTGGAAAGAGATGAGTTTTCAGATGGTGTTTGAATGTGCTCAGAGAAGGCGAGTGTCTGAGAGAGTGGGGCAATTGATTCCAATTGACAGGAGCTTGATAGGCGAAAGAGCATTGGCCAAAGGCTAGACGGCGGCCAGTTAGCTTGGCTAGTACTGCGCGCAGGCTCGCCTGTCTTTCCTTACAACCGTTGTTGACAACACGATTTTTGCAACACTGACATTTTGCTGTTGTTCGGTTTGTTGACAATCTTACTCCCCATTTATATATAACCTTACTCCCCACCCACCTGATCGCTTCCTGCTTCCTCCATTCCTCCTCTTCCTGCCGCCTGTGCTCTTCCTCTCTCCTCCTGTCTTCCTCCCTCCTCCTGTGCTCCTCCTCCCTCTCCCTCTTTTTCTGTGTCTCCTCCTCCTCTCTCCTCCTCTGCTCTTCCAACAACTGCTTCCTTCTGGCTTCCTCCTCCTCCATCTTCCGCCGCTGGGTCTCCTCCGCTTCTCTCTTCCGCTGCTCTTCCTCTTGCTGCCGGCGAAGTTCCTCCACTTTCTATCACAGTAAAATATAAGAACTAAAGATGTTATGATGAACCAAACGTGTTATTTATTGAGCCAAACGCCATACATAAAATAGTTTTAAACAAGGTTAAATTTGAGTTTTAAACTCATCTTCCTGACGAAGAGATGCAAATAAAATCTCGAAAGCTTGAAACCATTGGTGTTTTGTGGTAATTTTGAAGTCATAAAATATAATATGGGCATCTTTATGGTCACAGTTTCGATCACCCAAGAAATCTAGAAAATCATGATATATTTTGTCTTATTTTGCAGTAAGAATCGACTCTCTAGCAAAATTAGGATGGTAATGGCAAAAGACTTATTAAGTACATTATTAATTTGTTTTAATATCAAAGCTGTAGTTCTGCAACAGTAGGTATTCCTGCTAATATGAAGGTGTCACTTTAAATAAAATTCTCTGGCACTTCTCTATCGCCGATTATTTACATTTTTGGCAGAGGTGTCATTTAACGTACCCACCTCACATTCTTGGCTTTCAATCTCAAGGTATCACTCTTTCCGTTTCATGGAAATAACCCTAACCTTGATCCTAACCTTATTCGCTACCTGAGCAGAGCAAAATCTTGCTTCTTGATGAACATTTTCAATTGGAAAATTTGGTCAACCTGAAGGATCTTGAGACTACTACACCTTCATATTAGCAGGAATACCTACTGTTGCAGAACTACAGCTTTGATATTAAAACAAATTAATAATGTACTTAATAAGTCTTTTGCCATTACCATCCTAATTTTGCTAGAGAGTCGATTCTTACTGCAAAATAAGAAAAAATATATCATGATTTTCTAGATTTCTTGGGTGAAATTAATAATGTACTTAATAAGTCTTTTGCCATTACCATCCTAATTTTGCTAGAGAGTCGATTCTTACTGCAAAATAAGACAAAATATATCATGATTTTCTAGATTTCTTGGGTGATCGAAACTGTGACTATAAAGATGCCCATATTATATTTTATGACTTCAAAGCTGGCATTTCAGTCTAAAAGTGATCGACGAAAATGAAAAAGAAGAAAATTTGATAAGGGGTAGCTAGACTACATCAATGCCAAATCCCTCGCTTACTTCCTCCTCCTTCAAACTGCCAACCCACAACACCACAGACCCACCCATCTGTAATTCCAGAATCCTGCCTCTCCAGTTCCCCCTTCTGCTCCCTCTCTCTCTGCAGATCCATCTGTAATTCCAGAATCCTCTGTCTCTCCAGTTCCCCCTTCTCTCTCTCCTTCTGCTCCCTCTCTCTCTCTGCAGATCCATCTGTAATTCCAGAATCCCCTGTCTCTCCAGTTCCCCCTTCTCTCTCTCCTTCTGCTCCCTCTTCCTCTCTCCCTCTCTCTCTCTGCAGATCCATCTGTAATTCCAGAATCCCCTGTCTCTCCAGTTCCCCCTTCTCTCTCTCCTTCTGCTCCCTCTTCCTCTCTCTCTCCCTCTCTCTCTGCAGACCCATCTGCAATTCCAGAATCCTCTGTCTCTCCAGTTCCTCCTCCTCTCTCTCCATCTGCTCCCTCTTCCCCTCTCTCTCCCTCTCTCTCTCTCTCTGCAGATCCACCTGTAATTCCAGAATCCTCTGTCTCTCCAGTTCCTCCTCCTCTCTCTCCATCTGCTCCCTCTTTCTCTCTCTCCCCCTCTCTCTCTCTCTGCAGATCCACCTGTAATTCCCGAATCCTCTGTCTCTCCAGTTCTTCCTCCTCTCTCTCCATCTGCTCCCTCTTCCTCTCTCTCTCTCTCTCCCCCCCTCTCTCTCTCTCTGCAGACCCACCTGTAATTCCAGAATCCTCTGTCTCTCCAGTTCCTCCTCCTCTCTCCATCTGCTCCCTCTTTCTCTCTCTCCCCCTCTCTCTCTGCAGACCCACCTGTAATTCCCGAATCCTCTGTCTCTCCAGTTCCTCCTCCTCTCTCCATCTGCTCTCTCTCTCTCTCCCCCTCTCTCTCTGCAGACCCACCTGTAATTCCCGAATCCTCTGTCTCTCCAGTTCCTCCTCCTCTCTCTCCATCTGCTCCCTCTTTCTCTCTCTCCCCCTCTCTCTCTGCAGACCCACCTGTAATTCCCGAATCCTCTGTCTCTCCAGTTCCTCCTCCTCTCTCTCCATCTGCTCCCTCTTTCTCTCTCTCCCCCTCTCTCTCTGCAGACCCACCTGTAATTCCCGAATCCTCTGTCTCTCCAGTTCCTCCTCTCTCTCCATCTGCTCTCTCTTTCTCTCTCTCCCCCTCTCTCTCTGCAGACCCACCTGTAATTCCCGAATCCTCTGTCTCTCCAGTTCCTCCTTCTCTCTCTCCATCTGCTCTCTCTTTCTCTCTCTCCCCCTCTCTCTCTGCAGACCCACCTGTAATTCCCGAATCCTCTGTCTCTCCAGTTCCTCCTCCTCTCTCTCCATCTGCTCCCTCTTTCTCTCTCTCTCCCCCTCTCTCTCTGCAGACCCACCTGTAATTCCCGAATCCTCTGTCTCTCCAGTTCCTCCTCCTCTCTCTCCATCTGCTCCCTCTTTCTCTCTCTCCCCCTCTCTCTCTCTGCAGACCCACCTGTAATTCCCGAATCCTCTGTCTGTCCAGTTCCTCCTTCTCTCTTTCCATCTGCTCTCTCTCTCTCTGCAGAGCCTCGGCCTGCCTTCTCAGCTCTTCGTGTTGCTTCTGAATTTCTTCCTGCCGCTTACGCTCCTCCTCCATCATGCGGGCAAACTCCTCTCTCTCCTGCAACGTGAACCAGCATTTAATTTTTAGACCGTCATTATAGCAGGGCTGCCTATCCCCTGTTGCAGCTTTCAGGGACAAACTGATTAAAAACCATGGACAGACAGGGACAAACATCGCCATATCATGCATCAGGGTCCAAATGAACTTTTTAACCTTTTCTAAACGGGTCAGCCTTATACTGCAGGCTGTTTTCCCAACCTTTCCCAACGGGGATACCATATATTGGGGATAGGGAAACAGAACCTGAGGACGGATCCTCAGAATTTGGCAGACCCAATTTTTTTTTAAATCAGTCATTTCTGTGTTCAGTATATGTGAAGTAAACACTATATTACTTATTAGCACTTAGGGACATGTTAACTTTCTTATGGCTCCTAGTTTTAGTATCAGCGGTCGGTGGTATGCAAGGAATGCAGGATGAAATCAGAGACCCTTAGGGTTTTTCCAGGCAGCTTGCTGGATAGGAATTTCCATTCTCAGAACTAATATAAACAGGATGTACGCTGTCTCGCCTGTCTCCATAAAGTAAATGAAGAGAAAGTGACTGTTGCTCTGGAGTAAACTGTACAGGGGCGGATTACGATGTACATAAAGGGGGGTTTCCAGCAGATTTCAAAGTACAGTACTTTACAGTTACGGAAACTTGTTATGGATGAACACGTGCGTGCGTGAAAAAGAGAGCGAGATTTTGTTTTGCTTTATTTTAGGAAGCCGTTAAGTTCACCGTTTAGTTCAGTGTTTGCTCTCTCTGTTGATACCAAACACTTTGTTAGTATTTGTTTAGCTATCAGGGAAAAAAATCAGAAAAGTGCTGAAATCAGCCGTCTACAGCAGTGTTTCCCATAACGCACATATGTGCGTCCCTGAAGCACAAAAATCACAGAGGGACTCTTTGATTTCAGCTCTGGGCGTCCCATGGGACGCACACTTTTTTCAACAGACCGAGACAGCAGGGTTCATTCTTCGATTTTGACCGATAGTTTTAGCAGGCAGGCGGTCATCTGACCGATTGATTTTTCGTCAAAGCAGTCAACAACTTCAAGGATTCTGTCGTCTGATAAACTTAGTTCTTCCGCAGCCTCAGACCATAATCAGAACTAAAAAGTTGTATCTGGCGAAATGAACGCCGAAACGAAGAAATGGCGGCATTGCACATTCGGTAAAGCTTTTCCGATCCAACTTTTTGAAGACAAAATAAAGTTCCAGCGTGACCTAGTCTTCTAGTGCTAAACAAGATCGTTCTCGGCCTTTTGACAACAATTCGTGTTTAAAACCAGCCATGCCTCCCCAACAGAAGCCACGAGTAGGAAAGGGGCAGAAGAATATGTTTGCTAGTTTCGGACTCGCTCAGACATCGTCTGCAACTTGTAGGATCGTTGGAATTAGGTCAAGCCTCCCCAACTTTTCCATATCAAAACTCCGAATTTTCGCTTCGTGCCACAGCGGTCAGTCTGTTTGCTTTGGGTTTCCTGGTTGTCAGTCTTGTTTCTGACCATCCAGGTTTTTCCTTTCTAAAGCAGACACATGTCCGGTCATTCCAAAACGATCTTTGTTTACATCTGAATGCTTGTTCGCGAGAGTGACGTGTTTCAAGTTTTAGGTCTGATTTCTTCGTTGACCAAATCTGAACGGTTTTTGCAAGTTCGACAGAGGAAAAAGCAGCAGCATCAAGCCGTTCTTTTAGAGATAAGAATGGCATCATCTCAAAAACATAAGCTACTGCATATGCAAGTGTGTGTGTACGCTTGTGTGTCTGTCTGCCTGTCTCTCTGTCCATATCTCGATCTGTTTGTCTCTCCCCACCACCTCTCTCTCTCTCTCTCTGTAGTCAGCCTATTCCATTTCCAGGGGTTATGCACATGTGTTTGCCTGTGTGTTCACTGTGCATGTAGCATGTGTGTTTAGCATACAGTGTATTTGCTTTTGTTAAAGCATTTTTTATCATATACTTAGGGGACTCTTAAAAATATGAAAAGGACTCTTAAAATTTTGCACAGGGAGTCCCTGGGACTCTCACATTTCACCCCTATGGGAAACACTGCTACAAGGAATAGGTGCCAGCTGTGGGTGCTCGGCGCACGGAAAGTGTAAGTCTGACACTGCTGCCGGCGGAATTGTGTTAACTTTTGATTTTTCTGTGATCTAGCAAAATTTCTGCGACTTTGGAATATTTTTTTTATTTTTTAGTCTTCTTGAGGCTTTTTTGAGCCAATGTGCTTCAATACTCGAGATCCTTTGGCGTTCAGAAAACGTGTAACATGTCTGTTAAGAAAACTTTAACAGTCTCTGTTGTTTGGGGTGTTAACTAGGGGGCATTTGCACCGACTCTTAGTGTTATAGTGAAAGAGATTGGTTGGCCTTTGGTTAGCCCAACTTCAGCTATCCTCAAATCCTTTTGGTCGAGTATGTACTCAGCACGGCCGTTCAATTTGGATCGTTTAGTTCCCACATATGCGCTATCGTGAAACCCACTCACCTCCTCCTCTTTTGCATCTCCTTCCTTCCCCATCCATCCCTCCCTCCCATTCCTTGACCGTAGCAAGGCTTCACGCGGCAGCAAAGGTAGCACGCAGGCAGGATTTCACAAGTGGGCTGCTACAGCCAAAGTTCTATTTGCTGCCTACCCCCTCCCTCCCTCCTCCCTCCCTCCCTCCCTCTCTCTCTCTCTCTCTCTCTCTCTCTCTCTCTCTCTCTCTCTCTCTCTCTCTCTCTCGATGTGTCTCTTTATCTGTCTCTCTCTCTCTGGGTGTTTCCAGCTGTGTTGGCCGAGTAGTACAAATACAATCACTGCCCCTTTTGTCCCCCCCCCCCCCCCCCCCCCCCCTCGGCTAGGCTTACGGGTTCACTTGTAATATTTACATAAAATCATCAGTGAACAGACAGACTTGTAAACCATGAAGTTTCCAACAATGCTTTGTAAAATGTTCAAGTCAAACAAGAAACACAAAGATAAAGTAAAACGAGAGTAGTACAAGAAGAAAAAACAAGCACACAAACAAACTTTACAAACGTTTAGAGTTACAAAAACGAACAACTAGTTTACCAAAACTCAGAGCACATTCTGCATGTTTACACACACACAAAGACGTGCACGCACGCACGTCCGCACAAACACATGCGCGCGCGCACGCACGCACACACGCACACACACACACACACACACACACACACACACACGTGCGCGTGCACACACACACACATGAACACAAGAGCAAATGGCACATTTTCAGAGATGCAAAGCACATACTGACATAGGCCTAAAACATTCGAATTACAGAATGGCAGACATATCCAGACAAACACAATTTCGTGCACATCACATCAATATATTGAGCATGCTGTGTTGTATGTAAATGTAGATGTGGGTGTGTTTTAAATTGTAAGTACGTTCATGCAAATCAGAATACAAGCATGCAACAGCGATTTTCAATGTTAATATGTTAGCTGCATTGACAATTTGCACAATGAAACCTCTATTTTAAGACTAAAAAAAAGCCAGGAATAAAATCGATTCTAAATTGGAGGGGGTCAGGTCAATAATGGATGTAGTTGTTGCTTGCTTTACACTAATTACAGAAAGAGTTAAACACCTGTGTCCGGAAAGTCAGTTTCCAATGAAAGGATGGTTTGGTGTGTGTGTTTTTTAACAGAGGGTCTTATGATAGAGGTTTGACTGTCAAATGACTTATCTGTCGATGAGCAGCTAATCCAGAAGGCAGCACGTAGGATGATTCAGTCTCAGCACAACACAACACACTCAACACAATGAGGGCTGATTTCTCCAGCTGTCAGTCTCATCAATTCACACAAAACACAATATTGGCAACCTTTTTTAAACACTTTGTTAAAGAATTCGTCGATCTTGCCAATCCACAACTAAACACATGAATGTTTTTCACTGGGGGGTGGGGGGGGGGGGGTGTCTCTCTCTCTCTCTCTCTCTCTCTCTCTCTCTCTCTCTCTCTCTCTCTCTCATAACATGTAGGTAAAAAGATGTGTGTGCGTGTGCGTGCGTGCGTGCGTGCGTGTGTATGTGTGTGTGTGTGTGTGTAGTGCAATTGGGCGATACTAATGTTTGTAATGCTTATTTACGTTGTTGATCATTCCTTTTGTTCTCTTTTCTTTTTCCAAAATGAAAGTTCTTCAAAAGTATTGGGGGATTTTACAGGGAAGCCCACAGTCAGCTGACTGACTTTCCTATCAAAGTGAAGCATCCTACATCTATGTGTATGTTTTCTTGCGCCTCTTTGTCTTGGAAGGGGCCATGGCAGACTGCAGGACTGGTGACACCAAGGCCATGTGCTCCCTCATGATGAGTTCCAGTCTGTCTTGCTCCTTCTTCATCCCCACTGCCCTCCTTTTCAGCTTGTTGATGACAGCGTGGGCGTCCTCCCCTCCCTGTTCCCCGTGTAGGCCTAGTCCAAATCCCCACCTAGTCATGAATGGTATGACATGGTATTCCAGAATGTGCTGTTTGGGTGTTATGGATTGTGAAGGGAAGTTTTGTCTGAAGAACCTCATGTAATTGTCAATGTTCCTCTGTATGTCCTGGACGTTGCCGTCGTCTCTGGACCGCAGTGGCTCAATGTGGGAAACAGACTTGTGGACTGTTGCGAACAGAGAGTTGAGCTGCTGGAAGGTAGAGCTGATCTTCTCCGCTCTTTTGATGAGTGTTTGATCCTCCTCCCTCTCCTCCTCCTGGCCAACCAACTCCTTCGTCTTCGTTGTAACACTCTGGCAAATCCTCTCAGTGACAGGCTCTTGCAGGTATTTGTGACAGTGGTTGCCAACGAAGGAGCGTCCATGGTAGGCTTGGACGTGGATGTCGTTTTGCTGGAGAACCACATCCAGATGGGCCGTCACAGGACCAGACAGCAATGGCAAGTCCTGGTCCTCTTTCAGTTCGTCAATTTCTTCCTCCAGGTCCCATATTTTATCCTGAAGCCTTTGCTGCCTAGCAGCAAACTGAGCTAAAATCTCATCCTCGTCTGGATCACGCAGCACAAACACTCCTTCAATGCGCATCTTCTTGTCTTCCTTCCGTTTGATCTGCTCCCAGGTTTTGATGTATTCACCGAAGATGGTGGTGTCGTCAACCTCTCTGTTCTTCTCAGCCAGTCGTTTTCCTATGAGCATATCCAGTTTGTGGCACTCCACTTCCAGGAGGACGTGATGCTTCTTCACGATCCCTAGCAGCAGGTGAAGGTAGGGTGGTGCCACGTGAGACAGCTCTAGTTTCCAGATGGGACTGAACGTCACATTGTAGTGGTACTTGGCTTTCTTTTTGTCCTTTCCTGTCCCCAGATATTTCCTATAATCAACACAGATGTTGGCCACTGATCTCTGTGGGATGTTTCCCTGCTGGTGCTCTCTGGGAACTTTGATTTGGCCTTTTGACGCCTTACACCAGAGACAGGGGTGGGTGCTCTGGGCACCCGAGATTCCATACATCTTCAGCTGGAAGTCATAGTCTCCAAACATGAACAGAATCACTTTCTTGCCCCTCCACCTCATGTTTTGCAGTGCCTCCAGTTGTTGCCTGAATGGATACAGCATTGTCCTGAGGTTTGCTGGGCTGTCCTTGGCATTGACAATAGCCACGAGGAATGTGTTGGTTTTGGAGTTTGGGTGTGGAAGATTGGCCACCTGCATCATCAGTTTGAACGTGCCGCCCCCGTGGTCACCACCGATCTTGACCCACACTTCACCTGCAGGGATCGCTCCACTATGCCATGACAGACTGCCGTTGTCGTTGTACTGGTCCAGGACATTGGACAGGAACAGTGGGATGTCTGTGATGTACGTGACTGGTATGGCTTGCTGTCCTATTTCTGTGATCATCTCTCTTTTCTCTGTTTCAAATTCACACAGCTGTAACTCTTTCTGTAGTTTCCTTTGTTTATGCTCACCTTCAATTTTTACCCCCATCCTCTTCAAAAACCTACTTTGGATCCTATGCTGAGACCAGCTCAGCCCTACTGATGTTCTGAGAGCTAACGCCTGCTTTCCTGTCAACCGTGCGTTTTTTAACCCAGCTGCTTCCAGTACCTTTGTTTGTGTTGGTTTGCGCGTCCTCTTCAGTTCTTTCCCCTGCTGTCTGATCTCATCTTTTTCTGTGCCCCCAGACATGTCCATCCTGATCTTACTCATCAGTAGCGCCCTCCTCTTGCATTGTGGTGATGATGCCACTGCTGAAGGTTTCCTATGCTTTATTATTCTTTTCAAGATGATTGGCTGACCCCTAGTTCTACATGCTACTGTCCTTCCGTCGCTTGAGTGTTCCATTTTAAGCCGGGCTATGTGAGTGAAGCACTGTTCTTCTGCTAGTGTCAAAGGCCATTTGATGTCTTGGGTAGGGCGCAGTGGTGGCTGCTTCAAAGGCGAGGTGCCGCAGTCCACATAGGTGCTGGTGTTTGACAGTGAACTGTTTCCAGGTGTGCTACAGACTGACGATTCAGCTGACATGTTTAGTGAGGGCAGAAGTATACGCTTACTTTTGGGTGTTGATGTACTGGGGCCAGGCTCAACAAACGGTGAATCAGTAGATAGATTCGCAGCACTAGTGCCTTGACCAGAACTTGTCGTCCCACAGGCCCCATTGTCTGAACTGCTTGTTTGCTTCCTGGGTTTTACTACAAAATGAGACTCAAAATGAGCACAAACTGTACAGTCACTTTTTGCTGCAGAAGGGTTAAAATCTGACCAAATCGAAGAGGACGTTCGGATTTTGCTCATTGCACGATGGTATGGAGCATCAGACTTCGATTGCTTGAATCGTTTCAACTGAAGGAAGCAATTTCTGCACATGGTTTCTGAATGTTGGGAGTGACTGTCGCCCAAAATGTCCAGACCATAGGAACTCTTTATGTTGTCTGCATGTGGCCTACACGAACGTACCTTTGCATCATGTTTACTTTTCTTTGATCTCTCTCCACACAGTCTACAAAGCGCGTGAAGTCTCCTTAAATGAACAGCTTGGGTGTGCACAGTGTCAGCCATGCTTTCACAGGGAACTTCACGACCAATCTCAGTATGCAATGCGTTGCGCCAGCAACAATAGTGTGTATATTTCTTTAATTGCTTTGCTTACTGTTACTGTTACGCACGTGCGCTCTGCGCGCGCGCGCGCGCATGTGTGTGTCTTTGTGTGTGCTTGTGTGTGTAGGTGCAGGTGTATCTGCCTGCTTGTGTGTATATGAGTGTGTGTGTGTGTGTGTGTGTGTGTGCGTGCGTGCGCGCGTATGTGTGGTGGGTGTGTATGTTAGTATTCCTTAGTATGTTAGTTTGTTGGCGTCTGTAAATGAAGGCGTGATTAATGTATTGAGAGATAAACAATTAAAAGAGAGTAATATCATAGAGACAGACAAAGTGTGTGTATGCGTGTGTACGTTCGTGCGCGCGTATATGTTAATATTTCTCTTGAAATAGGCCTACGTTTTAATTTTATGCAGTTTGTTGGCGTCTGTAATTACAGCGTGATAGAAAGAGAAGACACATTTCAATTAAAAGAAAGTTAAAAAAAATACGGGAGAGAGAGAGAGAGAGAGAGAGAGAGAGAGAGAGAGAGAGAGAGAGAGAGAGAGAGAGAGAGAGAGAGAGAGAGAGAGAGAGAGAGAGAGAGAGAGAGAGAGAGAGAGAGAGAGAGAGAGAGAGAGAGTTAAGAGGAGTTAAGGGGGGGGGGGGGCGAGGGGGGGGGCGAGAGGGGGTGAAGGCAGAAGATGGCAACAAGGTCGCTGGCAGCTTGCTTACTACACACGCGCGCAGCAGTGCAGCAAGGCTTGGTGGCTTGAAGAGTATAGCCTAGTAAAGAGTGTTCCTCTTTGCTTTGTGCTGTGGAGAAACTACACACTGACACTAGTTGTCTTTCAATTTAAATTGCTCAGCTACCGTTCGACTGAGCACCTAACTAACTACACACTTTAAACACAAGATGACTCTAGAACTTATATGTAAAAGCACACTTATCAACACTGGCTACTTTAGACAGAACACGCCGAGGAAAATGCCACATAAATCTGTGGTACTGAGGGAAAAACCTAGGCCTTTAAAATAGCGCGCACTGCTGTTCTATTCCAACCCTGACTGCTATAATGTACACAAACCGTGGTTTATTAATTAACACTAATTACACCACAACTAGCTTTTGGTTCGAATCACTGTTCACACAATGCTGTTCACCACACACCTATGTATGCTCACACCAAAAATTTTGGCAAATCGAAAGTCTGTTTAGAAGCAGTGGACGAAAACATACGGAGCACAAATTCCACTCTGTTTTCCCACTTGTTTCTGGCGCTTCCAAGAGGTTGAGTCATTCGCATTTCCCGCCTCTGGAAGCCTAGCCGGCAGCAACTAAAGAGTCTGCAAATGCCAGTTTTGTAAAGCCGTGTCAGGGCAAGGCATATCCACTATAAACAAATTCTAATCCACATGTCTAGAACAGCAGCTGCCTCTCTGCTATTTGGTAGTCATAATCGGAAATGACAGACTGGCATATATATATTGGGGGAAAAAATCAGAAAAGTGCTGAAATCATCCGTCTACACGGAATAGGTGCCAGCTGTGGGTGCTCTCTCTCTATATATATATATATCATGGGCATGGGGGTGCATCTGGCTGAAATGAAAAAAACTGAAGTTGGGGTCCAGGGGCCGACACACCCCTTTGGGATTCGCCCCACAGACGCTGACGATATTTCATAAATTAAAGGAGAAGGAGGCATTCCAAGGCTTTAAATCGCTCAGGTCATCAATCTCGGTATTCAACACTAATGTGGGTTTTTTTTGCGAATTCTTTTGAAAAAAACGGAATTTCCGTTTTCGGCAATAAAGAAAAAACGGGTTTCAGTCCCAAAACGGAAGCAGATGCACCCATGCATGCGGTGACCAAAGCTGTTGCCTCAACTTCCCATCATAACCCTCGATATAATGGTCAACTTAAGACAAACAGAGCATAAGAAGAGCCATGTCTTCAGACAGACCACTGCCTGAACCTGCATCAAATTGCCTGAATTCAGGCTTCAGGCACACCCACATGCACCTCTGATATATATGTGCACAGCTCCGGTACTGGGTACAACTGACAGTGGGTTAATAAATTGTTTTATTTCTGGCAGTACTTAATGTTGAAAAATGTTTCAGTTTGATCATTCTGTGGATGAAATATTTAAGGATCTAGCAAGATCAAGCCACAGGCTTTAAACCTTTTCACTTGACTTTTAGTTTTAAAAAACTCGCAAAAAACAGGCAGAAAATGACGTCCATTTTGTGACATCTCTGACTAGCCCACTTTGGGGGCATAATACACGGTTTGGGATGCCTTTGGAAACATAACTCATGGGTAGATTAAAAGAATCAGGACAAAAAAACTACCCCATGTTACTGTGTATGATCAAGAACGATCGATAAAGAAGATTTGTGGTGACAAAGTTTGTCTTGCGCTCATAACACGTCGCGTCACGGCCTAGCTCTCAAAGCAGACGATGCTTCTTTCAAGCCAACACAATACAATATGTCAATCCAACGTTCCAACAATCTAGCCGCCTATAGAGAGCAAAACGGAACAGTGAAATCACTTCAAAAATGAGCGCAGACAAACTTGTATGCCCAATTTTTAATCAGTCAAGTCTTGTGTCCCGGTCGTTATGAGCGCAAGACTCAAGTTTTGCTGAAAGCTGAATCAACTTGTGGCCGATTTTTTGCTAACATCATGAATTTGGGTACACAAATATGTGACATCACTATTTTTTGCCATGTTGACTACGTCAACGGAAACAGGGAACCGTTTTGAATTGTGGTGTCACACACTTCCATGCTTGGTTATGAGCGCAAGACTATCAAATTTTTCGCAGAAATCTTATCAATCCTCAGCAGCAGAATAAAATTGTTTATACCAAGTTTTGAATATTTTGCTCAGAGCCATCAATAGCCTGTTACCTAACATAAAACTTGATATAACAACCTTGAAACACTCAAACAATCTGATACCAATCTCTGTCTTCACTGTGCAAGTATGTGGTGTCCCAGTTATGAGTGGAAGATAAATAATTAAAACATATTGTCCTGTAAATCAGTATTAGTTGGAAGCTAACCCAACACATGCATTTCAAATATAAATTTCAATAATGATAATGAATAAAAGCAATATGATAACAATCTCTCTCTTAAATGCATTGCTCAAATGTGTCCCAGTTATGAGCAACATGGTGTCCCAGTTATGAGCGGAAGATAAATCATTGAAACATGTCCTGTAAATCAACTATTAGTTGGAAGCTAAGCCAACACATGCATTTCAAATATAAATTTCAATAATGATATGAATAAAAGCAATATGAAATAAATCTCTGTCTTCAATGTATTGTTCAAACATGGTGTCCCAGTTATGAGCAATGCGGTGTCCCAGTTATGAGCGGAAGATAAATCATTGAAACACATTATCCTGTAATATTTGGAACCTAAAGCCAACACATGCACTTCAGATCTGAATTTCAATAATGATAGTGAAGAAAAGCAATATGATACCAATCCCTGTCTTCGATGTGTGTTTGTTTGAATCTGGTGTCCCAGTTATAAGCAATGTGGTGTCCCAGTTATGAGCAGAAGATAAATCATTGAAACACATTGTCCTGATATCAGATATTAGTTGGAAGTTAAGCCAACATGTGCATTTCAAATATAAATTTCAATAATGACACTGAATAAAAGCAATATGACACCAATTTGTCTTCACAGTGTGTTTGTTCGAATCTGGTGTCCCAGTGGCGTTATGAGCAGAAGATAAATCATTGAAACACATTGTCCCGTAAATCAGCTATAAGTTGGAAGCTAAGCCAACACATGCATTTCAAATATAAATTTGAACAATGATAACTCAGATACTGAATAAAAGCAATCTGATACCAATTTGGTGTTTGTTTGTATGTGGCGTCCCAGTTATGAGCGGAAGATAAATCATTGAAACTCATTATCCTGTAAAGTAGCTAGCTCTGAAAAACAAAACACACAAATTTCTTTATATTTTAGTAAATTTTATTCTGCCAAGTCAGTTTTTGGACTACAGTCATTTCACATGCATGAAATGAAAAGTAGTTACTTGAATCTTCTGCTCATAACGGTGTCCCAATCTTCATATGTTCAGATATTTAAGTTAACAAATTCTTCATAATAATGTTTGTCAATTTGGGATGTTTTTCATATCCTTAACATGCAAAACATTCATTTTGATCTGTGCACTTCAAAACTTGGCCATATTATGCATCATTAGGACACCAAGTTATGAGCAGAAGTTTTGTGACATCTGAATTTCAATTCGTCATAAAAGTAAAACCACAAATGTTCTTGCTCCTAAAATCACTGAAAACAACAGAAGAGAAGCCAGTCTTCAAACCAACATAAATTTAACCATGTATTTTGATTTTTGAATTTCAGTCTTACTGTCACACTATTTGTACCAGTATCAGAGCTGTACACATATGCATAATGTGATGGCATTTATCACTATAAAATGATCTAAAATGAAATTATATAAAGAGCATTGTCATCGTGATATCGGGAGACGATTCTGCCAATTTCAATTTTAATTGGTACAATAGTTAAGGCGTCATGAGGAAGCACACATTTCCGTCACACGCACAAATAGAAACAACAATACACATGCCCTCATCCGAATGCAATGTACTGCATAGCTCAGACTACAAGGCGATACTTTTTTTCCCCAGAATCAGACCCCTGCGCCTTATAATATGACTAATAAAATAGTAAGAAAACAAATCTGAAATTTGGGTAAAATTTGGGGGGTGCGCCTTATACAAAGGTGCGCCTTGTAGTTAGAAAAATATGGTATTCCAAGGAAAAGGAGACAGAGAAACAGCTCTAAAAGCCAAAGCAGACAATAGCAAAGAGAGGAAGACTAAAAGGAGATGTATGACACATAAATTTACTTTTCTGATCTTCTCCAGGTCAGCCTTGCTTTGGGGAGGCATGCCGTTCTCCAGTTCCCACACGCTGGTCGGCTGGGACGGAGTTGAGGGCCACACCCCTGAATAACACAGCAGCAAGGAGGAGCATTAGGGTCTGACAACACCAACGATGTGTGGTAAAGTCAGCCACTTGTGGGCCAACCTCTGACCAACAAAGCATCACACAACTTATGATCGGACAACACCAACGATGTGTGGTAAAGTCAGCCACTTGTGGGCCAACCTCTGACCAACAAAGCATCACACAACTTATGATCGGACAACACCAACGATGCGTGGTAAAGTCAGCCACTTGTGGGCCAACCTCTGACCAACAAAGCATCACACAACTTATGATCAGACAACACCAACGATGCGTGGTAAAGTCAGCCACTTGTGGTGGGCCAACCTCTGACCAACAAAGCATCACACAACTTATGATCGGACAACACCAACAATGCGTGTTAAAGTCAGTCAGCCACTTGTGGGCCAACCTCTGACCAACAAAGCATCACACAACTTATGATTTGACAACACCAACGATGCGTGGTAAAGTCAGCCACATTTCCCTTAGAGCTATAGATTTATTATTGAGGACTCCACATTCTTTCTTTGTGCACAAAAACTCTACAGTACAGTCAGTGCCTCTTGCTTTGAATGTCCTGGATTTCTGAAGGTGATTTACAATATGGAAATCAAGAAACACACACACACACACACACACACATCCATGGGTGCAACTACACAGAATGAAAAACCCTGAAAGGCCGGGGTCCAGGGGTAATGTCCCCCTGCAACTGAAGCAAAAATTGATTTAGGTATTTTAGGTTGTTTTTTTCCACAATTTACACAAATGCTTAGTTTTAAGTGTTTGAAAAATACAGTAGACACAAAGATCTTGTTTGACAAATTTAAAAAAAAAAGGGAACTTCCTTTTCTGGTAAAATTCAAAAACAGGAAATCCTTGTATATCAGGAAAAGTTGCACTCATGCACATCCAAGACAAAGACGACATCCTTTTGTCTGAGCCTTTCTCCCATTGATGATAGTTGTGTCTCACACACACACACACATCCAAGACAAAGACGACATCCTTTTGTCTGAGCCTTTCTCCCATTGATGATAGTTGTGTCTCACACACACACACACATCCAAGACAAAGACGACATCCTTTTGTCTGAGCCTTTCTCCCATTGATGATAGTTGTGTCTCACACACACACACACATCCAAGACAAAGACGACATCCTTTTGTCTGAGCCTTTCTCCCATTGATGATAGTTGTGTCTCACACACACACACATCCAAGACAAAGACGACATCCTTTTGTCTGAGCCTTTCTCCCATTGATGATAGTTGTGTCTCACACACACACACACATCCAAGACAAAGACGACATCCTTTTGTCTGAGCCTTTCTCCCATTGATGATAGTTGTGTCTCACACACACACACACATCCAAGACAAAGACGACATCCTTTTGTCTGAGCCTTTCTCCCATTGATGATAGTTGTGTCTCACACACACACACACATCCAAGACAAAGACGACATCCTTTTGTCTGAGCCTTTCTCCCATTGATGATAGTTGTGTCTCACACACACACACACACACATTTTTGTCTGAATCACTTTTAGTGGAAGGACGTTAAATTGAGTAACACACACACACATGTACACGCACATACACACACACACACACACACATGTACACGCACACATACACACATGTACACGCATACACACACACACATGTACACACACACATGTACACACACCTGCAGCAGAGCCCCAGATAGATGGGGTATCCCCTTGCCCTTGCCCCTGCCCCTGCCCCTGCCCTTGCCCCTGCCCTTGCCCTTCTCCCGCTGACGTTGGTTGTGAGACGGAGAAAGTGGGTGAAGAGGAGGGCCTTGTAACGTCTGCCGGTGTCGACCTGCCATTCCATAAACAACAGAATATTATTTGTTGGAATATATAGAGAACAAGCAAACAAAAATCATCATCACATACGTACGAGAAGAAAACAGAAGAAACAAAAATCATACAAGCGTACATTTTTTTCTCTCTCCTGATTTTAACCCTGTGACTATCATGTAACGGAAGACATACATTATTGCTGTCACTGATGGCATCATCAGATGAACTGGAATAATTCTTCCGCTTTCCCTCAATAAAAAACGTTCGTTCGTTTTCTCTCTCTCTCTCTCGCTCTCTCTCTCTCTCTCTCTCTCTCTTCACTCTTCTCACACTTTTATTGCCCATTATCTTGGATTATTATATTCTATTCCCTTTGCTTTGTTACTTTGTACAACACTCCCAGACCTGTTTACCCTAATGATGAAAAACCTGGAATTTGCCACACAAAAACCCAGAATTTGAGAAGAAAAAAACCAGAATTCACATCGGTACACGACTCGCGATAAAACACTGATTCAACTCGGCGCCATCGCAATCAATTTTCACTTCATTTTCTATTGAAAAGTTCAAAATTCTCACATCATCGTATTTTCCAGTGATAATATAATCTAAATGGACTCATTTCAAGCCCTAATTACAATCTCTACTAAAAACTGCCCGGAAAGCTCTTCGAATCGACACTAAAAGCCTGGCCGCCATTTGCATTCGGCTTCGGTCAACCCTTGCGTCTTTTCATACGAACGGAAACAAATAATAGACGTTTTTTCGAAATCCCGGAATTTTCAGCGTTCACCCGGAATTTACTATTTTACCCAGAATTTTAGCAAATTTCCGGAATAATTCCGGCAAAACCGGAAGGGTAAACAGGTCTGCACTCCCCTTCATCTCTAGGGCCATGACCTAAATCAATAAAATATTTTTCATTTCATTCCATTCACCCCTTTCTCTCTCTCTCCCCCCCACCCCTCCCCTGTCTGCACTCTTCCAGCCCCCTTCACACACACACACCAGACCTGCTTACCCCCCTACACAAGTCTTGAGTATTCCGGATAGCCGAAATGAGTAGTTTTAGTGTGAAATGTGTAGTTCTATTCATTAAAACCACCAAACACTGTTCACTGAAAATGAGTAGCAATCAAGAATTAAAGAGCAATACAGTGGAACCTCCCTTATAAGAAAAACCTCCCATTATAAGACCTACTTTTCTGAGACATTGCCCTTCTTTGTAATTATTAAAATTACCTCCATTATAAGACCCCTCCCTTATAAGACCTCATTTTGGAGGATTTTTGAAGGTCGTATAAGGGAGGTTCCACTGTATCATCAATTTTGAAGAGTAGTAGAGGTCCAAATTGAGTAGAATACTACTGGAAAAGAGTAGAGTAAACAGGTCTGCCCCTCCCCCACCACCCCTCTCTCAGAACCCATCTTACGGCACTGGCTGTGAGTGTGGCTGTTGCTGTGGCAATGAAGTCAAGGGAGCCGGTGCAGCAGGTGCAGCAGGAGCAGATGATCCACTACCAGCACCAGGTGGAGCAGGAGTGGGGGTGAGGCCCGGCCCCTGGGACAGCAGCTGCAACTGCTGCTGCGTCTGCTGGGTCTGCTGCTGCATGTGCTGCAGCTGCTGCAGGTGCTGCATGCGCTGCTGCAGCAGGGGGTTGGACTGGATGACGTGCATGCTGACCTGCTCGGGATCAAATCGGGTCAGATCGTGTTTACTACCCTTTTCGCTGGCAGACATTTTTCAGCCCCAAAAATGTCATTAACCTTTTCTCCACCAGCCATTTTTTTCAGCCCCCAAAAGTCATTAACACTTTCTCCACCAGCAATTTTTTCAGCCAAAAAATGTAATTAACTTTCTCCACCAGCTATTTTTCAGCCCCAAAATTTCATTAACCCTTTCTTCACCAGCCATTTTTCAGCCCCAAAATTTCATTAACCCTTACTCATCCACCAGCCATTTTTCAGCCCCAAAATGTCATTAACCCTTTCTCCACCAGCCATTTTTCAGCCCAAAAATTTCATTAACCCTTTTTCCACCAGCCATTTTTCAGTCAAAAACTTTCATTAACCCTTTCTCCGCCAGCCATTTTTCAGCCCCAAAAACTTTCATTAACCCTTTCTCCACCAGCCATTTTTTCAGCCCCAAAAACTTTCATTAACCCTTTCTGTACCAGCCACTTTTTCAGCCCCAAAAATTTCATTAACCCTTTCTCCACCAGCCATTTTTCAGCCTAAAATTTTCATCAAAGATATAACATGGGCAAAGAAAATATCTTGTCTGCAATGTCAAGAATTGCTTTGATTCCTCTGTGACATGCATAAAATAACGCCCATCTTTACCTCCTAAAATTAAGAAAATATGGTCATTGATGATTTGTATGCCTTTTACCGACACATTTGGTTAATAATCACACACACTTTATTCATCGCGACTTGATGCAGCATATCTTAAAAGCAATGTTAACACTATTAGAACAAAGAAAATTTAAGCAAAATACTCGCATGAAAATAACATTTTCCCTGAAGTGTACTTTCAATTTTTGCTGAAATCCATAAAATTGCAGAGCCCTGGTATCATACAAAATGACGGAGATAAAATGCTGACCTGCTGTTGTTGGGCTGGGTCCAGGGCTTTGAAATGCTCCTGCTCCTGAAGTTGAGTCAGCGTCTGCATTTGAAGCTGCCTGTAACACACAACATACAGTAGTTAACCCGGGATCGTCCCTGGTCACAGCGGAGCTTTTCCGCTCATTCTCCACAAAACCTTATGGTCTGAACGCAAAGTCTTTCGGATGAGATGACAAAAGCTGAAGTCCCATTTGTGCACGTTAAGGAACCCAGTGGCAATGAAAAAGTTGTCATTTGGTCAAAATTTACCACTCCCCCTTCCCCATCAGGTCCCCCCCCCCCCCACCCCCATTATACTCCCGTCAACAGCTATGGTCATCTCAGGACTGTCACCACGTAAAGTTCGACCACTTATTACAAAACACTCATCAATGTATCTTACCAACATTCAACAACCTGTAAACAACAAAACATACAGCACAATTCATAACATGACACCTCCATCATTGCACCCTATAGCACATAAGTCCACACAGTGCTGGAAACGTTGAGCCACTCTACTCTAATTCCCCATCAGTCAACACCTGTTTTCCCCATCAGTCAACACCTTCCCCCTTCCCATCAGTACAAACACATAACATACTTCCATGGGTGCACGCGGTGACCAAAGCTTTTGCCTGAACTTTCTACCACAACCCTTGATATAACAGTCATTTCAAGAGCATAGGCAGGGCTCACAGGGACCCCCAGTTGGGGGTCTATGAAGTACTAAAATTCAAAAGGACCCTCTAAAAGAATGTGCAGGGGTCCCAGGGATGCACTAGAAAAATTATTTTTAGCATTCGCAATGCCACTGGGACCCTCTATCCCGCCTCTAGGACCTTCTACACTGTAAGTGAAGGAGTCTCTGGGACCCCTTGTTTTGCGGGACGATTGGGAGCCCTGATGGGTCTGTAAAGAAGAGCCTTATCTTCAGGCAGACCACTGCCTGAACCTGAATCAAATTGCCTGAATTCAGGATTCAAGCACACCCACATGCACCCCTGTTAACTTCTTCCCCCAATCCCTCATTTGTTCAGGCACGGTAATGGAGGAAAAAAAAATTTCTCTGAAAATATCTGGGAGGTTTAGGAGACATCATTTCAGGGTGGTCTCAATGTGTAAAGAGCCCTTCATGGTGATCAGGGGGTTCAGGAGACATCATTTCAGGGTGGTCTCAATGTGTAAAGAGCCCTTCATGAAAATATCTGCGGGGGTTCAGGAGACATCATTTCATGGTGGTCTCAATGTGTAAAGAGCTCTTCATGAAAATATCTGGGGGGGTTCAGGAGACATCATTTCATGGTGGTCTCAATGTGTAAAGAGCCCTTCATGGTGATCAGGAGGCAATTCCTCATGAGGACAAATACATAAAACTGTTCAAAATTAAGGAAAAGCCATATAATCAAGCTTAAAACCCCTTCTGACATTTGTTTTTCCACATTCACTTTTCTCTGAATTCAGAGAATTCTCTAAAGATTACCATGCCTGTTTTTTTCGTAAACCCACTGACCTCAACTCGACCTGGAGCTGTAGAATCTGGTGCTGGATCAACAGCTGTTGCTGCACCAGCAGGCTCCCCGTGCTGCCCACCCCCTGGGCCAGAGAGAACGACGACGGGGGGGGCGGAGGTGGGGGCGGGGGGAGGGGCCTGTGCAGGGGCGGGGGCTGGGGCTGAGGCAGGGGCGGGGGGTGGGGGTAGGGATACTGCTGGGTGGGGGGCTGAGGCTGGGGGGGCTGCTGCCTCTTGAGGGTTGGGACCTGAGGGCTGTTGGTGAACAGAGAATAAAGTACAAGTTTTATTATCAATCATGAGTAGAGTAATTTGCTTTCCAGTGAAAATTATTGTGCACTCGATTTACTTTCTTCAAGAAATAACCAGGTACCATAATCATTAATGTGTCTTAACCCTTTCGCCGCATTGTAGCACCACAATGGTTTAACACCCATGTCACTAAAAGGCATCAAATCAGTGCCTGTTATCCAAAGACCTTATTTTTTTAATTTTGGGAGGTAAGGACAGGCCTAATGTTATACATGTCACAGAGGAATTCGCAATATTGCAGATATTTTATTTTCTCTACCCAGTTAAGTTTCATGGTATTTTTTGGCTGAAAAATGGCCGGCGGCGAAAGGGTTAAACAGTTAACACGGGTCGTAACATGTAAATTAGACTAAACTAGCAAAACGATCGGCAGTTCATTCTGATTTACATGATAACATCCATGTTAATAAGACGCACTCATCATTACGGTGCCAGGTTACAAACTCGCAAACAAACAAGTGATAAAGAGCTACAAAACTAAATGACAGTCATAGTTACTGCTTTTGCAAATGGTCTACACAAATGTGTAAATTATGTGAATGCATGTGTCGTGTGTAGCTATGCTTTTGTGCATTTTGCAAACCTTTGGTACGATATTCATGCGTAAACTTGTGCATAAATTTAATGAATGGCCTATTTGCAGAGAGCGTATCCAAATGTTTGCCTGTGTCCGTGCTCTTAGATCTATGGAATCAGAACAGGTTACAGAATGAGCCAACTGAATAAAACAACAAGAACATATTGCTGTCACAAAAGCTAACAAACTCAACAGAAGCTGTGATGTGCTTAACGCATTCTATGCTGGCCAGTTGCTTCCCCTTGCAAATGTTCTATACTGGCGATTTGCATAGGTTACCAAAAAATTATGTTCTAAATAATGGCAACAGATACAAACGTGACATTTTGGCCATATGTACACAATATACAGGACTAACACCTGCAACAGTTTCAAAGCATCCACTGTTTTAGTTTTGATTTGTGATATTTTAAAATAAATGCATGTTTTGTCAAGCCAAGCATACTCATAGAGCAAAAATATAAGGGTACCCCCCCCTGATTTACATACTAAGGTCCCGAAATAGAGCCTATAAACCAGCCAGTCAGTGTCGAGGCATGAATGAAACGTAGCCCTCTGAGCCACTTTGAAGCATGCATGACTGTTAACCTATGAACTATGAATTTTTAAAGTTCACATGCGATATCCCGTTACCTTAGTAACGAGGCGTTGTGCGCATGCCCTTCAACGAGAGCGCAGGTTAGAATAGAATGGTGGATTTTTATTAATCCCTACTATCTATTTAACTTAATACTTACCAACACCTGAAACAACTGCATTAGCGTTAAGCGACCTGGAGCTATACCATAGCATATAGAAAAACGAAAGTAGGCATCTGGCCTTGACCCCTAGCCGGATGTGGGGAGGGAGTGATCCCCCCTTACCGGTCTAGCGGTGGCTAGGCCAATGAGCGCCTACTTCCGCCATTACAAAATTTTACAGGAAGCATCTTTATTAGTGAGGGAGGATACAAGGGAGGGTACCTCGTTTGTTTCAGGTGTTGGTAAGTATTAAGTTAAATAGATAGTAGGATTAATAAAAATCCACCAATCTACTTTAACCATACTGTACCAACACCTGAAACAACTGCAGATTACCAAAGCGGAGGAGGGTAGATGCTTCAATACCCCCAAACCACCGAGTGAGAGTAAGAACCTGGGAGCTTTTTTCCCACGAACACTCTTCTGAAAAACAGAACACCTGTACTCCCTTTTTTCCCCCTTAGACAACTAGGTAATCCTAGGCAAAAGGGTTGGGGGAAAAAGGGGTGTGGGGTGTGTGTGCCCCAATATTGCCCCAAAACATCATTGCAATGATATACCCACTAAAAAATAATATAGGGGGTGGCTGATGGGAGCTTGTCCCCGTACTCACTGGTTTTAGAGGGAGACGGCGGTCTGGGCGACAACTACCTTCCTGATCGTGAAGGAGTCGTCGTCGTGCTGCGTGGAGATGTCCCGCAGGTAGAAGCTGAGGAAGGTGTTGAGCGACCTCCAGTAAGCGGATGACATTATTTTAACCATGGGCACCCCCTTAACCAGAGCGAGCGAGGCGCTGATTGCGCGGAGCTCGTGGACCCTGACAGAGCCAGATGGCAGGCTAACTAGAGACTGAGAATAGGAAAGCTTGATACAGTCTAGCAACCATCTAGCAACCGTGTTCTTCGAAACGTCCTTAGTGTACTTAGGATTGATAGAGAGAAACAGTCTCCTCCTAGAACCCCTAAAACTCTTGGTTCTGGAGAGATAGGACCTGAGGGAGCGGACCGGACAAAGGAAGCGGTCGGCGTCATCCGGACAGAGGATAGTCCTAAGACTGGAGATGGAGAGGAGAGGTGACTCGACATCGCCGGGTTGATTTTTGGCCCTGAACTCGGGCAGAAAGCAAAGAGAAACCGATGAAAAATCCCCGGCGAACTCCACGTCCCTGGGGAGTCCGCTAAGGGCGTGGAGGCCACTGACCCGTCTGGTCGATGCCAAAGCAATCAAGAAAACCGTCTTGAGAGTGAGGACTTTGAGGGAAAGGGAAGAGAGAGGTTCACAACGATCCCTTAAATAATTCAGCACAAGAAACACGTCCCACTGAGGGACCCGGACAGTCCTCGCCGGGGCCCGTAAACGCACCGCGTCCAGGAAGTGGGAAACCTGCGGAGCGGAAAGCTTAGAGGTTCGGTCAAAACCCAAAGCTAACGAAATGGTGTTGATGAGAGAGGCCCTGTAGCCAGAAAGGGTCTGAGCAGAGAGGCCCTTAGTTCTGTGCAGATGTGACAAGAACTCCACAAACTGGACTGTGGAAGGGCGCAGCGCGTCAAATTTCTTGCGCGCGCAGAAAGAGAACCATGCCTTCCAGCGCAAATCGTACAAGGCATTGGTGGATTGGCGCCGAGAGGTCAGCAGAAGCTCCACGGTTCTCGAAGAGAAGCCCTGTCGCCGGAAACCGAGTTTTATAGTTTCCATGCGGCCAGGTTTAGCCTGAAAGGGTTTGGATGGCCTAGACCGCTCCTTGGCTGGAGGAGGGTCTTGGGTGTGAGCCCCAGCATGAGGGGGCCGTCCCTGGCCAGAGCCAGAAGTTCTGGAAACCAGTGTTGGGTCGGCCAATGGGGCGCGACGAGGATCATGTCTGGTCTTTCCAGGAGGCACTTGGCCAAGACTTTCGTGAGCAACGCAGTCGGGGGGTAGGCGTAAACCGACATCCCCGACCAAGACATCGCAAAGGCGTTGCGGGCCAAGGCCTGAGGGTCCCTGACTGGGGACACGTACAGAGGTAGACGATTGCTGTACCTCGTGGCAAAGAGATCCACCATGGGCTTGCCCCAGCGTCTCCAGACTGGGGTCAAGGCCCGATGCGCAATCGTCCACTCCGTTTGAAGCACTTGATGAGAGCGGCTGAGTTGGTCCGCCAGAACATTGAGTTTTCCCGGGACAAACTCCACTGACAGGGAGATCCCGTGGCTGTCGGCCCAAACCAGAGTGTCCTCCGCCGTCAGAGACAGGGAGGCTGAGCGGGTGCCCCCCTGACGACGGAGGTACGCCAAGCTGGTCGAGTTGTCCCCGCAGACCGTGACCCCCTTTCCCCGAATCGCGGGGAGAAAGTGGATCAGGGCCAGCCGGATGGCTTCCAACTCGAGCCAGTTGATATGGAGACGTGTTTGTGGCTTTGTCCACAAGCCCGAGATTTCTTCCGTCTCCATATGGGCTCCCCACCCGCTTAGGGAGGCATCCGTGTGGATGAACAGCTGGGAACCCAAACGACTGATTGGGACCATGCTGTTCATCCAACACGGGTCGGTCCAAGCCATGACCGCCGTCCGGAACCAATCCCCCAGAAGGACCTGCTGGTCGAAGAGGGATGGGTCCAGGATGCGCGCTTTCAACTCCCGTTGCAGTGGCCTTTTGCGCACTCTGCCCAACGGGAGGAGCTCCGCTACCGACTCCATGAGGCCCAAGAGGCTGAGGAGTCGGCGAAACGTGGTCGACTTCGCTTCTGAGAGGTCGACCACGAGTCTGTTGATGGCCGCGAGCCTGTCCTCGGACGCCGTGACCGTATAGAGCACGGTGTCGAAGCACATGCCCAGATAGGTGAAGGTCTGAGAGGGGGTCAAATCTGACTTTTTGGAGTTGATGCGGAACCCCAGCCGAAGCGAGAGGTCCACAAGAACCTGAGTGTGGTCGAGAGAGAGAGCGCGAGAGGCGGCGAGTAAAAGCCAGTCGTCCAGAAAGACTTTCAGCCGCAACCCCTGTGCTCGGGCCAGGGCGGCCAGCTCTCTGGTCACCTTGGTGAAGATCCAGGGGGCCAGAGAGAGGCCGAATGGAAGAGCGTTGAACTGGAAAGTTTCTCCCTTCCAGACGAAGCGGAGGAACTTTCTGCGGCAAGGGTGGATAGAGAGATGGAAGTAGGCATCTGTTAAGTCCACCGAGGTTGCCCAGTCGCCTGGGCGGACGAACGAACGGACCGTAGACGGAGTTTCCATCTTGAATCTGGTTTTGTGAAGAAACTTGTTCAGCGGAGACAGATCCAGAACGGGGCGGAAACCGCCCGACTTCTTCGTGACCGTGAAGAGACGCGAGTAGAAACCGGGGCCCGGAAGGGGGACCCGAGAGACTGCGCCCTTGGCGATCAGAGAGTCGACTTCTTGTTGCAGAATCGCAAGCCGTTCTGGGTCTGTCGGAGGCGAGAAGGCGATCGGATTTGCCGAGAGGGGAGGTTCTAGATCGAAGGGGAACCGATACCCTTCCCGCACGACGCCGAGAATCCAGGCGTTGTCGACAAGAGCGTGCCAAGCGGGATACGCCTGAAACAGGGCATCCACGCTGGACGCAACGACGCCTGCCGGTTCCCGGCAGCGCGCGGGCCCTACCGAAAAGACTGCTGCTGCTTCCCACCGGCCGGTCGGGAAGAGCCCCTCCGAGGGAGGTTGCGCGAGCGGAAAGGGCGGTGGCCCGACGTGTGCTTAGCCACGTACTGTGAGGACTTGGAGTCCTGAGTCCTAGGAAGGTAAGAGCGCCGTCTGCGCTCCTGGGACCGACCCCCAGGTTTGAACCGAGCGAAGCGCGAGTCCGAAGTCTGCTTGGCTTGTTTGATGAGCAGAGCCATCATTGCTTCATGGCCGTCCTGAGCCTTGCGCTCCGAAGACAGTCTGAGCACCGAGCCGAGTGCTTCCTCACCGAAGAGGCCCGAGAAGGGGAGAGGGAGGGAACGGAGTTGTTCCCTCTCCCGTACCGAGAGAGCCGTGGCCTTCGCGAGAAAGTTGTCCCTTGCGAGCGCGGAAGTTTGGACCTTGAGGGAGGCCAACACGTCCGTGAGGCTCTGGAGAGCTTCCCCCAGCGCGGCGAGGGAGACTCCTACCGCCGGTTCGTCAACCTGCTCGAACAGGCGGAAGTCCAACGGGGACCGAGAGGGAGCAGAGCTCCCGAGGGAGTCCGAAGCAGTTTGGGCGAGAGAACTCGCGACCCCGCAGCCCTTAAGCGCGTCCGAGAGGGCGACTTCGAGGGTCTTAAAGGCGGGGCCCTTGATGGTGAGAGAGGGACAATGTTCCTCACACCTGAGTTTGTCGCTCTCCGCCCTCGAAGGCCTGGAGAAACGGGCGAAGGGGAGGTAGTCCTCATGGAGCCCCAGAACCGTCCGGAACTGGGGCACCAAGAAAGAGCCGATGGACGAAGAGTCTTCGCGACTGCGCACAGCGTGGCCTTGAGCGAAACGTCTGTCGTCCACCAGCCTTCCTGTACGTAAAGCCTCCTCCGCTCGGAGAATGGACTCCTGGAGGCAGGAGGGAGGCTGAAGGAACATGTGGTCCTTTCCTCTACGGAAAGAACCGGCCGAGTGGCCTGTGGCCGAGGCCGAGATGGGAGCGGCGAGGCGGACCACATCAGGGCACGCATCGCCGATCACATCCAGGAGGGCCTGGTTGGAGGAGTCCCGAACAGAAGGAGGGTCTCCTGGAGAAGTTGGTGGAGGAAGATTTCGGAAAGACTCCATGATTGCTTTCAGCAGACGTTGGTCAAAGGCCGGAGGGGAACGGGCCGGAGACAAAGAGGCCTCCGGAGATCCATGGTCCATGGGCGAACTTGGCCGAGAGGGGCCTAGATCGTGTTCCCCGGCCGAAGACCGAGGGGAGAAGTCTCCATCCTGCCCGCGGCCCGGGGAGCCAGGGAGGCCGTGGCCACCCTGGTCCCCTGCCGGGGGAGGCCCATCCTGTCCACGGTCTGGAGTGCCGGGGAGGCCACGGCCTATCTGGCCACGGCCCCCGAGGCCTCCTACCGAGGGAGGCCCGGGCCTAAAGGAGGCCCGGTGGGGGAGGCCTGAGGTAGAGGGAGAGGCCGAACGGGGCCGCTTTGCCACCACGGTCGGCCGACCGGGGGCTACGGTGGCCCGAACGGCGGTAGGCCGCACTGGCGGGGAGTCCTTCATCCACCGGCTCGGGGACCATCCTGAGCCGTGGTGCCGGGCCTCCCGGCCGGAAATCCACTCGACCGGAGTCCCCACCGCTGGGGGGAGCACCGGGAGATCCTCTCGGACCGAGGCCCGCGGCCAGGGCAAAGCGGCCGAGAGGAGCACCAACCCCGCCTTCGGAGACTTTCCGACTGCGGGGCGGCGATAGCCGGTAGGCCTCGGCCTCCCCGGCCGGGGAGGTGTCGAGAGGCCTACGGCCTTCCGGGCTCGAGTTTCTTTCGAGGTACCGGGATGTCTGATTGAGGCCCCAGTCGTGAGACCTCGACACATGGTCGGAAGGGGGCCTCCGTCGCCCTCTCTCCAACAGAGGGTCGGAGAGGTGGAAACTAGGCGAGTCCCCGAGTGCAAACGTGCCACTCGGGGCTACAGACATGCGCAGCTGCGACTTATCCAACGAAGTTGAAGCTGAAGGTGTGGAAGACCGGGTCGAAGTGGTGGCCTTGGTTGAAAGAGGCCTCCTGTTTAAACACAAAGGCACGGAAGAACCAACGGACGAAATTGGCCGAGAGGCCTTATGTTGAGGAGAGGAGAAGGGGAAGCCCGACGAGTCAAAACGATGAACGAAAGAGTCGAAGACGGAAGTCGAGTGAGAGCGCTTAGTGCGCTGAGATTTTGGCTTGTGTGACGAAACTGAACGGTTAGATTTGTCCGACGAACCTTTAGAACAGAAACGACCTGCCTCATCACGAGGAGAAGGAAGAGGCAGGTCAGGTTGAACCTTATCCGAAACAACCGAAGTGAAGCCAGAAGTGGCCATAACACGTGCGTGCGCGCGTGCACTGAAGCACGAGTGAGCGTCACGAGAAAAAATTAACTACTGAAAGTTCTAGCGAAATAGAACTAAGCTAGCTGAGTTAATCGAAACTCAGAGAACCCCTAAGTTCGAAGAAAGCAAGAAAAGGAACGAACCCACCTAGTTAAGAGTGTGAAAGAATAAAAAAGTCAAGAGTGCTGGTAGCCCAGGTCTGCCATGAACGCTGGAAAATTGTAATGGCGGAAGTAGGCGCTCATTGGCCTAGCCACCGCTAGACCGGTAAGGGGGGATCACTCCCTCCCCACATCCGGCTGGGGGTCAAGGCCAGATGCCTACTTTCGTTTTTCTATATGCTATGGTATAGCTCCAGGTCGCTTAACGCTAATGCAGTTGTTTCAGGTGTTGGTACAGTATGGTTAAAGTAGATTGGTGGATTTTGATTAATCCTACTATCTATTTAATTTAATACTTACCAACACTCAAAACAACTGCATTAGCCTAAAACAACCTGGAACCTTACCCTAGCACATAGCTAAAACGAAACTGGCCCCAAGGGACTGCACCCATACCGCAGGGAGTAGCGGGAGTGACTCCCCTTACTTCCGGGTATGACGCGCACCCTTGGGGCACCGGATATGTCATTCATGAAATTTTACAGCCCCGCATCAGGAGGGAGGCTGGGAGGGAACATTTTTTTGTTTTGAGTGTTGGTAAGTATTAAATTAAATAGATAGTAGGATTAATCAAAATCCACCAATCTAATTTAATCATACTGTACCAACACTCAAAACAACTGCAGATTACCACCGTGGTGGAGGGTGATGCGTGCCAACTGACACACCAATAACCCGAAAAGGCATTTTACAAACAGAGAGGGTAACACTCATACATGAAGAAAACCCCCTGAAAGATGCAAAACATCCATCAAATATGTCAATAAATACCCCCAAATAATCATATACATGATATACCAAAGAACACAGAAAGACAAAACGCAGGGACTCACACTACAAGGAGACCGGAACCTGCGAAACGACAACCTTCTTAAAGGAAAAGGAGACGTCTTCAACCTGAGCGGTGATGTCCCTCAGATAATAACAATTTCACGAGAGGGACGCCCTTCACTATCGCCAGGGAAGAGCTGAAGGCCCGCAACTCATGGGCGCGAATGGGGTTATAAGGCAACCAAACCAGAGAGCCAGCGTAAGCCAACTTAATGGGGTTGAGGATGCAACGAAACACAGTACCTTTAGCCACATCGCTACAATACTTGGTATTGATGGAGACAAACAACCGACGCTTAGACCCTCTGAAGGACTTGGTCCGAGGAAGTAAAAACGTAGAGCTCCAACTCGAAAAGGAGACTAGAGGAGAGGACATGTCGCCAGACTGATTCTTTGCCCGGAACTCCGGGAGAAAAGAAAGGAAGACGGACGAGAAAACCTCCCAGAACTGGACGTCCTTGGTCAGGCCACTCAGAGCATGCACACCGCTGATGCGCCGAGAGTGGCGAGCGCGATCAGAAAAAACTGTCTTAAGAGTCAGAAGCTTAAGGGACGACTTCAGAGGTTCATACTTGTCCCTGAGAAAAGAAAGAAAGAACAAAAAAGATGTCCCACTGGGGACACTGGAACGTCCTGGACAGAGCCTGGAGGCACACAGTGTCGAGAAAGTGAGAAACAGGCAAGGCTGAGAGATTCTCCGTAAACTTGGAACCAAAGGCCAACAAAATTGTGCTAATCAAAGCCGCCCTATAACCGGATAAGGTTTGAGAAGACAAATTCCTGGTTCTAAGCAAGTGAGAGAGGAATTCTAAAAACTGGACCAGGGGGACGAATCGGGTCAAACTTTCTAACCTGACAGAAGGAAAACCAGGTGGTCCAACGAAAATCATACAGATCGTGAGTCGACTTACGCCTAGAGGCGACCAACAGGTCCACAGTGCGTGTGGAGAATCCCTGGCTACGAAGCCCTAGTCGAATAGTCGCCATGCGACCAAGATTAGCCTTGAAGGGCAAGGGTGTCCGACCCAGCCTCTTGGCTGAATTAGAGTGGCGTGAGTGAGATTGAGAGGAAGAGGACCGTCCTTCGCCATGTAGAGAACTTCTGGAAACCAATGGCTCGTGGGCCACATTGGTGTGACGAGAAACAAGTCCGGGTGCTCCCGGAGGACTTCTTCAACACCCGGGGGATTAGTGCCATCAGAGGGAAGGAATACAACGGCATGCACTTCAGAAAGAAGTGCGAGACAGTGGTGGCGTACAGCTTAGCGGTACGGTAGCACCTAAGGCCATGGAACTCATACTGAAGATGGCTGCTCTGTACCCAGAAAGGGTATGGGCAGAGATTTCTAGACCTGAGAAGAAAAGCTAAGAATTCGACGAATGAACCGAAGAAGGTCTTAACGGATCGAACTTCCTGTCACCACAGAAGGCGAACCAAGAGAAAGAGTCCTGAAAAAGTCCGGGAAGGCATCTCTGGAAAGCACATGGTTGACTATCAAAGCAGTCAGGAGAAGACAAACTCCGTATCGAGTCACCTAGAGCAGCCAAGGCCTGATACATTACGGACTATGAATGGCCGGACCGGGCCACTACACACTGCTACGCCCTTTCGAACTGGAAAATATCGATCGAAGGGGCGAGTCTGGGTCAGAAAACAAACTGGACAAGACTAGTTCAGAATGTCGGGCAAGCAAAGGACCGATGGCGGGATAGAGACAGCTAGTACTAGGATGAGAATCCGCAAGAGCAGCAGATTCAGCCTCTGACCTAGCAAACTGAGAAACCACGGTACGAATGTGCGACTGCACTTCGTAACCGACTCTACATGCTAAGACCGACGAAAGGGACCCCCGTTGACTGGGTGAAAAACCAGCGGAGACAATTCGATCGGTTGGGAGGTAAAAATAAAAATAAAAAACTGCCTATGAAGTAGGAACAGACAGCAACAGCAACATAGTTGCTATCGCATGACGTCAAATCGAACCAGATGACGCGGAAATGTCCCCACCGAAAAGGAAAACATGTAGACAAAAAGCGAAACAGTGTGCAAACGTGACGATGACACACCTCGACCTAAACCATAAAAAACGGTCGGAACGAGACGCCGAAGACCAAAAAGGGGGGGGCCTGAAGGAAGGCAAAAATCACCCCGTCGAACAACTTTAGGTTGAAAGCTGTGCCGTTCGGTGATCTGACGGCTGAGCAGGGAAGATCATGCTAGCCGGACAGTTAAAGCCAGATCGGGACGGAACCAGTCCGAAACAGGATGACTGGAACGGCCGAACGAGTCAACAGGTTGAACACTCATGGTTGAAACCGTGAAAGAAGGAGTGCGCACTCTGACTTCTCTCTGCAAGGGCCTTTGTATACCCAGGCCAGAGGAAGGAGCTCCGAAATCGGCCCCATCAGACTAAGAAAACCGAGGGGACAGCGAAGTGTGACCGCCTTCGTTACTGAGAGGTCGGACACCACCTGTGTCCTCCGAGGCTGAGACTGTGAACACGACCGTGTCGAACCTCATAACCAGACAGTCCCTAAAGTGCCCCTAAAAAGAGTCTCTGGCCAGAAGAATACCAAGGGAAGCTAGAGCCACTCCAATGGCTGGTCCATTCACGGACTCAAAGAGCCTGAAAACCGCAATACAGCAAAAAACCGAACCAACAACGTCACAAAAGCACAGCCCTTGAGGGCTTTGGACAAAGATGCTTCCAACTAACGCCGAAGAATCTACAACTTTTTTAGAAGGAGTAGATTCCATAACGCGAAACCCGAAGCCAGAAGCCACGCCCACCTTTTGACCAACAGGCCCGAAATCTTCACAAAGATTACAACCAAAAAGGGGGGAGGCCGAACGAACTTACCCAAGTAGCAAAGCAACACAAAGAAAACTAAAGGAAAACAAAAGACACTCATTAAGCTGAAAGCAGGAGAAAAAATTCCTGGAGAAAACAGAATAACAAGCCTGCCTTCCATGCTAGCTTGAAAGAAAGTGAGTAGTCTGCTACACCGGAAGTTACGTGGAATGGGAGTTGTGGTAGTAAGACACTCTTGATTTTGTTTCTGTCTTCCAAGCTAATCTTGTACAAATATGCACTTTGTAGTGGAATGGTAAGGATGATAGAATAGATAGAGTTAATACAGAAAAATCTATAATGAAGGGTTGTTATACTTGACGCATGTCAAGGGATATGGGTGTACACATTGCATGGCATACCATAAAAAAAAGTACACTCTCAAGACTTACAGGCCCGATGGGAGGATGGAAGGCGCCCGGCACAAATGGAACATGACCCCACTGCTTCATTAAGTCTCCTGCAATGGAACAGAATCACAGTCACCCCACTTCTTCTCCGAAGGCATCGCTTATGCTCTCATAACTTTTGACAACCATGGTGAATGTGCCATTAACACTATTGTGACTGGCACTGCGTCAGTGAAACCACTCTGCTGGCCTGGGGCTGCACTGGAAAGATTGTTGTCTGATGACTGCTTGTGATCAAACCATTGCTTAGAGCCTAAATAAAGTTCATTATACTGTATGCACTTAATGAAAAATGGATGCTTAATTCAATTTTATGCTTTGTGAAAATGTTGTATGAACGATTTACTGCCAACAAGCTGCTCGACTTTGAGATGGAACTCAGCGATGAGATTGAACATATCAACCAATAACAACACTTCTTCTTGTCACATTCTCACTTGCACTGACCCGATTGGGCACAAACTATTCTGTTTCATCAGTACTTACATTATTTTCACTACTTTCATCCATAAATCCGGACTGATTGTGAGCATTACGCTCACACTCATCAAGTTCAAACAACCTGATAATCTCTTCAGCACTCAGACCTCTCATTTTTGACATTTTTCATGCAAAAATATCTTCAAATTTGGACTGGACACGAACAAATGACGCCATTTTCGCTTCACATGCAAGGGAAGTAACTGTAAAATCAACAAGAAAAGTCTGCTGGAATAATAGGGAGTTTTGTACCTTAGACCGAGCAACAGACCGTGCAACCTATGACTGAAGTCTCCGGGCAGTGGGAGATGCTCGGCTAGGCCTTCATTTGAAGGCTCCTGTCACAGAAGTGTTAAACATTCATGGCCTCTGCACACTTTTCCCATGTTCCTTCCATGATTGAATTGTGTCTGGAGTCTTCATTGTTCATATTCAATGCCAATTCTTCTTCTTTTTTTAAGTGAACAGTTTTAAGAGACTTTCATAAGGTCTATTATGATAATCTTCACATAATAATTGCTTGTAGATAACAAAGTTTCACCTCTGATAGAAAAAAAACACTTGTGAATTTACAAAGAAAATAGAAATCAGTGTTCATATGTGCGTGCATCTCTGATGCTTAAAATTGCCATAATTGTTTTTAGGACGCACTGGGTTTCAGACCAGTATGTCGCTAGGCAGCAAATTTTCACCCAATGCACAGCTAAAAAAAATAAAAAAATTACAGAGACCCCTTAAAATATCCAGGTGACCTCTCAAAAATCTACAGACCGATTTTGCACACCGATTCTGACTCCCTGGTTTCAAACATAGAATTAACACTGGAAATACACCTTACATTGTGTTCAGCTTTATTTAGATTTTAATTCATATTTATCTTGTTCACATTATGTACAATATACTGTTACATACCCAGAGGCTGAAAGTCATGATCGCAGCCCCGCTTGACTTTCAGACACATGGTGAAGTAGCCGGCATTGAACCACTGTGCCATGTCTTCTGATGCAAAGGGACCTACCACACACAATCAATGAATCGTCATCACATGCCTTGTCTTCTGATGCAAATGGACCTACCACACACAATCATCATCACATGCCATGTCTTCTGATGTAAAGGGACCTACCACACACAATCATCACATGCCATGTCTTTTGATGCAAAGGGACCTACCACACACAATCATCATTACATGCCATGTCTTCTGATGCAAAGGGACCTACCACACACAATCATCAACACATGCCATGTCTTCTGATGCAAAGGGACCTACCACACACAATCATCATCACACTCCATGTCTTCTGATGCAAAAGGACCTACCACACACAATCATCACATGCTATGTCTTCTGATGCAAAGGGACCTACCACACACAATCATCACATGCTATGTCTTCTGATGCAAAGGGACCTACCACACACAATCATCATTACATGCCATGTCTTCTGATGCAAACTCAGTCATCACATGTCATGTCTTCTGATGCAAAGGGACCTACCACACACAATCATCATTACATGCCATGTCTTCTGATGCAAAGGGACCTACCACACACAATCATCATTACATGCCATGTCTTCTGATGCAAAGGGACCTACCACACACAATCATCATCATGCAAAGGGACCTACACACACAATCATCACATGCCATGTCTTCTGATGCAAAGGGACCTACCACACACAATCATCATGTCTTCTGATGCACATGCCATGTCTTCTGATGCAAAGGGACCTACCACACACAATCATCACATCACATGCCATGTCTTCTGATGCAAAGGGACCTACCACACACAATCATCACATGCCATGTCTTCTGATGCAAAGGGACCTACCACACACAATCATCATTACATGCCATGTCTTCTGATGCAAAGGGACCTACCACACACAATCATCACATGCCATGTCTTCTGATGCAAAGGGACCTACCACACACAATCATCATCACATGCCATGTCTTCTGATGCAAAGGGACCTACCACACACAATCATCACACATGCCATGTCTTCTGATGCAAAGGGACCTACCACACACAATCATCACATGCCATGTCTTCTGATGCAAAGGGACCTACCACACACAATCATCACATGCCATGTCTTCTGATGCAAAGGGACCTACCACACACAATCATCACATGCCATGTCTTCTGATGCAAAGGGACCTACCACACACAATCATCACATGCCATGTCTTCTGATGCAAAGGGACCTACCACACACAATCATCACATGCCATGTCTTCTGATGCAAAGGGACCTACCACACACAATCATCACATGCCATGTCTTCTGATGCAAAGGGACCTACCACACACAATCATCACATGCCATGTCTTCTGATGCAAAGGGACCTACCACACACAATCATCACATGCCCTGTCTTCTGATGCAAAGGGACCTACCACACACAATCATCACATGCCATGTCTTCTGATGCAAAGGGACCTACCACACACAATCATCACATGCCATGTCTTCTGATGCAAAGGGACCTACCACACACAATCATCACATGCCATGTCTTCTGATGCAAAGGGACCTACCACACACAATCATCACATGCCATGTCTTCTGATGCAAAGGGACCTACCACACACAATCACATGCCATGTCTTCTGATGCAAAGGGACCTACCACACACAATCATCACATGCCATGTCTTCTGATGCAAAGGGACCTACCACACACAATCACATGCCATGTCTTCTGATGCATGCCATGTCTTCTGATGCAAAGGGACCTACCACACACAATCATCACATGCCATGTCTTCTGATGCAAAGGGACCTACCACACACAATCATCACATGCCATGTCTTCTGATGCAAAGGGACCTACCACACACAATCATCACATGCCATGTCTTCTGATGCAAAGGGACCTACCACACACAATCATCATCACATGCCATGTCTTCTGATGCAAAGGGACCTACCACACACAATCATCACATGCCGTCTTCTGATGCAAAGGGACCTACCACACACAATCATCACATGCCGTCTTCTGATGCAAAGGGACCTACCACACACAATCATCATTACATGCTATGTCTTCTGATGCAAAGGGACCTACCACACACACTCAGTCATCACATGCCATGTCTTCTGATGCAAAGGGACCTATCACACACAATCATCATTACATGCCATGTCTTCTGATGCAAAGGGACCTACCACACACAATCATCATTACATGCCATGTCTTCTGATGCAAAGGGACCTACCACACACAATCATCATCACATGCCATGTCTTCTGATGCAAAGGGACCTACCACACACAATCATCATCATCACATGCCATGTCTTCTGATGCAAAGGGACCTACCACACACAATCATCATCATCACATGCCATGTCTTCTGATGCAAAGGGACCTACCACACACAATCATCATCACATGCCATGTCTTCTGATGCAAAGGGACCTACCACACACAATCATCACATGCCATGTCTTCTGATGCAAAGGGACCTACCACACACAATCATCACATGCCATGTCTTCTGATGCAAAGGGACCTACCACACACAATCATCACATGCCATGTCTTCTGATGCAAAGGGACCTACCACACACAATCATCACATGCCATGTCTTCTGATGCAAAGGGACCTACCACACACAATCATCACATGTCTTCTGATGCAAAGGGACCTACCACACACAATCATCATCACATGCCATGTCTTCTGATGCAAAGGGACCTACCACACACAATCATCACATGCCATGTCTTCTGATGCAAAGGGACCTACCACACACAATCATCATCACATGCCATGTCTTCTGATGCAAAGGGACCTACCACACACAATCATCACATGCCATGTCTTCTGATGCAAAGGGACCTACCACACACAATCATCATCACATGCCATGTCTTCTGATGCAAAGGGACCTACCACACACAATCATCACATGCCATGTCTTCTGATGCAAAGGGACCTACCACACACAATCATCACACATGCCATGTCTTCTGATGCAAAGGGACCTACCACACACAATCATCATGCACATGCCATGTCTTCTGATGCAAAGGGACCTACCACACACAATCATCACATGCCATGTCTTCTGATGCAAAGGGACCTACCACACACAATCATCATCACATGCCATGTCTTCTGATGCAAAGGGACCTACCACACACAATCATCACATGCCATGTCTTCTGATGCAAAGGGACCTACCACACACAATCATCATCACATGCCATGTCTTCTGATGCAAAGGGACCTACCACACACAATCATCACATCACATGCCATGTCTTCTGATGCAAAGGGACCTACCACACACAATCATCACATTCCATGTCTTCTGATGCAAAGGGACCTACCACACACAATCATCATCACATGCCATGTCTTCTGATGCAAAGGGACCTACCACACACAATCATCACATGCCATGTCTTCTGATGCAAAGGGACCTACCACACACAATCATCATCACATGCCATGTCTTCTGATGCAAAGGGACCTACCACACACAATCATCACTGTCTAGAGACATGCCATGTCTTCTGATGCAAAGGGACCTACCACACACATCATCATCACATGGGGCAGAGGGCAATTGGCTGACTGTCTAGAGGCAAAACATGGGGCATGTCTTCTGATGCAAAGGGACATACCACACACAATCATCATCACATTGGTTGACTGTCTAGAGACAAAACATGGGGCAGAGGGACCTACCACACAATCATCATCACATTGGTTGACTGTCTAGAGACAAAACATGGGGCAGAGGGACCTACCACACAATCATCATCACATTGGTTGACTGTCTAGAGACAAAACATGGGGCAGAGGGACCTACCACACAATCATCATCACATTGGTTGACTGTCTAGAGACAAAACATGGGGCAGAGGGACCTACCACACAATCATCATCACATTGGCTGACTGTCTAGAGACAAAACATGGGGCAGAGGGACCTACCACACAATCATCATCACATTGGCTGACTGTCTAGAGACAAAACATGGGGCAGAGGGACCTACCACACAATCATCATCACATTGGCTGACTGTCTAGAGACAAAACATGGGGCAGAGGGACCTACCACACAATCATCATCACATTGGTTGACTGTCTAGAGGCAAAACATGGGGCAGAGGGACCTACCACACAATCATCATCACATTGGCTGACTGTCTAGAGGCAAAACATGGGGCAGAGGGACCTACCACACAATCATCATCACATTGGCTGACTGTCTAGAGACAAAACATGGGGCAGAGGGACCTACCACACAATCATCATCACATTGGCTGACTGTCTAGAGACAAAACGTGGGGCAGAGGGACCTACCACACAATCATCATCACATTGGTTGACTGTCTAGAGGCAAAACATGGGGCAGAGGGACCTACCACACAATCATCATCACATTGGTTGACTGTCTAGAGGCAAAACATGGGGCAGAGGGACCTACCACACAATCATCATCACATTGGTTGACTGTCTAGAGACAAAACATGGGGCAGAGGGACCTACCACACAATCATCATCACATTGGCTGACTGTCTAGAGGCAAAACATGGGGCAGAGGGACCTACCACACAATCATCATCACATTGGCTGACTGTCTAGAGACAAAACATGGGGCAGAGGGACCTACCACACAATCATCATCACATTGGCTGACTGTCTAGAGACAAAACGTGGGACAGAATCATCACCTGATCTGAACTGAACAGACCTACCACACACAGAAATAGTAAATTGGTTGATTGTTCAACATTCTGAATGAGTATCACTTCAATTTATTTCCTAAAACTCTCTTTCACAGTGTGTGTGTCTGTACATGTGTGTGTGTGTTTTGTGTGTGTGTGTTTATGCGTGCGTGCATGAGTGAGTGAGTGTAAGTGTGTGTGTATAAAAAATCCAAACCTTGCAGATTTTCTTGTGGGTCGACGTAAAACCATTTCACTGCATTTTCATGCGACATCGGAACCACAGGCACAGTAATTTTGGGCAACTCCTGAAAAGTAAACATGTATGCTTCTCTCTTAACAATCTTATTACATATGCCAAAGCTGCTACACGGTTAATATTTAACAGATTCACCACCAGCCATATTTCAGCCAAAAATGTCCATTACATTAACCTGGGTTGAGTCTAGAGAACAAACTCCATCTGCAGTATTGTGGATTCTTCTGTGACATATATAAAATAAGGTATATCCTTACTTCCCAAAACTAAGACAATGGGGTCTTTGGATAATAGACCCCAATTTGATGCCTTTTAGTGACATAGGTGTCAAATCACTGTGGTGCTAAAATGCGACTTTGGCGGTGAAAGGTTTAAACAGTCATTGCTTAAGTAGCTTTGAAAACCAGTCCCATCGATAACAATCCCCCCACCCCACCCCAAACTGGTGTCAAAACCAGTCCCGTGGAAACAAAACCAGTGAAAATCACTGAAACTCGCAATATCAAAGCCTCTGTGAACTCATTCGCAACAAAATGATTTTGAATTATTCAAAGAACTCACAAATCACTCCAGCCATACACACAAACAAAACTGACAAAAACAAAAAGAGAAATGAAAGATTACAGGTTTTTACTTCAGGTTTAGACATAGGGAAGTGGTAGATCAGAATTTTGTATATATAGACTTTATATAGAAAAACTCCCTACAGCAATTAGTTTCCCCACTGCAAACCACTACAAACGCAAAGATGCAAAAGTGTGGTCTAAGGGAGTGAAGCGAGTTTAGAAGTGACCAAAGTGTGATGTGCACACAGACTTACTTCCTTTGAAACAAATTCATCAAATTGACAGCTTTCCGGCCATATATGGGTGGAACGACTTGAATAAGTTAAAACCATTTATCAGTCCTAGCAAAAGGCGTAGGACTGACATTTTATTTTTTTCTCTCTCAGTATTTTGGTTTTGCAGTAAGTATTTTACTGACAATTATTAGTTAATGCGATCAGTGTTGAAAGGTTTCCATGAAATTCTTACCCCAAAAAATGATTTAGAAAACTGTAATCAGACACAGACAGACATAAACAAACACACACACATTCCGATGCATATTAACTTTTTTCAACATATACACACAAATCCAACCATAAACAACAAACACATTCACTCTCTCTCTAACTGTCTATCTCCAAACAGCAAGAACAAATACCACTTTTTTCTGACTATAAGGCGATACTATTTTTCCGGAGACCTCTGCGCCTTGTAATATGACTAATAATACAGTACTCCCTCCCATGAACGACCATTAAAATACACCAACAAAGCTTTGCATATGCACTGTTGGTGGTTGGTGTCACTCTTGAATGTTTTTTTTTTTTTTGTTTTTTTTTTTTTTTTTTTTGTTATCTGTTGATGAATAATTGATTGTAAAGCGCTTTGGGCTCATCTGAGGTAAAGCGCTATATAAATGTACTGTTATTATTATTATTAATAGGGAGGTGGTCTGAAATGGGAGGTGGGTGGGAGAGGTCATGACAAACATAAACACATAACACATAAGTTTACACATAAACAATAAACTACCCTGTATATTTTAAAGCAAGATTTTACTGACACAGTAACTGCATTATATTCCAAGTGCATCAATTTGAAATACCCATAAACCAAGTTCTCCTCGCATCACAAAACCACTCCCAAACTAGGTCGTTCAGGTCCGAGTACGTATGGCGTATTTTCGCTTTGGCCATACATTCGTTCAGCTGTTTTGCCAGCTTCCCATAGAGTTGTCAGCGATTCTCGCTCGAGAATTATTGTTTGGATTTGTGTTTTTCCAACATCCAAGGATTGCGCAATGGATCAGCAGCTTTCCCTTTTGTCACTTCTTTCAATAACTTTGATTCTTTCTTCATGAGTAGGCCTAAGAATTTTCCTTTTCTTCCCCGACATTGTGATCGTGAGAGAGGAAGCTGTCTGCTACACGCATGCGCATTGAGCTACTTTTCACTAGGGGAGATAACTAACCTCGCAGGATGATGGAAACTGCACAACTGTGCTCGTTGAGCGAAGGTTCAGCGACAAATCTGACCAGCTTTCTTCGTTTTCTGTTCTTTTCCACGAAATTTGTGGGTTCGGTTTTTGTGACATGGTCGTAAAAATCGGTAGGCAAGAAGTCGTTAGTCGGGTATTGGAGGTGGTCACTGATGAGAAGACACTAATATAGTGAAACCGATCGGTCACTAAAAATCAGGTCGGAAAGTGGAGGTGGTCGCTGAATAGAAAGTCGTACGAGGGAGGGAGTACTGTATAGTAAAAAAAAGTATAAGAACTAAATTTGAATAATATGCAAAGTTTGGGGTTGCGCCTTACACTAGTTACAGTGTGAAAAATACATAAAACCACAGAAATGAGCTCCTCTGCTGTACTGGTTTACATCATTTCCCTTGAGAATAATGGGAGGCATAATCTATTTTTGCCACGCACGTGAGAGACAGAGAGAGAGAGAGAGAGAGAGAGGGGGGGGTGGGGGAGAGAGAGGAGGGGAGGGAGGAGGGATGGAGGGAGGGAGAGAGAGGAGAGAGAGAGAGAGAGAGAGAGAGAGAGAGAGAGAGAGAGAGAGAGAGAGAGAGAGAGAGAGAGAGAGAGAGAGAGAGAGAGAGAGAGAGAGAGAGAGAGAGAGAGAGAGAGAGAGACTGAGCTTGTCGTTGCTGCCAAAACGCTGTCTATTGCAAAACCTACAAGAAAAGTGGGATCTTCTTCTTCTGTGTTCCCAGACGATCAGGCCATAAGGGGTAAGGTACGTATGTGTCCGGATTTCAGTTTTCATTGGTCTCCCCGCTGCATTCAGCCATCGCATTCCGATTTCAGAGGAGCTCAAAGGAGAAAATTTGGAATTTCTTTTTCTTTTTTTAAAGGAAGGAGAATGGCGCAATAAGTCAGAAAGATAGATGACAGAAAGCAAAGGGAAAAGGCAGAGTCAAAGACAGGGACATGTCAGAGGAAGTTACAAGCACAGAACTTCCAGAAAGTGGGTGAACTATTTATACAAAAGATCCCCCAGTATCCCCATGGGGAGAGACTTGTGGAAAGGGCGGGGTCGTCCAGCTCCCCGAATGGAGGCACAAGGCATCTACCCACTGCAGATACGTGTGTATGTACATGAGTGTGCGCACTCACGCGCTGTGTGTAATTCTGTATCCGTTTGTCTGACCGTCATTGGGTGTTTGTGTAATTTTTATTTCCCATTCTTTATGCTATATGTTAAATATTATTACATGTGGTGTTTTATGTGTATATATTTTTATATTGTAAACACCTAGGGCATTAAATTGATTAGGCGTGCTAAATGTTCAAATAATAATAATATTAATAATAAAATCACTTTAACACATTCTACCCCATCCGTGCAAAAACTCGATACAAACGCTATTAATGTCATTATAATAGTCTTAAATCAATCCAAACACAATTTTACTTGCCGTTTCATTACTCAGACAGAATAGGTATCAACCCATCATTGAAAAAAATCAGTAAAAATATGAAAAATATGCTCCAAAATCGATAACATCTAAGCATGGCCGGAAAGGAAGTGTCTGTAAACAGGCTAAAGCTACCAAAGTGAACAATTTGAGGATGAGAACCAAGCTAGACACTTCAGTTTGAAGATGGGTTTTTATTATGAGTTAACTCGTAAACGGGCAGATATGGTTGGCGTGAGTTTTCGAGTACACTCGTAAATGGGGTAGAATGAGTTAAGCGCTAATTCATCATTACCTCTCTAACAGGTGCAGCATCAGGCGGCAAGGACGGTGGGCCCCCCTCAGTGGCAGGCAGCGGGTCGCCCCCCTCAGGCAGTTTCTCAGTCTCCTCTTCCGCTGCAGGGCGGCCGTCTTCTTTGGCGCCGGCGTTGCTGCTGCCACTGCCACTGCCACCGTCCCCTGCCGCAGCATTCCTCCGCTCGACGTCGTTGTCTTCCTCACTTTCGCTTGACTCCCAGCCCTCTGCTTCCCCTTGCAACTGCTGAGGATCTCGCTCTTGTTCGTACTCCTCGTCCTGGACAACAACAACAAATAAGTATAACAGCAATCCTATTGCTCGACTCCCAGCCCTCGGCTTCCCCTTGTAACTGCTGAGGATCTCGCTCTTGTTAGTCTTCCTCGTCCTGGACAACAACAACAACAAATAAGTATAACAGCAATCCTATTGCCACATTTCTTCGCTTCTCCAACGCCAGCTGTCCCTATCCTTTAAGCCAAGAGAGTGGGGATGTGTCCTAGGAAAGGCTTCTCCGTTATAAACCAGTATTAGCCAAGTCACCAAGATTAGCAGCTGTCCCCTTCTACCTGGCAGTTATAGTTGAAAAACTAGAGTGTTAAGACGCTAGACCACCAGCCGCGCAGCAGCATTTTCGGGTCCAGTGACCTTGACCTTTGATTTAGGACCTTGATTTTTAAACTTGGTCTAAATATTCTTAGTACCTATCTGAAAGCAAAATTTGAGTGTCCTAGGTCCCTCCGTTCAAACGTTATCATGCCAGGTGCTCGGCAGCATTTTCGGTGCCAATGACCTTGACATAATTATGACAGTTTCAGAGCTCCCTACCCCTAAAAATACTCTTCAGTAGTTTTAAGTCTGAAATTCCCATTTTTCAGTAGTTTTGAGGGGTTTATCAGTAGTGACGCGTTGTACTCCAATAGTGTGCGCGCATGCATGCTTGCATGCATGCACGCACACATACACACCATTATAAATGATTGTGTAATTACACACACACACACAAATGATTGTGCACAACTTTCTTATTTTATGTTTGAAAAAAATGAGGCCAAGTACAAAAGTAAGGTATTTTTAGGACAAAATATAATAGATAACCAAAAAGAAACACAGCTCACGCAGCCAACTTGTGCTTTTTGCCTTCGATGTGCCGCTGACAGTCATTCAGTCCGCCATGATTGACAGAAAAACTACTCGCACACGGTGCAGAAGGCATAATCTGGCCCTTTTTTACTCCTCTGCAGCACTGGAAACTTCTCAGCGTACTTGGCTTTGTATGCTTGGTGGGCAGGAATTGAAGCCGTTGTCTTTTTTTTGGCTTCAGAAGGAAGCTTTTCCGGGTCGCTGTCAATTGAATCCGTTTCATGAGCTCGTGGCATGCGTTTCAACGCCATCTTTGAACAACAAAGTCACGCGAGACCAGTTTCCCGCCAAATGACGTCAGACAGTTTGTTCTCACAACTAGGCTTCAATGAGGCAAACCGACCTCAAATGTGCCATTACTCAACAATGAAAAAAAATTGTAATTTTTGGAATCAGTTAACTGGAGTTTTTGTTGTTCAACCGTAGTGCCGTAGTTTGAGTTCTAAATTCGTAGCAACTACGGAAAAAACGAAGTGGTAGGGAGCTTTGCAATTTTTTAACTTGGCCTAGATATCTTTAGTACCTATCTGCATGCAAAATTTGAGCATCCTAGGTCGCTCCATTATCGTGCCAGGTGCTTAGCAGCCTTTTCAGCTCCAGTGACCTTGACCTATGACCATTTTTTAATTTGGACGAGATATTCTTAGTACCTATTTGCATGCAAAATTTGAGCGTCCTAGGTCCCTCCGTTCAATCGTTATCGTGCCAGGTGCTCAACATCATTTTCGGCGGCAGTGACCTTGGCCTTTGACCTATGACCATCACTTTCGAACTTGGCCTAGATATTCTTAGTACCTGTCCGCATGCAAAATTTGAGCGTCCTAGGTCCCTCCGTTATCGTGCCAGGTGTTCGGCAGCATTTTCGGCTCGTGACCTTGACCTTTGACCTATGACCATTTTCAAACTTGGCCTAGATATTCTTAGTACCTATCCGCATGCAAAGCTTGAGTGTCCTACGTCCCTCCGTTCAAACTTTATTGTGTTCACATACATAGATAGATAGATACATAGTCGGCTTCAGAATCCACTGAAAACATTACCAGCTTCGCCCACTTTGTTCGCGGCTGGTAATGACTTTTTTTTTTCTTCTTTTTTTTTAACAAGAATACAGTAGTGAGCAACTAAATATTCAGATTTGTTCCCAATAAAAGAATACAATTCAGTGATGGAGAGAATATAACAAAACCTCTACAGTATCAGTTTCAGTGATAGGAGAAATCTGAATATTGTATATATGTCCCCCACATAATATTCATCTTTATATTCAAAGGAACAGCAACGGAGAAAAGATGGGAGTTAGAGAAAGGGGTTTGTTGTGCATTCCAGGCGCTTCAAAAGTTGACATAAACAGGCAAACCACTCAGGGCTCCCAGGGACTCCCATTTGGGGGTCTATGAAGCACTAAAATTCTACAGAACCCTCTAAAAGAATGTGCAGGGGGTCCCAGGGATGCACTAAAAAATCTTTTTAGCATTCGCTATGCCACTGGGACCCTCTATCCCGCCTCTAGGACCCTCTATAATGTAAGTGAAAGGAGTCCCTGGGACCCCTTGTTTTGCGGGACGATTGGGAGCCCTGCCACTTCAAAATGTTACAAACCTTGTGACGGCCATCCTCAGAGTCTTGAAACATGTCATCCATGTCCCGCTTTTTGTCTCTGGAATATGGCCGCTCCTAGAGAGAGAAAAAAATGACAAGTAAAGATATTACAGGAATAAAAGACATAAACAAAAAGCAATTCCGTTAAGAGAATGCAGCTCGACTGTGTGGTTTAAGTCTTCCCATTGAGCCCATAGCCATTCACTCTTGGTAGGAGTGGGTCCATAACCAAAAAAAAAACCTTGCCTCTGATGGGATTCGAACCTGTGACCTCCCAGACAGTAGTCCGCGACGCTAACCATTATGCCACGGCGGCTGGTGGCACTTGAAGAATTAATATAGTATTGAACTTTATTATGAGAAACATGATTCATTCAAACAAACGTCAATGATGTTAACCCTTTCACTGCCTGCCCCGTGTCTACTGTGGGGGGGAGGGGGGGGGGGGGGGTTGTGATGTCGATGAGGTCATAACTTTTAATGTCATAGTCCCAGAATGCTGGTTTTTAGTCTTAGACAAGTCAGGAAAGATATATTATCTCTAGACCATAGGAGTCTGACAGGTCTCTTTTAAAATTTTATAATAAGAAAATGGATAATTTCTCAATTTTTGCTGTGGCAGTGAAAGGGTTAAAAAGACAGGCTCACCCTGTAAGACACAAAAACACCGCTGGCGTCAAAAGACCCCACATCTTCCGAGCCATTGTCTATCCATTCTGGCACATCTGCAACAGATTAACTGAGTGAATGTACCAAGATCTACAATAATAATAATAATAATAATAGTACGTATATAGCTCATTATCTTACTAAGCAACTTTATCTATTCATTTTCTTTCGTAACTAAGTCATTAACATCACTGAAAAGTAAAAAAGTGTAAGGGGCGCTGAACACTAAAGGCTTAAAGACCAATTTAAAATTATGTCAATTATATTATTATTAGGTATTAGGTACTTTATAGTCACAGAGGCATCTCTGTGAAATTCGGGTTGCTCCCACCTGGAGAGCGTGTCGCAGCCAGAGGCGCGCCACCCTTCTATTTTTTTGCATGCGATTTTTGTGACTGACGAGGAAGGAAAAGCGGGGGTGGGTTAAATTTTGACCAAATGACAACTTTTTCGTTGCCACTCAGGTTTAACGTGTGCTAAGTGCATGGGCACACATGACCTCGGTTTATCGTCTCATCCGAAAGACTCCACGTTCCTAGTGCAAAGTGAGAGGAAAAATCCCCCTGTACCCAGGTTTCGAACTCGGGTTTACTTGACATGAAGCGAACGCGCTACCACTGTGCCACTCTACACTATAATCCCAATAGGGAAGATACACACACACACACATACACTGTGTGTGTTTACAGAAGGTTATGGTTTAACAGTTACAAAGCCGAAAGGTCAAATAAAGACGAAATTTAATTTAAAAACTAATAGATGTATATTTAGCAACACAATACTGCATAATAAAAGACACACGCAAGCAACAAGCATGAGTAAAACAAATCTATGCTACAATTAACTGTTATTTCATAATGCAGTAGGACAATGGACAACTTCACAATTTAGTATGTACAAATTGTTACATCACAATCTAATATTGTATCCCAGCATGACGCATCTGCGCTCATAATTAATTGACAGGAAACTGTCTAATCGATCGAAAAAGAAGAAGAAGAAGAAGAAGATCCCATAATTTGAGGAAAGAAAAGAAAACAGCAAATGTTAGCTTTCTCAATTGAAACCAAAAAATCACAAGAATACCTCATGTAGACTTAATCCGTATGCATTTAGCAACATATCTAAGGATTCATGTTTCTCAAAGTAAACACATTAACACCATTTTTTCTTTTGAGCTTTCAAAACCCAACGGTTTTTTCTTCAGGAATGAATGAAAGGAAATGAAATTACACAAAACTTTTACAGGTACAAGTGAACATTGATCTGGGAAAAAGGGACAAAAACCGAATGAGTGATAAACACAATATGCACGAACTAAGGTAGTCATTAACAGAAGTCATTAACTTAAAATAGAGGGAGAACATTGCACACACAAAATCATATCAGAACGTTTCACCCAACACACACTAACGACGACACATGACGCGCGGCACAGCAAGCACACACATACACACCTTATGAGTCTTAAGTAGGTGCGTGTCCTGCGTATGTTTAGATCAGAACAGGCTCCTCTGAACTCCACTGAAGTGACTCAGCAACAGCACAGTGTCTCCTCTGGTGGTGGAGGTTTTTTAATGACCTAACAGAAATTTGCTCCCCTTGAACTACTGATTTTGGATTCTGTGATCGATTTTTAGGGCAAACCGGGGTGTGACTGCGAGTTGGGGCTCAAAATGAGTGGTGTGGGAGCAATGCCACTGTACAGCCAAAATGAGACAAGGCAAAAATAAAAACAAAAAAAACCCAACCACAAAAGTAACAAAGGATTTATATTTTGACAGAAAAAACCTGCAAATTCTCAGTATCAAGGAACCACACCACTACAGGTAAAACGTTTCCCAAGGCTGCAGAAGTTAATGTGCGCAGGGATTTCCTGTATATTATGGTGTACTCTATAAATGTATGTCCACTCACTTTTGTTTTGTTGTCCCTCTCATCCAGGATATTTTGCTTGTGGGGGCCTGGTAACTAGTCAAGTATAATTTGAAGAGCTACATCTCT
>CM065686.1:53969581-54004001 GCA_017654935.2 Phymorhynchus buccinoides | reverse complement strand
TTTCACTTTTTAATCAAATCATTTTCCAAGAACAATTATTTTGAACAGAATACACTTCCCAACAACACTGCTACAAAGAGAGAATTCTGTTAAGTCTAAATTTTAAAAACATTAAAAACACCCTCAAAATAAAATAAAATAATTCCTTACCATTCGGGACCAAATTTCATGGTATCAGCCATTATCCTTTGATTGAGATTTGATGTAAGAAATTTGTACCTGCAAAATATTGCCAAAACAATAATGTTACCAAGATGGATAACAGCTAACCATTTTTTAAAGAATTACAAAGTACTAGATCTACTGTATTTTTCAGACTACAACTACAAGGCGATACTTTTTCCCCCTGACTGAGACCCCTGCGCCTTATAATATAATATGATTGATAATATTTTAAGAAAATATAGTAACCAAAACTGAATTTTGCGCCTTATACTTATAGTCCGAAAAATATGGTACTTTAAAAAAAAGTCAATGCTGAAAACACTAGCAAAGCACCCACTATCATGGCCTAACATGGAGCTTTTTATCAAAGAAGCATAAACAAAGACACACACAAAGACGCACACAACACACACACACACAACACAAACACACTTGTTTGGGTTAAAATGGGGTCAGGAACCACATAGGGTTCAAAATTAAACGTTAAGAAGATATGGGGTTAGGAATAGGGTTTGGGTAAGAACTGAAAACAAAACATTCTAAATGCGAAAACAAATGCTTAAGTTGGGCTTTTGTCCTGTTGTGGTGGCCGCACGCAAAAAGCATGTGTTGACTAGCTGCCGGAAGTGCTTGTGAGTTGTCATCCCTCATGAGTTCGAAGTGCCAAAGTTAGGAATAGCAGACAAACTTGATTGCACCCCCATTCACACAAAAAAACCAACCGTCTCCAGCCCATCTTCAGCTGGCAGTACAGGGGGCTGTTGGGGGAAAGTTTCTGAACACGGGGAAGGCTTACCGTAATTTACGGCCCATAAGGCGACACAGCGCATAAGGCGCACGCCCTGCTTTTTAACAAAAAACGTAATTTGAACAAAGATAGGGCGCATACACCCGATAAGGCGCAAAGAAACCAAAGAAATCAAAAAAAAGGAAGAACGAAATGATCAGCGAAACAGACCTGTTTACTCTACTCTTTTTGAGTAGTATTCTACTCAATTTGGACCTCTACTAGTACTATTCAAAATTGAAAATAATGCTATAATCTACTCATTTTCAGTGAGCATTGTTTGATGGTTTAATGAATAAAACTACACATTTTGAGCCAGAACCACTCATTTCAGCTATCCAGACTACTCGAGACTTGTGTAGGGGATAAACAGGTCTGGCGAAAGTAACATCATTACAGGTCTATTGCTGTGTGACAGTGTGTCCGATTGTGATCACGGAGGAGATACGATCGTGAAGCGAAAGTGCAATGTGAGTGAACTGTTGTCGGTTTGTTGTGGAAGCTACCAGAGCATGGTGAGTTGTTCATTTCAACTCTCGACCCCCTTACTTTTTTCTGTTTAGAGCATAGAAAGGGCGCATGCGCCGGATTGGGCGCAGGGGTCAAAGTTCAGTAAAAAAAAAAGTTGCGCCTAATAGGCCGTAAATTACGGTACCTATGATAAGGGGTTGTAGTGCAAGGGCTACAGATGCTAGCAAGGAGTTATAAGAGTATTAGTGGGGCTGTAGCGTGGGGGCAGGAAGAAGATCCTGTGACCATACACCAAAGTTGCAACTCCAGCTCAGTACTCAGGTAGCCCGTGTCCATTTGACACTGGTGCGAGATAACCCGTTTGGCTGCGAGGCTGATGTGGTAAGATGCTACCATCCTGAACCCTTCCACACTGCTCATAAGTCATTGAAGTAGGTCAAGATTGCATGTTGGTTGTGTGACTGCCTGTGCATCAAAGTGTGCGTGCAGAAAGCTGAGCAGATTCAGTATCCAATTGTATAGGTCTGAAGTGCTTCAGAAGCGTAGGGAAAGCTAGCCGCTACGTAGCAAAGTTAGGAAGGCATTTTATTGGAAACCACTACTCTTAAGCAAAGTAAACCAGCTAGTAAACGTGGGTAGCTGTGGTTGCTAAATAAAATGGCAACCAAGTTTCTGTTCAAATCGATCTAAATTTAAACATTGTTTAGTTTTCTTCTTTTTTTAACTAGAGGGATTTTTGTAATTGATGAGCTTAGTGTTGAATATTATGAATACTACGCCGTGAATTGTATGGCCATTTCAGGACCTTTTTTTTTTTTTTTGGCTGTCCCATCTCTTGGGCCGTAACAAGTGGCGTTGCTCCCACGCCGCTCATTCCGAATCCCAACTCGCAGCCACACCTCCGCACGTTCAGGTCGCAGAATCCGAGACCAGCAGTCCAAGGGGAGCGAATCTATGTTAGGCCGTCAGGAGGCAACCAACTGAGGAGACACTGCACTGCTGCTGAGTCACTTCAGTGGAGTTCAGTGGAGCCTGTTCAGGACACCACCTACTAAGCCCCCTACTGACGACACTATTCTTTTAGTCGCGGAGCCAGCTTATTTCAGGACACTTTCCCCTTTAGTTTACTTTTGCCAAATTTACTCAGCAAGAACTTCGCTAGATTGGCTAGCCAATCTGAAACGTGTGCCTGCAGTAACCCAGTGTACCATACCCATAAATAATACAAATATACTTCATAATATGAATCAACTGATCAGATTAAGTACAACCACTACAATGGCAGAGTCCAACCCAGTACCTCTACCCCTATTAGCCCTCAAACTGAGTTTCTACCTCATTCAAATCATCATTATCATGTTCATAGATGTACAGAAGTTAAACCGATGGAATACGCTGCCAGCTCCTGGGTCACTGCCTCCGCCACCAACAAGAGCAAACTGGACAAAGTGCAGAACATTGAACTCAGAGCCATAGTTGGTGCCATGAAGACAACACCCATAATAGAGATGGAAAAGAGAGCAGACATCGAACCTCTGGAAACCAGACGCAAGTACAAGGTACTCACGCAGACAGAGAAGATTCGACGCCTCCCTGGTCATCCACTGCACAAAAAGCTGGCAGCGTTAACTTGAACCACCTGTCCAGAGAACTGAGAAAGTCACAGGAAGACGACCTCAACGAAGACGTCTGCGCGGACAACCATCTCACTAACCGAGGCTGGAACGCAACGACTTTTGCAGCTCGCGTAGAGCTCGAGGTCCCAGGCCTGACACACCGACAGCAACAGTCCTCACCACAGGAAAAGGCTCTGATGCTGGCTATGCTGGATGAGCAGTACCCACAGAATGACTGGACGCACATCTACACAGATGGCTCGGCTGACAATGCTGTCAAGAATGGGGGATGCGGCGTGTACGTCAAAACACCCACTAAACAGACGTACTCCTCCTCCAGAGCCACTGGACGAAAGTGTTCAAACTTCAAGGCTGAGGTGCTGGCTCTCCAGACAGCAGTGGAATACATCAAGGACAACAGGCCTACCAAGACTGTAGTTTTGACAGACTCTAACTCCAAGGCAGCTCTTCAGTCACTGACTTCTGATGCCCCAGACAGGGAAATACAGAAATTACAGAAGAACCTGTTCTCCCTTCCTGAAAGATGCACTGTAGTCCTGCAGTGGATCCCTGCCCACTGCGGAATTCAAGGAAATGAGATGGCGGACCAACTGGCCAAGACTGGGAGCAAAAAAAAACCAACAACCGTCTTCCTCCACTTACCAAGAAACCAAGACGCTGCTAAGAAACAGGCTGAAAGCAGAATGGAGGAGGACAAAGGGCGATTATGACCCAGTCGCCGACCCCATCAACCATCTCCAACGCAGCGGGCAGACTACCATCTTCAGACTGAGGACAGGCCACTGTGGCTTACGTGCCCACCTGAAGCGTATTGGCGTCACCCCATCAAGCTCCTGTGACTGTGGGGCGGAACAGACAGTTCACCATATCCTCCAGGACTGTCCCCTGTTGGCGGTGCGGAGGGAGCAGATCTGGCCGCAGGAGGTGCCAACCACCAGCAAGCTGTGGGGAACGGCAGAAGACCTGCACCGCACTGTCCAGTTTACAACCTCATGTGGACTGAGACCTTAGCACTGCCAGATTGATCGCAAGAGAGAGAGAGAGATTGTGGCCACGCACAGCAAAGAAGATGATGATGAATCGGACCACACACAACTCTGGTCGGCATCATTGTGATCACTCGCCACCCGATTTCTCGTGGAAAAGTTAAAAGTTCTCACATGATCGTAGTCTCCTGGCGATCATATCCTCTAAATTGACTCATTTAAAACCGAAATCACAATCACTGTCATAAAAAAATTCTTTCAAACAGTAAAAATATGGCCGCGATATTTTGTTTCCGAAGGCACAGTATGAAAACAAACAGCTTAAAAATACCATTTGAGAATAAGATCGCGCTGCCTCATGAAGTACAAACCGCGCCCAGCAGTGCCAAAACTGCGGCCAGTGACTACCCGCAAATATGTGTCTGTGAGTGTGAGTGCACGTGTGTTTTGTGTATGTGAGTGCGCATGTATTTGTGTGTGTGTGTGTGTGTGTGTGTGCGCGCGTGTTTGTACAAGTATATGTTTGTGTGTATGCGCGTTTCAGTGAGCATGCGTTTTCTGTGTGTTCGATTAAATGTGTGTGTGCATACATGTCTGTGTGCAAGAACGCGTTCACTCACGTGCGTGCTCGTACATGCGTGTGTGTCTATTATGCGTGTGTGTGCATATGTCAGTGTTTCAATGTTGATTGTAAAGCGCTTTGTGCTCGATAAAAATCCCTATAACATAAGTGTCCGTCTATTATTATTATTATATCGTACACTCAGGTTTTTGCAATGAATTAAGCATCATATCCGTACATTATGTCATTATAAAATTTTAATTGGTCAAGCTGATTTAGCTGTTAGTATTACTATTAGTATTATGTGCTCTTTACTATAGAGTTAGATGGCAGTTGGTTCCATAAGGGATTTTTTAATATTAATATTCATACTTTTGAATATTATCTATACAACTTTGTTTCAAAAACTTTATTTCAAAATATAACTTGTCAGGGTGTTACCACTTTAAGAAAATTGATGAGGGAGCATATGGCAAGAGGTTTTAACTTCAAGTTCCCATGTTCAAGAGTTTGAGAAACGTGTAACTTCTGTGACCTGACTTAGGAATGCAATGCGCCCATGCAAATTCTTTGCCAGATGTTTAGGTTACAAATGTTCCTAATATGGCAATATGAACTCAAACATTACAACATAATACAACACAGCTGATAATGTTTTCTTACTTTGAAATGAAATTCTTTTAAAATGCGCACTGTTGACAGTACAAGACGCTTTTTATCTGCTAGCTAGTACCCCTCAAGATGGCTATAACACAACACAAGTCACGTGATCGGGATTTGACATCCCCGGATGCAAAGCAGGAAGTTGAAGGTCAATGCATCTATGGGAGATAAGTCTGTGAGTTTAGGCCTACATGGGAAGCTGAGATAAAGACAATAATTCAAACGTGAGGGTTGATTATGAATTGTATTTTCTACAAACCAATTAGATAATACTTCAATTTTAAGTTATATTTCTTACAGAATGATAGTTTCTAAAATAGTGTGAGGATCAGATTCAAAAACAGAAAAAGGAGTGGTGGGCAAAGCCAAAGTCTGAAAGTTGTTTTGCTGTCCCCCTCCCCAACACCACAGGCCTCCACCCATCTGATTTCCCCATACCCTTTCAACAGATTTCATTCTTAGTGTATAGTTCTCTTCGTTTCATGACATACATTTTCAAACCTGTTCGTAACCCTTACTGATGCAAGACAAAATTTAGATCTGGCTTGGTGCATGTCAGATTGACACTTAGTGCATGGATGCTCCTGCTTTCAGGATGTCCTGAAGTTCAGGATTTTTTTGTCCAGGATGTCCTGAAGTTCAGGATTTGTTTATTGCCTGGAGCCAGAGTCGTGTGATTATGATAATTTGAGAAGATGCATTTTGCTGGTTATACAGAGGTCATGAAGTTTAACCAGAAGTGAAAGTGCAACAAGAGCCTGTCAGTTACATTGGAAACTGTTGTTTCGCTTCAGTTTCCAGGGTGCGTTGCCCCCCCCCCCCCCCAGGAACCCCCAGGAGGGGCGCTGTCCCTGCACTCCGCCGGGACCTGGGTGGCCCCTGGACCCCTGCCTTACACTAGTTGCAGGATTTTTGAAATTTCCCAGGAGCACCCATGCTAGTGAAAGTGACTTTAGTGAGTACAGTCGAACCCATTTATAAGAAAACCTGCTTATAAGAAAGCAATTTTTTTTCCCCGGCCGAACTCCTTCTTTCTTATGTATTATCAAAACTCGGATATAAGAAAACCGCTTATAAGAAAACTCGGTTATAAGGAAGCAAATTCGTTCTCCCATCCGCGATGTAAACTCGGATATAAGAAAATGATTTCATACAAGGGAGTTGGTTTGCAGTTCATTTTCTTATAAGCGAGTTTGATTTTCTTATAAGCGATTTTTTTAAAATTAGGGCATGAACTGAAAGGATGTTCCAAAAAATGCAGTGTTCCAACAAAACAAACAAAAGAGGAAAATGTACGTCAGAGCAGCTACGTCACAGACACTCTAACTTTAATATAGAAATATACAGCCGAATCCGCTTATAAGAAACTCGCTTATAAGAAAACTTGCTTATAATGAAGCAAAAACATTTCCCTGCCAAACTTCTTTCTTATCTATGATCAAAACTCGGATATGAGGCAATGTCAAAAGGTGCCATGCCCCACCCCTACCTCACAAAATTGTCCATAACTTAATTTCATGATGCTTATGATCTCAGTGATTAGTCTGTCTGTGTTGTAGAAACATTAAAAATGTTTATTAAACAGTAAAAGCTATTGAAGACATCAAATTAAAAAAACTATTAGCGAAAATACCGGCACTAGATGGCCGAAATCGGCGTGCATTTTGACTGTGGTGAACAGTGCACCACTTGGAGGGCTTGTGGTTCCAAATAGATGCAAATAGCAAACCCATTTTCAGTTGTATTATGTTCTTCTGTAATCTTTGCAACTATAATAATGTTCAAAATAAAATGTTCATGTGTATCTTTACGGTAATATGACCTCAAAGTCGGTATGTTACTTGCTACAATTGTCGTCACATTGAGAGCTAGCAGATAACTGTTTACCTTGACTAACAAAAATATGGAACAAGTCTAAAACGAAGGTTATAGATCCATTGGAAGTTGCTCTTTTTAACACCTATTAGTACAATAGGTTTTTTTGGGGTAATAGTTAGCAAAATTACATCATTTACGGATTGACGTCACAAGTAACACTTATGAGCTTTCAATGCTTATTACAATTAAAAAATTCAGTCAACAAGAATGGAACCCCCAGTTTCTGTAAACCTTCGACTCAGTGTGCAATGCTCAATAGCTTTTCCACTCTTTTCAACATCGAAAGAGCGAAGAGAAGGCTCATAAATTTTTGTTGTCACGGAGGAATTTATGTCACAAGTAACATAATCTTGTAGCAAGTAACACACAAACCATAGTTCATTTTTATATCAATTCGATTGAAGCAATAATTTGGATGGAAATATTGACAGCTTGGCACAAAACTTCTTTATTTTGATCTACTCTTCTGCTAATGGGTGCAAAAATTATGTTGTAGGGTAAGAGACCCCCTGTGACGGGAGACCTTGTGGTGTCACATGTCACAAGTAACTCAAGAGTTACGATTTTAAGTTGAAATTAGGCACATTACAAGTTTACTTCACAACACTTTGGCTGTTTCAGTAATACTGAAGCAATATTTCTTGAAAAAGTACTTTCTTTTCTGTTGGTTTATGAGACTTAATGACTTCAATCACATGTTACTTGCTACCTGTGACAACACTTCAATTTGTCGTCACATGGATTTGTGTAGCAAGTAACATAAATAAAGTTCTACTCTCTTATTCATTTGGCTTGAATTTTTGTATCATTACTTTACAATATACACATGGAATGTTTCTTTGAAGAAATAAACATTTGTTTGCTGTTTCTGAGATTTTCTTTTATGGTAGGCAATTGTGTGCGAGTGAGGCAACGACATATGTGTAGGTGATGATACAAAATTAAGCATAACACATGTGTTATTACTAAAGTGTCAAAAACAATTATACCAGATTATTCTAGCAATGTGACTTTATTTATTTCTGCTTTATGAAGATGATCTTTGCTTTACTCTTCACACAGCATAGTACTTTATGTTGTCACGTGTCACAAGTAACATGCCTCCTGAAGCCAATTTAAAATTGTGATAAATCATAATCTAAGCTAATTTATCCATAAATTCACACAAAGTCATTTTATTGGAGTTGAAAAGAAACAGAAAAGGTCAAAAGAATGGCTGACAATGACATTTTATTTTTCACTTGCTTGGAAAGCACCTTTTGACATTGCCTCATATATAAGAAACTCGCTTATAAGAAAACTCGGTTATAAGCAAGCAAATTCCTTCTCCCATCTGCAATGGAAACTTGGACATAAGAAAATGTATGTCATACAAGAGAGTTGGTTTGCAGTTCACATTTTTTTTATAAGCAAGTTCTATTTTCTTATAAGCGAATTACCATTGACAACATTTTCTTAAAGACCCACCAGATCACGTGTCAAAATCACGGGTTCCACATGTTTTCCCTCTTATAGCTGGTACGAAATCTTGTTTTGACCAGGTTTGACTCCCATACAAATGCCCCCAAATTGAAAACGAAACATTTTAAAAAGCAGCCTCAATTTGAAGTTGGGGGAATTTGTATGTGGGTTACAGCTACCCATAAAAAACAAGAGACTTAATCGTGTTGGATCAGTGTGTCTTTAAAAGTGAGTTGGACCTGAACTGAAAGGATGTTCCGAGAAAATTGAAGTCATTCCAAAAAGGGAAAGTTTACCTCATACCAGTTGCGTCACAGACAGTCTAAACAGTACAGGCACTTATTCATCTGCTCTCCGCTATCTTGCTCGCTCATCATGCAACTCACACCACGTCCGCCTTCATTTTTGTTTTTAATTTTCTGTTCCGTTCTTTCTTTTTTTCCTCCTTTGTTTTGCATTTTTTTCCTTTTTTTTCATGCACCAAATTAGGTAAAAAAGCATTTTCTCTTTGTTTTGTTTCTGTTTGTCTTTTATTTTATTTTTTCTCTTTTATTTTTTATTTTTTTCCCATTCAAATCGGTTATAAGAAAACAAATTCAAAATGTTTTCTTATATCCGAGTATCGGACATAAGAAAACCCGGATATAAGAAAACAAAAAATTATCTCCCTTCGATTTCCTTATAACCGGGTTCCACTGTAGTTGGCTGGTTGTGATGGAACTGGGAATGTGCATTACTATGCCTAATAAATTAAATAAGATAGAAGGAAGAAAGATCTGCTTGTGCTGGGTTAAGACCATAAAATCTTTCTGTTTCTGCTTCTGCAGGAAAGGGCCAGGCCCCACGCCAAAACAAGCCTTCAAAAAAAAGCAGTATTAACTCGTTTCTTACAGTTACAAGGAAATTATTTTTCATAGTTTTCTTAAACTTTTTGCTGTTTTCTATTCGAAATACACCCATAAACATGAGGGAAAAAACACTTCTTTTGCAAAAAGATTATGTTTTTCAGAACGCACTCTTTGAGCATGCATTGTAGCAAACAGGACAGTTTGGGACCTTGCTTTTTAATAGTCACTAAGAAGCCATACCCCCAGTACCACCACCCCTATAGTCTATGCCCTACAGTGTCAGGACTTGGTGGCATGGTCTGCCGTATTGTTCACTTCCCCCATACCCCTCCCTTCCCTCTCCCTTGAAACTCTCACAGTCTCCGCATACTTTCTAAGCTTTCTTTATATTTCTCTATAGACCGCAAAATACAAAGCTTCCAAGACCACCTGACTCTACAGGCAGACCTTAAGAAACTGGAAGATTGGGCTCGAAAGTGGGGCATGCGATTTAACGCACAGAAGTGCTACATGCTTTCCTCCAGAAACACTTTGTCCTACCTCTACAGCTTAGATGGAGTCTTCCTGAAGCAAGTCAATGAGACCCCTTACCTTGGAGTTCAGATTTCAAGCGACCTGAAGTGGTCTTCCCACATCTCAAACATATGCCGTAAAACTGGATCGACCCTAGGATTCCTCCGCCGGAACCTCCAGAATTGTCCTAGAGGATGCAGACGCCTGGCGTACATGGCATTGTCCGATCCAGACTGGAGTACAGTGCGACACACCAGAAACAGGACATTGAAAGGTTGGAGAGAGTTCAGCGCCAAGCAGCACGCTTTGTAGCCAGGGACTACAAGTCAATGAAACCAGGCTGCGTGAGTGGCATGCTCAGGGACACTAGACCTGCCTCCCCTGGAGGGAAGACGCAGGCACCAACGCCTCAGCCTCTTCTATAAGATTGCTGAGGGCCTTGTTCCAGCTCTCCCAGCAGACAAGTTCCTTACCCCGGTCTCCACTAATTGTCGCAGAATCAAGCTAACCAGATTTAAGGGGTTCCAAACCACTAACATCTTGGAAAAACAGGCCGTAAACCATTCCCGTGGATTTTGTGTCCCAGAAGGGAGAACGGAGCAGTATCGTAGCTCCTTCTTCATCAGGACTGCCACGAAGTGGAACCAACTGAGTGAGGCTACTTTCACCGCAGGCTCCATCAGCGCATTCACATCAGCTCTGACCAGATCACCATCTGAGCCTGCGTCCACTGACCACTAGATCATTAGGGTTGGGGTTTTTTGGGGGGGTTTCTTGCTTGCTTCTGGAAGTGGGGCCTGGGCCCTTCCGGCTGAACTGGGGGGTTTAATGGTCTTAGCCTATGATAAGCAGTAGGTCTTTCTCCTTTCTATCTTTTTCTTTTAATTCTAATAGGGTATGCGCCCTCCTAGTTCCGTCGCGTCTAAGGTCAGAAGTGGCGTATGCGACGTATAAATCCAGATCCAGATCCATGCTGTTGATTCTTCCCACATGGCTGAACATATATAAGAAAAACAACGGGGTCATTTGTTGCCATGCACGTTGATGAGCATGCATGGAAGTGAAATGTTTCATCACTCCAAAGTTCAATGACCTATGGAGCTTTTCAAATTTCGACAAATGAAGACTAACACTTGTCTCAAAATATAGATTGAAAATGTATTCAAATATTATTTGCATATAAACTATTCAGTCAATAATGACTGAAATTATATCTCAATTATGAAATAAAAAAATTCACTCTTTTATTTGGGAAACACTATGAAAACCACATAATTATGTGAGCAACGTGAAACTGCTATCTTCTTCTTTTGCGGTTCCCAGGTTCATAAGGCCATAATGAGTAAAGTACGTATGTGTCCTGTTTTCAGTGTTCACTGGTCTCCCCGCTGCGTACAGCCGACACATTCTAATTTTGGAGGAGCTCAGAGTCAGAGTCAAAGGGAAAAAATTATTTGGAAGATTTTTTTTTTAAAGGCAGGTTAATGAGCCAATAAGTCAGAAAGATAGTAGATGATGTATGGAAAGCAAAGGGAAAAGGCAGAGTCAAAGAGAGTGGCAGATTAGAGGAAGTTACAAGCACAGAAGGTGGGGGGGAGAGTGGCAGATTAGAGGAAGTTACAAGCACAGAACTTCCAGAAGGTGGGGGAACTATTTTTACGAAAGACTCCCCAGTATTCACATGAGGAGGCTATCAAAATAAAGACAAATCAAGTGACGATCACTAAAAAAATATCCATTTCATGCTTCCGGGGATCTTATCTTCAATTTACGTGTACATATTATAAAATGGGTTAAGTGATCAGTGGGAGTAGGTTCATGATCATGATCACATCTGTCAGCAGCACTAATAAAAACGTGTTGGTGGAGCCTGCACAGTAATAGTGGCCTCAATCAGCTTGTTCCACTCATTCAGTCGTTTGCAGTCCTGATGAAGAAAGAGTTAACTGGTATTGCTCCGTTCTCCATTCAGAACACAAATCTATGGGGGCAAATGTTAAGAAAGGCTCCCTCCTCTGCCCCCTTCCATTCATTTCAGGCTGTTCCGTCGACTATCTCATTCTCAGATTACTGTATTCTGAATTTACGTGCAGATCATAACGTACCATCAACTTTTATTATTTGTGTATTTGACACTAAATTGACCTTAAAGCTATCCCTAGCCCTAAACTAGGCTAAAGGAATGCAACAGCGGTTTCAGGTTAGGGTTAGGGTTAGGAATAGGGTTAGGGATATGCTTAGGGTCAGTTTAGTGTCAGCGGTAATCTGAGAATGCGATAGCAGTCGATGGAACAGCCTGAAATGAAAGGAAGGGGGCAGAGGAGGGAGCCTTTCTTAACATTTGCCCCCATAGATTTGTGTTCTGAATGGAGAACGGAGCAATACCAGTTAACTCTTTCTTCATCAGGACTGCAAACGACTGAATGAGTGGAACAAGCTGATTGAGGCCACTATTACTGTGCAGGCTCCACCAACACGTTTTTATTAGTGCTGCTGACAGATGTGATCATGATCATGAACCTACTCCCACTGATCACTTAACCCATTTTATAATATGTACACGTAAATTGAAGATAAGATCCCCGGAAGCATGAAATGGATATTTTTTTAGTGATCGTCACTTGATTTGTCTTTATTTTGATAGCCTCCTCATGTGAATACTGGGGAGTCTTTCGTAAAAATAGTTCCCCCACTTTCTGGAAGTTCTGTGCTTGTAACTTCCTCTAATCTGCCACTCTCCCCCCCACCTTCTGTGCTTGTAACTTCCTCTAATCTGCCACTCTCTTTGACTCTGCCTTTTCCCTTTGCTTTCCATTATCTACTATCTTTCTGACTTATCTTCCTGCTTATTAAAAAAAAATCTTCCAAATAATTTTTTCCCTTTGACTCTGACTCTGAGCTCCTCCAAAATTAGAATGTCGGCTGTACGCAGCGGGGAGACCAGTGAACACTGAAAACAGGACACATACGTACCTTACCCATTATGGCCATATGACCTGGGAACGCAAAAGAAGAAGATAGCAGTTTCACGTTGCTCACATAATTATGTGGTTTTCATAGTGTTTCCCAAATAAAAGAGTGAATTTTTTTATTTCATAATTGAGATATAATTTCAGTCATTATTGACTGAATAGTTTATATGCAAATAATATTTGAATACATTTTCAATCTATATTTTGAGACAAGTGTTAGTCTTCATTTGTCGAAATTTGAAAAGCTCCATAGGTCATTGAACTTTGGAGTGATGAAACATTTCACTTCCATGCATGCTCATCAACGTGCATGGCAACAAATGACCCCGTTGTTTTTCTTATATATGTTCAGCCATGTGGGAAGAATCAACAGCATGGATCTGGATCTGGATTTATACGTCGCAGACGCCACTTCTGACGATAGACGCGACGGAACTAAGAGAGCGCATTCCCTATTAGAATTAAAAGAAAAAGATAGAAAGGAGAAAGACCTACTGCTTATCATAGGCTAAGACCATTAAACCCCCCAGTTCAGCCGGAAGGGCCCAGGCCCCACTTCCAGAAGCAAGCAAGAAACCCCCCCAAAAAACCCCAACCCTAATGATCTAGTGGTCAGTGGACGCAGGCTCAGATGGTGATCTGGTCAGAGCTGATGTGAATGCGCTGATGGAGCCTGCGGTGAAAGTAGCCTCACTCAGTTGGTTCCACTTCGTGGCAGTCCTGATGAAGAAGGAGCTACGATACTGCTCCGTTCTCCCTTCTGGGACACAAAATCCACGGGAATGGTTTACGGCCTGTCTTTCCAAGATGTTAGTGGTTTGGAACCCCTTAAATCTGGTCGGCTTGATTCTGCGACAATTAGTGGAGACCGGGGTAAGGAACTTGTCTGCTGGGAGAGCTGGAACAAGGCCCTCAGCAATCTTATAGAAGAGGCTGAGGCGTTGGTGCCTGCGTCTTTCCTCCAGGGGAGGCAGGTCTAGTGTCCTGAGCATGCCACTCACGCAGCTTGGTTTCATTGACTTGTAGTCCCTGGCTACAAAGCGTGCTGCTTGGCGCTGAACTCTCTCCAACCTTTCAATGTCCTGTTTCTGGTGTGTCGCACTGTACTCCAGTCTGGATCGGACCAATGCCATGTACACCAGGCGTCTGCATCCTCTAGGACAATTCTGGAGATTCCGGCGGAGGAATCCTAGGGTCGATCCAGTTTTACGGCATATGTGCGAGATGTGGGAAGACCACTTCAGGTCGCTTGAAATCTGAACTCCAAGGTAAGGGGTCTCATTGACTTGTTTCAGGAAGACGCCGTTCAAGCTGTAGAGGTAGGACAAAGTGTTTCTGGAGGAAAGCATGTTAGCACTTCTGTGCGTTAAATCGCATGCCCCACTTTCGAGCCCAATCTTCCAGTTTCTTAAGGTCTGCCTGTAGAGTCAGGTGGTCTTGGAAGCTTTGTATTTTGCGGTCTATAGAGAAATATAAAGAAAGCTTAGAAAGTATGCGGAGACTGTGAGAGTTTCAAGGGAGAGGGAAGGGAGGGGTATGGGGGAAGTGAACAATACGGCAGACCATGCCACCAAGTCCTGACACTGTAGGGCATAGACTATAGGGGTGGTGGTACTGGGGGTATGGCTTCTTAGTGACTATTAAAAAGCAAGGTCCCAAACTGTCCTGTTTGCTACAATGCATGCTCAAAGAGTGCGTTCTGAAAAACATAATCTTTTTGCAAAAGAAGTGTTTTTTCCCTCATGTTTATGGGTGTATTTCGAATAGAAAACAGCAAAAAGTTTAAGAAAACTATGAAAAATAATTTCCTTGTAACTGTAAGAAACGAGTTAATACTGCTTTTTTTTGAAGGCTTGTTTTGGCGTGGGGCCTGGCCCTTTCCTGCAGAAGCAGAAACAGAAAGATTTTATGGTCTTAACCCAGCACAAGCAGATCTTTCTTCCTTCTATCTTATTTAATTTATTAGGCATAGTAATGCACATTCCCAGTTCCATCACAACCAGCCAACTACAGTGGAACCCGGTTATAAGAAAATCGAAGGGAGATAATTTTTTTTGTTTTCTTATATCCGGGTTTTCTTATGTCCGATAATCGGATATAAGAAAACTTTTTGAATTTATTTTCTTATAACCGATTTGAATGGGGAAAAAATAAAAGAGAAAAAAATAAAATAAAAGACAAACAGAAACAAACAAAGAGAAAATGCTTTTACCTAATTTGGTGCATGAAAAAAAAGGAAAAAAATGCAAAGCAAAGGAGGAAAAAAAGAAAGAACGGAACAGAAAATTAAAAACAAAAATGAAGGCGGACGTGGTGTGAGTTGCATGATGAGCGAGCAAGATAGCGGAGAGCAGATGAATAAGTGCCTGTACTGTTTAGACTGTCTGTGACGCAACTGGTATGAGGTAAACTTTCCCTTTTTGGAATGACTTCAATTTCCTCGGAACATCCTTTCAGTTCTGGTCCAACTCACTTTTAAAGACACACTGATCCAACACGATTAAGTCTCTTGTTTTTTATGGGTAGCTGTAACCCACATACAAATTCCCCCAACCTAAAATTGAGGCTGCTCTTTAAAATGTTTCATTTTCAATTTGGGGGCATTCGTAAGGGAGTCAAACCTGGTCAAAACAAGATTTCGTACCAGCTATAAGGGGGAAAACATGTGGAACCCGTGATTTTGACAGGTGATCTGGTGGGTCTTTAAGAAAATGGTGTCAATGGTAATTCGCTTATAAGAAAATAGAGCTTGCTTATAAAAAAAATGAACTGCAAACCAACTCTCTTGTAGGACATACATTTCTTATGTCCAAGTTTCCATTGCAGATGGGAGAAGGAATTTGCTTGCTTATAACCGAGTTTTCTTATAAGCGAGTTTCTTATATATGAGGCAATGTCAAAAGGTGCTTTCCAAGCAAGTGAAAAATAAAATGTCATTGTCAGCCATTCTTTTGACCTTTTCTGTTTCTTTTCAACTCCAATAAAATGACTTTGTGTGAATTTATGGATAAATTAGCTTAGATTATGATTTATCACAATTTTAAATTGGCTTCAGGAGGCATGTTACTTGTGACACGTGACAACATAAAGTACTATGCTGTGTGAAGAGTAAAGCAAAGATCATCTTCATAAAGCAGAAATAAATAAAGTCACATTGCTAGAATAATCTGGTATAATTGTTTTTGACACTTTAGTAATAACACATGTGTTATGCTTAATTTTGTATCATCACCTACACATATGTCGTTGCCTCACTCGCACACAATTGCCTACCATAAAAGAAAATCTCAGAAACAGCAAACAAATGTTTATTTCTTCAAAGAAACATTCCATGTGTATATTGTAAAGTAATGATACAAAAATTCAAGCCAAATGAATAAGAGAGTATAACTTTATTTATGTTACTTGCTACACAAATCCATGTGACGACAAATTGAAGTGTTGTCACAGGTAGCAAGTAACATGTGATTGAAGTCATTAAGTCTCATAAACCAACAGAAAAGAAAGTACTTTTTCAAGAAATATTGCTTCAGTATTACTGAAACAGCCAAAGTATTGTGAAGTAAACTTGTAATGTGCCTAATTTCAACTTAAAATCGTAACTCATGAGTTACTTGTGACATGTGACACCACAAGGTCTCCCGTCACAGGGGGTCTCTTACCCTACAACATAATTTTTGCACCCATTAGCAGAAGAGTAGATCAAAATAAAGAAGTTTTGTGCCAAGCTGTCAATATTTCCATCCAAATTATTGCTTCAATCGAATTGATATAAAAATGAACTATGGTTTGTGTGTTACTTGCTACAAGATTATGTTACTTGTGACATAAATTCCTCCGTGACAACAAAAATGTATGAGCCTTCTCTTCGCTCTTTCGATGTTGAAAAGAGTGGAAAAGCGATTGAGCATTGCACACTGAGTCGAAGGTTTACAGAAACTGGGGGTTCCGTTCTTGTTGACTGAATTTTTTAATTGTAATAAGCATTGAAAGCTCATAAGTGTTACTTGTGACGTCAATCCGTAAATGATGTAATTTTGCTAACTATTACCCAAAAAAACCTATTGTACTAATAGGTGTTAAAAAGAGCAACTTCCAATGGATCTATAACCTTCGTTTTAGACTTGTTCCATATTTTTGTTAGTCAAGGTAAACAGTTATCTGCTAGCTCTCAATGTGACGACAATTGTAGCAAGTAACATACCGACTTTGAGGTCATATTACCGTAAAGATACACATGAACATTTTATTTTGAACATTATTATAGTTGCAAAGATTACAGAAGAACATAATACAACTGAAAATGGGTTTGCTATTTGCATCTATTTGGAACCACAAGCCCTCCAAGTGGTGCACTGTTCACCACAGTCAAAATGCACGCCGATTTCGGCCATCTAGTGCCGGTATTTTCGCTAATAGTTTTTTTAATTTGATGTCTTCAATAGCTTTTACTGTTTAATAAACATTTTTAATGTTTCTACAACACAGACAGACTAATCACTGAGATCATAAGCATCATGAAATTAAGTTATGGACAATTTTGTGAGGTAGGGGTGGGGCATGGCACCTTTTGACATTGCCTCATATCCGAGTTTTGATCATAGATAAGAAAGAAGTTTGGCAGGGAAATGTTTTTGCTTCATTATAAGAAAATTTTCTTATAAGCGAGTTTCTTATAAGCGGATTCGGCTGTATATTTCTATATTAAAGTTAGAGTGTCTGTGACGTAGCTGCTCTGACGTAAATTTTCCTGTTTTGTTTGTTTTGTTGGAACACTGCACTTTTTGGAACATCCTTTCAGTTCATGCCCTAATTTTAAAAAAATCGCTTATAAGAAAATCAAACTCGCTTATAAGAAAATGAACTGCAAACCAACTCCCTTGTATGAAATCATTTTCTTATATCCGAGTTTACATCGCGGATGGGAGAACGAATTTGCTTCCTTATAACCGAGTTTTCTTATAAGCAGTTTTCTTATATCCGAGTTTTGATAATACATAGAAAGAAGGAGTTCGGCCGGGGAAAAAAAATGCTTTCTTATAAGCAGGTTTTCTTATAAATGGGTTCGACTGTACTCACTAAAGTCACTTTCACTAGCATGGGTGCTCCTGGGAAATTTCAAAAATCCTGCAACTAGTGTAAGGCAGGGGTCCAGGGGCCACCCAGGTCCCGGCGGAGTGCAGGGACAGCGCCCCTCCTGGGGGTTCCTGGGGGGGGGGGGGGGGGCAACGCACCCTGGAAACTGAAGCGAAACAACAGTTTCCAATGTAACCGACAGGCTCTTGTTGCACTTTCACTTGAACTGTTAAACTTCATGACCTCGGCTGTATAACCAGCAAAATGCATCTTCTCAAATTATCATAATCACACGACTCTGGCTCCAGGCAATAAACAAATCCTGAACTTCAGGACATCCTGGACAAAAAAATCCTGAACTACAGGACATCCTGAAAGCAGGAGCATCCATGCACTAAGTGTCAATCTGACATGCACCAAGCCAGATCTAAATTTTGTCTTGCATCAGTAAGGGTTACGAACAGGTTTGAAAATGTATGTCATGAAACGAAGAGAACTATACACTAAGAATGAAATCTGTTGAAAGGGTATGGGGAAATCAGATGGGTGGAGGCCTGTGGTGTTGGGGAGGGGGACAGCAAAACAACTTTCAGACTTTGGCTTTGCCCACCACTCCTTTTTCTGTTTTTGAATCTGATCCTCACACTATTTTAGAAACTATCATTCTGTAAGAAATATAACTTAAAATTGAAGTATTATCTAATTGGTTTGTAGAAAATACAATTCATAATCAACCCTCACGTTTGAATTATTGTCTTTATCTCAGCTTCCCATGTAGGCCTAAACTCACAGACTTATCTCCCATAGATGCATTGACCTTCAACTTCCTGCTTTGCATCCGGGGATGTCAAATCCCGATCACGTGACTTGTGTTGTGTTATAGCCATCTTGAGGGGTACTAGCTAGCAGATAAAAAGCGTCTTGTACTGTCAACAGTGCGCATTTTAAAAGAATTTCATTTCAAAGTAAGAAAACATTATCAGCTGTGTTGTATTATGTTGTAATGTTTGAGTTCATATTGCCATATTAGGAACATTTGTAACCTAAACATCTGGCAAAGAATTTGCATGGGCGCATTGCATTCCTAAGTCAGGTCACAGAAGTTACACGTTTCTCAAACTCTTGAACATGGGAACTTGAAGTTAAAACCTCTTGCCATATGCTCCCTCATCAATTTTCTTAAAGTGGTAACACCCTGACAAGTTATATTTTGAAATAAAGTTTTTGAAACAAAGTTGTATAGATAATATTCAAAAGTATGAATATTAATATTAAAAAATCCCTTATGGAACCAACTGCCATCTAACTCTATAGTAAAGAGCACATAATACTAATAGTAATACTAACAGCTAAATCAGCTTGACCAATTAAAATTTTATAATGACATAATGTACGGATATGATGCTTAATTCATTGCAAAAACCTGAGTGTACGATATAATAATAATAATAGACGGACACTTATGTTATAGGGATTTTTATCGAGCACAAAGCGCTTTACAATCAACATTGAAACACTGACATATGCACACACACGCATAATAGACACACACGCATGTACGAGCACGCACGTGAGTGAACGCGTTCTTGCACACAGACATGTATGCACACACACATTTAATCGAACACACAGAAAACGCATGCTCACTGAAACGCGCATACACACAAACATATACTTGTACAAACACGCGCGCACACACACACACACACACACAAATACATGCGCACTCACATACACAAAACACACGTGCACTCACACTCACAGACACATATTTGCGGGTAGTCACTGGCCGCAGTTTTGGCACTGCTGGGCGCGGTTTGTACTTCATGAGGCAGCGCGATCTTATTCTCAAATGGTATTTTTAAGCTGTTTGTTTTCATACTGTGCCTTCGGAAACAAAATATCGCGGCCATATTTTTACTGTTTGAAAGAATTTTTTTATGACAGTGATTGTGATTTCGGTTTTAAATGAGTCAATTTAGAGGATATGATCGCCAGAGACTACGATCATGTGAGAACTTTGAACTTTTCCACGAGAAATCGGGTGGCGAGTGATCACAATGATGCCGACCAGAGTTGTGTGTGGTCCGATTCATCATCATCTTCTTTGCTGTGCGTGGCCACAATCTCTCTCTCTCTCTTGCGATCAATCTGGCAGTGCTAAGATCTCAGTCCACATGAGGTTGTAAACTGGACAGTGCGGTGCAGGTCTTCTGCCGTTCCCCACAGCTTGCTGGTGGTTGGCACCTCCTGTGGCCAGATCTGCTCCCTCCGCACCGCCAACAGGGGACAGTCCTGGAGGATATGGTGAACTGTCTGTTCCGCCCCACAGTCACAGGAGCTTGATGGGGTGAACCAATACGCTTCAGGTGGGCACGTAAGCCACAGTGGCCCGTCCTCAGTCTGAAGATGGTAGTCTGCCCGCTGCGTTGGAGATGGTTGATGGGGTCGGCGACTGGGTCATAATCGCCCTTTGTCCTCCTCCATTCTGCTTTCAGCCTGTTTCTTAGCAGCGTCTTGGTTTCTTGGTAAGTGGAGGAAGACGGTTGTTGGTTTTTTTTGCTCACAGTCTTGGCCAGTTGGTCCGCCATCTCATTTCCTTGAATTCCGCAGTGGGCAGGGATCCACTGCAGTGCATCCTTCAGGAAGGGAGAACAGGTTCTTCTGTAATTTCTGTATTTCCCTGTCTGGGGCATCAGAAGTCAGTGACTGAAGAGCTGCCTTGGAGTTAGAGTCTGTCAAAACTACAGTCTTGGTAGGCCTGTTGTCCTTGATGTATTCCACTGCTGTCTGGAGAGCCAGCACCTCAGCCTTAAAGTTTGAGCACTTTCGTCCAGTGGCTCTGGAGGAGGAGTACGTCTGTTTAGTGGGTGTTTTGACGTACACGCCGCATCCCCCATTCTTGACAGCATTGGCAGCCGAGCCATCTGTGTAGACGTCCAGTCATTCTGTGGGTACTGCTCATCCAGCATAGCCAGCATCAGAGCCTTTTCCTGTGGTGAGGACTGTTGCTGTCGGTGTGTTAGGCCTGGGACCTCGAGCTCTACGCGAGCTGCAAAAGTCGTTGCGTTCCAGCCTCGGTTAGTGAGATGGTTGTCCGCGCAGACGTCTTCGTTGAGGTCGTCTTCCTGTGACTTTCTCAGTTCTCTGGACAGGTGGTTCAAGTTAACGCTGCCAGCTTTTTGTGCAGTGGATGACCAGGGAGGCGTCGAATCTTCTCTGTCTGCGTGAGTACCTTGTACTTGCGTCTGGTTTCCAGAGGTTCGATGTCTGCTCTCTTTTCCATCTCTATTATGGGTGTTGTCTTCATGGCACCAACTATGGCTCTGAGTTCAATGTTCTGCACTTTGTCCAGTTTGCTCTTGTTGGTGGCGGAGGCAGTGACCCAGGAGCTGGCAGCGTATTCCATCGGTTTAACTTCTGTACATCTATGAACATGATAATGATGATTTGAATGAGGTAGAAACTCAGTTTGAGGGCTAATAGGGGTAGAGGTACTGGGTTGGACTCTGCCATTGTAGTGGTTGTACTTAATCTGATCAGTTGATTCATATTATGAAGTATATTTGTATTATTTATGGGTATGGTACACTGGGTTACTGCAGGCACACGTTTCAGATTGGCTAGCCAATCTAGCGAAGTTCTTGCTGAGTAAATTTGGCAAAAGTAAACTAAAGGGGAAAGTGTCCTGAAATAAGCTGGCTCCGCGACTAAAAGAATAGTGTCGTCAGTAGGGGGCTTAGTAGGTGGTGTCCTGAACAGGCTCTACTGAACTCCACTGAAGTGACTCGGCAGCAGTGCAGTGTCTCCTCAGTTGGTTGCCTCCTGACGGCCTAACATAGATTAGCTCCCCTTGGACTGCTGGTCTCGGATTCTGCGACCTGAACGTGCGGAGGTGTGGCTGCGAGTTGGGACTCGGAATGAGCGGCGTGAGAACAACGCCACTTGTTACGGCCCAAGAGATGGGACAGCCAAAAAAAAAAAAAAAGGTCCTGAAATGGCCATACAATTCACGGCGTAGTATTCATAATATTCAACACTAAGCTCATCAATTACAAAAATCCCTCTAGTTAAAAAAAGAAGAAAACTAAACAATGTTTAAATTTAGATCGATTTGAACAGAAACTTGGTTGCCATTTTATTTAGCAACCACAGCTACCCACGTTTACTAGCTGGTTTACTTTGCTTAAGAGTAGTGGTTTCCAATAAAATGCCTTCCTAACTTTGCTACGTAGCGGCTAGCTTTCCCTACGCTTCTGAAGCACTTCAGACCTATACAATTGGATACTGAATCTGCTCAGCTTTCTGCACGCACACTTTGATGCACAGGCAGTCACACAACCAACATGCAATCTTGACCTACTTCAATGACTTATGAGCAGTGTGGAAGGGTTCAGGATGGTAGCATCTTACCACATCAGCCTCGCAGCCAAACGGGTTATCTCGCACCAGTGTCAAATGGACACGGGCTACCTGAGTACTGAGCTGGAGTTGCAACTTTGGTGTATGGTCACAGGATCTTCTTCCTGCCCCCACGCTACAGCCCCACTAATACTCTTATAACTCCTTGCTAGCATCTGTAGCCCTTGCACTACAACCCCTTATCATAGGTACCGTAATTTACGGCCTATTAGGCGCAACTTTTTTTTTTACTGAACTTTGACCCCTGCGCCCAATCCGGCGCATGCGCCCTTTCTATGCTCTAAACAGAAAAAAGTAAGGGGGTCGAGAGTTGAAATGAACAACTCACCATGCTCTGGTAGCTTCCACAACAAACCGACAACAGTTCACTCACATTGCACTTTCGCTTCACGATCGTATCTCCTCCGTGATCACAATCGGACACACTGTCACACAGCAATAGACCTGTAATGATGTTACTTTCGCCAGACCTGTTTATCCCCTACACAAGTCTCGAGTAGTCTGGATAGCTGAAACGAGTGGTTCTGGCTCAAAATGTGTAGTTTTATTCATTAAACCATCAAACAATGCTCACTGAAAATGAGTACTTATAGCATTGTTTTCAATTTTGAAGAGTAGTACTAGTAGAGGTCCAAATTGAGTAGAATACTACTCAAAAAGAGTAGAGTAAACAGGTCTGTTTCGCTGATCATTTCGTTCTTCCTTTTTTTGATTTCTTTGGTTTCTTTGCGCCTTATCGGGTGTATGCGCCCTATCTTTGTTCAAATTACGTTTTTTGTTAAAAAGCAGGGGCGTGCGCCTTATGCGCTGTGTCGCCTTATGGGCCGTAAATTACGGTAAGCCTTCCCCGTGTTCAGAAACTTTCCCCCAACAGCCCCCTGTACTGCCAGCTGAAGATGGGCTGGAGACGGTTGGTTTTTTTGTGTGAATGGGGGTGCAATCAAGTTTGTCTGCTATTCCTAACTTTGGCACTTCGAACTCATGAGGGATGACAACTCACAAGCACTTCCGGCAGCTAGTCAACACATGCTTTTTGCGTGCGGCCACCACAACAGGACAAAAGCCCAACTTAAGCATTTGTTTTCGCATTTAGAATGTTTTGTTTTCAGTTCTTACCCAAACCCTATTCCTAACCCCATATCTTCTTAACGTTTAATTTTGAACCCTATGTGGTTCCTGACCCCATTTTAACCCAAACAAGTGTGTTTGTGTTGTGTGTGTGTGTGTGTTGTGTGCGTCTTTGTGTGTGTCTTTGTTTATGCTTCTTTGATAAAAAGCTCCATGTTAGGCCATGATAGTGGGTGCTTTGCTAGTGTTTTCAGCATTGACTTTTTTTTAAAGTACCATATTTTTCGGACTATAAGTATAAGGCGCAAAATTCAGTTTTGGTTACTATATTTTCTTAAAATATTATCAATCATATTATATTATAAGGCGCTGGGGTCTCAGTCAGGGGGAAAAAGTATCGCCTTGTAGTTGTAGTCTGAAAAATACAGTAGATCTAGTACTTTGTAATTCTTTAAAAAATGGTTAGCTGTTATCCATCTTAGTAACATTATTGTTTTGGCAATATTTTGCAGGTACAAATTTCTTACATCAAATCTCAATCAAAGGATAATGGCTGATACCATGAAATTTGGTCCCGAATGGTAAGGAATTATTTTATTTTATTTTGAGGGTGTTTTTAATGTTTTTAAAATTTAGACTTAACAGAATTCTCTCTTTGTAGCAGTGTTGTTGGGAAGTGTATTCTGTTCAAAATAATTGTTCTTGGAAAATGATTTGATTAAAAAGTGAAAAGCTAAAGCCTTAAGCAAGTGATAGTCTTATTTTGAAAACATACACTAAAACAGTTCTTAAAAGTGTGTGTATTACTATTACTGTATTAGTTACTATGCTATTAGGTACTTAATAGTCAGGTGTGGTTGTCAAAAGTCTGTGAAATTTGGGTTGCTCCCACCTGGAGAGTATGTCACAGCCAGAGGCGCGCCACTCATTTAAACATTTGATTTTTTGCATGCGATTTTTGTGTGACTGATGAGGAAGGATAGGATTAGGAGGGGTGGTTGTGGTAAATTTTGACCAAAAGACAACTTTTTCGTTGTCTGTGTGTGTGTGTGTGTGTGTGTGGGCTTTGTTATTTTTCTTTTAAATTTGGACTAAAATGTTAACTAAATAATTAGTAAAATCAATGTTGAAAATGAAATCTGTCATTTTTCCCAAATCCAAATCATCATTATTATCTCATAACAGAGAAATTGCAGCCAGGTGCACACAAGAAAAACAACAATAAACACATTTATCAACAACAAAGAATATGAACTAATAACTAATAACACTGCAATGTTGTAATTAACAAACCGGACAAATATGAACAAATAGTCCAGTAAAAGCAGAACGCATTTTTAAAATACATTTTAAATCAAGACATAATCAATTGAAAAACGAGGCAAGAATGATATTTTCTGTGATCCAGGCTTCGTAATTTGGCTGACGGTTCCCAGCCCGCTGGACAGTCGCTACCACCGGGGACCAAGTACACGAGGGCAGACTATCGCTACGGGCGGGAAGAGATGCTCAACATTTATGAACCATTGTACGAAGCACCACCTCTTGCAAAGGAATTCCCTCGCATCTATGTAGACGAAACTCAAAAGCCTATTGCCTTTGTGCCCCTGTCTGAGGATGAGCAGGTTGGTGTGTGTGTGTGTCGCTGTGTTTGTATGTTTATGTGTGTGAGTGTGTCACTCTGTGTGTGTGTGTGTGTGTGTGTCTTTTGTTACTTTGTGTGTGTGCGCGCATCAGCACATTTTATTTTATTCTTTAATTTTTTGTTTTGTTTTGCAAATTTCAAAAGCAAGTGAACAGTGTTTTGTTTTGTTTTTAACTTATGTTATATACTTATAACCAGTGTGTATACAGTCAGATGCCCAGAGACTGATTTCTTGTAAGCATTCTGAGTTCCAGAGACTGATACTGATAGTACAGGGAATAAACGGTCAACAGACTGATCAGGTTTCTGCCTTGTGACTGATTGCCAGACTTAACCCCTACACTGCCTGCCCCGTGTCTACTACAGGGTGGTTTGTGCTATACTGTACGCCTATAACCGTGTCTACCACGGGGTGTTCTTCATCAAATTTCGAGCGAGTTAAATGGGGGGAAAAACCTGAACTGTTCCACACTCTTCGAAAAACGTAATCTACTGCTCTTTCCCTTTTTGGCTCACTCGTGTCAATGACACGAAGTGAGTCTATGTTCTTATGCTTCTTCGGTTTCCCAGGTGTATGTGTCAGTGTGTGTGTGTGTCACTGTGTCTGTCCGTAGTAACTTTAACATTGACTTTTTCTCGGGAACTACAAGGTGTACATTGTTCAAACTTTGCATACACATAGATGTTTATGCAAGCTTTCAAGAAAGATGATTTGCATAGTAAAATTAACCAATGACCTTGACCTTTGACCTTTAACGTTTAATTTTTGTCTTGGACATATCTCACAGTTTTGCAGTTTAAGTCCCCAAATTTGGCATGGCGGTGCATTAGCCTAAGATGATCTGGTATCTAAGGTGACTTTTACTCTCTTGACCTTTACCTTGACCTTTGACCTTGAACATCGTCAATTATTTGTTTGGGCCATATCTTTTATATCCTGGCAGATAGTCCCCAAATTTGGCAAGCAGATAGACTAGCTTAAGATCATATGGAATGTGAAGTGTTGTCAACCTCGGTGACCATGATCACCTTGACCTTTGACCCTGAATTTTTGTCTATCACAATATCACATGAACCAATGCACAGATTCGCTTAACATTTTGTAGGGTGATATATCACATCAAGCTGATGAGTCCAGCAAAATGTTGGTATGGAGTTTATTTGAAAGTAAGTGATTTGGCATTTAGATCTATCTCTAGCATTTAGATCTATCTATAAAAAAACACAGCGAGCGAATCTTGAAGGTTTTGCCTTTTGTTACTTTTTGGGGGTACTTTTGACATCAACAAATGGATGAGCAGTGGACAGATCAGGGCTTGGCACACATCAATGCAAGACATCCATTATCCCTCGGCAGTGAAGGGGTTAACTCATTCAAGTCGTTCCACCCATATATGGCCGGAATTAATATAAAGCTGTCAATTTGATGAATTTGTTTCAAGGGAAGTAAATATGTGTGCACACCAAACTTTGGTCACTTCTAAACTCGCTTCGCTCCCTTAGGCCACACTGTTGCCTCTTACTATGCATTTGTAGTGGTTTGAAGTGGGGAAACTAATTGCTGTAGAGATTTTTTCTATCTAAAGTCTATGTATAAAAACGTTTGATCTACCACTTCCCTATGTCTAAACCTGAAGTGAAAACCTGTAATCTTCTTTCATTTGTCCTTTTGTTTATGTCTGTTTTTGTTTGTGTGTATGGCTGGAGTGATTTGTGAGTTTTTTTAATAATTCAAAATCATTGCAATGCGAATGAGTTTAAGAAATCATAGTGTAAACCGTCAGAGATTATTTTGAGATTGCACAGAAATGATCAGTTTGCTTTCTTGTGATTGCCAGATACTGAAACGAAAAATGATCTAGCCATAGACCGAATGAGTTTAAGTTTGTGTTTTGCATGTGTGTGTGCGTGCGTGCGTGTGTGTGCGCGTGTGTGTTCGTGCTTGTGTGTGTACTGAATAGCATTACTTTATTATATTTTACTGTTTGCTGTGATGTTATCATTATGATGTTCTTTATTATTAATGTTTACTTATTTGGGGGGGGGGGGGTAGGTGGGATTGTGTGTGACAAACTTAATTAGGCAATGTGAATAACATGTGCTTTTATGCATGTATTTTATGTCTTAGTTTATTATATCATGTCTCGTCAGTTTTAGATTTAAGTGCACGCTGAAAAAAGATTTTCTTCTTTTGAAGACAATAAAGACATTTGAATTTTATTTTAATTTGTGATTGGCAGCGACTGATAGCGCAGGGTGTGAACAGCCAGTCAGTGACGCGGCCAGGCAGGGGCACACAGGTGTCGGCGCGGGGTGGCAGAGGAGGGCTCATGATCGATCGAGGAAGAGCTAGAGGTAAGTTTTGGGCATTACACTTTACATAATCTATGTTTGTTGTTGTTGGTGGTGTTTTAATTTTTTTTTTATGTGGATAATTTGTGACTATCGGGTCAGTTTTATTTTCCAAAGTATAAACTGTTTTATGTCGTAGAGTTTTGCTAAAGTGATTTTTCTGTATGTTTTTTGTTTTTGTTTAAAATAGTTGGAATTATTAAAAAAAAATCAATGTTTTTCTTTGCCGAGTGGAACTTTTTTTAGAAGTTCTATTAGGAATTTCTACAGACTTTATTAGTTTATGTGTCAGCATTTGATGATATAGAAAATTGTTGGTTGTTGTTAACTGTAGCAAAATATTTCTGGTTTTTCTGTATTAATGGACAAAATTAAAAATCTTATTAATTGATATTATCTGTTATTTACTATCTTTCTGCCTTACTAGTCAATTCTCCTACCTTCTATAAATTATTTTAAAGATTTTCTTCAGCCGAAGACGGACATGCTGGGCCTAACGCTCATATGACAGGAGACTGAGTGATCTGATCAAATAAAATAAAAAAGGGAAGAAGATGTTGTTATGTACATATTTCATGTGACAGGGGGCCGAGGCCGGGGAGAAGTATACAGCCGGGGTGGATTGGAAAACGGGGACCTAGGTGCAGGGTACACTAGATCCCGCGGCCCCAACAAAGATGGCTGGGAAGAAGTGTAAGCCTTACTGACTTGCACACTTAGGCCGTGTACACACATAAGCGGATATACCATGCGGAAACCCGTGCGCAATCCATAAATAAGTGAAACAAAGAAGGGAAAAGATTTGCGCGCGTGTCCGAATTTCCCCTATATGCGTAAACTTTTATCCTTCTTTCTTTCACTTATTTAGGGTTTTCCGTACGGAACTTGCGCGTCTAGTGTGAACCCGGCCTTAGGCATACTCATGCAGGCAGTGAGATACATGTACACTTTTTCAAGTTATAGATGCTCTTGCATACAATTTGTGTTGCAAAAATGTGTGCTGAGAAAAGCGAAAAAGTTTGGATTTTATTCTTGTGGTTCTCTTTGTGTTCTTGTAATTCGCAGAGATGTGCGTTAAGTACAGCAAGTAGGTGTGGATTTCATTATTCATGCTGTACAACTACAAGCTTTGTTTCTGCATTTGATTTTGATTGAACAAAAAAATTATGTAAATACAAGGCTGTTCATGTTTGCTTTCATCAAAGTTGTTTTGTCTGTTAAAATTTTGAAAAGCATTCAAAATCTAACCTAAGGCATTTTGAAGCATTTAAAAACACAATGACCCAGCAGGATTGTTTTTTTCTGGCCAGGTGTAACCCACATACAAACTCCCCCATGTGCAAACGAGGCTGCTCTTCAAAGTCTGTCTCGTTTTGAATATGGGGGAATTTGTATTGGGGTCACACCTGGCCCCCCAAAAATCCAGGTGAAAATTGACCACCTTTGATGCTCAATTTGTGGGTAGCCAAAGGAAACTGTGTGGTGCAGTTTATGCAGAACAATTTCTCTCGGTGATCTCTATGCATTTTTAGAAAGAAAATTCTTTGGGTTAGGGGGTCTTTAAATTTGTGACTTGATATGAGAGCTATGACATAAATAGGCACCTAATGATATGTATTCTTTTTTTCCAAGAAAAAGTGAGAGCTATGTACAGTATTGAGTAAAAATGTATGCATGACATGATTCTTGTATAATTTTGTACCGTAATTTTCGGGTTATAAGGCGATATTTGTTTTCCAATTTCGACTTATGCGCCTAATAAACGAGGGCGCCCTATTGGTGAACAAAATCATGAGAAGAGAGGCAACAATTGCCGTGTTCAGTTCAGTCTACTGTGAGTCGGACATCGAAAGTGGACACAAGTCGCCGATACGACGAATATGCACGTTGAAATGCTTCAAAGTCTATTATCGTCCGAGATACTGTCCAAATAGATGCCATAACCCTTCATTGCATGTAAGAAGCATCATTGTAGAGCTTAAAATGCCATAATTCTATCAGTTTTCGTGCAGAATTGTCCAAACACATCAACAGGAAGCAGCACAAACAGAAGTTCGATTATTTGAAAGGGGAGCCAACTTTCGTTTATGACAGCAGTAATGGGGTCGGTAAGTGTTTACAGGACGCATACGGGCTTGAAAGTTTTACTTTCTTTTGCGAGGTGCCTTATAAACGAGGGCGCCTTTTACTTTACTTTTTTTTCAGATTTTTCTTGAAAATTGCCCTATTCGCCTTATACACAGCAGTCCTAATGATCCGAAAAATACGGTATGCTTTTCATATGCACATGTGCTATATGCAAAATGTTATGGGATATATTCTGCCTTTCATGTGTTTGTAGAGGGAATCGTAAACTAGATCGCACATTTTCTCGGCCCTATGATGAAAGCATCAGAGAAGGGGGGCATCCACGTTTTATGCGGTCCATGAGCAACGAGAACTGGAGGGAGAAGGGTCCTGTCAACGACGATGATGATGAAGGGGACTGGAGGAAATCCATTAAAGATCGATGGAGTGAGTCACAAGATAGAGCGCGAGCGAAAATGGTGCTTTACGTCCTCTCAGTCTGAACCAGACACATATGGGACATTTGTAAATACAAATATGGTGGGAACAATACTGGAGGCAATGCCCGGAGGCAGTACGAAACCAGTAAAGTCCCGATTTTTTATCAGTACAGATTGGTGTAGCGGCGACCACGTCTGTATGTATTATTGAGTCACAAGATAGAGAGACCAGTGTAGACATTTAAAGGGGCACCCTGACGGATGAGGTTTTTGCAAGAAACACGTCGAGATCACCAGGAAAACACCCTTTACAGAGATCGCAACACTCACTTTGCTCTGGTTTTCTAGAAATCAAACCATCAAATCGGCTATTCCTCCTTGGCGGAGGTGCTGGAAGTCAAATTATTTCAGTGAAAGAGAAGGTATGAGAAGGCATGCCTTCTCTTTTCTAATGGCCACCTGAGTTAGACCAAATCGCTTGCACTAAATTTCCACAATGCAAGCCTTTTTATATATTTATTATTTTAATTTTATGCAGTTTACCAAAGGGAGTTTCGCTCACAACAAAGGAAATAGCTACTTTTTTTTTTTTTACTGCACCACAAAGAAAAAAAGTCTTCAACCACAATGAGTGGCCTCCACCCACCCCATCCAAAATGGCTTATCTCTCCGGCATCTCCGCCAAGGAGGAATCGCCGTTTTGACGGTTTTATTTCCAGGAAACCAGAGCAAAGTGAGTGTTGCGATCCTTGAAACGGCTGTTTCTGGTGACCTCGACGTGTTTCTTGCAAAAACTAATCCGTCAGGGTCCACCTTTAAATGGTAGAAATACAATCACAAAATGTTTTTTCCTGCCTTTCACCCAACAAAGAACGATGCAGTGAGTCACAAAATTGGGGTCTAGACAGACCAAAAAAAAATGTAGGCATTAAGGGTGGTGATACAATTATTAAATGTTTTTTCCTGCCTTCTGCCCAACAAATCTGGGGTCTGGAGAGATAAAAAGAAAAAGTGTAGGTCAGACACAATTATTAAAGGATATGACAACACAGTTTTGGCTGAAAATTTGTTTTAACTCGCTTATCTGTATTAATCAGCTTTATATTTGTTTTAGTTGAACAAAATCGGTTTTCTGAACTGTCTTTGCTAAATCTTTTTAATCACTAAGTCCTCTGAGTCGCAAACAACTTGATTTTTTGTATTTCAATGGGAGGTTTGAATCACTTTCTCTAGCAATAGATAGTGTTAACATTTATTTAATGGGATATTATGATGTTTGACAAGAAGATAAGAGATGCAGTCAAGTAAATGTGCCGCTGAAGTAAGCCCTTCCAAATAGAATTAGTTAAAAGATGCATGCTACCATTTGTTCCTTCTTTCTAACTTAACAGTTTGAACATTTCAGAGTGTTTTATATACTGTTAGTTTGAATATGTGCTACTGAAGAAAAGATTTATGTCTTTTTTAATTGTTAGTGGTTTATTGATTTTACTTTTAGAAATATTCATTTAACCCCTTGACTGCCAGAGGAAATTTAAGAAAAAATCATTGGGCAAATCGTGACATGAAAAAGACAACTGATAGAGCCTATCTGAGAGAATGGTCTGTGGATATAACTCTTGATTATGTTAAAGCAAAAGCCAGCATATCAGGGTTATTCCTCTTCATCTGATGACATGGGATATTATGATGTTTGACAAGAAGATAGAGATGCAATCAAGTAAATGTGCCACTGGTCAGGTCAGTATGTAATACGTTGGTGGCAGTCAAGGGGTTAAAGCTGTAATGGCAATGTGTATTTTGTTTCGTTTTCCACTGCCAGAAACAAACTTTTAGGCTTCCTTTGCTCTTGTTCTGTTCAATGTCACCCGCGCAATGAAAAAGATACAGTGGAACCTCCCTTATAAGACCTTCCAAAACATCCAAAATGAGGTCTTATACGGGAGGGTTTTTTACTTTTTATGAGGGAGGTAATTTTAATACTTACAAAGAAGGGCAATGTCTCAGAGAAGTAGGTCTTATGTGGGAGGGAGTCTTATAATGGGTTGGTCTTATAAGGGAGGTTCCACTGTATTTCATTTCTGACAGGTACACGCGCAAGCTGGCGAGAGCCTACCAGGGGAGGTCACGAGGTCGATCGACGGGATGGAGGTTTCCTTCGGAGCCGAGGGTTCGACCCCGAGGATCGAGGAGGGCGTCGCATGGGTGAGCCTCGTGACCCTGAAGGTAGGGGAGTCGCTCCCCCACTAACCTTCTTCAGAGTTGCACCGCTTTATTCAGAGGAGTACACTTAACACGAAGTTCAGGGGACGGAGATTTTTGTGTGCATGGATGCTCCTGCTTTCAGGATGTCCTGAAATGCAGGATTTTTTTATTGCCTGGAGCCGGCGGCGTCGGATTATGAGAATTTGAGAAGCAACAAATTTCCTGTTTATAAACGTTTTGTCGGTTGCCTGCATGTGTAGAATATAAAAGAAATGAATACAGATAAATATTTACATGCCTTTACCAGGAACTTTATATTTTTAGGATTGTTTAAGTGAAGTTGTTAACTGGGCGGCCCCTGGACCCCTGCCTTACAGGATTTTTTGAAATTTCCCAGGAGCACCCATGTGTGTGTGTTAATCAGTATTTTATGTTTAGCACCCTTTCGCCGCCAGCCATTTTTCAGCCAAAAAATACCATTAAACTTACCTGGGTAGAGAAAAAAAAAGTATCTGCATTATTGCGAATTCCTCTGTGACATGTATAGCATTAGGCCTATCCTTACCTCCCAAAATTACAAAAATAGGGTTTTCACATAACAGGCCCTGATTTTATGCTTTTTAGTGGCATGGGTGTTAAGCCATTGTGGTGCAAAAATGCGACATTGGCGGTGAAAGGGTTTGAAGTAATAAAGTCGGAGTACCTTCTGGCTTTTAGCCGACGATATTAAAGAGGGGTTTCATCCGTTCAAACATCAAACAGATTTTTGTGCGTTAACCAATATTTCATGTTATCCAGTTTTGTGTTAAATGTACTCGACTGTAGTTATGTCATGGGGATTGGTTCCCTTTGCTGTAGTAATCTCATGGCGACTGGTTCCCTTTTAACTTTCTAATGAACATTTCCCATTTGGGGGACTGGTGTCAATCTTCGGCTTGCCTTTTTTTCTTCTTTTTTTTCAAGAATTGTTTTCTTTTTTCAGACCTGTTTTCCTTGCAGATTTGTGTAAGACCGCCGATTACGCTGTTACGATCAGCAACAAAACATTCTGCATTTCCACTGAACAAGTGCGAAAAAAAAGAGAAGAAGAAGAAATCGAAAGAAGGCAGTGTTTGAACCATACACTGTCGTTGGCTATCCATTCTAGTGATGTCCCTTGAATCGTTACTTCCGCTCGGTTCACTTCCTTTTTACACAGCCATGATGCCATTTTGTAGGTGTGATCGCAATTATGACGAAAAAACAAGACATATAAGGGCTGATGTGTGATATCGGCCCCCCCCCCCCCCCCCCCCCCCCCCCCCCCAGCTCAACCAAAACTTCGATAGTTGTCGAAGTTGGGTTTGGGAAGTTGTAGTGTGCGTGTGTACGTTTGACGCCCCGCTCAACAAAGGTTCTGATGTAAAATTTTGGTGGAAGGATTTCTCGGCCTGCAAAATTACGGACAGATGCCTGAAATTACTGATTTCAGAGCTTGGGATTACTGACAGTGAAGGTTTGGGGTAAACAGGTCTGTTTTTGTATGTTTGAGATCTTTTGGGCTTTCAGGCTAAAGTAGTAAAAGTAGTTTATTTGGTACATAGTTTAGTGTACATTGCATTGTATATATGTGGGAAAGGGGGTGGGAGTTTGGAGGCAGAGAATGGATGAGGAGTTGGGTGCACTTTTGTAAACAAATATTTTAATGCATGCATTTATTTGTTGTTATTTAAGAATTTGTTTAGTTTCTTCAAATTCTTGTGTACATGTGCCCACAAGAAAATTATCCTTGTATGTATGAGGACAACATAAAACAAAGTTGAGTTGACATACATTATTAGAGTACACCATAATATACAGAAATCCCTGCGCACATTAACTTTCTGCATTGTGAAATCTTTTTACCTGTAGTGGTTGTGGTTCCCTTTGATCTGAGAATTTGCAGGGTTTTTTCCTGTCAAAATATAAATCCTTTGTACTTTTTGTGGTTGTTTTTTTGTTTTTTTTTTTTGCTGTCCCATCTTTCTGGGCTGTACAGTGGCATTGCTCCCACAGCCGCTCATTCTGAGCCCCAACTCGCAGTCACACCCCGGTTTGCCCGATCACAGAATCCAAAATCAGTAGTTCAAGGGGAGCAAATTTCTGTTAGGTCATTAAAAAACCTCCACCACCAGAGGAGACACTGTGCTGTTGCTGAGTCACTTTGGTGGAGTTCAATGGAGC
>CM065686.1:53845992-53969081 GCA_017654935.2 Phymorhynchus buccinoides | reverse complement strand
CCATGACATGGTATTCCAGATGTGCTGTTTGGGTGTTTATGGATTGTGAAGGGAAAGTTTTTGTCTGAAGAACCTCAATGTAATTGCAATGTTCCTCTGTAGGTTCCTGGAGTTGCGTCGTCTCTGGACCGCAGTGGCTCAATGATTGGAAACAGAATTGTGGACGTGCGAAACAGAGAGTTGAAGCTGCTGGAAGGTGAGCTGATCTCTCCGCTCCTTTGATGAGGTTTGATCCTCCTCCCTCTCCTCCTCCTGGCCAACCAAATCCTTAGTCTTCGTGTAACACTCTGGGCAAATCCTCCAGTGACAGTATCTTGCACGGTATTTGTGACAGGGTGCCAACGAAGGAGCGTCCATGGTAGGCTTGGAAGGGATGTCGTTTTGCTGGAGGAACCAATCAGATGGGCAGTAACAGGACACAGACAGCAATGGCAAGTCCTGGGCCTCTTTCAGTATTCGTAATTATTCCTCCAGGCCCATTATTTTATACTGAAGCCTTTGCTGCAGCAGCAAACTGAGCTAAAATATCATTCATCGTCTGATCACGTAAGACAAACCCTCCTTCAATGCGGCATCTTTTTTTCTTGTCTTCCTCCGTTGAATCTGCTCCCGTTTGAGTATCACCGAAATGGTGGTTGTTCGTCACCTCTATGTCTTACTCAGGCAGCGTTTTCCTATGAGCAATCCAGTTTGTGGCACTCCACTTCCAGGAGAGTGATGCTTCTTCACGATCCTAGCAGCAGTGAAGGTTAGGGTGTGCCCACGTGAGACAGGCTCTAGTTTCCAGATGGGACTGAACGTCACATTGTAGTGGACTTGCTTTTTTTTGTCCTTTCCTGTCCAGATATTTCCTATAATCAACACAGAGTTCGGCCACTGATCTCTGTGGGATGTTTCCCTGCTGTGGCTCTCTGGGAACTTTGATTTGGCCTTTTGAGCCTAACAGAGACAGGGAGTGGGTGCTCTTGGACACAGAGATCATACATCTTCAGCTGGAAGTCATAGTCCCAAACATGAACAGAACACTTCTTGCCTCCAACTCATGTTTGTCCATGCCTCAAGCTGTTCGCCTGAATGGAGAAAGCATGTCCTGAGTTTGCCGATGTCCCTGGCATTGACAATAGCACGTAGGAAGTGTGTTTGGAGTTTGGTGTTGAAGATTGGCCACTGCATCGATCAGTTTGGAACGTGCGCCCCCGTGGTCACCAACGATCTTGACCCACAACTTAACCTGAAGGGATCGCTTCACGATGCCAATGACAGACGCGTCTGTCGTTGTACTGGCCAGGAACGGACAGGAACATGGGATGTCTGTGATGTGACGGAATGGTATGGCTGCGGTGTCCTAATTTCTGTGATCATCTCTCTTTCTCTGTTTCACTAATCACACAGCTTGTAACGCTTTCTGTAGTTCCTTTGTTATCTCACCTTCAAATTTTTACCCCCATCCTCTTCAAAAAACCTACTTTGGATCCTTGCTGAGACCAGCTCAGCCTACTGAGTTCGAGAGCTAACGCCTGCTTCCTGGTCAACCGTGCGTTTTTTAACCCAGCTGCTTCAGTACCTTTGTTTGTGTTGGTTTTGCGCGTCCTCTTATTTCTTTCCCCTGCTGTCTGATTCCTTCTTTTTCTGTGCTCCCCAGACATGTCCATCCTGATCTACTCAAGTAGCCCCCCTCTGCATTGTGTGATGATGCACTGCTGAAAGGTTCTATGCTTTATTATCTTTCAAGATGATTGGTGACCCATAGTTATACATGCTACTGCCTTCGTCGCTTGAGTGTTCCATTTTAAGCGGGCTCTATGTGAGGGTGAAGCAATGTTCTTCTTGCTAGTGCAAAGGCCATTGATGTCTTGGGGAGGGACGCAGAGGGGCTGCTTCAAAGGCGATGTGCCGCAGTCACATAGGTGTGGTGCTTTGACAGGGAACTGTTTCCAGGTGTGCTACAGACTGACGATTCAGATGGGACAGGTTTAGTGAGGGCAGAAGTATACGACTACTTTTGGGCTGTTGATGTACTGGGCAAGGCTCAACAAACGGTGAATCAGTAGTAGATTCGCAGCACTAGTGCCTTGACCAGAATTGTCGCATCTCACATGGCCCCATTGTCTGAACTGCTTGTTTGCTTCCGGGTTTTATACACAAATGAGGACTCAAAATGAGCACAAACTGTACAGTCACTTTTTGATGCAGAAGGGTTAAAAAATCGACCCAAATCGAAGAGGACCGTTAGATTTTGTCATTGCTACGCATGGTATGGGCATAGACTCGACGCTTGAAATCGTTCAACTGACGGAAGCAATTTCTGGCACATGGTTTATGAAGTTGGGAGTGACTGTCGCCAAAATGTTCCAGACCATAGGAACGCTTTATGTGTCTGCATGTGGCTACACGAACTTACCTTTGCATCATGTTTACTTTTCTTGATCTCTCTCACGCAGTCTACAAAGCACGTAAGTCTACTTAAATATGAACAGCTTGGGGTGCACGTGCCGCCATGCTTTCACAGGAATTAACGACCAATCCCGATGCAAGCGTTGCGCCAGCAACATTAGTGCTGTATATTTCTTAATTGCTTTTGCTTACTGTACTTGTACGCACGTGCGTCTGAGCGCGCGCGCGCATGTGTGTGTCTTTGTGTGTTGCTGTGGTTAGGTGGTACAGGTGTATCTGCCGGCTTGGGGTATATGAGTGTTGTGTGTGTGTGTGTTCTGGTGTGCGTGCCGTGCGCGCGTATGTGTGAGGGGTGTTGTATGTTAGTATCCTTAGTAGTGTTAGTTTGTTGGGCGTCCGTAAATGAAGGAGTGATTAATGTTTGAGAGATAAACAATTAAAAGAGAGTAATATATAGAGACAGACAAAGTGTGTGTATGCGTGTTACGTTAGTGCGCGGTATATGTGTAATATTTCTCTTGAAATAGGCCTACGTTTTAATTTTATGCAGGTTGTTGGCGTCTGTAATTACAGCGTTGATAGAAAGGAGAAGGACACATTCAATTAAAAGAAAGTTAAAAAAAATAAGGGAGGAGGAGAGAGAGGGAGAGAGAGTAGAGAGAGGAGATGAGACGAGAGAGTAAAGAGGAGAGAGAGAGATAGAGAGAGAGACAGAGAGAGAGTAGGAGAGACAGCGAGAGAGAGAGATAGAGAGAGATAGAGAGAGAGAGTTAAGAGGAGGTGGGGGGGGGGGCGAGGGGGGGGGCGACCGATGGGGTGAAGCAGACGATGGCAAAACAAGGTCGCCGCAGCTTGCTACTACAACACTGCGCGCCAGCAGGAGAAAGGCTTGGGTTGGGCTTTGAAGAGTAGCCTAGTAAAGACTGTTCCTCTTGCTTTTGTGCTGTGGAGAAACTACACACATGACCACTAGTTTTCTTTCAATTTAAATGCTCAGATACGTTCGACTGGAGCCCCCTAATAAACTACACACTTTAAAAACAAAGATGACTCTAGAAACTTATATGTAAAAAAGCACACTTTATCAACACTGCTACTTAGGACAGAACAAGCCGAGGAAATGCACATAAATCTGTTGGTACTGAGGGAAAAACCTAGCCTTAAAAAGCGAGCAAGGCTGTTCTATTCCAAAACCTGAATGCAATATAATGTACACAAACCGTGGTTTCTTAATTAACACTAATAAACCACAACAGCTTTTGGTTCGAATCATGTCACACAATGCTGGTTCACTAAACACCTATGTAGCCTCACACCAAAATTTTGGGCAATATCGGAAAGTCTGTTTAGAAGCAGCGGACGAAAACATACGGAGAACAAATTCCACCTGTTTCCCACTGTTTCTGCGCTCTCAAGAGGTGAGTCATTCGCATTTTCACGCTCTGGAAGCCTAGCGGCAGCAATAAAGCAGTATGCCAAATGCCAGTTTTTGTAAAGCCGTGTCAGGGACAAGGCATATCCACTATAAAACAAATTGCTAATCCACATGTCTAGAAAGCAGCTGCCTCTCTGCTATTTGGTAGTCACATATCGGAAATGACAGACTGGCATATAGTATATGGGGGGAAAAAAAATCAGAAAAGTGCGAAATCATCCGTTCTACGGAAATAGGTGACAGCTGTGGGTGCTTCTCTCTTATTATATATAGATTATCAATGGGCATGGGGGTGAACTGGCTGAAATGAAAAAAACTGAAGTGGGGCCAGGGGCCGACACACCCCCTTGGGATCGCCACACAGACGCTGACGATATTCATAAATTAAAGGAGAAGGAGGCATTCCAAGGCTTTAATCGCTCAGGTCACAATTCGGGGATTCAACACTAATGTGGGTTTTTTTGCGAATCTTTTGAAAAAAACCGGAATTCCGTTTTCGGCAATAAAGAAAAAACGGGTTTCAGTCCCAAAAAATAAAAAACAAAAAAAAACGGAAGCAGATGCACCAATTGCATGCGGTGGACCAAAGCGTTGCCTCAACTTCACATCATAACCTCGATATAATGGAAACACTTAGGACAAACAGAGCATATACGAAGTAGCCATGTCTTAAGGACAGACCACTGCCTGAAAACCGTGCATCACATTGCCTGAATCAGGCTTCAGGCACACCCACATGCCTCTGATATTCTATGGGCCCACAGCTCCGGACTGGTACAACTGACAGTGGTTAATAAAATGTTTTAGTTCTGGCAGTACTTAATGTTGAAAAATGTTTTCAGTTCTATCATTCTGTGGATGAAAATATTTAAGGATCTAGCAAGATCAACGCCACCAGCTTTTAAACTTTTCCTTGACTTTAGTTGGAAAAAACTCGCAAAAAACAGGCAGAAATCGACGTTCCAGTCTTGTGGACATCTCTGACTCCAGCCTTTGGGGGGCATAATACACGGTTTGGGATGACTTGGAAAACATAACTCATGGAGTAGATTAAAAGATATCAGGACAAAAAAAACTACCCCATGTACTGTGTATGATCAAAACGATCGATAAGAAGATTGTGGTGACAAAGTTGTTCTTGCGCTCATAACACGTAGCGCGTCACGGCCTAGCTCTCAAATGCAGACGATGCTTCTTTCAAGCCAAACACAATCAATATGTCAATCCAACGTTCCAACAATCTAGCCGCTATAGAGAGCACGACGCGAACAGTGAAAATCACTTCAAAATGAGCGCAGACAAACTTGTAGCCAATTTTAATCAGTCCAGTCTTGTAGTCCCGGCGTTTATGAGCGCAAGACTCAAGTTATGCTGAAAGCTGAATCAACTTGTGGTCACTGAATTTTTGTAACCATCATGAATTTGGGTTACACAAATATGGACATCACTATTTTTTAGCCATGTTGACTACGTCAACGGAAAACAGGGAACCGTGTGAATTGTGGGGTCACACACTTCCATGCTTGAGTTATGAGCGCCAAGACATCAAATTTCTAGCAGACATCTTATCATATCCTCAAGCAGCAGAATAAAATGTTTATACTCAAGTTTGAAATTTTGCTCAGAGCCATAATAGCTGGTACTAACATAAAAATTGATATAAACAACTTGAAACACCTCAAACACAATCTTGATACCAATCTCTGTCTTCACTGTGCAGTATGGGAGTCCCAGTTATGAGTGGAAGAAAATAATTAAAACATATTGTCCGTCAAATCAGTAAATTAGTTGGAAGCACCCAACACATGCATTTAAATATAAATTTCAATAATGATAATGAATAAAAGCAATTATGATACAATCTTATCTCTTAAAATGCATGCTCAAATGTGTCCAGTATGAGAAACATGGTGTCCCAGTTATTTAGCGGAAGATTATAATCATTGAAACATTGTCCTGTAAATCAATATTAGTTGGAAGCTAAGCCAACACATGCATTTCAAATAAATTCAATAAGATATAATAAAAGCAAATGAGAATAAATCTCTGTTTCAATGTATTGTTCAAACATGGTGTCCCAGTTATGAGCAAGCGGTTTGTCCCAGTTATGATGCGGAAGATAAACATTGAAACACCTTATCCTGTAATATTGGAACCTTAAGCCAAACACATGCACTTCAGAGTGAATTCAATAATGATAGTTGAAGAAAGCCAATATGATACCAATCCCTGTCTTCGATGTGTTGTTGGTTTGTTTGAATCTGGTGTCCCAGTTATAAGGCAATGTGGTGTGTCCAAGGTATGAGAGAGATAAATCATGGAAAAACACATTGTCCTGATATCAGATATAGTGGAAGATAGTAGCCAAACATGTGATTCAAATATAAATTCAATAATGGACAACTGAATAAAGGCAATATGACACCAATTTGTCTTCACAGTGTGTTTGTTCGAATCTGGGGTCACCTCGAGTGGCGTATGGCAGAAGATAAATCATTGAAACACATTGTCCGTAAATCAGCTTAAGGTGGAAGCTAAGCCAACATCATGCATTTCAAATATAAATTTGAACAATGAAACTCAGATACTGAAATAAAAGCAATCTGATAACAATTTGGTGTTGGGTGTTATGATGGCGGGCCCAGTATGAGCGGAAGATAAATCCTGGAAACTATTATCCTGTTAAAGTAGCTAGCTCTGAAAAACAAAAACACACAAATTTCTTTATATTTTAGTAAACTTTATTCTGCCAAGTCAGTTTTTGGACTACAGTCATTACACATACATGAATGAAAAGTAGGTACTGAATTCTTCTGCTCATAACGGATGTACCAATATTCAGCTGTTCAGATATTTAAGTTAACAAAGTCTCATAAGAAGTTTGTCAATTTGGGACGTTGTTCATATCCTAAACATGCAAAAACATTCATTTTGATCTGTCACTCAAACTGCCATATTATGCATCATTAGGACACAAAGGTATGAGCAGAAGTTTTGTGACATCTGAATTTCAATTCGTCAGAAAAGTCAACCAAATGTTCTTGCCTCCTAAAATCACTGAAAACAACAGAAGAAGAAGCCCAGTCTCAAACCAACATAAATTTAACCATGTATTTTGATTTGAATTTCAGTCTTTGTCACACTAGTTGGACCGGTATCAGAGCTGTACACCTTATGCATAATGTGATGGCATTTATCACTATAAATGATCTAAAATGAAATTATAAAGCATGTCATCGTGATATCGGGAGCCGATTCTCGCCAATTTCAATTAATGCGTACAATAGTTAAGGCGTCATGAGGAAGCACACATTTCCGTCACACGCACAAATAGAAACACAATACACATGCCCTATCCGAATGCAATGTACTGCATAGCTCAGACTACAAGGGAACTTCTTTCCCCGAATCAGGACCCTGCGCCTTCTATAAAGACTATAAAATAGTAAAGAAAAACAAACTGAATTTGGGTAAAATTTGGTGGGGAGTGCACGCCCTTATACAAAAAGGTGCGCCTGGTAGTTAGAAAAAATATGGATCCAGGACAAAGGAACAGAGAAACAGCTCTAAAAGCCAAAGCAGACAATTCTGTCCAAAGAGAGGAAGACTAAAGGATATGTATAGAACATAAATTTACTTTTTGATCTTCTCCAGGTCAGCCTGCTTGGGGAGAGCATGCCGTTCTCCAGTTCCACCCGCTGGTCGGCTGGGACGGAGTTGAGGGCCACACCTGAATAAACACAGCAGCAAGAGAAGGGCATTAGGGTATGACAAAACCAACGACGGTGTAAAGTCAGCCACTGTGGGCCAACCTTGACCAACAAAGATCACACAACCTTATGATCGGGACAACACCAACGATGGTGGTAAAGTCAGCCACTTGTGGCGCCAACCTCTGACCAACAAAGAATCACACAACTAGACCGGACAACACCAAAGAATGCGAGGTAAAGCAGCCACTGTGGGCCAACCTCGACAACAAAGCATCACAACAACTTAGATAGACAACACAACGAGGTGGTAAAGTCAGCAATTTGTGGTGGGCCAACCTCTGACCAACAAAGCATCACAAACTTATGATCGGACAACCCACCAACAATGCGTGTTAAGTCAGTTCAGCCACTTGTGGCCAACCTTGACCAACAAAGCATCACACAACTTATGATTTTGACAACACCAACGATGCGTGGTAAAGTCAGACACATTTCCCTAGAGCTTATGATTTATTTATTGAGGGACTCCACATTCTTCTTTGTGACACAAAAATACAGACAGCAGTGCCTCTTGCTTTGAATGTCCTGCGATTCTGAAGTGATTTACAATATGGAAATTCAAGTAAGAAACACACACAAACACCACACACATCATCATGGGTTGCCAACTAACAGAATGAAACACCCTGGAAAGGCGGGGTCCAGGGTATCGCTCCCCCTGCAACTGAAGCAAAAAGTGATTAGGTATTTTGTTGTTTTTTCCAACAATGTACACAAATGCTTAGTTTTACGTGATTTGAAAAAAATACAGTAGACACAAGGATCTTGTTGACAAATTAAAAAAAAAGGGAAACTTCCTTTCTGGTAAAATCAAAAACGGAAATCTGTATATCAGGAAAAAGTTGCACTCATGCACATCCAAGACAAAGCGACATCCTTTTGTCTGAGCCTGATCCCATTGATGATAGTTGTTGTCTCACACACACACACACATCAAGACAAAGACGAAATCCTTTTGTCTGAGCTTTCTCCCATTGATGATAGTTGTGTCTCACACCACACAACACATCCAAGACAAAGACGACATCCTTTTGTCTGAGCCTTTCTCCCATTGAATGTGATAGTTGTGTCTCACCCAACCACCCACACATCCAAGACAAGACGACATCCTTTGTTCTGAGACTGTCTCCATTGATGATAGTGTGTCTCACACACACACACATCCAAGACAAAGACGGACATCCTTTGTCGGAGCCTTTCTCCATTGATGATAGTTGGTCTCACCACACAACCACACACACCAAGACAAAAGACGAACATCCTTTCGTCGGAGCCTTTCCCATGATGATAGTTGTGTCTCACACACCACACACACATCCAAGACAAGACGACATCCTTTTGTCGAGCCTTCTCCCATGATTGAATATTGTGTCTCACACACACACACACTATCCAAGACAAAAGACGACATCTTTGTCTGAGCCTTTCCCCATGATTATAGTTGTGTCTCACACACACAACACACACATTTTGTCTGAATCACTTTTAGTGGGATAGGACGTTAAATTGAGTAACACACACACACAGTACACGCACATTACACACACCACACACACATGTACAGCCACCACATACACACATGTACACGCATACACCACCACACAGGTACACAAACACATGACACACACCTGCAGCAGAGCCAGATAGATGGGGTATCCCTTGCCCTGCCCCTGCCCTGCCCTGCCCTTGCCCATGCCCTTGCCCTTCTCCGCTGACGTGGTTGTGAGAAGGAGGAAAGTGGGTGAAAGAGGAGGGACTTGTAACGTCTGCCGGTGTCGACCTGCATTCCAAAACAACAGAATATTATTTGTTGAATATATTAGAGAACAAGCAAACAAAAATACATCATCACATACGTCACGAGAAGATAAACAGAAGAAACAAAAACATACAATGCAATTTTTTCTCTCTCCTGGATTTTAACCCTGTGACTACATGTAACGGAAGACATACATTATTGGCGTCACGATCGGCATCATCAGAGAACTGGAATATTTCTTCCGCGTTAACTCAATAAAAAACGTCGTTCGTTTTCTCTCTCTCTCTCTCGCTCTCTCCTCTCTCTAATCTCTCTCTCTATTCACTCTTCTCACCTTTATTGCCCATGATCTTGGTATATTATTATTCTATTCCCTTGCCTTGTTAATTTGTACAACACTCCCAGACCGGTTACCCTAAGATGAAAAACTGATTTGCCACACAAAACCCCAGAATTTGAGAAGAAAAAAAACCAGAATTCACACCGGTACACGAACGCGATCAAACACTGATTCAAACTAGGCGCAAAGCAACCAATTTTCACTTCATTTTCTATTGAAAAAGTTCCAAAATTCTCACATCATCGTATTTTCCAGTGATAATATAATCAAAGGACTCATTCAAGCCCTAATTACAACTCTACTAAAAATGCCCGGAAAGCTCACTTCGGAATCGACACTAAAAGCCGGCCGCCATTTGAGCGCTTCGGTCAACCCTTGCGCCTTTCATAAGAACGGAAACAAATAATAGACGTTTTTTTTCGAAATCCCGGAATTTCACAGCTGTTTTCACCGGAATTACTATTGTACCAGAATTAGACAAATTTCCGGAAAATTCCGGCAAAACGGAAGGGTAAACAGGTCTGCACTCCCTTCATCTCTAGGGCCAGGACCTAAATCAATAAAATATTTATTCATTCCATTACCACTTCTCTCTCCTCTCCCCCCACCCCTCCAATGTCTGCACTCTTCCAGCCCCCTTCACCACACCACCAGGACCTGCTTACCCAGCTACACAAGTCTGAGTATTCCGGATAGCGGAAATGAGTAGTTTAGTATGAAATGTGTAGTCATCATTAAAAACACCAAACACGTCACTGAAAATGAGGTAGCCTAAGAATTAAAGAGCAAATACAGTGGAAACTCCTTATTAAGAAAAAACATCCCATCTAAGGACCCACTTTTCTAGACATTGCCCTTCTTTGTAATTATTAAAATTACCCCATTTATAAGACCCATCCCTCATAAGAAATTCATTTGGCAGGATTTTTGAAGGTCGTAATAAGGGAGGTTCCACTTATCACAATTTTGAGAGAGGGTAGAGGTCAAATTGAGTAGAAACTACTGGAAAACGAGTATTTAGAGTAAACAGGTAGGCCCCTCCCCCACCACCCCTCTCTCAGAAACCCATCTTACGGCACTGGCTCGTGAGTGTGGCTGTTGCTGGGGCAATGAATGTCCAAGGGAGCAGGAGTTGCGCAGGTGCAGAGAAGGAGCAGATGTATCCACTACCAAGACAGGTGGAGGCAGGAGAGTGGGGGTGAGGCACGGCCTGGGACAGCAGCTCAATGCTGCTGCGATGCTGGGCAGCTGCTGCATGTGTGCTGCAGATGCTGCAGGGTGCGCATGCGCTGCTGCAGCAAGAGGGGTATTAGGACTCGATGCGTGCATGCATCTGACCGTCGGGATCAAACGGGTCAGATGTGTTAATACCCTTTCGCTGGCAGACATTTTTCAGCCCCAAACATGTCATCTAACCTGTTTTCCACCAGCCATTTTTTTTCAGCCCCCAAAAGTCATTAACACTTTCTCCACCAGCAATGTTTCAGGCCAAAAAATCGTAAGTAACTTTCGACACCAGCTATTTTTCAGCCCCAAAATTTCATAACCCTTTCTCACCAGCCATTTTTCAGCCCAAAATTTCATAACCGCTTACTCATCCACACAGCCATTTTCAGCCCCAAAATCATTAACCTTTCTCCACCAGCCCTTTTTAGCCCAAAAATTTCAATCAACCCTTTTTCACAGCATTTTCAGTCAAAAACTTTCATTAACCCTTTCTCCGCCAGCAGTTCTAGCCCCAAAAACTTTCATAAACCCTTCTCCACAGCCATTTTCAGCCCAAAAATTCCATAAACTTTCGCCAGCACTTTTCAGCCCCAAAAATTTCATTAACCCTTTCTCCACCAGCCATTTTCAGCTAAAATTTCTCATAAAGATATAACATTGGGCAAGAAAATATATTGTCGCAATGTCAGAATTGCTTTGATTCTCTGTGGACATGCATCAAATTAACGCCCCATCTTACTCTAAAAATAAGAAATATGGTCATTGATGATTTGTATGCCTCTTACCGACACAATTTGGCTAATAATCACACACACTTATTCAGCGCGCCTTGAATGCAGCATATCTTAAAAGCAATTGTAACACTATTAGAACAAAGAAAAATTTTTGAGCAAAATACTCGCATGAAAATAACATTTCCCTGAAGTGTACTTCAATTTTTGTGAAATCAATAAAAATGCAGGAGCCTGTATCATACAAAATCGGAGATTAAAAATGCTGACTGCTGTGTTGGGCGGGGTCCAGGGCTTTGAAATGCTCCCGCTCGAGTGAGTCAGGCGTCTGCATTGAGAGCCTGTAAACAAACATACAGTAGTTAACCGGGATCGCTCCCTGGCACAACGGAGCTTTTCCGCTCATTCTCCACAAAACCTTATGGTTTGAACGCAAGTCTTTCGGATGAGGATGACAAAAGCTGAAGTCCATTGTGCACGTTAAGGAACCGTGGGGGGGGGGCAATGAAAAGTTGTCATTGGTCAAAATTTACCACTCCCCTTCCCCATAGGTCCCCACCCCCCACTCCCCATATCCTCCCGTCAACCCACTATGGTCACTCAGGACTGTCACCACGTTAAAGTCAGACATTATTACAAAACACTCACAATGTAGTCTTCCCCTACCCAACATTCAACCACTGTAAACACACAAAAACAACAGCACAATCATAACAGACACCTCCATCCATTGCACACTCATAGCACATAAGTCCCCACAGTGCTGGAAACTTGAGCACTATAACTCTTGAATACCATTCAGTCAACACCTGTTTCCCCATCAGGTCAAAACCTTCCACCCCTTACCCATCAGTACAAACACACAACATACTTCCATGCTGCACGCGGGGACAAAGCTTTTGCTGAATTTATACCACAACCCTGATACAAACATCATTTCAAGAGGCATAGCAGGGCTCACAGGGACCCCCAGTTGGGGGTTATGAAGTACTAAAATCAAAAAGGACCTCTGAAAAGAAATGTGCAGGGTCCAGTGGTGCACTAGAAAAATTATTTTAGCATTCGCAATGCCACATGGGACCTCTATCCCGCCTCAGGACCTTATCCACTGTAAGTGAAGAGTCTCTGGGCCCTGTTTTTGCGGGACGATTAGGAGCCCTGATGGAGTCTGTAAAGAAGAGCTTATCTTCAGGAAGACACGCCTTGACATGATCAAATTGCCCTGAATTCAGATGTCAAGCACCACCCACATTGCCAACCCCCTGTTAACTCCTTTCCCCAATACTCATTTGTTCAGGCACGGTTTAATGGAGAAAAAAATTTTCTCTGAAAATATATGGGAGGTTTAGGAGACCTCATTTCAGGGTGGTCCAATGTGTAAAGAGCCCTTCATGGGGAATCAGGGGGTTCAGGAGACATCATCAGGGTGGTCTCAATGTGTAAAGAGCCCTTCGGAAAATATATGCGGGGGTTCAGGAGACATTATTTCATGGTGGGTCTCAAGTGGTAAAGAGCTCTTCATGAAAATCATTGGGGGGGTTCAAGGAGACATCATTTCATGGTGGTCTAAGTGTAGAGCCTCATGGTGATCTGGAGGCAAGTCTCATGAGGACAAAATACATAAAAATGTTCAAAATTAAGAAAAAGCCATATAATCAAGCTTGAAAACCCTTCTGACAGTTGTTTTTCCACATTCACTTTTCTCTTGAATTCAGAGAATTCTCTAAGTAAATGCCCTGTTTTTTCGTAAACGACCCACCCCTTTTGGGGGGGGGGGGACCTCAATCTACCTGGAGCTGTAGATTAGAATCTGGTGCTGGATCAACAGCTGTTGCTGCACCAGCAGGGCCTCACCGTTCTGCCCAACCCATGGGCCAGAGAGAACGACGACAGGGGGGCGGAGGTGGGGCGGGGGGGAGGGGCCTGTGCAGGGGGGGGGCTGGGGATGAGCAGGGGGCGGGGGGTGGGGGTAAGGGATATGTGGGTGGGGGGTGAGGCTGGAGGGGGATGCTGCCTCTTGAGGGTTTGGGACTGAGGGAGTGGTGAACAGAGAATAAAGTACAAAGTTTTATTATCAATTTCATGAGTAGAGTAATTTGCTTTCAGTGAAAATTATGTGCACTCGATTTACTCTTCAGAAAATAACCAGGCTACATAATCATTAATGTGTCTTAACCCTTTCGCCGCATTGTAGCACCAGCAATGGTTTAACACATGTCACTAATAAGCATCAAATCAGCGCCATGATATCCAAAAGACCTATTTTGAATTTTTGGAGGCGAAGGACAGGCCTAATGTTATACCATGTCACAGAGGAATTCGCAATATTGCAGATATTTTATTTTCTCTTACCCCTGTTAAGTTCATGGTATTTTTGGCTAAACAGAAAAATGGCCGCGGCGAAAGGGTTTTAAACATTAAAACACGGGTCGTAACATGTAAATTAGAACTAATAGCAAAACGAATCGGCAGTTCAGTCTGATTTACTGATAACATCCATGTTATAAGGACGCACTCATCATTACTGGGGCCAGGTTACAAACCTCGCAAACAAACAAGTGATAAAGAGACAAAAACTAAATGACAGTCAAGTTACTGCTTTTGCAAATGGTCTACACCAAATGTGTAAATATGTGAATGCATGGGTGCGTAGCTATGCTTTTGTGCAGTTGCCAAACCTTGTACGATATTCATGCGTAAACTGTGCATAAATTAATGAATGCCTACTTGCAGAGTGAGTATCCAAATGTTGCTGTGTCCGTTGCTCTTAGATCTATGGAATCAGAAAGGTTACAGAATGAGCACAACTGAATAAAACAACAAGAACATATGGCTGTCACAAAAGCTAAACAACTCAACAGAAGCTGTGATGTTTGCTAACGCATTCTATGCTGGCAGTTGGGGCTTCCCCTTGCAATGTTCTTATACTGGCGTATGTGAATAGGTTACCAAAAAATTATGTTATAAATAATGGCAACAGATACAAAGTGACAATTTCTGGCATATGTACACAATATACAGGACTAACCACCTGCAACAGTTTCAAAGCATTCCACTGTTTAGTTTTGATTTGTGATATTTTAAAATAAAGCATGTTTGTCAAGCCAAGCATACTCATAGAGCAAAAAATATAAGGGTTTACCCCCCCCCCTGATTTACCATACTAGGGCCCGAAAAATAGAGCTATAAACCAGCCAGTCAGTGTCGAGGCATGAATGAAACGTTGCCTCAGAGCACTTTGAAGCATGCATGGCTGTTAACCTATGAACTATGAATTTAAAGTTAACATGCGACATCCCGTTACCTAGTAACGAGGGCGTGTTGCGCATGCCTGCAACGAGAGCGCATGTTAGAATAGAATGGTGGAGTTTAGAGTAAATCCCACATTATTAACTAATACCTAAAAAATCCTGAAACAAACTGCATTATGGTGAGAGCGACCTGGAGTTACCATAGGCATATAGAAAAACGAAAGTAGGCATCTGCCTTGACCCCCAGCCGGAGTGGGGAGGGAGGAGCGATCCCCCCCTACGGTTAGCGGTGGCTAGGCCAATGAAGCGCCTACTTCCGCCATTACAAAATTTTACAGGAAGCATCTTATTTAGTGAGGCAGAGGATACAGGGAGGGTACCTCGTTGTTGCCAGGTGTGGAAGTATTTAAGTTAAATAGATAGTGGGATTAATAAAAATACACCAATCTACTTAACCAACTGTACCAACACCTGAAACAACGCAGGATTACCAAACCGGAGGAGGGTTAGATGCTTCCAATACCCCAAACCAACGAGTGAGAGTAAGAAACCTGGGAGCTTTTCCCACGAACACTCTTCCTGAAAAAACAGAACACCTGTACTCCCTTTTCCCCTTAGACAACTAGGTATCCTAGGCAAAAGGGTTGGGGGAAAAAGGGGGTGGGGTGTGTGTGCCCAATATTACACCCAAAACATATTGCAATGCAATACCCATCTAAAAAAAATAATATAGGGGGTGGCCTGATGGGAGATTCTTGTCCCCGTAGCTCATGTTTTAGCGGGAGGAACGGCGGTTCCTAGGGCTGACAAATCCTTCCTGAGCGTGAAGGACTTCGTCGTCGTGCTGCGTGGAGAGTCCAGAGGTAGAAGTGAGGAAGGTGTTGAGCGACCTCCAGTAAGGGATGACATATTTTAACCAAAGGGCACCCCTTAACCAGAGCGAGCTAGGCGCTGATGCGCGGAGCTCGGGGACCATGACAGAGCCAGATGCAGGTAACTAGAGACTGAGAATAGGAAAGCTTGATACAGTCTAGCAACCATTAGCAACCGTGTTATTCGAACGTCTTAGTGTACTTAGGATTGATTAGAGAGAAACAGTCTCCTCCTGAACCCCTAAAACTCTTGGTTCTGGAGGAGATAGGACCTGAAGGGAGCGGACCCGGACCAAAGAAGGGTCGGCGGTTTCATCCGGACAGAGAGATAGTCTCAAGACTGCGAGAATGGAGAGGAGAGGTGACGCGAATCGACGGGGTGATTTTGGCCTGAAACTCGGCCAGAAAGCAAAGAGAAACCGACGAAAAAGCCCCGGCGAACTCCAAGTCCCTGGGGAGACGCTAAGGCGTGGAGGCCACTGCCGTTGAGTCGATGCAAAGCAATCAAGGAAAACAGTCTTGAGATATGAGGAACCTTTGAGGGAACGGGAAGAGAGAGGTTCACAACGATCCCTTAATAATTCAGCACAAGAAACAACGTACCAGATGAGGACCACACGGTACAGTCCTCGCGGGGGCCCGTAAACGCACGCGTCCAGGAAGTGGGAAACCTGCGGAGCAGAAAGCTAGAGGGTTCTGTCAAAAACTCAAAGCTACCGAAATAGGTGTGACGAGAGAGGCCTGTAGCAGAAAGGTATGAGCAGAGGAGGCCCTTAGTTCTGTGCAGATGTGCACAAGAACTCCACAAACTGGACTGGAAGGGAGCAGCGCGTCATAATTTCTGCGCGCGCAGAAAGAGAACAGCCTTTCCAGACGAAATCTGTACAGCATGGTGGATTGGCGCCTGACGAGGTCAGCAGAAGCTCCACGGTTCTCGAAGACGAGCCGTCGCCGGAGAAACCGAGTTTATTAGTTTCCATGCGGCCAGGTGTAGCCTTGAAAGGTTGGATGGCCTAGAGCGCTCCTTGCGGAGGAGGAGGGTCTGGGGTGAGCCCAGCGAGATGCCGGGGCCGTACCTTGGCCACGCAGAAGTTCTGGAAACCAGGGTGGGTCGCGCCAATGGGCGCGACGAGGATCATGTCTGTCTTCCAGGATGGCCTTGCCAAGACTTTCCGTGCAGCAACGCCAGTTCGGGGGGGGTAGGCGTAAACCGACATCCCCGACCAAGACACGCAAAGGCGTTGCGGGCAAGCCTGTCTAGAGGGTCCCTGGATGGGGACACGTACAGAGGTATGACGAGTGCTGTACCTCGTGGCAAAGAGATCACCATGGGCTTGCCCCAGCGTCTCCAGACTGGGGTCAAGGCCCGGATGCGCAATCGTCCATCCGTTTGTCGAAGCGTACACTGATGAGAGCCGGCTGAGGCTGGTCCGCCAGAACATGAGTTTCCCGGGACAAACTCCACTGCAAGGGAGATCCCGTGGCTGTTGGCACAAACAGGAGTGTCATCCGCCGTCAGAAGACAGGGAGGCTGAGCGGGTGCCCTTGATGACGGAGGTACGCCAAGCGTGGTTGAGTTGTCCCCGAAGGGACCGTGAACCCCTTTCCGAATCGCGCCGCGGGAGAGAGAAAGTGGATCAGGGCCAGGCGATGGCTTCCAACTCGAGCCAGTTGATATGGAGACGTGTTTGTGGCTTTCGTCACAAGCCCGAGAGTTCTTTCCGTCTAAATATGGAGCTCCACCTCCGCTAGGAGAGGCATCCGTGTGGGAGAACAGATGGGAACCCAAACGACTGATTGGGACCTATGATGTTCAATCAACACGGGTCGGGTCCAAGCGAGACCGCATCGGAACCAATCACCAGAGGGACTCTGCTGGTCGAAGAGGGGATGGTCCAGGACTGTGCGCGCTTGTCAACTCCGTTGCAGTGGCCTTTTGCGCACTCTGCCCAACGGGAGGAGCTCCGCTACCGACTCCATGAGGCCAAGAGGCTGCGATGTCGGCGAACGTGGTCGACTGCGCTTCTGACGAGGTCGACCACGAGTCTGTTGATGGCCGCGAGCTGTCCTCGGACGCCGGACGTATAGAGCACGGTGTCGAAGCACATGCCAGATAGGTGACGGTCTGAGCGGGGGTCAAATCTGACTTTTGGAGTTGATGCGGAACCCCAGCCGAAGCGAGAGGTCCACAAGAACCTGCGGTGGCGAGGAGAGAGCGCGTAGATGGCGGCGACGTAAAAGCCAGTGTCCAGAAAGAAAGACTTTCAGCCGCAACCCGTGCTCGGGCAGGGCGGCCAGCTTATGAAGTCACCTTGGTGAAGAGATCCAGTGGGCCAGAGAGAGGCCGAAGGAAGAGCGTTGAACTGGAAAGTTTCTCCCCTTCCAGACGAAGCGGAGGAACTTTCTGCGGCAAGGGTGGATAGAGAGATGGAAGCGAAAGTAGCACTGTTAAGTCCACCGAGGTTAGCCAGTCGCCCGGGGCGGGACGAACGAACGTGGACCGTTAGACGGAGTTTCATCTGTGAATCTGGTTTTGTGAATAAACTTTCAGCGGAGACAGATCCAGAACGGGGCGGAAACCGCACGATCTTCGTGACCGTGAAGAGACATTGCGAGTAGAAACGGGGCCCCGGAATGGGGACCGAGAGACTGCGCCTTGGCGATCAGAGAGTCGACCTCTTGTGCAAGAAACGCAAGCCGTTCTGGGTCTGTCTGGAGGCGAGAAGGCGACGGATTCTGCCGAGAGGGAGCGTTCTAGATCGAAGGGGAAACCGATACCCTTCCCGAACGACTCCCGAGAATCCAGGCGTTGCGACCAGAGGTTCCAAGCGGGATACGCCTGAAACCAGGGCATCCACGCTGGAGAAAAACGAAGCCTGCCGGTTACCGGCAGCGCGCGGGGCCCTACGAAAGAATGAGCTGCTCCCACCGGCCGGTCGGGAAGTAGCCCCTCCCGAGAGAGGTTGCGCTCGACAGCGGAAAGGGCGGTGGCCCGACGTGTGCTTAGCCCACGTACTGTGAGGACTTGGAGTCCTGAGTCCTGTAGGATAGTTAATAGAGCGCCGTCTGCGCTCCTGGGACCGGAAACCCCCAGGTTTGAAGTCGAGCGAAGCGCGAGTCAGAAGTCTGCTTGGAATCTTGTTTGATGAGCAGAGCCATCATGCTTCATGGCCGTCTGAGCCTTGCGCTCCGAAGACAGTCCCTGAGCACCGAGCCGAGTGCTTCCTCACCGAAGAGGCCAGAGAGGGGAGAAGGAGGAAACTGGAGTTGTTTCCCTCTCCCGTTACCGAGAGAGGTGGCCCTTCGCGAGAAAGTTGCTCCCTTGCGAGCGCGGAAGTTTGGACTTGAGGGGAGGCCAACACGTCTTGATGGCATGGAGAGCTTCACCACGCGGGGGGAGACTCCTACCGCCGGTTGTCAACATGCCTCGAACCGGCGGAAGTCCAACTGGGACCGAGAAGGGAGCAGAGCTCCCGAGCGGAGTCCCGAAAGCAGTTTGGGCGAGAGAAACTCGCGACCCGCAGGCCTTAAGCGCCGTCCGAGCGGGGGCGATTTCGAGGGTCTTAAAGGCGGGCCCTTTGAATGGTGAGAGAGGAAAATGTTCCTCACACCTGAGTTGCGCTCTCCCCTCGAAGGTGGAGAACGGAGCGAAGGGGAGTAGTCCTCATGGAGCCCTCAGAACAGTCAGGAAGGGGCGGCACAGAAAGAGCCGAGGGACGGGGGGGGGGCCGGGGGGGGGGGGGGGGGGGGGGGGGGGGGGGGGGGGGGGGGGGTGGGGGGGGGGGGCGGGGGGGGGGGGGGGGGGGGGGGGGGGGGGGGGGTGGGGGGGGGGGGGGGGGGGGGGGGGGGGGGGGGGGGGGGGGGGGGGGGGGGGGGGGGGGGGGGGGGGGGGGGGGGGGGGGGGGGGGGGGGGGGGGGGGGGGGGGGGGGGGGGGGGGGGGGGGGGGGGGGGGGGGGGGGGGGGGGGGGGGGGGGGGGGGGGGGGGGGGGGGGGGGGGTGGGGGGGGGGGGGGGGGGGGGGGGGGGGGTGGGGGGGGGGGGGGGGGGGGGGGGGGGGGGGGGGGGGGGGGGGGGTGGGGAGGGGGGGGGGGGGGGGGGGGGGGGGGGGGGGGGGGGGGGGGGGGGGGGGGGGGGGGGGGGGGGGGGGGGGGGGGGGGGGGGGGGGGGGGGGGGGGGGGGGGGGGGGGGGGGGGGGGGGGGGGGGGGGGGGGGGGGGGGGGGGGGGGGGGGGGGGGGGGGGGGGGGGGGGGGGGGGGGGGGGGGGGGGGGGGGGGGGGGGGGGGGGGGGGGGGGGGGGGGGGGGGGGGGGGGGGGGGGGGGGGGGGGGGGGGGGGGGGGGGGGGGGGGGGGGGGGGGGGGGGGGGGGGGGGGTGGGGGGGGGGGGGGGGGGGGGGGGGGGGGGGGGGGGGGGGGGGGGGGGGGGGGGGGGGGGGGGGGGGGGGGGGGGGGGGGGGGGGGGGGGGGGGGGGGGGGGGGGGGGGGGGGGGGGGGGGGGGGGGGGGGGGGGGGGGGGGGGGGGGGGGGGGGGGGGGGGGGGGGGGGGGGGGGGGGGGGGGGGGGGGGGGGGGGGGGGGGGGGGGGGGGGGGGGGGGGGGGGGGGGGGGGGGGGGGGGGGGGGGGGGGGGGGGGGGGGGGGGGGGGGGGGGGGGGGGGGGGGGGGGGGGTGGGGGGGGGGGGGGGGGGGGGGGGGGGGGGGGGGGGGGGGGGGGGGGGGGGGGGGGGGGGGGGGGGGGGGGGGGGGGGGGGGGGGGGGGGGGGGGGGGGGGGGGGGGGGGGGGGGGGGGGGGGGGGGGGGGGGGGGGGGGGGGGGGGGGGGGGGGGGGGGGGGGGGGGGGGGGGGGGGGGGGGGGGGGGGGGGGGGGGGGGGGGGGGGGGGGGGGGGGGGGGGGGGGGGGGGGGGGGGGGGGGGGGGGGGGGGGGGGGGGGGGGGGGGGGGGGGGGGGGGGGGGGGGGGGGGGGGGGGGGGGGGGGGGGGGGGGGGGGGGGGGGGGGGGGGGGGGGGGGGGGGGGGGGGGGGGGGGGGGGGGGGGGGGGGGGGGGGGGGGGGGGGGGGGGGGGGGGGGGGGGGGGGGGGGGGGGGGGGGGGGGGGGGGGGGGGGGGGGGGGGGGGGGGGGGGGGGGGGGGGGGGGGGGGGGGGGGGGGGGGGGGGGGGGGGGGGGGGGGGGGGGGGGGGGGGGGGGGGGGGGGGGGGGGGGGGGGGGGGGGGGGGGGGGGGGGGGGGGGGGGGGGGGGGGGGGGGGGGGGGGGGGGGGGGGGGGGGGGGGGGGGGGGGGGGGGGGGGGGGGGGGGGGGGGGGGGGGGGGGGGGGGGGGGGGGGGGGGGGGGGGGGGGGGGGGGGGGGGGGGGGGGGGGGGGGGGGGGGGGGGGGGGGGGGGGGGGGGGGGGGGGGGGGGGGGGGGGGGGGGGGGGGGGGGGGGGGGGGGGGGGGGGGGGGGGGGGGGGGGGGGGGGGGGGGGGGGGGGGGGGGGGGGGGGGGGGGGGGGGGGGGGGGGGGGGGGGGGGGGGGGGGGGGGGGGGGGGGGGGGGGGGGGGGGGGGGGGGGGGGGGGGGGGGGGGGGGGGGGGGGGGGGGGGGGGGGGGGGGGGGGGGGGGGGGGGGGGGGGGGGGGGGGGGGGGGGGGGGGGGGGGGGGGGGGGGGGGGGGGGGGGGGGGGGGGGGGGGGGGGGGGGGGGGGGGGGGGGGGGGGGGGGGGGGGGGGGGGGGGGGGGGGGGGGGGGGGGGGGGGGGGGGGGGGGGGGGGGGGGGGGGGGGGGGGGGGGGGGGGGGGGGGGGGGGGGGGGGGGGGGGGGGGGGGGGGGGGGGGGGGGGGGGGGGGGGGGGGGGGGGGGGGGGGGGGGGGGGGGGGGGGGGGGGGGGGGGGGGGGGGGGGGGGGGGGGGGGGGGGGGGGGGGGGGGGGGGGGGGGGGGGGGGGGGGGGGGGGGGGGGGGGGGGGGGGGGGGGGGGGGGGGGGGGGGGGGGGGGGGGGGGGGGGGGGGGGGGGGGGGGGGGGGGGGGGGGGGGGGGGGGGGGGGGGGGGGGGGGGGGGGGGGGGGGGGGGGGGGGGGGGGGGGGGGGGGGGGGGGGGGGGGGGGGGGGGGGGGGGGGGGGGGGGGGGGGGGGGGGGGGGGGGGGGGGGGGGGGGGGGGGGGGGGGGGGGGGGGGGGGGGGGGGGGGGGGGGGGGGGGGGGGGGGGGGGGGGGGGGGGGGGGGGGGGGGGGGGGGGGGGGGGGGGGGGGGGGGGGGGGGGGGGGGGGGGGGGGGGGGGGGGGGGGGGGGGGGGGGGGGGGGGGGGGGGGGGGGGGGGGGGGGGGGGGGGGGGGGGGGGGGGGGGGGGGGGGGGGGGGGGGGGGGGGGGGGGGGGGGGGGGGGGGGGGGGGGGGGGGGGGGGGGGGGGGGGGGGGGGGGGGGGGGGGGGGGGGGGGGGGGGGGGGGGGGGGGGGGGGGGGGGGGGGGGGGGGGGGGGGGGGGGGGGGGGGGGGGGGGGGGGGGGGGGGGGGGGGGGGGGGGGGGGGGGGGGGGGGGGGGGGGGGGGGGGGGGGGGGGGGGGGGGGGGGGGGGGGGGGGGGGGGGGGGGGGGGGGGGGGGGGGGGGGGGGGGGGGGGGGGGGGGGGGGGGGGGGGGGGGGGGGGGGGGGGGGGGGGGGGGGGGGGGGGGGGGGGGGGGGGGGGGGGGGGGGGGGGGGGGGGGGGGGGGGGGGGGGGGGGGGGGGGGGGGGGGGGGGGGGGGGGGGGGGGGGGGGGGGGGGGGGGGGGGGGGGGGGGGGGGGGGGGGGGGGGGGGGGGGGGGGGGGGGGGGGGGGGGGGGGGGGGGGGGGGGGGGGGGGGGGGGGGGGGGGGGGGGGGGGGGGGGGGGGGGGGGGGGGGGGGGGGGGGGGGGGGGGGGGGGGGGGGGGGGGGGGGGGGGGGGGGGGGGGGGGGGGGGGGGGGGGGGGGGGGGGGGGGGGGGGGGGGGGGGGGGGGGGGGGGGGGGGGGGGGGGGGGGGGGGGGGGGGGGGGGGGGGGGGGGGGGGGGGGGGGGGGGGGGGGGGGGGGGGGGGGGGGGGGGGGGGGGGGGGGGGGGGGGGGGGGGGGGGGGGGGGGGGGGGGGGGGGGGGGGGGGGGGGGGGGGGGGGGGGGGGGGGGGGGGGGGGGGGGGGGGGGGGGGGGGGGGGGGGGGGGGGGGGGGGGGGGGGGGGGGGGGGGGGGGGGGGGGGGGGGGGGGGGGGGGGGGGGGGGGGGGGGGGGGGGGGGGGGGGGGGGGGGGGGGGGGGGGGGGGGGGGGGGGGGGGGGGGGGGGGGGGGGGGGGGGGGGGGGGGGGGGGGGGGGGGGGGGGGGGGGGGGGGGGGGGGGGGGGGGGGGGGGGGGGGGGGGGGGGGGGGGGGGGGGGGGGGGGGGGGGGGGGGGGGGGGGGGGGGGGGGGGGGGGGGGGGGGGGGGGGGGGGGGGGGGGGGGGGGGGGGGGGGGGGGGGGGGGGGGGGGGGGGGGGGGGGGGGGGGGGGGGGGGGGGGGGGGGGGGGGGGGGGGGGGGGGGGGGGGGGGGGGGGGGGGGGGGGGGGGGGGGGGGGGGGGGGGGGGGGGGGGGGGGGGGGGGGGGGGGGGGGGGGGGGGGGGGGGGGGGGGGGGGGGGGGGGGGGGGGGGGGGGGGGGGGGGGGGGGGGGGGGGGGGGGGGGGGGGGGGGGGGGGGGGGGGGGGGGGGGGGGGGGGGGGGGGGGGGGGGGGGGGGGGGGGGGGGGGGGGGGGGGGGGGGGGGGGGGGGGGGGGGGGGGGGGGGGGGGGGGGGGGGGGGGGGGGGGGGGGGGGGGGGGGGGGGGGGGGGGGGGGGGGGGGGGGGGGGGGGGGGGGGGGGGGGGGGGGGGGGGGGGGGGGGGGGGGGGGGGGGGGGGGGGGGGGGGGGGGGGGGGGGGGGGGGGGGGGGGGGGGGGGGGGGGGGGGGGGGGGGGGGGGGGGGGGGGGGGGGGGGGGGGGGGGGGGGGGGGGGGGTGGGGGGGGGGGGGGGGGGGGGGGGGGGGGGGGGGGGGGGGGGGGGGGGGGGGGGGGGGGGGGGGGGGGGGGGGGGGGGGGGGGGGGGGGGGGGGGGGGGGGGGGGGGGGTTGGGGGGGGGGGGGGGGGGGGGGGGGGGGGGGGGGGGGGGGGGGGGGGGGGGGGGGGGGGGGGGGGGGGGGGGGGGGGGGGGGGGGGGGGGGGGGGGGGGGGGGGGGGGGGGGGGGGGGGGGGGGGGGGGGGGGTGGGGGGGGGGGGGGGGGGGGGGGGGGGGGGGGGGGGGGGGGGGGGGGGGGGGGGGGGGGGGGGGGGGGGGGGGGGGGGGGGGGGGGGGGGGGGGGGGGGGGGGGGGGGGGGGGGGGGGGGGGGGGGGGGGGGGGGGGGGGGGGGGGGGGGGGGGGGGGGGGGGGGGGGGGGGGGGGGGGGGGGGGGGGGGGGGGGGGGGGGGGGGGGGGGGGGGGGGGGGGGGGGGGGGGGGGGGGGGGGGGGGGGGGGGGGGGGGGGGGGGGGGGGGGGGGGGGGGGGGGGGGGGGGGGGGGGGGGGGGGGGGGGGGGGGGGGGGGGGGGGGGGGGGGGGGGGGGGGGGGGGGGGGGGGGGGGGGGGGGGGGGGGGGGGGGGGGGGGGGGGGGGGGGGGGGGGGGGGGGGGGGGGGGGGGGGGGGGGGGGGGGGGGGGGGGGGGGGGGGGGGGGGGGGGGGGGGGGGGGGGGGGGGGGGGTGGGGGGGGGGGGGGGGGGGGGGGGGGGGGGGGGGGGGGGGGGGGGGGGGGGGGGGGGGGGGGGGGGGGGGGGGGGGGGGGGGGGGGGGGGGGGGGGGGGGGGGGGGGGGGGGGGGGGGGGGGGGGGGGGGGGGGGGGGGGGGGGGGGGGGGGGGGGGGGGGGGGGGGGGGGGGGGGGGGGGGGGGGGGGGGGGGGGGGGGGGGGGGGGGGGGGGGGGGGGGGGGGGGGGGGGGGGGGGGGGGGGGGGGGGGGGGGGGGGGGGGGGGGGGGGGGGGGGGGGGGGGGGGGGGGGGGGGGGGGGGGGGGGGGGGGGGGGGGGGGGGGGGGGGGGGGGGGGGGGGGGGGGGGGGGGGGGGGGGGGGGGGGGGGGGGGGGGGGGGGGGGGGGGGGGGGGGGGGGGGGGGGGGGGGGGGGGGGGGGGGGGGGGGGGGGGGGGGGGGGGGGGGGGGGGGGGGGGGGGGGGGGGGGGGGGGGGGGGGGGGGGGGGGGGGGGGGGGGGGGGGGGGGGGGGGGGGGGGGGGGGGGGGGGGGGGGGGGGGGGGGGGGGGGGGGGGGGGGGGGGGGGGGGGGGGGGGGGGGGGGGGGGGGGGGGGGGGGGGGGGGGGGGGGGGGGGGGGGGGGGGGGGGGGGGGGGGGGGGGGGGGGGGGGGGGGGGGGGGGGGGGGGGGGGGGGGGGGGGGGGGGGGGGGGGGGGGGGGGGGGGGGGGGGGGGGGGGGGGGGGGGGGGGGGGGGGGGGGGGGGGGGGGGGGGGGGGGGGGGGGGGGGGGGGGGGGGGGGGGGGGGGGGGGGGGGGGGGGGGGGGGGGGGGGGGGGGGGGGGGGGGGGGGGGGGGGGGGGGGGGGGGGGGGGGGGGGGGGGGGGGGGGGGGGGGGGGGGGGGGGGGGGGGGGGGGGGGGGGGGGGGGGGGGGGGGGGGGGGGGGGGGGGGGGGGGGGGGGGGGGGGGGGGGGGGGGGGGGGGGGGGGGGGGGGGGGGGGTGGGGGGGGGGGGGGGGGGGGGGGGGGTGGGGGGGGGGGGGGGGGGGGGGGGGGGGGGGGGGGGGGGGGGGGGGGGGGGGGGGGGGGGGGGGGGGGGGGGGGGGGGGGGGGGGGGGGGGGGGGGGGGGGGGGGGGGGGGGGGGGGGGGGGGGGGGGGGGGGGGGGGGGGGGGGGGGGGGGGGGGGGGGGGGGGGGGGGGGGGGGGGGGGGGGGGGGGGGGGGGGGGGGGGGGGGGGGGGGGGGGGGGGGGGGGGGGGGGGGGGGGGGGGGGGGGGGGGGGGGGGGGGGGGGGGGGGGGGGGGGGGGGGGGGGGGGGGGGGGGGGGGGGGGGGGGGGGGGGGGGGGGGGGGGGGGGGGGGGGGGGGGGGGGGGGGGGGGGGGGGGGGGGGGGGGGGGGGGGGGGGGGGGGGGGGGGGGGGGGGGGGGGGGGGGGGGGGGGGGGGGGGGGGGGGGGGGGGGGGGGGGGGGGGGGGGTGGGGGGGGGGGGGGGGGGGGGGGGGGGGGGGGGGGGGGGGGGGGGGGGGGGGGGGGGGGGGGGGGGGGGGGGGGGGGGGGGGGGGGGGGGGGGGGGGGGGGGGGGGGGGGGGGGGGGGGGGGGGGGGGGGGGGGGGGGGGGGGGGGGGGGGGGGGGGGGGGGGGGGGGGGGGGGGGGGGGGGGGGGGGGGGGGGGGGGGGGGGGGGGGGGGGGGGGGGGGGGGGGGGGGGGGGGGGGGGGGGGGGGGGGGGGGGGGGGGGGGGGGGGGGGGGGGGGGGGGGGGGGGGGGGGGGGGGGGGGGGGGGGGGGGGGGGGGGGGGGGGGGGGGGGGGGGGGGGGGGGGGGGGGGGGGGGGGGGGGGGGGGGGGGGGGGGGGGGGGGGGGGGGGGGGGGGGGGGGGGGGGGGGGGGGGGGGGGGGGGGGGGGGGGGGGGGGGGGGGGGGGGGGGGGGGGGGGGGGGGGGGGGGGGGGGGGGGGGGGGGGGGGGGGGGGGGGGGGGGGGGGGGGGGGGGGGGGGGGGGGGGGGGGGGGGGGGGGGGGGGGGGGGGGGGGGGGGGGGGGGGGGGGGGGGGGGGGGGGGGGGGGGGGGGGGGGGGGGGGGGGGGGGGGGGGGGGGGGGGGGGGGGGGGGGGGGGGGGGGGGGGGGGGGGGGGGGGGGGGGGGGGGGGGGGGGGGGGGGGGGGGGGGGGGGGGGGGGGGGGGGGGGGGGGGGGGGGGGGGGGGGGGGGGGGGGGGGGGGGGGGGGGGGGGGGGGGGGGGGGGGGGGGGGGGGGGGGGGGGGGGGGGGGGGGGGGGGGGGGGGGGGGGGGGGGGGGGGGGGGGGGGGGGGGGGGGGGGGGGGGGGGGGGGGGGGGGGGGGGGGGGGGGGGGGGGGGGGGGGGGGGGGGGGGGGGGGGGGGGGGGGGGGGGGGGGGGGGGGGGGGGGGGGGGGGGGGGGGGGGGGGGGGGGGGGGGGGGGGGGGGGGGGGGGGGGGGGGGGGGGGGGGGGGGGGGGGGGGGGGGGGGGGGGGGGGGGGGGGGGGGGGGGGGGGGGGGGGGGGGGGGGGGGGGGGGGGGGGGGGGGGGGGGGGGGGGGGGGGGGGGGGGGGGGGGGGGGGGGGGGGGGGGGGGGGGGGGGGGGGGGGGGGGGGGGGGGGGGGGGGGGGGGGGGGGGGGGGGGGGGGGGGGGGGGGGGGGGGGGGGGGGGGGGGGGGGGGGGGGGGGGGGGGGGGGGGGGGGGGGGGGGGGGGGGGGGGGGGGGGGGGGGGGGGGGGGGGGGGGGGGGGGGGGGGGGGGGGGGGGGGGGGGGGGGGGGGGGGGGGGGGGGGGGGGGGGGGGGGGGGGGGGGGGGGGGGGGGGGGGGGGGGGGGGGGGGGGGGGGGGGGGGGGGGGGGGGGGGGGGGGGGGGGGGGGGGGGGGGGGGGGGGGGGGGGGGGGGGGGGGGGGGGGGGGGGGGGGGGGGGGGGGGGGGGGGGGGGGGGGGGGGGGGGGGGGGGGTGGGGGGGGGGGGGGGGGGGGGGGGGGGGGGGGGGGGGGGGGGGGGGGGGGGGGGGGGGGGGGGGGGGGGGGGGGGGGGGGGGGGGGGGGGGGGGGGGGGGGGGGGGGGGGGGGGGGGGGGGGGGGGGGGGGGGGGGGGGGGGGGGGGGGGGGGGGGGGGGGGGGGGGGGGGGGGGGGGGGGGGGGGGGGGGGGGGGGGGGGGGGGGGGGGGGGGGGGGGGGGGGGGGGGGGGGGGGGGGGGGGGGGGGGGGGGGGGGGGGGGGGGGGGGGGGGGGGGGGGGGGGGGGGGGGGGGGGGGGGGGGGTGGGGGGGGGGGGGGGGGGGGGGGGGGGGGGGGGGGGGGGGGGGGGGGGGGGGGGGGGGGGGGGGGGGGGGGGGGGGGGGGGGGGGGGGGGGGGGGGGGGGGGGGGGGGGGGGGGGGGGGGGGGGGGGGGGGGGGGGGGGGGGGGGGGGGGGGGGGGGGGGGGGGGGGGGGGGGGGGGGGGGGGGGGGGGGGGGGGGGGGGGGGGGGGGGGGGGGGGGGGGGGGGGGGGGGGGGGGGGGGGGGGGGGGGGGGGGGGGGGGGGGGGGGTGGGGGGGGGGGGGGGGGGGGGGGGGGGGGGGGGGGGGGGGGGGGGGGGGGGGGGGGGGGGGGGGGGGGGGGGGGGGGGGGGGGGGGGGGGGGGGGGGGGGGGGGGGGGGGGGGGGGGGGGGGGGGGGGGGGGGGGGGGGGGGGGGGGGGGGGGGGGGGGGGGGGGGGGGGGGGGGGGGGGGGGGGGGGGGGGGGGGGGGGGGGGGGGGGGGGGGGGGGGGGGGGGGGGGGGGGGGGGGGGGGGGGGGGGGGGGGGGGGGGGGGGGGGGGGGGGGGGGGGGGGGGGGGGGGGGGGGGGGGGGGGGGGGGGGGGGGGGGGGGGGGGGGGGGGGGGGGGGGGGGGGGGGGGGGGGGGGGGGGGGGGGGGGGGGGGGGGGGGGGGGGGGGGGGGGGGGGGGGGGGGGGGGGGGGGGGGGGGGGGGGGGGGGGGGGGGGGGGGGGGGGGGGGGGGGGGGGGGGGGGGGGGGGGGGGGGGGGGGGGGGGGGGGGGGGGGGGGGGGGGGGGGGGGGGGGGGGGGGGGGGGGGGGGGGGGGGGGGGGGGGGGGGGGGGGGGGGGGGGGGGGGGGGGGGGGGGGGGGGGGGGGGGGGGGGGGGGGGGGGGGGGGGGGGGGGGGGGGGGGGGGGGGGGGGGGGGGGGGGGGGGGGGGGGGGGGGGGGGGGGGGGGGGGGGGGGGGGGGGGGGGGGGGGGGGGGGGGGGGGGGGGGGGGGGGGGGGGGGGGGGGGGGGGGGGGGGGGGGGGGGGGGGGGGGGGGGGGGGGGGGGGGGGGGGGGGGGGGGGGGGGGGTGGGGGGGGGGGGGGGGGTGGGGTGGGGGGGGGGGGGGGGGGGGGGTGGGGGGGGGGGGGGGGGGGGGGGGGGGGGGGGGGGGGGGGGGGGGGGGGGGGGCGGGGGGGGGGGGGGGGGGGGGGGGGTGCGGGGGGGAACGGGCCGGAGGGGGGACAAAGAGGCCTCCGGAGATCCATGGTCCATGGCGCGAAATTGGCCGAGAGGGGCCTAGATCAGTGTTCACGGCGAAGACGAAGGGGAGAAGTCTCCATCCTGCCCGCTTGGCCCCGGGGAGCAGGGAGGACGTGGCCACCCTGGTCCCCTGCAGGGGGAGTTAAGGACCATCCTGTCCCACGGTCTGGATGTGCCGGGGAGGCTACGGCACTATCTGGGACCACGGCCCCGAGGCCTCACGAGGGAGGCCCGGGCCTAAAGGAGGGCCCGGTGGGGGAGGCCAGAGGTCAGAGGATGAGCCGAACGGGGCCGCTGCCCACCACGGTTCTCGGCCGAACCGGGGGGGGCTACGGTTGGCACTACGACGGCGGTAGGCCGCACTGGCGTTGTGGAGTCCTTATCCACCGGCCGGGGACCATACGTGAGCCGTGGGCCGGGCCCACGGAAGGAAATCCACTCCGACCGGAGTCCCCACCGTGGGGGGAAAAAGCAGCCGGGAAGATTCCTCTCGGACGAGGCACGCGGCCAGGGCAAAGCGGCCGAGAAGGAGCACCAACCCCGCCTTCGGAGACTTTCGATGCGGGGCGCGGCTCGATAAGACGGTAGGGCCTCGGGCTCCGGACGGGCGAGGGGTCGAGATGGCCTACGGCCTTCAGGGCTCGAGTTCCTTAGATAGGGGTACGGGATGTCTGATTGAGGCCCCAGTCGTGAGATGACACATGGTCGGAAGGGGGCCTCCGTCGCCCTCTCTCACAGAGGGTCGGAGAGAGGAAACTAGGAGAGGTCCAGAGTGCAAACGTGCCACTCGGGGGCTACCAAGGGACCATGCGCAGCGCGACTTAGCCAACGAAGTTGAAGCGGAAGGTGTGGAGACCGGGTCGAACAGGGTGGCCTTGTTGAAGACGTGGCCTCCTGTTAAACAAAAGGCACGGAAGAACCAACGGGACGAAATTGGCCGACGAGGCCTATGTTGAGGAGGAGGAGAAGGGGAAGCCCGACGATGTCAAAACGATGAACGAAAAGAGTCGAAGACGGAAGTCGAAGTGAAAGAGCGCTCTTTATGTGCGCTGAGATTGTGTCTTGTGTGACGAAACTGAAACGGTTAGATTTGTCCGAAGAACCTTTTAGAACAGAAACGACCTGCCTCATACAGAGGAGAAGGAAGAGGCAGGCAGGTGAACCTTATCCGAAACAACCGAAGTGACGCCAGAAGTGGCCAATAACACGTTGCGTGCGCGAGCTGCAGAAAGCACGGAGGAGTGAGGTCACGAGAAAAAATTAACTCACTGAAAGTTCTAGCGAAATAGAACCTAAGCTAGCTGAGTTAATAGAACCCTCAGCAGAACCCCTAAGAAATTCGAAGAAGCAGAAAAGACAGAAAACCACCTAGTGTTAAGAGGTGAAAGAATAAAAAAGTCAACAGAGTGCTGTAGCCCAGGTCTGCCATGAACGCTGGAAATAATTGTAATGGCGGAAGTATGGCGCTCATTGCCTAAGCCACCGCTAGACGCGCTAAGCGGGGTTGACACTCCCTCCACAACAATCCGGCTGGGGTGTCAAGGGTGGGGGACCAGATGCATACTTTCGTTTTTCTATATGCTATTGCATATGCTCCAGGTCGCTTAACGGCTAATGCAGTTGTTCAGGTGTTGGGACAGTATGGCAAGTAGATGGGTGATTATTTTGATTAATCCTACTATCTATTGATATTTAATACTACCAACACTCAAAACAACTGCATTAGCCTAAAACCAACCTGGAACCTTACCTAGCACATAGCTAAACACCGAAACTGGCACCATGGGGAACTGCAACCATGAAATGAGGGTGTAGTAGACGGGAGTGACTCCCCTAATTCAGGGTATGACTGCGCACCTTGGGGCCATCGGATATGTCATTCATGAAATTTACAGCCCGCCATCAGGAGGCGAGGCTGGGATGGGAACATTTTTTTGTTTTGAGTGTTGGTAAGTATAAATTAAATAGATTAGTAGGATTAATCAAAATCCACCAATCTAATTTAATAATACTGTACCAAACACTCAAAACAAACTGCAGATTACCACCGTGGTGGAGGGTGATGCGTGCCAACCTGACAAACCATAAACCCGAAAATGCAATTTTACAAACAGAGAGTGGTAACACTCATACATGAAGAAACCCCCATGAAAGAGCAAAACAGCCATCAAATATGTCAATAAATACCCCCAAATAATCATATAAAGATATACCAAAGAACAAAGAAAGACAAAACGCAGGGACTTCCCACTACAAGGAGACCGGACACCTGCGAAAACGACAACCTTACTTAAAGGAACAAGGGACGTCTTCAACCTGAGCGGTGCTGTCCCTTCAGATAAAAATAACCAATTTCCGAGAGGGGACGCCATCACTATCGGCCCTAGTGAAGAGCTGAAGTCCCGCAACTCTATGGCTGGAATGGGGTTGAAGGCAACCAAACAGAAGAGCATGGTAAGCAACTTCAATGGGGTTAAGGCATGCACGAAAACACAGTACTTAGCCACATCGAGTACAATACTTGGTATTGATTGGAGACAAACAACCGACGCTTAGACCCTTGAAGACTTGGTCCGAGGAAGTAAAAACGTAGAGACCCAACTCGAAAGGAGACTAGAGGAGGAGACATGTCGCCAGACTGATCTTTGCCGGAACTCCGGGAGGAAAAGAAAGAAGACGGACGAGGAAAACATCCAGAACTGGACGTCCTGGTCAGGCCACTCAGAGCAGCACACGCTGATGCGCCGAGAGTGGCGCCGATGGCGCGATCAGAAAAACTGTCTTAAGAGTCAGAAGCTAATGGGACGACTTCAGAGGTTATACTTGTGCCCTGAGAAAAGAAAGAAAGAACAAAAAAGATGTACCCACGGGACACTGGAAGTACTGGGGACAGAGCTGGAGGCACACAGTGTCTGAGAAAAGCAGCAGAAACAGGCAAGGCTGAGAGATGCTCCGTAAACTGGGAACAAAGGCAACAAAATTGTGCTAATCAAAGCGCCCTATAACCGGATAAGGTTGAGAAGACAAATTCCTGGTCTAAGCAAGGAGAGAGAATTCTAAAAAACGGACCAGGGGGACGCAATAGGGGTCAAACTTTCTAACTGACAGAAGGAAAAACCAGGTGGGTCCACGAAATCATAGCAGATCGTGCTTGAGTCGAACTTACGCTAGAGGCGACCAAACAGGTCACAGTGCGTGTGGAGAATCCATGGCTACGAAGCCCTAGTCGAATATCGCATGCGACCAAGATTAGCCTTGAAGGGGCAAGGGTGTCCGAACCCAGCCTCTTGGTCTGAATTCTAGAGTGGCCGTGAGTGATATTGAGAGGAAGAGGACCGTCCTTCGCATGTAGAGAACTTCTGGAAACCAATGGCGTCGTGGGCCACATGTGTAGACGAAGAAACAAGCGGGTGCTCCGGAGGACTTCTCAACACCGGGGGATTAGTGCACAGAGGGAAGGAATACAACGGCATGCACTTCAGGAAAGAAGTGCGAGGACAGTGGTGGCGTACAGCTTAGCGGTACGGTAGCAAACTAAGGGCCAGGAACTCATACGGAGATGGTGATCTGCTACCAGAAAGGGTATGGCAGATAGATTTTCTAGACCTGAGAAGAAAAGCTAGAATCGACGGAGATGAACCGAAGAGGTCTTATACGGACGAACTTCCTGTCACCACAGAAGGGCGAAAACAAGCAGAAAGAGTCCTGAAAAAGTCCGGGAAGGCATCTTGGAAAGCACATGGTTGACTATCTAAAGCAGTTCAGGAAAGACAAATCCGTACGAGTCACCTAAGAGCAGCCAAGGCCTGATACATTACGGATCTTATGAAATTGGGGCCGGAAACCGGGCCATACACACTGCTACGCCCTTTCGAACTGGAAAATATCGATCGACGGGGCGGATCTGGTCAGAAAACAAACTGGACAAGATAGTTCAGAATGCGGGCAAGCAAAGGACCGATGGATGGATAGAGAACAGCTAGACTAGAGAGAATCCGCACGAAGAGCAGCAGATCAGCTCATGACGACCTAGCAAATACTGAGAAACCACGGTAAAATACGAATGTGCGACCGCACTTCTAAGCCGACTCCTACAGCTAGCGCCGAAGAATCTACAACTTTTTTTAGAAGGAGTAGATTCCATAACGCGAAACCCGAAGCCAGAAGCCACGCCCACCTTTTGACCAACAGGCCCGAAATCTTCACAAAGATTACAACCAAAAAGGGGGGAGGCCGAACGAACTTACCCAAGTAGCAAAGCAACACAAAGAAAACTAAAGGAAAACAAAAGACACTCATTAAGCTGAAAGCAGGAGAAAAAATTCCTGGAGAAACAGAATAACAAGCCTGCCTTCCATGCTAGCTTGAAAGAAAGTGAGTAGTCTGCTACACCGGAAGTTACGTGGATTGGGAGTTGTGGTAGTAAGACACTCTTGATTTTGTTTCTGTCTTCCAAGCTAATCTTGTACAAATATGCACTTTGTAGTGGAATGGTAAGGATGATAGAATAGATAGAGTTAATACAGAAAAATCTATAATGAAGGGTTGTTATACTTGACGCATGTCAAGGGATATGGGTGTACACATTGCATGGCATACCATAAAAAAAAGTACACTCTCAAGACTTACAGGCCCGATGGGAGGATGGAAGGCGCCCGGCACAAATGGAACATGACCCCACTGCTTCATTAAGTCTCCTGCAATGGAACAGAATCACAGTCACCCCACTTCTTCTCCGAAGGCATCGCTTATGCTCTCATAACTTTTGACAACCATGGTGAATGTGCCATTAACACTATTGTGACTGGCACTGCGTCAGTGAAACCACTCTGCTGGCCTGGGGCTGCACTGGAAAGATTGTTGTCTGATGACTGCTTGTGATCAAACCATTGCTTAGAGCCTAAATAAAGTTCATTATACTGTATGCACTTAATGAAAAATGGATGCTTAATTCAATTTTATGCTTTGTGAAAATGTTGTATGAACGATTTACTGCCAACAAGCTGCTCGACTTTGAGATGGAACTCAGCGATGAGATTGAACATATCAACCAATAACAACACTTCTTCTTGTCACATTCTCACTTGCACTGACCCGATTGGGCACAAACTATTCTGTTTCATCAGTACTTACATTATTTTCACTACTTTCATCCATAAAACCGGACTGATTGTGAGCATTACGCTCACACTCATCAAGTTCAAACAACCTGATAATCTCTTCAGCACTCAGACCTCTCATTTTTGACATTTTTCATGCAAAAATATCTTCAAATTTGGACTGGACACGAACAAATGACGCCATTTTCGCTTCACATGCAAGGGAAGTAACTGTAAAATCAACAAGAAAAGTCTGCTGGAATAATAGGGAGTTTTGTACCTTAGACCGAGCAACAGACCGTGCAACCTATGACTGAAGTCTCCGGGCAGTGGGAGATGCTCGGCTAGGCCTTCATTTGAAGGCTCCTGTCACAGAAGTGTTAAACATTCATGGCCTCTGCACACTTTTCCCATGTTCCTTCCATGATTGAATTGTGTCTGGAGTCTTCATTGTTCATATTCAATGCCAATTCTTCTTCTTTTTTTAAGTGAACAGTTTTAAGAGACTTTCATAAGGTCTATTATGATAATCTTCACATAATAATTGCTTGTAGATAACAAAGTTTCACCTCTGATAGAAAAAAAACACTTGTGAATTTACAAAGAAAATAGAAATCAGTGTTCATATGTGCGTGCATCTCTGATGCTTAAAATTGCCATAATTGTTTTTAGGACGCACTGGGTTTCAGACCAGTATGTCGCTAGGCAGCAAATTTTCACCCAATGCACAGCTAAAAAAAATAAAAAAATTACAGAGACCCCTTAAAATATCCAGGTGACCTCTCAAAAATCTACAGACCGATTTTGCACACCGATTCTGACTCCCTGGTTTCAAACATAGAATTAACACTGGAAATACACCTTACATTGTGTTCAGCTTTATTTAGATTTTAATTCATATTTATCTTGTTCACATTATGTACAATATACTGTTACATACCCAGAGGCTGAAAGTCATGATCGCAGCCCCGCTTGACTTTCAGACACATGGTGAAGTAGCCGGCATTGAACCACTGTGCCATGTCTTTTGATGCAAAGGGACCTACCACACACAATCAATGAATCGTCATCACATGCCTTGTCTTCTGATGCAAATGGACCTACCACACACAATCATCATCACATGCCATGTCTTCTGATGCAAAGGGACCTACCACACACAATCATCACATGCCATGTCTTCTGATGCAAAGGGACCTACCACACACAATCATCATTACATGCCATGTCTTCTGATGCAAAGGGACCTACCACACACAATCATCATCACATGCCATGTCTTCTGATGCAAAGGGACCTACCACACACAATCATCATCACATGCCATGTCTTCTGATGCAAAGGGACCTACCACACACAATCATCATCACATGCCATGTCTTCTGATGCAAAGGGACCTACCACACACAATCATCACATGCCATGTCTTCTGATGCAAAGGGACCTACCACACACATTACATCATCACATGCCATGTCTTCTGATGCAAAGGGACCTACCACACACAATCATCACATGCCATGTCTTCTGATGCAAAGGGACCTACCACACACATCATCATCACATGCCATGTCTTCTGATGCAAAGGGACCTACCACACACAATCATCATCACATGCCATGTCTTCTGATGCAAAGGGACCTACCACACACAATCATCACATGCCATGTCTTCTGATGCAAAGGGACCTACCACACACAATCATCACATGCCATGTCTTCTGATGCAAAGGGACCTACCACACACAATCATCACATGCCATGTCTTCTGATGCAAAGGGACCTACCACACACAATCATCACATGCCATGTCTTCTGATGCAAAGGGACCTACCACACACAATCATCACATGCCATGTCTTCTGATGCAAAGGGACCTACCACACACAATCATCATCACATGCCATGTCTTCTGATGCAAAGGGACCTACCACACACAATCATCACATGCCATGTCTTCTGATGCAAAGGGACCTACCACACACAATCATCACATGCCATGTCTTCTGATGCAAAGGGACCTACCACACACACACACAATCACACACAATCATCACATGCCATGTCTTCTGATGCAAAGGGACCTACCACACACAATCATCACACAATCATCACATCACATGCCATGTCTTCTGATGCAAAGGGACCTACCACACACAATCATCACATGCCATGTCTTCTGATGCAAAGGGACCTACCACACACAATCATCACATCACATGCCCTGTCTGCTGATGCAAATGGACCTACCACACACAATCATCACATGCCATGTCTTCTGATGCAAAGGGACCTACCACACACAATCATCATCACATGCCATGTCTTCTGATGCAAAGGGACCTACCACACACAATCATCACATGCCATGTCTTCTGATGCAAAGGGACCTACCACACACAATCATCACATGCCATGTCTTCTGATGCAAAGGGACCTACCACACACATCATCATCACATGCCATGTCTTCTGATGCAAAGGGACCTACCACACACAATCATCACATGCCATGTCTTCTGATGCAAAGGGACCTATCACACACAATCATCACATGCCATGTCTTCTGATGCAAAGGGACCTACCACACACACATCACATCAGTCATGCAAAGGGACCTACCACACACATCATCACATGTCATGTCTTCTTCTGATGCAAAGGGACCTACCACACACAGGGTACCACACACAATCACATGTCATGTCTTCTGATGCAAAGGGACCTACCACACACAATCATCACATGCCATGTCTTCTGATGCAAAGGGACCTACCACACACAATCATCACATGCCATGTCTTCTGATGCAAAGGGACCTATCCACACACATGCAAAGGGACCTACCACACACACTCAGTCATCACATGCCATGTCTTCTGATGCAAAGGGACCTACCACACACAATCATCACATGCCGTCTTCTGATGCAAAGGGACCTACCACACACAATCATCACATGCCATGTCTTCTGATGCAAAGGGACCTACCACACACAATCATCATTACATGCTATGTCTTCTGATGCAAAGGGACCTACCACACACAACTCAGTCATCACATGCCATGTCTTCTGATGCAAAGGGACCTATCACACACAATCATCATTACATGCCATGTCTTCTGATGCAAAGGGACCTACCACACACAATCATCATCACATGCCATGTCTTCTGATGCAAAGGGACCTATCACACACAATCATCATTACATGCCATGTCTTCTGATGCAAAGGGACATACCACACACAATCAATGAATCATCATCACATGCCATGTCTTCTGATGCAAATGGACCTACCACACACAATCATCATCACATGCCATGTCTTCTGATGCAAAGGGACCTACCACAAACAATCATCATCACATGCCCTGTCTTCTGATGCAAAGGGACCTACCACACACAATCACATGTCATGTCTTCTGATGCAAAGGGACCTACCACACACAATCATCACATGCCATGTCTTCTGATGCAAAGGGACCTATCACACACAATCATCACATGCCATGTCTTCTGATGCAAAGGGACCTACCACACACAATCATCACATGCCATGTCTTCTGATGCAAAGGGACCTACCACACACAATCATCACATGCCCTGTCTTCTGATGCAAAGGGACCTATCACACACAATCATCATCACATGCCATGTCTTCTGATGCAAAGGGACCTACCACACACAATCATCACATGCCATGTCTTCTGATGCAAAGGGACCTACCACACACAATCATCATCACATGCCATGTCTTCTGATGCAAAGGGACCTACCACACACAATCATCACATCACATGCCATGTCTTCTGATGCAAAGGGACCTACCACACACAATCATCACATGCCATGTCTTCTGATGCAAAGGGACCTACCACACACAATCATCATCACATGCCATGTCTTCTGATGCAAAGGGACCTACCACACACAATCATCACATGCCATGTCTTCTGATGCAAAGGGACCTACCACACACAATCATCACATCACATGCCATGTCTTCTGATGCAATGGGACCTACCACACACAATCATCACATGCCATGTCTTCTGATGCAAAGGGACCTACCACACACAATCATCATCACATGCCATGTCTTCTGATGCAAAGGGACCTACCACACACAATCATCACATGCCATGTCTTCTGATGCAAAGGGACCTACCACACACAATCATCACATCACATGCCATGTCTTCTGATGCAAATGGGACCTACCACACACAATCATCACATGCCATGTCTTCTGATGCAAAGGGACCTACCACACACAATCATCACATCACATGCCATGTCTTCTGATGCAAAGGGACCTACCACACACAATCATCACATTGCCATGTCTTCTGATGCAAAGGGACCTACCACACACAATCATCATCACATGCCATGTCTTCTGATGCAAAGGGACCTACCACACACAATCATCATCACATGCCATGTCTTCTGATGCAAAGGGACCTACCACACACAATCATCACATGCCATGTCTTCTGATGCAAAGGGACATACCACACACAATCATCATCACATTGGTTGACTGTCTAGAGGCAAAACATGGGGCAGAGGGACCTACCACACAATCATCATCACATTGGCTGACTGTCTAGAGACAAAACATGGGGCAGAGGGACCTACCACACAATCATCATCACATTGGTTGACTGTCTAGAGGCAAAACATGGGGCAGAGGGACCTACCACACAATCATCATCACATTGGTTGACTGTCTAGAGACAAAACATGGGGCAGAGGGACCTACCACACAATCATCATCACATTGGCTGACTGTCTAGAGGCAAAACATGGGGCAGAGGGACCTACCACACAATCATCATCACATTGGCTGACTGTCTAGAGACAAAACATGGGGCAGAGGGACCTACCACACAATCATCATCACATTGGCTGACTGTCTAGAGACAAAACATGGGGCAGAGGGACCTACCACACAATCATCATCACATTGGTTGACTGTCTAGAGACAAAACATGGGGCAGAGGGACCTACCACACAATCATCATCACATTGGTTGACTGTCTAGAGGCAAAACATGGGGCAGAGGGACCTACCACACAATCATCATCACATTGGTTGACTGTCTAGAGACAAAACATGGGGCAGAGGGACCTACCACACAATCATCATCACATTGGCTGACTGTCTAGAGGCAAAACATGGGGCAGAGGGACCTACCACACAATCATCATCACATTGGCTGACTGTCTAGAGACAAAACATGGGGCAGAGGGACCTACCACACAATCATCATCACATTGGCTGACTGTCTAGAGACAAAACGTGGGGCAGAGGGACCTACCACACAATCATCATCACATTGGCTGACTGTCTAGAGGCAAAACATGGGGCAGAGGGACCTACCACACAATCATCATCACATTGGTTGACTGTCTAGAGGCAAAACATGGGGCAGAGGGACCTACCACACAATCATCATCACATTGGCTGACTGTCTAGAGACAAAACATGGGGCAGAGGGACCTACCACACAATCATCATCACATTGGCTGACTGTCTAGAGACAAAACGTGGGGCAGAGGGACCTACCACACAATCATCATCACATTGGTTGACTGTCTAGAGGCAAAACATGGGGCAGAGGGACCTACCACACAATCATCATCACATTGGTTGACTGTCTAGAGGCAAAACATGGGGCAGAGGGACCTACCACACAATCATCATCACATTGGTTGACTGTCTAGAGACAAAACATGGGGCAGAGGGACCTACCACACAATCATCATCACATTGGCTGACTGTCTAGAGGCAAAACATGGGGCAGAGGGACCTACCACACAATCATCATCACATTGGCTGACTGTCTAGAGACAAAACATGGGGCAGAGGGACCTACCACACAATCATCATCACATTGGCTGACTGTCTAGAGACAAAACGTGGGACAGAATCATCACCTGATCTGAACTGAACAGACCTACCACACACAGAAATAGTAAATTGGTTGATTGTTCAACATTCTGAATGAGTATCACTTCAATTTATTTCCTAAAACTCTCTTTCACAGTGTGTGTGTCTGTACATGTGTGTGTGTGTTTGTGTGTGTGTGTTTATGCGTGCGTGCATGAGTGAGTGAGTGTAAGTGTGTGTGTATAAAAAATCCAAACCTTGCAGATTTTCTTGTGGGTCGACGTAAAACCATTTCACTGCATTTTCATGCGACATCGGAACCACAGGCACAGTAATTTTGGGCAACTCCTGAAAAGTAAACATGTATGCTTCTCTCTTAACAATCTTATTACATATGCCAAAGCTGCTACACGGTTAATATTTAACAGATTCACCACCAGCCATATTTCAGCCAAAAATGTCCATTACATTAACCTGGGTTGAGTCTAGAGAACAAACTCCATCTGCAGTATTGTGGATTCTTCTGTGACATATATAAAATAAGGTATATCCTTACTTCCCAAAACTAAGACAATGGGGTCTTTGGATAATAGACCCCAATTTGATGCCTTTTAGTGACATAGGTGTCAAATCACTGTGGTGCTAAAATGCGACTTTGGCGGTGAAAGGTTTAAACAGTCATTGCTTAAGTAGCTTTGAAAACCAGTCCCATCGATAACAATCCCCCCACCCCACCCCAAACTGGTGTCAAAACCAGTCCCGTGGAAACAAAACCAGTGAAAATCACTGAAACTCGCAATATCAAAGCCTCTGTGAACTCATTCGCAACAAAATGATTTTGAATTATTCAAAGAACTCACAAATCACTCCAGCCATACACACAAACAAAACTGACAAAAACAAAAAGAGAAATGAAAGAAGATTACAGGTTTTTACTTCAGGTTTAGACATAGGGAAGTGGTAGATCAGACTTTTTTTTTATATATAGACTTTATATAGAAAAACTCTCTACAGCAATTAGTTTCCCCACTGCAAACCACTACAAACGCAAAGATGCAAAAGTGTGGTCTAAGGGAGTGAAGCGAGTTTAGAAGTGACCAAAGTGTGATGTGCACACAGACTTACTTCCTTTGAAACAAATTCATCAAATTGACAGCTTTCCGGCCATATATGGGTGGAACGACTTGAATAAGTTAAAACCATTTATCAGTCCTAGCAAAAGGCGTAGGACTGACATTTTATTTTTTTCTCTCTCAGTATTTTGGTTTTGCAGTAAGTATTTTACTGACAATTATTAGTTAATGCGATCAGTGTTGAAAGGTTTCCATGGAATTCTTACCCCAAAAAATGATTTAGAAAACTGTAATCAGACACAGACAGACATAAACAAACACACACACATTCCGATGCATATTAACTTTTTTCAACATATACACACAAATCCAACCATAAACAACAAACACATTCACTCTCTCTCTAACTGTCTATCTCCAAACAGCAAGAACAAATACCACTTTTTTCTGACTATAAGGCGATACTATTTTTCCGGAGACCTCTGCGCCTTGTAATATGACTAATAATACAGTACTCCCTCCCATGAACGACCATTAAAATACACCAACAGCCAACAAAGTTGGTCTTGGTGTCACTCTTGAATGTTTTTTTTTTTTTTGCTTTTTTTTTTTTTTTTTTTTTGGAGGTGTTCTGAAATGGGAGGTGGGTGAGGAGAGGTCATGTACTGTTATTATTACAAACATAAACATGACAAACATAACACATAACACATAAGTTTACACATAAACAATAAACTACCCTGTATATTTTAAAGCAAGATTTTACTGACACAGTAACTGCATTATATTCCAAGTGCATCAATTTGAAATACCCATAAACCAAGTTCTCCTCGCATCACAAAACCACTCCCAAACTAGGTCGTTCAGGTCCGAGTACGTATGGCGTATTTTCGCTTTGGCCATACATTCGTTCAGCTGTTTTGCCAGCTTCCCATAGAGTTGTCAGCGATTCTCGCTCGAGAATTATTGTTTGGATTTGTGTTTTTCCAACATCCAAGGATTGCGCAATGGATCAGCAGCTTTCCCTTTTGTCACTTCTTTCAATAACTTTGATTCTTTCTTCAATGAGTAGGCCTAAGAATTTTCCTTTTCTTCCCCGACATTGTGATCGTGAGAGAGGAAGCTGTCTGCTACACGCATGCGCATTGAGCTACTTTTCACTAGGGGAGATAACTAACCTCGCAGGATGATGGAAACTGCACAACTGTGCTCATTGAGCGAAGGTTCAGCGACAAATCTGACCAGCTTTCTTCGTTTTCTGTTCTTTTCCACGAAATTTGTGGGTTCGGTTTTTGTGACATGGTCGTAAAAATCGGTAGGCAAGAAGTCGTTAGTCGGGTATTGGAGGTGGTCACTGATGAGAAGACACTAATATAGTGAAACCGATCGGTCACTAAAAATCAGGTCGGAAAGTGGAGGTGGTCGCTGAATAGAAAGTCGTACGAGGGAGGGAGTACTGTATAGTAAAAAAAAGTATAAGAACTAAATTTGAATAATATGCAAAGTTTGGGGTTGCGCCTTACACTAGTTACAGTGTGAAAAATACATAAAACCACAGAAATGAGCTCCTCTGCTGTACTGGTTTACATCATTTCCCTTGAGAATAATGGGAGGCATAATCTATTTTTGCCACGCACGTGAGAGACAGAGAGAGAGAGAGAGAGAGAGGGGCGGGGGGGGGGGAGAGAGAGGAGGGATGGAGGGAGGAGAGAGAGGAGAGAGAGAGAGAGAGAGAGAGAGAGAGAGAGAGAGAGAGAGAGAGAGAGAGAGAGAGAGAGAGAGAGAGAGAGAGAGAGAGAGAGAGAGAGAGAGAGAGAGAGAGAGAGAGAGAGAGAGAGAGACTGAGCTTGTCGTTGCTGCCAAAACGCTGTCTATTGCAAAACCTACAAGAAAAGTGGGATCTTCTTCTTCTGTGTTCCCAGACGATCATGGCCATAAGGGGTAAGGTACGTATGTGTCCGGATTTCAGTTTTCATTGGTCTCCCCGCTGCATTCAGCCATCGCATTCCGATTTCAGCTCAAAGGAGAAAATTTGGAATTTCTTTTTCTTTTTTTAAAGGAAGGAGAATGGCGCAATAAGTCAGAAAGATAGATGACAGAAAGCAAAGGGAAAAGGCAGAGTCAAAGACAGTGACATTAGAGGAAGTTACAAGCACAGAACTTCCAGAAAGTGGGGGAACTATTTATACAAAAGATCCCCCAGTATCCCCATGGGGAGAGACTTGTGGAAAGGGCGGGGTCGTCCAGCTCCCCGAATGGAGGCACAAGGCATCTACCCACTGCAGATACGTGTGTATGTACATGAGTGTGCGCACTCACGCGCTGTGTGTAATTCTGTATCCGTTTGTCTGACCGTCATTGGGTGTTTGTGTAATTTTTATTTCCCATTCTTTATGCTATATGTTAAATATTATTACATGTGGTGTTATATGTGTATATATATTTTTATATTGTAAACACCTAGGGCATTAAATTGATTAGGCGTGCTAAATGTTCAAATAATAATAATATTAATAATAAAATCACTTTAACACATTCTACCCCATCCGTGCAAAAACTCGATACAAACGCTATTAATGTCATTATAATAGTCTTAAATCAATCCAAACACAATTTTACTTGCCGTTTCATTACTCAGACAGAATAGGTATCAACCCATCATTGAAAAAAATCAGTAAAAATATGACAAATATGCTCTAAATTCGATAACATCTAAGCATGGCCGGAAAGGAAGTGTCTGTAAACAGGCTAAAGCTACCAAAGTGAACAATTTGAGGATGAGAACCAAGCTAGACACTTCAGTTTGAAGATGGGTTTGTATTACGAGTTAACTCGTAAACGGGCAGATATGGTTGGCGTGAGTTTACGAGTACACTCGTAAATGGGGTAGAATGAGTTAAGCGCTAATTCATCATTACCTCTCTAACAGGTGCAGCATCAGGCGGCAAGGACGGTGGGCCCCCCTCAGTGGCAGGCAGCAGGTCGCCCCCCTCAGGCAGTTTCTCAGTCTCCTCTTCCGCTGCAGGGCGGCCGTCTTCTTTGGCGCCGGCGTTGCTGCTGCCACTGCCACTGCCACCGTCCCCTGCCGCAGCATTCCTCCGCTCGACGTCGTTGTCTTCCTCACTTTCGCTTGACTCCCAGCCCTCTGCTTCCCCTTGCAACTGCTGAGGATCTCGCTCTTGTTCGTACTCCTCGTCCTGGACAACAACAACAAATAAGTATAACAGCAATCCTATTGCTCGACTCCCAGCCCTCGGCTTCCCCTTGTAACTGCTGAGGATCTCGCTCTTGTTAGTCTTCCTCGTCCTGGACAACAACAACAACAAATAAGTATAACAGCAATCCTATTGCCACATTTCTTCGCTTCTCCAACGCCAGCTGTCCCTATCCTTTAAGCCAAGAGAGTGGGGATGTGTCCTAGGAAAGGCTTCTCCGTTATAAACCAGTATTAGCCAAGTCACCAAGATTAGCAGCTGTCCCCTTCTACCTGGCAGTTATAGTTGAAAAACTAGAGTGTTAAGACGCTAGACCACCAGCCGCGCAGCAGCATTTTCGGGTCCAGTGACCTTGACCTTTGATTTAGGACCTTGATTTTTAAACTTGGTCTAAATATTCTTAGTACCTATCTGAAAGCAAAATTTGAGTGTCCTAGGTCCCTCCTTTCAAACGTTATCATGCCAGGTGCTCGGCAGCATTTTCGGTGCCAATGACCTTGACATAATTATGACAGTTTCAGAGCTCCCTACCCCTAAAAATACTCTTCAGTAGTTTTAAGTCTGAAATTCCCATTTTTCAGTAGTTTTGAGGGGTTTATCAGTAGTGGCGCGTTGTACTCCAATAGTGTGCGCGCATGCATGCTTGCATGCATGCACGCACACATACACCATTATAAATGATTGTGTAATTACACACACACACACAAATGATTGTGCACAACTTTCTTATTTTATGTTTGAAAAAAATGAGGCCAAGTACAAAAGTAAGGTATTTTTAGGACAAAATATAATAGATAACCAAAAAGAAACACAGCTCACGCAGCCAACTTGTGCTTTTTGCCTTCGATGTGCCGCTGACAGTCATTCAGTCCGCCATGATTGACAGAAAAACTACTCGCACACGGTGCAGAAGGCATAATCTGGCCCTTTTTTACTCCTCTGCAGCACTGGAAACTTCTCAGCGTACTTGGCTTTGTATGCTTGGTGGGCAGGAATTGAAGCCGTTGTCTTTTTTTTGGCTTCAGAAGGAAGCTTTTCCGGGTCGCTGTCAATTGAATCCGTTTCATGAGCTCGTGGCATGCGTTTCAACGCCATCTTTGAACAACAAAGTCACGCGAGACCAGTTTCCCGCCAAATGACGTCAGACAGTTTGTTCTCACAACTAGGCTTCAATGAGGCAAGCCGACCTCAAATGTGCCATTACTCAACAATGAAAAAAAATTGTAATTTTCGGAATCAGTTAACTGGAGTTTTTGTTGTTCAACCGTAGTGCCGTAGTTTGAGTTCTAAATTCGTAGCAACTACGGAAAAAACGAAGTGGTAGGGAGCTTTGCAATTTTTTAACTTGGCCTAGATATCTTTAGTACCTATCTGCATGCAAAATTTGAGCATCCTAGGTCGCTCCATTATCGTGCCAGGTGCTTAGCAGCCTTTTCAGCTCCAGTGACCTTGACCTATGACCATTTTTTAATTTGGACGAGATATTCTTAGTACCTATTTGCATGCAAAATGTGAGCGTCCTAGGTCTCTCCGTTCAATCGTTATCGTGCCAGGTGCTCAACATCATTTTCGGCGGCAGTGACCTTGGCCTTTGACCTATGACCTTTTTCGAACTTGGCCTAGATATTCTTAGTACCTGTCGTCATGCAAATTTGAGTGTCCTAGGTCCCTCCGTTGTCGTGCCAGGTGTTCGGCAGCATTTTCGGCTCGTGACCTTGACCTTTGACCTATGACCATTTTCAAACTTGGCCTAGATATTCTTAGTACCTATCCGCATGCAAAGCTTGAGTGTCCTACGTCCCTCCGTTCAAACTTTATTGTGTTCACATACATAGATAGATAGATACATAGTCGGCTTCAGAATCCTCTGAAAACATTACCAGCTTCGCCCACTTTGTTCGCGGCTGGTAATGACTTTTTTTTCTTCTTTTTTTTTAACAAGAATACAGTAGTGAGCAACTAAATATTCAGATTTGTTCCCAATAAAAGAATACAATTCAGTGATGGAGAGAATATAACAAAACCTCTACAGTATCAGTTTCAGTGATAGGAGAAATCTGAATATTGTATATATGTCCCCCACATAATATTCATCTTTATATTCAAAGGAACAGCAACGGAGAAAAGATGGGAGTTAGAGAAAGGGGTTTGTTGTGCATTCCAGGCGCTTCAAAAGTTGACATAAACAGGCAAACCACTCAGGGCTCCCAGGGACTCCCATTTGGGGGTCTATGGAGCACTAAAATTCTACAGCACCCTCTAAAAGAATGTGCAGGGGTCCCAGGGATGCACTAGAAAAATTCTTTTTAGCATTCGCTATGCCACTGGGACCCTCTATCCCGCCTCTAGGACCCTCTATAATGTAAGTGAAGGAGTCCCTGGGACCCCTTGTTTAGCAGGACGATTGGGAGCCCTGCCACTTCAAAATGTTACAAACCTTGTGACGGCCATCCTCAGAGTCTTGAAACATGTCATCCATGTCCCGCTTTTTGTCTCTGGAATATGGCCGCTCCTAGAGAGAGAAAAAAATGACAAGTAAAGATATTACAGGAATAAAAGACATAAACAAAAAGCAATTCCGTTAAGAGAATGCAGCTCGACTGTATGGTTTAAGTCTTCCCATTGAGCCCATAGCCATTCACTCTTGGTAGGAGTGGGTCCATAACCAAAAAAAAAACCTTGCCTCTGATGGGATTCGAACCTGTGACCTCCCAGACAGTAGTCCGCGACGCTAACCATTATGCCACGGCGGCTGGTGGCACTTGAAGAATTAATATAGTATTGAACTTTATTATGAGAAACATGATTCATTCAAACAAACGTCAATGATGTTAACCCTTTCACTGCCTGCCCCGTGTCTACTGTGGGGGGAGGGGGGGGGGGCGGGGGGTGTGATGTCGATGATGTCATAACTTTTAATGTCATAGTCCCAGAATGCTGGTTTTTAGCTTAGACAAGTCAGGAAAGATATATTATCTCTAGACCATATGAGTCTGACAGGTCTCTTTTAAATTTTATAATAAGAAAATGGATAATTTCTTAATTTTTGCTGTGGCAGTGAAAGGGTTAAAAAGACAGGCTCACCCTGTAAGACACAAAAACACCGCTGGCGTCAAAAGACCCCACATCTTCCGAGCCATTGTCTATCCATTCTGGCACATCTGCAACAGATTAACTGAGTGAATGTACCAAGATCTACAATAATAATAATAATAATAATAGTACGTATATAGCTCATTATCTTACTAAGCAACTTTATCTATTCATTTTCTTTCGTAACTAAGTCATTAACATCACTGAAAAGTAAAAAAGTGTAAGGGGCGCTGAACACTAAAGGCTTAAAGACCAATTTAAAATTATGTCAATTATATTATTATTAGGTATTAGGTACTTTATAGTCACAGAGGCATCTCTGTGAAATTCGGGTTGCTCCCACCTGGAGAGCGTGTCGCAGCCAGAGGCGCGCCACCCTTCTCTTTTTTTGCATGCGATTTTTGTGACTGACGAGGAAGGAAGGGCGGGGGTGGTTAAATTTTGACTAAATGACAACTTTTTCGTTGCCACTCAGTTTAACGTGTGCTAAGTGCATGGGCACACATGACCTCGGTTTATCGTCTCATCCGAAAGACTCCACGTTCAGACCGTAAAGTGAGAGGAAAAATCCCCTGTACCCAGGTTCGAACTCGGGTTTACTTGACATGAAGCGAACGCGCTACCACTGTGCCACTCTACACATATAATCCCAATAGGAAGATACACACACACACACATACACTGTGTGTGTTTACAGAAGGTTATGGTTTAACAGTTACAAAGCCGAAAGGTCAAATAAAGACGAAATTTAATTTAAAAACTAATAGATGTATATTTAGCAACACAATACTGCATAATAAAAGACACACGCAAGCAACAAGCATGAGTAAAACAAATCTATGCTACAATTAACTGTTATTTCATAATGCAGTAGGACAATGGACAACTTCACAATTTAGTATGTACAAATTGTTACATCACAATCTAATATTGTATCCCAGCATGACGCATCTGCGCTCATAATTGACAGGAAACTGTCTGAGCGATCGAAGAAGAAGAAGAAGAAGATCCCATAATTTGAGGAAAGAAAAGAAACAGCAAATGTTAGCTTCTCAATTGAAACCAAAAAATCACAAGAATACCTCATGAGACTTCATCCGTATGCATTTAGCAACATACTAAGGATCATTGTTTCTCAAAGTAAACACACAAACACCAATTTTTCAAGCTTTCAAAACCCAACGGTTTTTTCTTCAGGAATGAATGAAAGGAAATGACATTACACAAAACTTTTACAGGTACAGGTGAACATTGATCGAAAAAAAGAGGAAAAAATCGAGTGAGTGAGAAACACAATACGCACGAACTAAGGTAGCTGAACAGAAGTCATTAACTTAAATAGAGGGAGAACATTGCACACACAAACTCATATCTAGACGTTCACACACACACACACACACACATGCGCGCGCACGCACACACATACACATACTTATGAGTCTTAGTAAGTGGCGTGTTGCTATGTTAGATCAGAACAGGCTCCATTGAACTCCACCAAAGTGACTCAGCAACAGCACAGTGTCTCCTCTGGTGGTGGAGGTTTTTTAATGACCTAACAGAAATTTGCTCCCCTTGAACTACTGATTTTGGATTCTGTGATCGGGCAAACCGGGGTGTGACTGCGAGTTGGGGCTCAAAATGAGTGGTGTGGGAGCAATGCCACTGTACAGCCCAGAAAGTGAGACAGCAAAAATAAAAACAAAAAAACAACCACAAAAAGTACAAAGGATTTATATTTTGACAGGAAAAAACCCTGCAAATTCTCAGATCAAAGGGAACCACAACCACTACAGGTAAAAAGATTTCACAATGCAGAAAGTTAATGTGCGCAGGGATTTCTGTATATTATGGTGTACTCTAATAATGTATGTCAACTCAACTTTGTTTTATGTTGTCCTCATACATACAAGGATAATTTTCTTGTGGGCACATGTACACAAGAATTTGAAGAAACTAAACAAATTCTTAAATAACAACAAATAAATGCATGCATTAAAATATTTGTTTACAAAAGTGCACCCAACTCCTCATCCATTCTCTGCCTCCAAACTCCCACCCCCTTTCCCACATATATACAATGCAATGTACACTAAACTATGTACCAAATAAACTACTTTTACTACTTTAGCCTGAAAGCCCAAAAGATCTCAAACATACAAAAACAGACCTGTTTACCCCAAACCTTCACTGTCAGTAATCCCAAGCTCTGAAATCAGTAGTTTCAGGCATCTGTCCGTAATTTTGCAGACTGAGAAATCCTTCCACCAAAATTTTACATCAGAACCTTTGTTGAGCGGGGGCGTCAAACGTACACACGCACACTACAACTTCCCAAACCCAACTTCGACAACTATCGAAGTTTTGGTTGAGCTGGGGGGGGGGGGGGGGGGGGGGGCCGATATCACACATCAGCCCTTATATGTCTTGTTTTTTCGTCATAATTGCGATCACACCTACAAAATGGCATCATGGCTGTGTAAAAAGGAAGTGAACCGAGCGGAAGTAACGATTCAAGGGACATCACTAGAATGGATAGCCAACGACAGTGTATGGTTCAAACACTGCCTTCTTTCGATTTCTTCTTCTTCTCTTTTTTTTCGCACTTGTTCAGTGGAAATGCAGAATGTTTTGTTGCTGATCGTAACAGCGTAATCGGCGGTCTTACACAAATCTGCAAGGAAAACAGGTCTGAAAAAAGAAAACAATTCTTGAAAAAAAAGAAGAAAAAAAGGCAAGCCGAAGATTGACACCAGTCCCCCAAATGGGAAATGTTCATTAGAAAGTTAAAAGGGAACCAGTCGCCATGAGATTACTACAGCAAAGGGAACCAATCCCCATGACATAACTACAGTCGAGTACATTTAACACAAAACTGGATAACATGAAATATTGGTTACCGCACAAAAATCTGTTTGAACGGATGAAACCCCTCTTTAATATCGTCGGCTAAAAGCCAGAAAGTACTCCGACTTTATTACTTCAAACCCTTTCACCGCCAATGTCGCATTTTTGCACCACAATGGCTTAACACCCATGCCACTAAAAAGCATAAAATCAGGGCCTGTTATGTGAAAACCCTATTTTTGTAATGTTGGGAGGTAAGGATAGGCCTAATGCTATACATGTCACAGAGGAATTCGCAATAATGCAGATACTTTTTTTTTCTCTACCCAGGTAAGTTTAATGGTATTTTTTGGCTGAAAAAAGGCTGGCGGCGAAAGGGTGCTTAACATAAAATACTGATTAACACACACACATGGGTGCTCCTGGGAAATTTCAAAAATCCTGTAAGGCAGGGGTCCAGGGGCCGCCCAGTTAACAACTTCACTTAAACAATCCTAAAAATATAAAGTTCCTGGTAAAGGCATGTAAATATTTATCTGTATTCATTTCTTTTATATTCTACACATGCAGGCAACCGACAAAACGTTTATAAACAGGAAATTTGTTGCTTCTCAAATTCTCATAATCCGACGCCGCCGGCTCCAGGCAATAAAAAAAATCCTGCATTTCAGGACATCCTGAAAGCAGGAGCATCCATGCACACAAAAATCTCCGTCCCCTGAACTTCGTGTTAAGTGTACTCCTCTGAATAAAGCGGTGCAACTCTGAAGAAGGTTAGTGGGGGAGCGACTCCCCTACCTTCAGGGTCACGAGGCTCACCCATGCGACGCCCTCCTCGATCCTCGGGGTCGAACCCTCGGCTCCGAAGGAAACCTCCATCCCGTCGATCGACCTCGTGACCTCCCCTGGTAGGCTCTCGCCAGCTTGCGCGTGTACCTGTCAGAAATGAAATACAGTGGAACCTCCCTTATAAGACCACCCATTATAAGACTCCCTCCCACATAAGACCTACTTCTCTGAGACATTGCCATTCTTTGTAAATATTAAAATTACCTCCCTCATAAAAGTAAAAAACCCTCCCGTATAAGACCTCATTTTGGATGATTTTGGAAGGTCTTATAAGGGAGGTTCCACTGTATCTTTTTCATTGCGCGGGTGACATTGAACAGAACAAGAGCAAAGGAAGCCTAAAAGTTTGTTTCTGGCAGTGGAAAACGAAACAAAATACACATTGCCATTACAGCTTTAACCCCTTGACTGCCACCAACGTATTACATACTGACCTGACCAGTGGCACATTTACTTGATTGCATCTCTATCTTCTTGTCAAACATCATAATATCCCATGTCATCAGATGAAGAGGAATAACCCTGATATGCTGGCTTTTGCTTTAACATAATCAAGAGTTATATCCACAGACCATTCTCTCAGATAGGCTCTATCAGTTGTCTTTTTCATGTCATGATTTGCCCAATGATTTTTTCTTTAAATTTTCTCTGGCAGTCAAGGGGTTAAATGAATATTTCTAAAAGTAAAATCAATAAACCACTAACAATTAAAAAAGACATAAATCTTTTCTTCAGTAGCACATATTCAAACTAACAGTATATAAAACACTCTGAAATGTTCAAACTGTTAAGTTAGAAAGAAGGAACAAATGGTAGCATGCATCTTTTAACTAATTCTATTTGGAAGGGCTTACTTCAGCGGCACATTTACTTGACTGCATCTCTTATCTTCTTGTCAAACATCATAATATCCCATTAAATAAATGTTAACACTATCTATTGCTAGAGAAAGTGATTCAAACCTCCCATTGAAATACAAAAAATCAAGTTGTTTGCGACTCAGAGGACTTAGTGATTAAAAAGATTTAGCAAAGACAGTTCAGAAAACCGATTTTGTTCAACTAAAACAAATATAAAGCTGATTAATACAGATAAGCGAGTTAAAACAAATTTTCAGCCAAAACTGTGTTGTCATATCCTTTAATAATTGTGTCTGACCTACACTTTTTCTTTTTATCTCTCCAGACCCCAGATTTGTTGGGCAGAAGGCAGGAAAAAACATTTAATAATTGTATCACCACCCTTAATGCCTACATTTTTTTTTGGTCTGTCTAGACCCCAATTTTGTGACTCACTGCATCGTTCTTTGTTGGGTGAAAGGCAGGAAAAAACATTTTGTGATTGTATTTCTACCATTTAAAGGTGGACCCTGACGGATTAGTTTTTGCAAGAAACACGTCGAGATCACCAGAAAAACAGCCTTTTCAAGGATCGCAACACTCACTTTGCTCTGGTTTCCTGGAAATAAAACCGTCAAAACGGCGATTCCTCCTTGGCGGAGATGCCGGAGAGATAAGCCATTTTGGATGGGGTGGGTGGAGGCCACTCATTGTGGTTGAAGACTTTTTTTTTTCTTTGTGGTGCAGTAAAAAAAAAAAAAGTAGCTATTTCCTTTGTTGTGAGCGAAACTCCCTTTGGTAAACTGCATAAAATTAAAATAATAAATATATAAAAAGGCTTGCATTGTGGAAATTTAGTGCAAGCGATTTGGTCTAACTCAGGTGGCCATTAGAAAAGAGAAGGCATGCCTTCTCATACCTTCTCTTTCACTGAAATAATTTGACTTCCAGCACCTCCGCCAAGGAGGAATAGCCGATTTGATGGTTTGATTTCTAGAAAACCAGAGCAAAGTCAGTGTTGTGATCTCTGCAAAAGGTGTTTTCCTGGTGATCTCGACGTGTTTCTTGCAAAACCTCATCCGTCAGGGTGCCCCTTTAAATGTCTACACTGGTCTCTCTATCTTGTGACTCAATAATACATACAGACGTGGTCGCCGCTACACCAATCTGTACTGATAAAAAATCGGGACTTTACTGGTTTCGTACTGCCTCTGGGCATTGCCTCCAGTATTGTTCCCACCATATTTGTATTTACAAATGTCCCATATGTGTCTGGTTCAGACTGAGAGGACGTAAAGCACCATTTTCGCTCGCGCTCTATCTTGTGACTCACTCCATCGATCTTTAATGGATTTCCTCCAGTCCCCTTCATCATCATCGTCGTTGACAGGACCCTTCTCCCTCCAGTTCTCGTTGCTCATGGACCGCATAAAACGTGGATGCCCCCCTTCTCTGATGCTTTCATCATAGGGCCGAGAAAATGTGCGATCTAGTTTACGATTCCCTCTACAAACACATGAAAGGCAGAATATATCCCATAACATTTTGCATATAGCACATGTGCATATGAAAAGCATACCGTATTTTTCGGATCATTAGGACTGCTGTGTATAAGGCGAATAGGGCAATTTTCAAGAAAAATCTGAAAAAAGTAAAGTAAAAGGCGCCCTCGTTTATAAGGCACCTCGCAAAAGAAAGTAAAACTTTCAAGCCCGTATGCGTCCTGTAAACACTTACCGACCCCATTACTGCTGTCATAAACGAAAGTTGGCTCCCCTTTCAAATAATCGAACTTCTGTTTGTGCTGCTTCCTGTTGATGTGTTTGGACAATTCTGCACGAAAACTGATAGAATTATGGCATTTTAAGCTCTACAATGATGCTTTTTACACATGCAATGAAGGGTTATGGCATCTATTTGGACAGTATCTCGGACGATAATAGAGACTTTGAAGCATTTCAACGTGCATATTCGTCGTATCGGCGACTTGTGTCCACTTTCGATGTCCGACTCACAGTAGACTGAACTGAACACGGCAATTGTTGCCTCTCTTCTCATGATTTTGTTCACCAATAGGGCGCCCTCGTTTATTAGGCGCATAAGTCGAAATTGGAGAAAAAAATATCGCCTTATAACCCGAAAATTACGGTACAAAATTATACAAGAATCATGTCATGCATACATTTTTACTCAATACTGTACATAGCTCTCACTTTTTCTTGGAAAAAAAGAATACATATCATTAGGTGCCTATTTATGTCATAGCTCTCATATCAAGTCACAAATTTAAAGACCCCCTAACCCAAAGAATTTTCTTTCTAAAAATGCATAGAGATCACCGAGAGAAATTGTTCTGCATAAACTGCACCACACAGTTTCCTTTGGCTACCCACAAATTGAGCATCAAAGGTGGTCAATTTTCACCTGGATTTTTGGGGGGCCAGGTGTGACCCCAATACAAATTCCCCCATATTCAAAACGAGACAGACTTTGAAGAGCAGCCTCGTTTGCACATGGGGGAGTTTGTATGTGGGTTACACCTGGCCAGAAAAAAACAATCCTGCTGGGTCATTGTGTTTTTAAATGCTTCAAAATGCCTTAGGTTAGATTTTGAATGCTTTTCAAAATTTTAACAGACAAAACAACTTTGATGAAAGCAAACATGAACAGCCTTGTATTTACATAATTTTTTTGTTCAATCAAAATCAAATGCAGAAACAAAGCTTGTAGTTGTACAGCATGAATAATGAAATCCACACCTACTTGCTGTACTTAACGCACATCTCTGCGAATTACAAGAACACAAAGAGAACCACAAGAATAAAATCCAAACTTTTTCGCTTTTCTCAGCACACATTTTTGCAACACAAATTGTATGCAAGAGCATCTATAACTTGAAAAAGTGTACATGTATCTCACTGCCTGCATGAGTATGCCTAAGGCCGGGTTCACACTAGACGCGTAAGTTCCGTACGGAAAACCCTAAATAAGTGAAAAGAAAGAAGGATAAAAGTTAACGCATATAGGGGAAATTCGGACACGCGCGCAAATCTTTTCCCTTCTTTGTTTCACTTATTTATGGATTGCGCACGGGTTTCCGCATGGTATATCCGCTTATGTGTGTACACGGCCTAAGTGTGCAAGTCAGTAAGGCTTACACTTCTTCCCAGCCATCTTTGTTGGGGCCGCGGGATCTAGTGTACCCTGCACCTAGGTCCCCGTTTTCCAATCCACCCCGGCTGTATACTTCTCCCCGGCCTCGGCCCCCTGTCACATGAAATATGTACATAACAACATCTTCTTCCCTTTTTTATTTTATTTGATCAGATCACTCAGTCTCCTGTCATATGAGCGTTAGGCCCAGCATGTCCGTCTTCGGCTGAAGAAAATCTTTAAAATAATTTATAGAAGGTAGGAGAATTGACTAGTAAGGCAGAAAGATAGTAAATAACAGATAATATCAATTAATAAGATTTTTAATTTTGTCCATTAATACAGAAAAACCAGAAATATTTTGCTACAGTTAACAACAACCATCAAAATGCTGACACATAAACTAATAAAGTCTGTAGAAATTCCTAATAGAACTTCTAAAAAAAGTTCCACTCGGCAAAGAAAAACTTTGATTTTTTTTTAATAATTCCAACTATTTTAAACAAAAACAAAAAACATACAGAAAAATCACTTTAGCAAAACTCTACGACATAAAACAGTTTATACTTTGGAAAATAAAACTGACCCGATAGTCACAAATTATCCACATAAAAAAAAAATTAAAACACCACCAACAACAAACAACATAGATTATGTAAAGTGTAATGCCCAAAACTTACCTCTAGCTCTTCCTCGATCGATCATGAGCCCTCCTCTGCCACCCCGCGCCGACACCTGTGTGCCCCTGCCTGGCCGCGTCACTGACTGGCTGTTCACACCCTGCGCTATCAGTCGCTGCCAATCACAAATTAAAATAAAATTCAAATGTCTTTATTGTCTTCAAAAGAAGAAAATCTTTTTTCAGCGTGCACTTAAATCTAAAACTGACGAGACATTATATAATAAACTAAGACATAAAATACATGCATAAAAGCACATGTTATTCACATTGCCTAATTAAGTTTGTCACACACAATCCCACCTACCCCCAAATAAATAAGTAAACATTAATAATAAAGAACATCATAATGATAACATCACAGCAAACAGTAAAATATAATAAAGTAATGCTATTCAGTACACACACAAGCACGAACACACACGCGCACACACACACACGCACGCACGCACACACACATGCAAAACACAAACTTAAACTCATTCGGTCTATGGCTAGATCATTTTTCGTTTCAGTATCTGGCAATCACAAGAAAGCAAACTGATCATTTCTGTGCAATCTCAAAATAATCTCTGACGGTTTACACTATGATTTCTTAAACTCATTCGCATTGCAATGATTTTGAATTATTAAAAAAACTCACAAATCACTCCAGCCATACACACAAACAAAAACCAGAAATAAACAAAAGGAGAAATGAAAGAAGATTACAGGTTTTCACTTCAGGTTTAGACATAGGGAAGTGGTAGATCAAACGTTTTTATACATAGACTTTAGATAGAAAAAATCTCTACAGCAATTAGTTTCCCCACTTCAAACCACTACAAATGCATAGTAAGAGGCAACAGTGTGGCCTAAGGGAGCGAAGCGAGTTTAGAAGTGACCAAAGTTTGGTGTGCACACATATTTACTTCCCTTGAAACAAATTCATCAAATTGACAGCTTTATATTAATTCCGTCCATATATGGGTGCAACGACTTGAATGAGTTAACCCCTTCACTGCCGAGGGATAATGGATGTCTTGCATTGATGTGTGCCAAGCCCTGATCTGTCCACTGCTCATCCATTTGTTGATGTCAAAAGTACCCCCAAAAAGTAACAAAAGGCAAAACCTTCAAGATTCGCTCGCTGTGTTTTTTTATAGATAGATCTAAATGCTAGAGATAGATCTAAATTCCAAATCACTTACTTTCAAATAAACTCCATACCAACATTTTGCTGGAGTCATCAGCTTGATGTAATATATTACCCTACAAAATGTTAAGCGAATCTGTGCATTGGTTCATGTGATATTGTGATAGACAAAAATTCAGGGTCAAAGGTCAAGGTGATCATGGTCACCGAGGTTGACAACACTTCACATTCCATATGCACTTCACATTCCATATGATCTTAAGCTAGTCTATCTGCTTGCCAAATTTGGGGACTATCTGCCAGGACATAAAAGATATGGCCCAAACAAATAATTGACGATGTTCAAGGTCAAAGGTCAAGGTAAAGGTCAAGAGAGTAAAAGTCACCTTAGATACCAGATCATCTTAGGCTAATGCACCGCCATGCCAAATTTGGGGACTTAAACTGCAAAACTGTGAGATATGTCCAAGACAAAAATTAAACGTTAAAGGTCAAAGGTCAAGGTCATTGGTTAATTTTACTATGCAAATCATCTTTCTTGAAAGCTTGCATAAACATCTATGTGTATGCAAAGTTTAAACAATGTACACCTTGTAGTTCCCGAGAAAAAGTCAATGTTAAAGTTACTACGGACAGACACAGTGACACACACACACACTGACACATACACCTGGGAAACCGAAGAAGCATAAGAACATAGACTCACTTCGTGTGTCATTGACACGAGTGAGCCAAAAAGGGAAAGAGCAGTAGATTACGTTTTTCGAAGAGTGTGGAACAGTTCAGGTTTTTCCCCCCCATTTAACTCGCTCGAAATTTGATGAAGAACACCCCGTGGTAGACACGGTTATAGGCGTACAGTATAGCACAAACCACCCTGTAGTAGACACGGGGCAGGCAGTGTAGGGGTTAAGTCTGGCAATCAGTCACAAGGCAGAAACCTGATCAGTCTGTTGACCGTTTATTCCCTGTACTATCAGTATCAGTCTCTGGAACTCAGAATGCTTACAAGAAATCAGTCTCTGGGCATCTGACTGTATACACACTGGTTATAAGTATATAACATAAGTTAAAAACAAAACAAAACACTGTTCACTTGCTTTTGAAATTTGCAAAACAAAACAAAAAATTAAAGAATAAAATAAAATGTGCTGATGCGCGCACACACACAAAGTAACAAAAGACACACACACACACACACACACACAGAGTGACACACTCACACACATAAACATACAAACACAGCGACACACACACACACCAACCTGCTCATCCTCAGACAGGGGCACAAAGGCAATAGGCTTTTGAGTTTCGTCTACATAGATGCGAGGGAATTCCTTTGCAAGAGGTGGTGCTTCGTACAATGGTTCATAAATGTTGAGCATCTCTTCCCGCCCGTAGCGATAGTCTGCCCTCGTGTACTTGGTCCCCGGTGGTAGCGACTGTCCAGCGGGCTGGGAACCGTCAGCCAAATTACGAAGCCTGGATCACAGAAAATATCATTCTTGCCTCGTTTTTCAATTGATTATGTCTTGATTTAAAATGTATTTTAAAAATGCGTTCTGCTTTTATTGAACTATTTGTTCATATTTGTCCGGTTTGTTAATTACATTGCAGTATTAGTTATTAGTTCATATTCTTTGTTGTTGATAAAAAATGTGTTTATTGTTGTTTTTCTTGTGTGCACCTGGCTGCAATTTCTCTGTTATGAGATAATAATGATGATTTGGATTTGGGAAAAATGACAGATTTCATTTTCAACATTGATTTTACTAATTATTTAGTTAACATTTTAGTCCAAATTTAAAAGAAAAATAACAAAGCCCACACACACACACACACACACACAGACAACGAAAAAGTTGTCTTTTGGTCAAAATTTACCACAACCACCCCTCCTAATCCTATCCTTCCTCATCAGTCACACAAAAATCGCATGCAAAAAATCAAATGTTTAAATGAGTGGCGCGCCTCTGGCTGTGACATACTCTCCAGGTGGGAGCAACCCAAATTTCACAGACTTTTGACAACCACACCTGACTATTAAGTACCTAATAGCATAGTAACTAATACAGTAATAGTAATACACACACTTTTAAGAACTGTTTTAGTGTATGTTTTCAAAATAAGACTCACTTGCTTAAGGCTTTAGCTTTTCACTTTTTAATCAAATCATTTTCCAAGAACAATTATTTTGAACAGAATACACTTCCCAACAACACTGCTACAAAGAGAGAATTCTGTTGCGTCTAAATTTTAAAAACATTAAAAACACCCTCAAAATAAAATAAAATAATTCCTTACCATTCGGGACCAAATTTCATGGTATCAGCCATTATCCTTTGATTGAGATTTGATGTAAGAAATTTGTACCTGCAAAATATTGCCAAAACAATAATGTTACCAAGATGGATAACAGCTAACCATTTTTTAAAGAATTACAAAGTACTAGATCTACTGTATTTTTCAGACTACAAGGCAATACTTTTTCCCCCTGACTGAGACCCCAGCACCTTATAATCATATAGTAAAAAGCCAAGTGTCTGTCCGTGTGTGTGTGTGTGTCTGAAACACGAAACGGGCCTTATAACTCCGCCGTTTTTCGACCGAATCGCTTCAAATTTGCTGTGAGCCCTGACGGGGCGATGGCAACAGCAACCGAGGCGGCCGTGTCATTTGCGCGGTTCGGCAAATGCACGAAACGCGCATCTGCCAGCCTCTCTGTGCCCGTATCTCCGGTGTTTCTGGACCGATTGCCTTCGAATTTGGCAGGAAGATCACCGGGGACGGTGACTATCCGTGTACCAACCCGGAAGCGAATCGGTTCAGAAACGCGCGCGCTATACGACTCCGCCATTTCTTAACCGAATCGCTTCAAATTTGCTGTACTCGGCGTTACCAGTACTTGGCGTTACCGTTACTAGGTGTTACCGTTACTAGGCGTTACTGGGACTCGGCGTTGCGCTAGTGATTGATAATATTGTAAGAAAATATAGTAACCAAATCTGAATTTTGCGCCTTATAGTCCGAAAAATATGGTACTTATAAACAAAGTCAATGCTGAAAACACTAGCAAAGCACCCACTATCATGGCCTAACATGGAGCTTTTTATCAAAGAAGCATAAACAAAGAAACACACAGACGCACACAACACACACACACAACACAAACACACTTGTTTGGGTTAAAATGGGGTCAGGAACCACATAGGGTTCAAAATTAAACGTTAAGAAGATATGGGGTTAGGAATAGGGTTTGGGTAAGAACTGAAAACAAAACATTCTAAATGCGAAAACAAATGCTTAAGTTGGGCTTTTGTCCTGTTGTGGTGGCCGCACGCAAAAAGCATGTGTTGACTAGCTGCCGGAAGTGCTTGTGAGTTGTCATCCCTCATGAGTTCGAAGTGCCAAAGTTAGGAATAGCAGACAAACTTGATTGCACCCCCATTCACACAAAAAAACCAACCGTCTCCAGCCCATCTTCAGCTGGCAGTACAGGGGGCTGTTGGGGGAAAGTTTCTGAACACGGGGAAGGCTTACCGTAATTTACGGCCCATAAGGCGACACAGCGCATAAGGCGCACGCCCTGCTTTTTAACAAAAAACGTAATTTGAACAAAGATAGGGCGCATACACCCGATAAGGCGCAAAGAAACCAAAGAAATCAAAAAAAAAGGAAGAACGAAATGATCAGCGAAACAGACCTGTTTACTCTACTCTTTTTGAGTAGTATTCTACTCAATTTGGACCTCTACTAGTACTACTCTTCAAAATTGAAAACAATGCTATAAGTACTCATTTTCAGTGAGCATTGTTTGATGGTTTAATGAATAAAACTACACATTTTGAGCCAGAACCACTCGTTTCAGCTATCCAGACTACTCGAGACTTGTGTAGGGGATAAACAGGTCTGGCGAAAGTAACATCATTACAGGTCTATTGCTGTGTGACAGTGTGTCCAATTATGATCACGGAAGAGAAACGATCGTAAAGCGAAAGTGCAATGTGAGTGAACTGTTGTCGGTTTGTTGTGGAAGCTACCAGAGCATGGTGAGTTGTTCATTTCAACTCTCGACCCCCTTACTTTTTTCTGTTTAGAGCATAGAAAGGGCGCATGCGCCGGATTGGGCGCAGGGGTCAAAGTTCAGTAAAAAAAAAGTTGCGCCTAATAGGCCGTAAATTACGGTACCTATGATAAGGGGTTGTAGTGTAAGGGCTACAGATGCTAGCAAGGAGTTATAAGAGTATTAGTGGGGCTGTAAGAAGAAGATCCTGTGACCATACACCAAAGTTGCAACTCCAGCTCAGTACTCAGGTAGCTCGTGTCCATTTGACACTGGTGCGAGATAACCCGTTTGGCTGCGAGGCTGATGTGGTAAGATGCTACCATCCTGAACCCTTCCACACTGCTCATAAGTCATTGAAGTAGGTCAAGATTGCATGTTGGTTGTGTGACTGCCTGTGCATCAAAGTGTGCGTGCAGAAAGCTGAGCAGATTCAGTATCCAATTGTATAGGTCTGAAGTGCTTCAGAAGCGTAGGGAAAGCTAGCCGCTACGTAGCAAAGTTAGGAAGGCATTTTATTGGAAACCACTACTCTTAAGCAAAGTAAACCAGCTAGTAAACCAGGTGGGTAGCTGTGGTTGCTAAATAAAATGGCAACCAAGTTTCTGTTCAAATCGATCTAAATTTAAACATTGTTTAGTTTTCTTTTTTTTTTAACTAGAGGGATTTTTGTAATTGATGAGCTTAGTGTTGAATATTATGAATACTACGCCGTGAATTGTATGGCCATTTCAGGACCTTTTTTTTTTTTGGGCTGTCCCATCTCTTGGGCCGTAACAAGTGGCGTTGCTCTCACGCCGCTCATTCCGAGTCCCAACTCGCAGCCACACCTCCGCACATTCAGGTCGCAGAATCCGAGACCAGCAGTCCAAGGGGAGCTAATCTATGTTAGGCCGTCAGGAGGCAACCAACTGAGGAGACACTGCACTGCTGCCGAGTCACTTCAGTGGAGTTCAGTAGAGCCTGTTCAGGACACCACCTACTAAGCCCCCTACTGACGACACTATTCTTTTAGTCGCGGAGCCAGCTTATTTCAGGACACTTTCCCCTTTACAGTTTACTTTTGCCAAATTTACTCAGCAAGAACTTCGCTAGATTGGCTAGCCAATCTGAAATGTGTGCCTGCAGTAACCCAGTGTACCATACCCATAAATAATACAAATATACTTCATAATATGAATCAACTGATCAGATTAAGTACAACCACTACAATGGCAGAGTCCAACCCAGTACCTCTACCCCTATTACTAGTATTAGCCCTCAAACTGAGTTTCTACCTCATTCAAATCATCATTATCATGTTCATAGATGTACAGAAGTTAAACCGATCATGGCTTCTCTTCTCTTAGGATTAGGAAATAGGGATTTAAAAAAAACATAGCCGTTACTAGGCGTTAGGCTTTCAAAGTCCCATCTTTGTGTTTTGGTTTTATTTTTATTTCACAAGGGCTAACGTTACATTGCGCTCGCTTCGTTTGCCGATAGTTCGCGTGGCGTTTTGTTCTTGCCAAACACCGAACCAGCGGCGAACTATCCGGAACTACTAGGGGGTGAATACGTTTCTTGTTGTTGATTGGTCCATTAAAGTTTGTTTTCAAAACTTTTTTTGGCACCAATCAGACAAGAGCTTGTAATATTCTTCCGCAAACATTTTCTAAAAGTGTTTCTTAGGCCCCTTTTGGTGTAAGCGTTATTCGCGTGGCGACCGTTATCTAGAGAAACTCGACCCTGACATCAATCAATATACTCAAAGGGTACAATCCTCTGAAGGGGGTAGGAGTAGGGGTCCAGGGGCTGCCCAGGCCCTGGTGGGGTACAGGGCCAGGGGGGGTCATGGGGGCAGCGCCCCCCTGAAAATATAGAAAAATATGAAATTTAAGTGTATTTAAAGCCCTTTCCTGGAAGCATTTACACATGTATATTAATGGGTTAAAAAAAAGAAATGTTGCACCGTCCACTGTGTTCCGGAAGAGAGGGTTCCTATTGGTTGGTTAAGCTGACAATAATTTGAATGAAGAGGATGCAGTCAACTTATGAAGGCCTCTCCTGGGATAATAAGCTAAAACTATGCATGGAAGATGGATGATGGAATTAAACTTTTTCCTCTTTCCATTTTCTTTCTTTTTTATACTTTATTGAGGGGGGGTGGGGGGCAGAACCCCAGGAACATACATTTAAAAAGGCAAAAGCTCTTCAAATTTAACTTTTAAAGCACACAAAAATTACTTTTTTTTGCACTGTATTAGTGCTTTCTAATTCATACAAGCAGTCATTGCAAATTATGTCTTGATATTATCATCATGCAAATGTTGGTTGTGCTGCCATATGTATTTTCTGGGAAATTTACAATGTTAATTTTTTTTTTTTTTTTTTTTTATAAAAAGCACGGGTTTGCACTGCATCAGTGCTTTCTAGTTCCTAAAAACACTCACTGGACAGGTTTTGATGGTATATTGGAATATCATGCAAAGTTTACTTGTGTCACCAATTTTAGTTTTTGAGTAAATTACAAAAGATCTACTTGAAAGTTTTTGACCAAAAGGATCAGTTTTGAGTTTGCACTGGATCAGTTCTTTTTATTTCATAAAAAGCAGTCATAAAAAGCAGTCACTGGAAAGTCTGCAAAGTTTGGTTGTGCTATCGTTTGTAGGTCTAATTTCTGAGAAAATTGCAAAGTTAAAGTAAAACTAAACACACACGCGACTGGGCAGAGAAGTGGTGCATGGAGATTAACTGCAACAAAATGCAGGCAACTCTCTTCTCACTGTCTACCTCAAAGGAGCAAGTGACGCAGAAGCTGAAAGATGCCGTCATCCCCCAGGTGGAGAAGCCAAAGTTCCTCGGAGCCACCCTAGACACCCGCCTCACGTGGAAGCCACATCTTGAAGCAACAGCTGCAGGCACCACCAAGTAGCTCAGTCTGCTGAAAAAACTTGCGGGCACTACTTGGGGAGCTGACTCCTCAATCCTCAAGAGTGTCTACACAGGTTCCGTGCGCCCTATCATGGAATACGCTGCCAGCTCCTGGGTCACTGCCTCCGCCACCAACAAGAGCAAACTGGACAAAGTGCAGAACATTGAACTCAGAGCAATAGTTGGTGCCATGAAGACAACACCCATAACAGAGATGGAAAAGAGAGCAGACATCGAACCTCTGGAAACCAGACGCAAGTACAAGGTACTCACGCAGACAGAGAAGATTCGACGCCTCCCTGGTCATCCACTGCACAAAAAGCTGGCAGCGTTAACCAACCGACTGAAGAGGCAGAACTTGAACCACCTGTCCAGAGAACTGAGAAAGTCACAGGAAGACGACCTCAACGAAGACGTCTGCGCGGACAACCATCTCACTAACCGAGGCTGGAACGCAACGACTTTTGCAGCTCGCGTAGAGCTCGAGGTCCCAGGCCTGACACACCGACAGCAACAGTCCTCACCACAGGAAAAGGCTCTGATGCTGGCTATGCTGGATGAGCAGTACCCACAGAATGACTGGACGTCTACACAGATGGCTCGGCTGCCAATGCTGTCAAGAATGGGGGATGCGGCGTGTACGTCAAAACACCCACTAAACAGACATACTCCTCCTCCAGAGCCACTGGACGAAAGTGCTCAAACTTTAAGGCTGAGGTGCTGGCTCTCCAGACAGCAGTGGAATACATCAAGGACAACAGGCCTACCAAGACTGTAGTTTTGACAGACTCCAACTCCAAGGCAGCTCTTCAGTCACTGACTTCTGATGCCCCAGACAGGGAAATACAGAAATTACAGAAGAACCTGTTCTCCCTTCCTGAAGGATGCACTGTAGTCCTGCAGTGGATCCCTGCCCACTGCGGAATTCAAGGAAATGAGATGGCGGACCAACTGGCCAAGACTGTGAGCAAAAAAAACCAACAACCGTCTTCCTCCACTTACCAAGAAACCAAGACGCTGCTAAGAAACAGGCTGAAAGCAGAATGGAGGAGGACAAAGGGCGATTATGACCCAGTCGCCGACCCCATCAACCATCTCCAACGCAGCGGGCAGACTACCATCTTCAGACTGAGGACAGGCCACTGTGGCTTACGTGCCCACCTGAAGCGTATTGGTGTCACCCCATCAAGCTCCTGTGACTGTGGGGCGGAACAGACAGTTCACCATATCCTCCAGGACTGTCCCCTGTTGGCGGTGCGGAGGGAGCAGATCTGGCCACAGGAGGTGCCAACCACCAGCAAGCTGTGGGGAACGGCAGAAGACCTGCGCCGCACTGTCCAGTTTACAACCTCATGTGGACTGAGATCTTAGCACTGCCAGATTGATCGCAAGAGAGAGAGAGAGATTGTGGCCACGCACAGCAAAGATGATGATGATGAATCGGACCACACACAACTCTGGTCGGCATCATTGTGATCACTCGCCACCCGATTTCTCGTGGAAAAGTTCAAAGTTCTCACATGATCGTAGTCTCTGGCGATCATATCCTCTAAATTGACTCATTTAAAACCGAAATCACAATCACTGTCATAAAAAAATTCTTTCAAACAGTAAAAATAAAAGTCTAGAGAACTCTACACTCGGAAAAAAAACCCAAAAACATGGCCGCGATATTTTGTTTCCGAAGGCACAGTATGAAAACAAACAGCTTAAAAATACCATTTGAGAATAAGATCGCGCTGCCTCATGAAGTACAAACCGCGCCCAGCAGTGCCAAAACTGCGGCCAGTGACTACCCGCAAATATGTCTGCGAGTGCGAGTGCACGTGTGTTTTGTGTATGTGAGTGCGCATGTATTTGTGTGTGTGTGTGCGTGTGTGCGCGGGTGTTTGTACAAGTATATGTTTGTGTGTATGCGCGTTTCAGTGAGCATGCGTTTTCTGTGTGTTCGATTAAATGTGTGTGTGCATACATGTCTGTGTGCAAGAACGCGTTCACTCACGTGCGTGCTCGTACATGCGCGTGTGTTTATTATGCGTGTGTGTGCGTGTGTGTGCGTATGTCAGTGTTTCAATGTTGATTGTAAAGCGCTTTGTGCTCGATAAAAATCCCTATAACATAAGTGTCCGTCTATTATTATTATTATATCGTACACTCAGGTTTTTGCAATGAATTAAGCATCATATCCGTACATTATGTCATTATAAAATTTTAATTGGTCAAGCTGATTTAGCTGTTAGTATTACTATTAGTATTATGTGCTCTTTACTATAGAGCAAGATGGCAGTTGGTTCCATAAGGGATTTTTTAATATTAATATTCATACTTTTGAATATTATCCATACAACTTTGTTTCAAAAACTTTATTTCAAAATATAACTTGTCAGGGTGTTACCACTTTAAGAAAATTGCTGAGGGAGCATATGGCAAGAGGTTTTAACTTCCAGTTCCCATGTTCAAGAGTTTGAGAAACGTGTAACTTCTGTGACCTGACTTAGGAATGCAATGCGCCCATGCAAATTCTTTGCCAGATGTTTAGGTTACAAATGTTCCTAATATGGCAATATGAACTCAAACATTACAACATAATACAACACAGCTGATAATGTTTTCTTACTTTGAAATGAAATTCTTTTAAAATGCGCACTGTTGACAGTACAAGACGCTTTTTATCTGCTAGCTAGTACCCCTCAAGATGGCTATAACACAACACAAGTCACGTGATCGGGATTTGACATCCCCGGATGCAAAGCAGGAAGTTGAAGGTCAATGCATCTATGGGAGATAAGTCTGTGAGTTTAGGCCTACATGGGAAGCTGAGATAAAGACAATAATTCAAACGTGAGGGTTGATTATGAATTGTATTTTCTACAAACCAATTAGATAATACTTCAATTTTAAGTTATATTTCTTACAGAATGATAGTTTCTAAAATAGTGTGAGGATCAGATTCAAAAACAAAAAAGGAGTGGTGGGCAAAGCCAAAGTCTGAAAGTTGTTTTGCTGTCCCCCTCCCCAACACCACAGGCCTCCACCCATCTGATTTCCCCATACCCTTTCAACAGATTTCATTCTTAGTGTATAGTTCTCTTCGTTTCATGACATACATTTTCAAACCTGTTCGTAACCCTTACTGATGCAAGACAAAATTTAGATCTGGCTTGGTGCATGTCAGATTGACACTTAGTGCATGAATGCTCCTGCTTTCAGGATATCCTGAAGTTCAGGATTTTTTGGTCCAGGATGTCCTGAAGTTCAGGATTTGTTTATTGCCTGGAGCCAGAGTCGCGTGATTATGATAATTTGAGAAGATGCATTTTGCTGGTTATACAGCCGAGGTGATGTAGTTTAACAGTTCAAGTGAAAGTGCAACGAGAGCCTGTCGTTGCTGTTGTTTCGCTTCAGTTTCCAGGGTGCGTTGGGCGCGCCCCCCCCCCCCCCCCCAGGAACCCCCAGGAGGGGCGCTGTCCCTGCACTCCGCCGGGGCCTGGGTGGCCCCTGGACCCCTGCCTTGCACTAGTTGCAGGATTTTTGAAATTTCCCAGGAGCACCCATGCTAGTGAAAGTGACTTTAGTGAGTACAGTCGAACCCATTTATAAGAAAACCCGCTTATAAGAAAGCAATTTTTTCCCCTGGCCGAACTCCTTCTTTCTTATGTATTATCAAAACACGGATATAAGAAAACCGCTTATAAGAAAACTCGGTTATAAGGAAGCAAATTCGTTCTCCCATCCGCGATGTAAACTCGGATATAAGAAAATGATTTCATACAAGGGAGTTGGTTTGCAGTTCATTTTCTTATAAGCGAGTTTGATTTTCTTATAAGCGATTTTTAAAAAATTAGAGCATGAACTGAAAGGATGTTCCAAAAAGTGCAGTGTTCCAACAAAACAAACAAAAGAGGAAAATTTACGTCAGAGCAGCTACGTCACAGACACTCTAACCTTAATATAAAAATATACAGCCGAATCCGCTTATAAGAAACTCGCTTATAAGAAAACTTTCTTATAATGAAGCAAAAAAACATTTCCCTGCCAAACTTCTTCTTTCTTATCTATGATCAAAACTCGGATATAAGAAACTCGCTTATAAGAAAACTCGGTTATAAGCAAGCAAATTCCTTCTCCCGTCTGCAATGGAAACTTGGACATAAGAAAAGTATGTCATACAACAGAGTTGGTTTGCAGTTCATTTTTTTTATAAGCGAGCTCTATTTTCTTATAAGCGAATTACCATTGACAACATTTTCTTAAAGACCCACCAGATCACGTGTCAAAATCACGGGTTCCACATGTTTTCCCTCTTATAGCTGGTACGAAATCTTGTTTTGACCAGGTTTGACTCCCTTACGAATGCCCCCAAATTGAAAACAAAACATTTTAAAGAGCAGCCTCGAGGAAATTGAAGTCATTCCAAAAAGGGAAAGTTTACCTCATACCAGTTGCGTCACAGACAGTCTAAACAGTACAGGCACTTGATTGCAAGACTAATTGAGTTGTTTTTGTTCCTTTATTCTATACTTTCCTTCAGTATTCTGTGCAAAATAAATGTTGAGCAGACGAACAAAATATGAGTGCCTGTACTTTTGTGTTGGTGGTAGAGAGACTGTCCAGCCTTTTATTTTCAGCAGCAATGGCAGAGAGGAAAAGGCAATCCATTTCTTTAAGAAGATAAATTATACAAATAAGTGAATATGTGGACGAAAATCCACATAAACAAAAGCAAACGATTGATAAAAAGCTGCATAGGTGGACAGTAAATGGTAATAGTTCAGTACAAGATAGGTGAAGGGGTATGTATTTGATAACAGTAAAAAGAAAAAAAAAAGCTTGTTAGTTTGAGTGGTTGTAGGCACCTTTAAATCTTCTTCTTAGGAGACGATTTTGATTTTACGATGTAAGAAATGCATCAAATTAGGAAAAAGGATTTTCTCTTCGTTTTGTTTTTCTGTCCTTTTCTTTCTTTTCTCTTTTCCCTTTTCCCTTTTCCCCATTCAATTTGGTTATAAGGGAAAAAACTTCAAAATGTTTTCTTATGTCCGAGTTTCGGATGATAAGAAAACTTGGATATGATAATAAGCAAAAAATGACCTCCCTTTGATTTTCTTATAACCGAGTTTTGCTGTATTTTGATTTTATGATGTAAAACATGAGTCATAGGTCGCAAATTTCTTTATTGTCCATTGGCATTGTACAAAGGCAAATACAAAATTGTCTTCCACTGTGTAAAATGAGTTATACATCCAAATTAGAATATTGATTAAAAACAAGAAACAGAAATTTACATTTAAGCAAATATGTTACTCTCACACCACACCCACTCATTCATCTGCTCTCCGCTATCTTGCTCGCTCATGCAACTCGCACCATGTCTGCCTTCATTTTTATTTTTTATTTTCTGTTCCGTTCTTTCTTTTTTTCCTCCTTTGCTTTGCATTTTTTTCCTTTTTTTTCATGCACCAAATTAGGTAAAAGCATTTTCTCTTTGTTTTGTTTCTGCTTGTCTTTTATTTTATTTTTTTCCCATTCAAATCGGTTATAAGAAAATAAATTCAAAAAGTTTTTTTATATCCGATTATCGGACATAAGAAAACCCGGATATAAGAAAACAAAAAATTATCTCCTTTCGATTTCCTTATAACCGGGTTCCACTGTAGTTGGCTGGTTGTGATGGAACTGGGAATGTGCATTACTATACCTAATAAATTAAATAAGATAGAAGGAAGAAAGATCTGCTTGTGCTGGGTTAAGACCATAAAATCTTTCTGCTTCTGCAGGAAAGGGCCAGGCCCTACACCGAAACAAGCCTTTAAAAAAAAAAGCAGTATTAACTCGCCTTCAAAAAAAAGCAGTATTCACTCGTTTCTTACAGTTACAAGGAAATTATTTTTCATAGTTTTCTTAAACTTTTTGCTGTTTTCTATTCGAAATACACCCATAAACATGAGGGGAAAAACACTTATTTTCCAAAAAGATTATGTTTTTCAGAACGCACTCTTTGAGCATGCATTGTAGCAAACAGGACGGTTTGGGACCTTGCTTTTTAATAGTCACTAAGAAGTCATACCCCCAGTACCACCACCCCTATAGTCTATACCCTACAGTGTCAGGACTTGGTGGCATGGTCTGCCTTATTGTTCACTTCCCCCATACCCCTCCCTTCCCTCTCCCTTGAAACTCTCACAGTCTCCGCATACTTTCTAAGCTTTCTTTATATTTCTCTATAGACCGCAAAATACAAAGCTTCCAAGACCACCTGACTCTACAGGCAGACCTTAAGAAACTGGAAGATTGGGCTCGAAAGTGGGGCATGCGATTTAACGCACAGAAGTGCTACATGCTTTCCTCCAGAAACACTTCGTCCTACCTCTACAGCTTGAACGGCGTCTTCCTGAAACAAGTCAATGAGACCCCTTACCTTGGAGTTCAGATTTCAAGCGACCTGAAGTGGTCTTCCCACATCTCGAGCATATGCCGTAAAACTGGATCGACCCTAGGATTCCTCCGCCGGAATCTCCGGAATTGTCCTAGAGGATGCAGACGCCTGGTGTACATGGCATTGGTCCGATCCAGACTGGAGTACAGTGCGACAGTGTGGGATCCGTACCAGAAACAGGACATTGAAAGGTTGGAGAGAGTTCAGCGCCAAGCAGCACACTTTGTAGCCAGGGACTACAAGTCCATGAAACCAAGCTGCGTGAGTGGCATGCTCAGGACACTAGACCTGCCTCCCCTGGAGGAAAGACGCAGACACCAACGCCTCAGCCTCTTCTATAAGATTGCTGAGGGCCTTGTTCCAGCTCTCCCAGCAGACAAGTTCCTTACCCCGGTCTCCACTAATCGTCGCAGAATCAAGCTAACCAGATTTAAGGGGTTCCAAACCACTAACATCTTGGAAAAACAGGCCGTAAACCATTCCCGTGGATTTTGTGTCCCAGAAGGGAGAACGGAGCAGTATCGTAGCTCCTTCTTCATCAGGACTGCCACGGAGTGGAACCAACTGAGTGAGGCTACTGTCACCGCAGGCTCCGTCAGCGCATTCACATCAGCGCTGACCAGATCACCATCTGAGCCTGCGTCCACTGACCACTAGATCATTAGGGTTGGGGTTTTTTGGGGGGGTTTCTTGCTTGCTTCTGGAAGTGGGGCCTGGGCCCTTCCGGCTGAACTGGGGGGTTTAATGGTCTTAAGCCCAGGGTAAGCAGTAGGTCTTTCTCCTTTCTATCTTTTTCTTTTAATTCTAATAGGGAATGCGCTCTCCTAGTTCCGTCGCGTCTATCGTCAGAAGTGGCGTCTGCGACGTATAAATCCAGATCCAGATCCATGCTGTTGATTCTTCCCACATGGCTGAACATATATAAGAAAAACAACGGGGTCATTTGTTGCCATGCACGTTGATGAGCATGCATGGAAGTGAAATGTTTCATCACTCCAAAGTTCAATGACCTATGGAGCTTTTCAAATTTCGACAAATGAAGACTAACACTTGTCTCAAAATATAGATTGAAAATGTATTCAAATATTATTTGCATATAAACTATTCAGTCAATAATGACTGAAATTATATCTCAATTATGAAATAAAAAAATTCACTCTTTTATTTGGGAAACACTATGAAAACCACATAATTATGTGAGCAACGTGAAACTGCTATCTTCTTCTTTTGCGTTCCCAGGTCATATGGCCATAATGGGTAAGGTACGTATGTGTCCTGTTTTCAGTGTTCACTGGTCTCCCCGCTGCGTACAGCCGACATTCTAATTTCGGAGGAGCTCAGAGTCAGAGTCAAAGGGAAAAAATTATTTGGAAGATTTTTTTTTTAATAAGCAGGAAGATAAGTCAGAAAGATAGTAGATAATGGAAAGCAAAGGGAAAAGGCAGAGTCAAAGAGAGTGGCAGATTAGAGGAAGTTACAAGCACAGAAGGTGGGGGGGAGAGTGGCAGATTAGAGGAAGTTACAAGCACAGAACTTCCAGAAAGTGGGGGAACTATTTTTACGAAAGACTCCCCAGTATCCCCACGAGGAGGCTATCAAAATAAAGACAAATCAAGTGACTATCGCTAAAAAAATATCCATTTCATGCTTCTGGGGATCTTATCTTCAATTTACGTGTACATATTATAAAATGGGTTAAGTGATCAGCGGGAGTAGGTTCATGATCATGATCACATCTGTCAGCAGCACTAATAAAAACGTGTTGGTGGAGCCTGCACAGTAATAGTGGCCTCAATCAGCTTGTTTCTCTCATTCAGTCGTTTGCAGTCCTGATGAAGAAAGAGTTAACTGGTATTGCTCCGTTCTCCATTCAGAACACAAATCTATGGGGGCAAATGTTAAGAAAGGCTCCCTCCTCTGCCCCCTTCCATTCATTTCAGGCTGTTCCGTCGACTGCTATCGCATTCTCAGATTACCGCTGACACTAAACTGACCCTAAGCATATCCCTAACCCTATTCCTAACCCTAACCCTAACCTGAAACCGCTGTTGCATTCCTTTAGCCTAGTTTAGGGCTAGGGATAGCTTTAAGGTCAATTTAGTGTCAAATACACAAATAATAAAAGTTGATGGTACGTTATGATCTGCACGTAAATTCAGAATACAGTAATCTGAGAATGAGATAGTCGACGGAACAGCCTGAAATGAATGGAAGGGGGCAGAGGATGGGAGTTTTTCTTAACATTTGCCTCTATGTGAGTGGTTGATGGGCAGTGTCGTTCCATGATGTTTGCGCTCTGAAACCTCTTGAATCTGCTTGGATTAATCTAGCGGTGATTTGTGCGTTTTGGAGTTAGAATTTTTTGCTCTGGAAGAGCTGGAATGAAACCCTTGTCTATCTTATATTAGTTGTTATAAATTGGGGAGAAGCAGGATGTGTAATGGCATGGTGGATTTTCCGTCCTGGACAGCATTGTCAAGGTCATCAGTACTTTGTACCATATGTGGCATTGAGCCAATCTGCCAGCCTACCAAATTTGGGGTCTGTAATTGCAAAAATGTTCGAGAAAACAATTGCATGGATGCAACCTTGCCTCGGATACGAGGCGGCACCTGTTTTTCAAAATTTTGACCACCCCCAAAAAAAGATTAGAAGTTCAACTTCAAGGGGAAAAAAGTGTTGAATTCTCACTGTACAAGCCTGGAGTAAGCTTCAAATTGAGTATGATTTTGCTTTTTCTTCAGCTTCAGGGGGGGGGGGGGGGGGGGGGGGGGGGGGGCGTTGCCCACTGACCTGTGCGTTGCCCAAGGACCCTGTACCCTGCCAGGGCCCTTGGCGGCCCCAGGACCCCTGCCTTGCCTGTTTTTCGATTTTCTCCAGTTGCATCCATGCAATTGCATGGGTCAAAGGTCAAGGTCACCAAGTTTCAAAATGTTGCCCACTTAATCCGTTGAATGATGCTGATCAAGAATATGCATGGTTATGGGGGTGTATTATGACCCTGAGCCAATCTATCAGTTTGACAACTTTGGGGTATGTAACCTCAAGAATATGAACGACACAGCTTAAAGTACAAGTTGATATGTTCAAGGTCAAAGGCAATGATGTACCGAGGATCGAAAAGTGATAGGACAAACTGACTCCCATGCACAAACTGACTCCCAGGTCAGTTTGTCTTGGCTCTTGCAGAAATCAGTAAGACAGGGTGCCAGTGTTATAAAAAATGATCAGACATTTGTCCTGACAGGGTATAACACAATAGTACAGTTTCAATTTAATAGGTCAGTGGCCTATGACAGGGGCCTTGGGACATCACTGGTCAAAGGTCAAGGTCGGGTAATTGGTACCCAATATTCCCAATAATCATAAGCCAGTAAGCCTACACACTAAGTTTGGAGACTGTAGCTCCAAAGATGTAAAGATACATTTTTTTAATATCAAACTTTGAGGTCAGCAAGGTTATGAAAATCAGGAGTATAGATGAACTTTAAAGAATGTGATATTAGTTACATTAACCTATTAACTTTGATGAAAATCTGTCCAATAGTTTTTGAGAAAATCTATACACACACTCACAGACCCAAAAACATTACGCCTTCCAGAATATGTCTGGCGGGGTAATAACTCTTATCCTAATCTCAGCCAGATATTTTGAGTCATTACAGCACATTGCATTCATTATTAATATCAATGCAAAGCTTATTCTTTGTGCTAGTGAGTTGATAACTAAGGTTAGCTTGTGTGGTGTGGAAGATTGTGCAGCTATAGAAAAATGTAAAGAAGATTTGGGGGAAAACATATTGCGAATTTGGTGTCCAAAGCATTTGGTGGTATTCAAACTCAAAGTTATATTTCATTTAAGCCTTTCACAAATCCTAGATCAGTAGAGTATCTGTTGCACTGATTTCCATCCAAATTTTGCCTTGGTTTAATACATCATGGTTTGTTGATAACTTGATCAATTAATGGGGTTTTCCATCCATCACGTTGCATAGAAGTATTCTTTACCAACAAAAAATAAAACAATTAAATAAAAATCATAATACATTTTTTTTAAATATTCTTTATACTTGTTTTATAGAATTTTATTTTTGTCACTGAAATAAATCTAAAAAATCTTATCTGTTACAGGAAACTTCGATTGACAGTGCTTGAACTCAACTACGCAAGCTGCCGTCATAAATTAAACATGGGCCAGTTGACGTCCAGACAAGAGCTGATCAACAACGAGTTATCCGACCCTGCTGCTCGGGACTGGCTTTGTGTCAGCCTGGCTCTTCGAGACGCCACCAAAGCTCTGGCCGCAAGCATGCATGTGTGGATAAAGCGCATTCACCACCAGATCAAACGCACCAACCGCCACCTTGAAGCCTGCCAACAGAACTGCAGTCAAATATGCTCCGACCAGCAGTCTTGGTGTCCCACATGCAAGGCGTGGCAGAGGGAGATCCTTGCCCTCTGCAAACCTCACTACGAAGACAGGATTGTGTGGTCGCGGTTCCGTTCCGCTGACTGGCCAACCAACCCGTACGAAGTCGCTCGAGTCTTCATCTCTCGAGCGCACCGTTTCTATTACAAGTCAAACGAATTCCATGAAGACATCCGTTTCACTCTTTCTCTGCTCGAAAACTGCTCGTCCGTCGACGTTCCCAGTTCTCTCATTCAGAAGGCTTGGGTGCTGAGGAACAGTTTCCGGAGGAGAGGCCGCATGCGAGCCAAGAAGCGAGACATGCAGCAGACGCTGTTTGTGCTGATCAGCCTCCTGGAGGTGCCGCAGATAGCCGAGCATGAAGCCGTGGGGCCTGTGCTACTGAAACTCAGAGCTCTGCAGAACACCACAGACGCCAGAAATGGTTGTACGATTTTATAGGGAGGAAACGTTTGAGAGGCAAGAATGCGAAATGAGATACTTTTTACGTGGGTTTTTTTTTGGGGGGGTACATATTGGTTTGTTTTTTGTGGGGGTAGGGGGTTGGATGTATCCCTAGGGATTTGAATCAGACCGATATCAAATGTAGTGATTTTTGTTGAAGATTCATAATATACCTTGAATCATAATCATGGATGAAAGGGTTTCAGATAAATTTAAGTTGACAGTTGTGAAAATTGGTTTGGCTGACAGATCTATTCATTATGACTGTTTTGATTTACTGTGGAAAACAAAATCCTGTCGTGAAGCGAAGCTGGTTATGTTTTCAGTTGGTTTAAACAAATCTTTAATATTTCCAAACAACACATATTACAGAAAGCAAAAGAGAGCATCAACAATCTAGCGCTTATGTTTTCAGTTGATGTTTGTGCTTGGCTGGCTGACTATGTATGTATGTTAACATAATAACTTTTGAACGGAGAGACTTCGGAGGTGCAAATTTTGCATGCACATAGGTAATTAGGATATATAAATGGCAAGTGTTATAACTGTGTATATCCTTGTTATCCTATCATGCAGTCTGCGTTGCATTGTGCAGTCATAGATTTTTAAGCATTCATTATGAGGAATAATATGTACTACTAGGCAGTTGTGTTTTTTATCAACTGCTTTTACTCTTTCCAGCATTATTTAGCAGGCCTAATACTGTAGTATTTAGCATGGGAGTTTACTGGGATATTTGCGCAACTTTGAAATTATTTAGCCATATTGGCATATAATGCAGTGATTTTTTACGCACAAACTTCTTAGGTAAGACAAAATTAAGCTACTGTGACTGTTGTGAGATTTGCAGACCTGTTTACTCTACTCTTTTCGAGTAGTATTCTACTCAATTTGGATCTCTACTACTCTTCAAAATTGAAAACAATGCTAGATTCTACTCATTTTCACTGAACATTGTTTGATGGTTTAATGAATAAAACTACACATTTCACACCAAAACTACTCATTTCAGCTATCCAGACCACTCAAGACTTGTGTAGGGGGTAAACAGGTGTGGATTTGGTACAGTAACATTACGGTAGCTAAGATCTACATAGCTGTCATGTTGTTTTCAAGTTTGCTCTTTGATCCCACAGTGGGGGGTTTTGCATGTATGTGTGCATGGGTGTTACTCTTTCATTTTTACACTGATTTCAGTATTTTTAATTTTACCAGAAACTGAACTTCAGGTTTTTTTAATTCATCAAAAATAAATTTAAAAAATTGACCACAACTGATTTGGGGCGTTTTGAACTTGGTTGTTCTATCTTGGAAGTTTACCAAGGCAATGTAATAATTTTACATGGCTTCAGACTCAACTGTCTCTGTCTATCATTTTAACAGTCTGTCTGTCTCGTTATCTCTCTCTCTTAACTTGCCCCCCTGAATCATCAGACGGGGCTCTGCCCCTGTACCCTGCCGGGGCCATGGGTCCCTGGATCCCTGCCTTTCAGGGTTTTTTTATTTTGGGGAGTTGCACCCATGCACTGTGTGTGTGTGAAGTATGTGTTGTGTGTGTGTGTATGTGAAGGGGGCGGGGCAGACTATTTGTTTCATACATATGTGCCTTACAATGATTTGACATGTCGGTGAGTGTGATTGAGTGACAGGCATGTGTAAACCGAGGCAGCAGACAGTTCACATGGACCAGGCCTTTGACAGTCAAAACTGAAAGCCATTTGTATCTATCCTGTGTGTTTTTTTCTGTAATTGTGTGCTTTGTCTTAGTACTTACTGATTGGATTATTAAATATTTTTAAGGTACTCTTCTCAGGCTTTGGATAAAATGATGCGTTGGTGTGACAATAGCTTTTTTTTTTAATTAAAAGGAATGACTGAAAAACTGTTACAATACTAACTTTAGCATAATTCTTCTTCTGCGTTCCCAGGGCATAATGGGTAAGGTACGTATGTGTCTGGTTTTCAATTTTCTCTGGTCTCCCTGCTGCGTACAGCCGACACATTCCGATTTCGGAGGAGCTCAAAGGAAAAAACTGTTTGGAAGATCTTTTTTAAAGGCAGGAGAATGGGCCAATAAGTCAGAAAGATAGATGACAGAAAGCAAAGGGAAAAGGCAGAGTCAAAGAGAGTGGCAGATAATGAGATTAGATGAAGTTACAAGCACAGAACTTCAAGAAGGTGGGGTAACTATTTTTACGAAAGACCCCCCGGTATCCCCACGGGGAGAGACTCATGGACGGGGCAGGATCGTCCAGCTCCCCGTATGGAGGCATGAGGCATACACCCACTGCCCCGTAGAATAATTCAAATTATGTTTCTGGAACACTGACCTGTCTTATTGTTGAGCACAGGGCTTGCTAGCTTAAGGCCTTCGCACACTAGCATCAGGCGTCAATTGTTTCTCAGAGCAACGCCTTGACGCGTTGACGCCTGCATCACAGCACACATTGTAGCGAGGCAGTGGTGTTCTCACACACGACTCTTGTCGCTTCGCCTCTTGTCGCGCGAACTTCCTTATTTGGAAAGCAAGGAAAGTACTCTAGCGTCAAACCTCCTCCTAGAAACAACAGTATTTCCTTGAGGCAGAGTTAGCCTCAGCCTATTAAAATGTGAGTGTGTGTGCACGCCAGTCAGTTGTTGGTGTCGTACTCTGGCTAAAAGACTCCAGGGATCATCCCAACAGCCGAAGCACTTGAACACTACGGTACAAATGCACCAGCTAGGGATGAGAACATTTTAAATTACGTGTGTGACCATTTTTGATTACCCCTCCATGTGGGCAGTCACACTATGACTTCATAGGAATTTGGATACTGATGATATGCCAGGAGCTTGTCATGGCTAAAGACAGTCCTCGCATAACTATGCAGAGCATATAGCAACATTTTTATGTAGCCTTGGTGTTCTAGCCTATGTCAATTGATCTGACACAGCCTTAAGCCAAGGCGGCGCCAGTCAGTAATTTTTTGTCCGACTATGGCTTCCAGATAGCAGAAACATGGCCATAATAGGTAAGGTACATATATGTCCGTTTTTCAGTTTTCACTAGTCTCCCAGCTGCGCACAGCCGGCACATTCCGATTTCGGAGGAACTCAAAGGAGAAAAATTATTTGTAAGATTTTTTTTTAAGGCAGGAGAATGGGCCAATAAGTCAGAAAGATAGTGCAGTCACAGAGAGTGGCAGATAAGAGGAAGTTACAAGCACAGAACTTCAAGAAGGTGGGGGAACTCTTTTGATGAAAGACACCCCCCCCCCCCCCCCCCCCGGTATCCCCATGGGGAGAGACTCGTGGAGGGGGCGGGGTCGTCCTATTCCCCGTATGGATGCACGAGGCATCCACCCACTGCCCCACTAATACCATATAATTTGAAGTGCTTTATAGTCCGTAAGATACTGTCATCGGAACTTTCGAATTTCACTATTGAAAGATATCTCAAACAGTTAATGCTCTTCAAGATTTATAGCGAGAGAAAAAAAAGTTAAGAAAACCTTGGCACATTTGCATACTTAGTCAAACACAAGTCAGCAAGGGATTGATTATGCTGTCAATAAAGGGGGGTTTCCAGTGGGGTTTTATTTTTTAAAAGTTTATGCTTACCTAAAAAAAACATCATGCATCAACGATACATTGTCTAAGAGAGAGAGATTCTTATTGTTTGTGGGGGGGTTTCATTTTTAAGGCAGCTGAGGAGGGTTTCTGTGCAACTAGGATCCCTCCCCCCCACCTCTCCTCCATCTGATCCGCCCTCTGAAAATAGTTATTTAAGAAAGACACTAAATTATATGAATTATATTACGAAACTCCTGGAGTGACACTTTTTCACTACACATATTTTTCTGACTATAAGGCGATACTTTTTTTTCCCAGACTGAGACCCCTGCGCCTTATAATATGACTACTAAAATAGTAAGAACATATAATAACAGAATCTGAATTTTGTGTAATGTTTGGGGGGTGCGCCTTATAGTCCGAAAAATACGATAATTTGCTTTTAAATCCATCTGCTACTTCTTCTTCTTCTTTCATTGAACAACTGCCATCATCTTTTTGATGGTTCTCTTGCTATGCACATGTGCTAGGCTATCTTTGAACTAATCAGTTTCTTTGTAATGTTAAAATCTGATTCACCGGGAGTATGTTGATATGGCTTGCCATTTGGTAAATCTGTCACCAGTGTCTGCATCTGAGTACCCAAGGAATTATTCTGCCAAATTCCATTAAGATTGGTTGAGTTGTTAAAGCACTGTGACATGGTACATGTTTTTCAATTCAATTCAATCATTTTATTTGTTCACACACAGACACACATCCATCCATTCAGTATGATGCACATAGGCACAGGCCCTCGTTCCCATTCCAATGTACTCCAGGTTTTTTAAGAACGAAAAAAAAGGGGGGAGGTGGATTTAAAATTAAAAAAATGCATCCCCGGCGGGATTCGAACCCGCGACCTCTGGATTAGAAGTCCAGCGCGCTATCCACTGCGCTACGGGGACATCCAGGGTGTGGGCACGCTACTACTTCTATACCCCTATGGTGCCTTCAATCCCTTCATTGTGAAGTTTATTATCTTTATTTCTAGTATCCGTGCCCAAAACAGACAATGTAATAAGAAACTCCATATTCTTCTTGCTAATCAATATCCAGTTTGGTCCAGAACTTGCAGGCCTACTACTACTAGGACCAGAGCACAGGGGGAACAAGTCTAAAGTGCGTGCCTCACATTTACGCGCCAAATTTTGTCTGTCAAAAAAAAGGGCCCTCAAAACACTGGAACAGAGTGAAACGCATTTGTCTGTCAGTCATTCTCTCTCTGTATCGTGTTTCTCTCTTTTGTAGATCAATGTCTGTCAGTCATTTTCTCTCTTTTGTAGATCAATGTCTGTCAGTCATTCTCTCTCTCTGCATCGCTGTTTCTCTCTTTTGTAGATGAATGTCTGTCTGACTTTTGTTCTCCTTTGTCTCTCTGACTGTCTTGTCTGTGTGGCATCTCAGGGCCGGATCTAGGGGTGGGTACTGTCTTGCAGCATCTCAGGGCCCCCCCCCACACCCCACCCCCGGGCTGTCAAACCCACCAGAATGCAACTGAGGACAAAGGAGATGCTCTTGGTCAGGTAGTTAGGACATTAGGCCTCGCGGCCTCTTCACTGTCCTGTCATTTTTGTTTGAACTTTTGCACAGCTGAGAGGTTGTTGTATTTTGTTTTCGGCAAATCTGCCTTTTAGTCATGCTCGTATTGTAGTTTTGATATGTTGGTGTATCCACCAAGGAGGTTTTTGAATTGTGTTAGATTCTGTGCTCGTTTAATATGTGCAGGAAGAGTATTCCAAAACTTTGTTACTCTGTTAGAAAAGAACTTTTTTCTAATATTAGTTCGGCTATACTGGGTTAGTATTTTTAAATCACTGTTACGGGTTCTTGAGTCAGTTGTTAGCTGGAACAAAAATTTATTAGTATTGTTATCACTGTGAAAAATGTTGTATGTATTTATCAGATCCCCACGAATTCTTCTGCAATAAGGTGATAATGTTTGATTGTCTTTTGTGTGTTATGACTGCAAGCTAAGCAAGGTGCAAAACTGATAAAACGCTCTTAAGAAGTTCTGTTCTGAGCTCACAGGAGATGCCACAAAACAGTTTTAAAATGTTGAAAACCCCCACCTTTGCCCCTGGACACCACCGGGGCCGAGGCGGCCCCTGGACCCCGGCCTAAAAAAAAGTCACCCACCCTTCAAAAGTCTGTGATCCAGCCCTGCATCTGTCTCCGTATGTCTGTCTACTGTCTTTGTCTCTCGCCTACTTGTCCATATCTGTCTTTCAGTCTTTATTTCCTGTATGCCTCTCTCTCTTGATCTATCTTTCCCCATATGCCTGTCTGTTGTCTATCTATCTGTTGTATCTCTCTCCTCTACCTGTATCTCTCTCTTTGTCTGTATCTCTCTCGTTCTCATCTGTTTCTGTTTATCTGCTTGAGAGGCCGCGAGGCCTAGTCGTTTGACCTGACCTGTTTCTATCTGTGTGTGTTTTCTGTCTTGTCTGTCTCTTGTCATATGACTGTCTGTTATTCAAGTTATCTCTCTCTCTCTCTCTCTCTCTCTCTCTCTCTCTCTCTCTCTCTCTCTCTCTCTCTCTCTCTCTCTCTCTCTCTCTCTCTCTCTCTCTCTCTCTCTCTCTCTCTCTCTCTCTCTCTCTCTCTCTCTCTCTCTCTCTCTCTCTCTCTCTCTCTCTCTCTCTCTCTCTCTCTCTCTCTAAAACAAAAATGTGATTTAAACATCGTCCGCAATGTTCTTAAAATCAAAGTACCTCTTCCAAGAGTTGATCTCTTCAAGACTAGTCTGTTGTATTCGGGAGGTTGTTTGTGGAATACGATTTTAGCTTCTTTTAATGTTCATTCAAGTCTCAATGTTTTCAAGAAAAACTACCATAAGCACCTTATGATCAAACATATAAACAACATCACATATTAATCTCTTATGTAGCTTCTGTTTTAAACGTTTATTCATGACATGGTTAATTTGTACATAAATCTTGTTTCTAAACATGAGGTTTTTGTTGTTGCTTGTTTTTTGTTCACTTTAAGGGGGGGGGGGGGGGGGGGGAGAAGGAGGAAGAAAGTAATTCCTTGTCTTTTGATGATGTCATACTCATTACATTTGTTTAGATTGTTTTTTTTTTTTTTTCCCCCTTCCTCCACAATGTATTTCCTGATTCTTGTGAATTCAATTTATATTAGTTCATATGATTACTGTGCTGTGTGCGAGGTTGGTGGTGGGTGGGGGGAGGGTGGATGGGTGTATGAATGTGTAGTTGTTGGGTTTTGTTGTTTTTTGTTTTTTTCCCCTTGTTGCTTTTGTTCATTAAAACCCTTTCGCTGCCCCACGACGTCCTCTATAGCGCTTCAGTACTTGCCACCGACGTATATATACGTCGCCGCTAAGCAGCGATATTGCCGTGTTCAAAAATCGCGCGGCAAGCCGGCGGCGCATGCGCAAGTAGTAGGCGGCATTGAAGGGGTTTGAAGTTTAATCATGCTTTTCTTCTTTTGTTTCGAGGGCAAGATGTAAACAAGCCCATTGTGTGCTTATTCTTTTCCCTCAATAAACAAATGTTTCTCTTGTCTATCAGCCTTAATCGTCCTCATCTGTCTGTGTCTCTCTCTGTGGTTTGTCTGTCTGCCTGTCTACTTCTGCCTGTTTGTCTCTGTCTCATTGTCTTTATCTGTCAATCTTCAGTCTCTTTTGTCAGTTCTCTGCCTCTGTCTCTGTCCATCTATCTCTGCCTCTGTTTCCATTTGTCTTTGTCCGTCTCTTTTTCCCTCTCTGTTGTCTGTCTTTCTGTTTTCCTTTGTCTCTGTCTCTCTGCATCTCTCTCATTAGTCTCTAATATCTTGTATTTCCCCCCCTTTTTTTGGTTTGATTTAACAATTTCCCCTTCCCACTGTTCCCTTTCACATGGGCAGATGGCCCGGTTCATTAAAACGTTGTTCTTTGTTCTTGTTCATTTTGTCTCTCTCTTCTCTGTATCTGCCTCTTTTTCTTACCTGCATGGGTACAACATTAACAACAAGGGCGTCGCCGAGCGGCAGACATGTCCGTCACCAGCAATGCCACGCACTTGCGACACCCCGTAGAGTGTCACATCCTGACACAAAATTGGAAGGGATTCTGTCTTCTAGTTCACGAGATACAGCTTGAAGAAGAAACATATAGCGCAAAGAAGGAAATTTCGGTTTTCAAGGTCACACTTGAAGGTCAAGGTCAGCATGGTGATCATTTATGCTCGGATGTTTTCTTCTCTAGGGTATACAGTACCACACACAATCTGAAGCGCTTCTGTCAAGTACCAATGTGGAAAATATGGCTTAAAACCCAATGTGTAGACCCCTACCACTTTCAAGGCCTACTGATCGCCCGGACCGTGACCTTGACCTTGATCGGTATGCCACCATCAGAACGGGCATAAGCCAAAGTACCTTCATGCCAAATTTGAAGACTCTAACACTAACGGTGTGGGCTTTATGGCCCCTAAAAGATTTTTTGACATTGAGTATGAGGTTAATGCGTGCGCGTGTGTGTATGTGGAGTAGGGGGGCGGGGGTGGGTGGATTGAAGGGAGGTGGGAGTTAGTGTGTTGTGTTATGATTATATGCAATGCCATTCTCTAATGTATTCATTTTCATAGAGATGTATGGTGAGGATACGTGAACCCAGTCTGTTAGCTTAGCAAGATTATGCGCTATATAAGCATTATTAATTATTATTATTATTTACCACTCGTTGCAGCTGAAGGACTGCATGCCCTAGGTTTGCTCTGTTTAAAAAGTGAAATATAACATGAAAATAGAATGCTCCAGCATTCAAGAATACCAGACAAAGTTCGTGTTTGTGCGACCAGGAACAAATGGCTGACCAGGCATGCAGTTCCTTCATGGATATGGTGTTTTTTGGCTTTCTCTCTCACAACAATCTGCTTCTCATGGATTCCTTTGCTGCACACCACAGTTTATCCGTGTGTATGTGTGTGAGAGAGAGTGTATGTGTGCGTGCGCGCACACAAACGAAAATCTGTTTAACATCCTCCGGTCTGGAACAGACACACATGCATGGGTGCTCCTGGGAAATTTCCACAGGGGCTGCCTCCTTGCAGGAGCAGCACACACTCACATTTAATTTACTGCTTTTTTCACCCCTCAAGACTAGTACAAGTGCTACATTCCTATGAATATAGCAAATGCTTATATAGGCCCTTTTTATTGTACAAGTTTGTGTGTGTGTGTAAGAAAATCGTTGCTTCTCAAATTCTCATAATCCGGCGATGCCGGCTCTAGGCAATTTAAAAATCCTGCAATTCAGGACATCCTGAAAGAAGGAGCATCCATGCATACGGGACATTAATAGATAAAGATGTGGGAACGATCTTGGAGGCAATGCCCGGAGGCAGTGCAACACCAGTAAAGTCCCAAATTTTTAACAATAACAGATGTGTAAACCGTAGCTACATACACACTTTTGCTTGCTTTTTATGCGTGCATGCTGAAAGAATAATTTGTATTTCATACCAATTGTTCCCCCGAAGACAGTGACAAGACACAACTCTTTGACATGATGTGGATTTATTCCCAAAGCTGTCAATTTACAATAAATCATTCTACACAGTCAATACAATACACAAAGAAGAAGACAAAACACTACATAAAAATGAACATTTTGAGACAAATGTATCAGTGAACCAGTCATAAAAACAATGACACAAACAAAAGTTTAAAAAAACAGTAAACCAGCCAAAAGAATAATAACAATCTAATAATATTAATCAAGTACCACCAATTTATTAAAAGACATGCTTTACATATTTTAGAATGATCGATAAATTCAATGTTCACTATCATTCCATCCAAAACACAACATAACCATAAAGTAGGAAGTAAGCAGTGCCAAAACTAAAGTTGCGTGCTAAGAATTTTCACTGCAATGAAATATTTCTTCCAAAGAAGCCCCCCCAATAACAAAAACCATAAACAAAGCATACAGAAATGCATGACATGGTATTGGTTGCATCATTTCGGACTTAAGAGGAAAACAAACAAAAGCAAAAACACACACAAAAAGTGCTGTAAGTGGTAATCTTACCTTCATGACTGTATAAAAGAAACCACGTCACGCAGCCTTCTTCTGATCAGCATGTCAAACAAACCACTTTAACCCCTTCACTGCCCACGATGTATATATACGTCGCCGCTAAGAAGCGATATTGCCGCGTTCAAAAATCGTGCGGCAAACCGGCGGCGCATGCGCAAGTAGCAGCAAAGCGGTTAAAAAAGAAAGAAAAGTCCAACAGAATATGCACAAGTATGTCCAGTCAAAACATAAAACTTCCCAACAACAAAACTAAACAAACTGAAGTACAGAAATGACCCACGGTCTCAACATAAACGTTACCAAGTTTGAATAAATTCCATCAATTTTTTTATAACAAACTCACAAACAAGAAGACCCACACATTATTAAACTCCATAGTTTCTCACGCATATCGGTCAACGCCATAAAACATTCTTGGTAAGGAGACAGACACAGTTTCAAGAATCCTCATCAACAAAGACCCCACCCGATGCCAAAACAACAGATTCAGATTGTCCGACAACCAAACAGCATTGTTGTTATGGAGTTGAAGAAATGATCAAATGTACAACCAAAAAATGTTAAACGTTGCTTGCTCCTGGAATCAACAGAAGGCACACTCCGCAGTCAAGAGCCACTCAATTGCTCATGACGTAAAACATATAACATTGGCAGAATTTGATCTATGCTGCACGCTACGGATATCTTCTATTATGCTACTATCAGTATCACCCCTCAAACGGTAGAAACATTACACTATAAAAACATGACCAGAAGAAAGTGAAATTTCCTGATCCAAGAAATGAACTTTAATGAAGTGGCTGTTGGAAGTGGGCTTCATCTGAATGGGATGAACATGCTACATTGGCTTGTGGATTTGAGTGGCACCTGGGGCATGATTGTTTTGTTCGTGCTTCCATCAGCCACTCAGTCAACCCCCCCCCCCCCCTTTCCTCAGTGGATTTACACTTAACTCAAGAACAGCCCTGCTGGCTTTAAAATTTCCTGAAATCAGGACATTTCCTGAAAAATCTCATGTCTGAAAAAAGCAATGCATGAACAGACACACCAATATTTTATATATTAAAATAAAAAGTGGGAGCTTATCCAACAGAAATGGAATTCTAATTTTTGTTACTCAGGAAACCACAGTAAAGAAGACTTTAATGTTTCTTCCTACAAACAGCATGCACATTTCACCATGCCACTTTCACAGTAAACAGGCGAGCAACACGACAAACACAAAGAACATACAACTGGCAAAAACTCTTAGCACCTCAAGCAAGCAAAATCGTTCACTCTTAGGTTCTGTGCACACTACAAGCGGAAACCTCATGCGCTTCTCTGTAAATAAGGGGAAAACAGTCAGAAATAAGTGGATGGGATAAGTGGATGGGATAAGTGGATGGGATAAGTGGATGGGATAAGTGGATGGGAAAACATGGGATGGGATAAGTGGATGGGATAAGTGGATGGGAAAACAGTATGGGATAAGTGGATGGGATAAGTGGATAAGCGGATGGGATAAGTGGATGGGATAAGTGGATGGGATAAGCGCATGCGATTATTTTTCTAACTTTCTGTTACTTATTTGCGGATAAGCGCATGAGGTTGTCGCATGTAATGAGCACAAGGCTTTACTCTTTCTCAATGTCAGACATGATTCTCATAAGATACACATAATAGGGTTTTCATTGTACACGATTATAACATGAACACCCGTATTCTGATACAGAAAAAAGAACAGATAACAAAAAAGGTTTGGATTAATTGATATTACACACTTAACTATAATAGGGCATTTGCTACATGAGGACGACCTTGAAATTCACTTAGCTGAATTGTAGAGAGTTGAATTAGAAAGGTCAGCGTAACTCGGGCAGAACGAGTGCGGGCAAATTAGTAGTCTAGCATAGAGAACACTCGTGGAAAATGCCCTATTGGATCAGAACAGAAATCAAACAGCTTTAATGTTGAAAGCATTGAAGCTAAACAAGCAGGACACAACGCAAAAGTAAAATGCACTCACACGACTGAAGGGCGAAAATGGCAAGGAATTATAGTGAACGAACAATTTCTATTCAAAATTGGCACTTCACATTGCACTGCTTCCAACCAACCATTTGATTAATAATTTGAGAGTTCATTTTCTAACATTAACCCACCCCTTCATCGCCAGAGGAAAACTGAGAAATGATAGATTTTCTTATTAAAAATTTAAAAGAGATCTGTTCACTGATGTTAGACTCAATCTGAGAAAATGGTCTAGAGATATCTTTCTTGACTTGTTGAAACAAAAAAACATCAAAAGTTATGACATCCTCAATGACGTCACACATCCTGTAGCAGACACAGGACTGGGCAGGGAAAGGGTTAATCTTACTGTAAAAACATCAAATGAAACACAAACAGCTCTTATTAGATTTTAACGATGAGCAAACGGCAGACCTGTTGCTATTCTCCATCATGTCTGCTTAGTTCTTCACGCTACAACAAAATTGATAACTATCTCCCACTGATCTCAAGTTCATTCTTACTCTTTATTAAAGATAACCACATGCTCACTACAAAACATAGGCAAAGGAAACACTAAGAAATCAACAGTCGAAGAAAAAGTTTGAATCTTCCCAATTCTACCATAATAAAATCAGATGATCGCAAATCCATTCACATCTTCCTAACCCACACATTTGTCAAAACAGCAAATATTACGGGTGCTTGCAGGCACATCATCAGTGCGAAGATCAATAAACTTTGGCGTTTTAACGTCTCAAAATATTGTTAATGTTTTCTTCTTTCTTCTTTTGTTGTCGACAGAATTGTCATTTGGACCCGCAAGCTGATATCAAACAAATACATAGTTAAACATGTTATTCATAAGAAACGATAGATTACAGAAAGAACTTCCAGCTCACAGCTATCTTATCCTTAAAATCATGTTTTTGATGCATTCGTTTCCAAGACGATCAAGCAATGACGTCATCCAAGACGGTGAAGTACTATATCAAAATAAGCCCTCCTTCAAACGATTCATGTCCCATTTTAAATCAATGAAAACAAATAATGACATTTCAGTGTATAAATTAACGAGTATAATTTCTGTGATAAAATTCATGTCCAATGTTGGCAACGCAATATTTTGCTGTCTGATTGAAATACAAGTCATGGCTGCTATCAATGAGGATAATCTAAAATGTTGCCATCACTATTGGCTATGGGTACAATCTGTCATGCCAGTATTACATGTTCACAATGTGAATAAAATACACGCACGGTTCTGCAATGTATAAAATGTCCTCAGTTACTGCTTCAAGAAAAAAACTTCTATACATTTTGTACTGACACATTATGCATGTAAATCCCTTTTTTTTTGCTGTCCCATCTTCTGGGCCTTCCCATGCTGCTCATCCCGAATCCCAATTCGCAGCCACACCCCGGCTTGTTCAGGTCGCAGAATCCGAGACCAGCAGTTCAAGGGGAGCGAATCTATGTTAGGCCGTCAGGAGGCAACCAACCGAGGAGACACTGCACTGCTGCTGAGTCACTTTGATGGAGTTCACTGGAGCCTATTATGGACACCACCTACTAAGCCCCCTACTGATGACACTATTCTCTTAGTCGCGGAGCCAGCGTGAGCGAGGTCCTCCTCCGAGGGCACCACCATGACAGCTCCCCAGAAAACACTGATTCCCATGACTTTGACCCAAACGCACCAAGGCATAGACTGAATTGGAAACCGAAACTGAGGTCACCATGAGAGCAGGGCATGCAAAGCCACAGATTTTAAGACATTTTTCTTTTTAATGCTTGATGGAAATGAGGCAGATGACAATTCTCTTGTCCCGTCACTATTATATATGAGACATCATAACAGTGACAATACTCATCTAAGCACTCCTGAAATCTGTACTCCAATGAAACTTGAGATCTCATTCACTTCAATTCCATCAGCAAGAACCACGATGCCAACAAGTCATAAAATCTTCTCTTTTATTCTCTTCTTTTTATTCACAACTATCAAACATGAGCACAAAAGTCAAAACATCAATTCAAATCTCATCAAATAAGAAAATACAAAATCCCGCCACTGTTCAAAACAGTCACAGTGATAAAAAACATTTTCATCATCAACATTTATTTCAACGCACCAGTTTCTCAGTCTCAATTGTGCCGTCCTCAAAAATAAACCGATAGAAACAAAACTAAAGGATGATGATGTGGATACCACATTATGAGGTGCTAAAAGCCAGATGGCACCATCACCAAACGAATAAAGAGGCAGGCAAACGAATAAAGAGGCAGGCAGTACCTCCTGATTTTCACCCCACAAATACATCCTTTGCCTTTGTGTGTCTTGGCTACCCAACGCTTTGCAAATGTTGGTTTTGTTGATTTCTTAGTTTCTTTTCCAACACCAGGCACCAGAATTGTCCGAGGTCCAATACATCCTCTGAAGACCGCAGTAAAAGGTCTATCAAAGCCCAAGAGTTAACTCTTCTAGCACTATGGGCGAGTACAATGGAAACGTATGCACACTCGAAAAAATAGCATAGCTGCCAACTTTTCCCAAACAAAGTCCTGGAGGGGGGAATCTGAGAAACTTTTTTTGGTCATTTTTTTTTGTATTCGTCTGAAAAGACGGTCTTCCATTTCTTCGTCTTCTCCTTTGCCTTCGGCATCGTGGCGAGGCTACTTCAATGGCGGCGTGAGACAGGCCTAAAGACCGCCAAACAAAGGATTGCAGGAGGAAGTAGCCCCCGCTTCCGACATGCGCAGTACGAACTCTGCTCCGCGAAGCTTCCTGAAACCCAGTTTCGGGTTTCGGGTTTCATAACACTCGTTTCTGAGGTCATCTAAGCTGGAAATTTCGAAATCCGGGAGTTTCACATGAATTCCGGGAGAGGTGACAAAGGAGGGTTGGCAGGTATGAAATAGTTACTCCCCTCTGGTCGATTGAGATGCAGCGGACAACCAAGAATGTAAAAAAATACATGGCACTAGAATTAATTACAGGGCAACACGAAAATTAGTTCCCAACATGACCAAAGTGGCATCATTCAAATAAAATTAAAAACAGACTCGGATAAGATACTACTTGAGAGAGTGAAAATGACGCTCAGAAACAAAGACAAGCCTCAGATACCACAAACCAATCCTCTGCCAGCAATGTTCGATCCTCTCACAGACCTGCCTACTTGGAATTTTCCCAATCAGTAGCCCAGCCATCAATTTTCAGTAGCATGGCAAATTTTTTCGTAGCATCCACAAACGACGGCAATCGATTTGTTCTCTTCCTGAGCCGAAATGCACTGCTTCTATGTTTCGCCGATTGAACATGTTGACGACAATCATCTCTACCGCCATGATTCAGAGGTTGCACTGCAGCGAGCATGGTTCGCACCAAGTCGACTTCTGACGATGCAAGGCCACTCTTCCGTGTAAGCTATTTTGAAAACTTGTGCGGCAGGCCGATGTTTTTTATTAGAACAAGATGGTGTGCCAGATGAGTTTCGTTTTCTGGTTTGGGTTCGATTTTCTTCGTTTGAAACATCTCCCGAATCGCTACTGCTGCTGGAGTCCGCCATTTTTTTCCTGAGAAAAGTAATAAGAACGCATGCGCAGTCACTTTGATAAAAACGGAAGTGATTAGGTTATCGCGCGTGACACAGCGTCTGCTCTTAGAAACAGACAAAACCAGGAACGGCATTATATACTTAAAGCAAAAATAAAATGCTGCGGCAATTGGGTTTTTTCCGTAGCAACGCTAAGGTTGCCGTAGCTCCGTAGCAAAGCCTTATTTTTCGTAGCTGCTACGGCCAAATCGTAGCAGTAGGCAGGTCTGCTCTCAAATGTGCAAATCCTCTGACAATTCTGATGCCTGCAACACTTTGTATGTAGTACATGTAGCAGGGCTGCCTACCCCTTGTTGCAGTTTCCAGGGACAAACTGCTTAAAAACCAGGGACCAACTTATTTCCAGGGACAAACATTGCGATGACATACAACAGGGTCAAAATGAAACTTTGATTATTTTTTTAGCAACATTTCTGCGACTGGATTTTTTCCCCATTCTTCTTGACAATTTTCCGTGCCAATGTGCTTTAATATTCAAGATCCTTTGGTGTTCAGTAGTTAACCTATGTGTAGCATGTCAGTAAAGGAAATGTTAACAATGTCTGTTTGGGTGTTCCTGTGTTCAATAGTAAGGTTAGCTAACAAGACAAGTGACTGCTCTACAAAATTTTGATTCTACTCAGTTTCCAGGGACATCAGACAGGAAAGTGGATTCCAGGGACAGGGCGCCATTTTTAGCCGTTTCCAGGGACAAATACCCCTTAGGGGGGGGGGGAACGGTAGGCAGCCCTAATGTAGTGACATGGCCCAATAAAGTTTACTACCCTCGATTATCATCAGGTGAAAGCCAGAAAATAAAAAATCATCCAGAATGAGGTCTTATAAGGGAGGTAATTTTAATACTTAAAAAAAGAAGGGCAATGTCTACGAAGTTAAAGTTTTATGTCCTCTTGGCTAAGTCATACAGGAAAAAATGTCTCGGAGAAGTAGGTCTTATAAGGGAGGGATCTTATAAGGGAGGTAATATAAGGGAGGTTCCACTGTACCATCACAAAAGGAATACAAAGAAGGATGATAGCACCTTCTGGCTTTAACCCCTTTGAAGCTGCGACGAGGTGGAGGGAGGTGGAGTGGGGTGGAGGGAGGGGGTAGGTGGTGTCAAATTACGGGGCGAAGACGGGCAGCTTCTGCAGCCTCTCTTTCTCCTGGTCGGTGTCGCAGCGGGCGATCATCATGGTGTGGGCGTAGCCGCAGGACACAGCATGCACGTACACCCCGTCCAGGGGCTTCACCTCCTGGGCCACGGTGGAAGACTTCGCCTTGTTGTCTCCGTAACCCTGCCACACGACGCACATGCATTAACATAGAGTCGACATGACATCCAGCATTAACATAGAGTCGACATGACATCCAGCATTAATCCTTTCAACGCCAGCCATTTTTCAGTTAAAACTTTCCATTAAACTTACCTGGGTAGAGAAAAGATTATGTCTGCATTCTTGGGGATTCCTCTGTGACATGCATAAAATAGGGCCTGTCCTTACCTCCCAAAATAAATCAGATCAAGAGATTCTAAGAATGAGTTGGTGGTACCATAGCCGATGAGGTTTAACCGAGGCGTGGTTACTGCTACACATATCTGTATTATTAAAAAATCGGGACTTTACTGGTTTAGCACTGCCTCCGGGCATTGCCTCCAGTATTGTTCCCACCATCTTTGTATTTATAAATGCCCCACATGGCCGAAAGGCCGAAGAGGGCGTAAAACCCTATTTTCACCTCCCAAAATTAAGAACATAAGGTCACTGGATACCAGACCTTCATTTGATGTCTTTCAGTGACATGGGTGTTAAATCATTGTGGTGCCAAGAGGCGACAGTGGCGATGAAAGGGTTAACATAGTCAACATGACATCCAGCATCGAAGGTGGAAGACTTCGCCTTGTTGTCTCCGTAACCCTGCCACACGACGCACAATCACACAGAGTCAATACGCAGAGCTTCACATTGTTCATAAAACTTCATTATTCGCATAATAAATAACCCCTGATTACAAAAAATGTGGGGTCAGTTTCCAGAATTTGGGGCCAGTAATGTGTCACAGCTTCGGATTTTTTCCCCCAAACTTCATGGGGTCGTATGACCCCTGCTGCACAAAATGAGGGGTCAATTCAGGTCATTGACCTGACCCCCCCATACAATCTTAAGCTCTAAGTATGACATCCAGCATCAAAGGCAAAAGGATTTCAGTGTCCCAAAACTTTTGCTCTAAGCAGAAAGGATTCTTTGCCCCTACACAGATATCTAGTAAAATGGATATATTTTACTGTAATTTGCAAGTGCGAAATATTTAGGGATACCTGCTAATAAAATAAATAACCACAAGGATGGCACTTGCAAATAAGTGTAGTGCATAGTGTCTTGAATTAGAAGTATATTTCCTCCCTTAAGATTATGTTTTAAAAACCTTTCTGTGGCTCACTTGTACTTATTTTAGTGGTGCCACTCTATAGCTAACTTAGTCACAATGTAGAATATGCCATTAACCCTTTCACAGCCAATGTCGCATTTATGCACCATAATGGATAGGTCTAATGTCACAGAAAAAAATCCTAATATTGCAGATAATTTTTTTTCCTCTACTCAGTTAAGTTTAATGGTATTTTTTGGACGTAAAAGAGCTTGAATTAACCCTTTCACCGCCAAAGTCGCATTTTAGCACCACAGTGATTTAACACCCATATCACTAAAAGGCGTCAAATCAGGGTCTGTTATCCAAAGACCCTATTGTCTTAGTTTGGGGAAGTAAGGATAGACTGTATTTTATATAAGTCACAGAACAATCCCCAATACTGCAGATGGATTTTGTTCTCTACCCAGGTAAATTTAATGGTAATTTTTGGCTAAAAAATGGCTGGCGGTGAAAGGGTTAAGAATTGATATATATCTTCTCAGAACAGATATATAATCAATGTTTTGTTATCTGAACTGACCATTTCAGCCGAATTATTGGACTGGCTCTATATACACACCAGTTTATTTTGTTTTGGGGCTATTAATACCAAAGATATTCTAAAAGGGTAAGATGAACTACTTAAGAGCTCGGCGAACCGGGCTGATAGAGTTATCGTTAGTGGCGACAGTACACCATTCACAGTGGAGGCTATCCAAAAACTCAGACTGGAACTTGAACGGAGAATTCAACTGGCCTATCGCGTGTAAAATGTGTCCTGTTTAAAAGGGACATAACCAGTGTTTCTGTCCTCACTACTCATATAGGGAAAAGAGACGGATGCTTATCTTCCCCTATACAGTCTTTGTTAATACATAACACACTAAAAAGAGAAAGACTTTTCCCTGCTACTGTTTGTCAAAGCTTATGCGATAGCATGTACCCCTTCAATTTCAAAAATCAAACAGATGTCTCTCTAAACCAGTGCCAAATTGATACAGTCTTTCACAAGACAATATCTGAACAATAGATTTTGATGGCAGAAATCAGTTTTACATACCGTCGCTAACCGTGTATCTGCAAAATTTGACAAAAATAGATTTCCGACTGAAACCCCTTCTAATGACCTCACACAGGTCTTCTAGAAATGTCTTGTTTCTGCGACCAATGAAAATGTTAAAATTTGTCACATGATCTACATGCATTCACTGGAAATCCTAGTCTTGACTCGCTAACCGTGTAGCTGCTGGTACAGAGATTGCAGCTGTCGATCTCCCATTGTTTAACAACTCTGGCGCGAAGCGTGTAACTGAATGATCACAAAAACTTTAGGTGCTATGCAACTTTTATTGTGTCACATGTTTACTCATCGGCAAAGAAGAGTCAAGCATATATCAAACGGGGAATGACATTTTTTTTATACTACGACCACCGGTTCTCAACCGACATCTCTGTGCTGGACCGAGACAGCAGATGGTTCCAGAGAGGGGTGAAGGAGGCCATCTACATTGTGGCCGCCAAGCCCACACTCAACAGGGACCGTGGGAGACACACCATGCCCGCGGCTTATTCGTCCCTGGTTCAGTCATGCGCCGTGGGTGCAGCCTTGAGCTGTACTCACGATCGTGTGCACTGATCCGCCAGTGGCCTCTCAGCAGACAAAGGGAGCTCTGAGGTGAGCCTACATTATTACTGAGTGAAACTGTTATAAAATTCGTTTGATCATTTTTTTGTGTTATGCTTCTGTATATTCACTGATTTTGCAGATATACAGTTAGCGTCGGACAGCGATCTTTTCCCCCCATTTTCTCTAATAATAAACACTACAGCTCAGAGCACTTTCACAGACACAACACTCACCAGTTCTCCATAGGTAGGACTGGGCCCCCAACTGACCACGCTGTTGTCAGCACACAGCACAATACTGCGGAAACTGAAACGGTCACACATAACACCTAGTGGTCAGACATGCAACAATATCACGAAAAGCCACTCAAGGTCTTCAATTATATCATCAACATCACAGGAACTGAAAATGAAAGTTCCAATGGCTTGAAATCCACAGAGCAAAACATATGACGCTGTACAGAAAATGAAACGCACCACATGTGTCTTTACACATGTGCCACGCCACAGAAACAATTGCTCAACAGCTTCTTCACATCTGGGACACTGTTGATTTCCTTCGTTTATCACCTGTGTCAAACATCCCAGGCCCACTTCTAGTACTAAGGCAAAAAACAAACAAAAAAGTTTGTTTCCGGTTTCCCGACCGACCCTATTTTTTTGCCGCCGACCCTAAACTTGTTTTTGATTAATAAAAAAACAAAAAGAAAGTAATTTGAGCAGACGATGCAAGGAAAACAACCAGCGCACTCGGCGCAGTCAAGGACCGTTACTTACGCAGACTTTTGTGACCCTACATCCGTTGACAAAATGGCGGGCGCTAGACACGTGATTGCAGTTTCAATGCCAATGTGATGAATATATTCACACAAATAGACCGAACACAAAATTTATGTAAAAAAAAAATAATTAAAAAAAGCCTACCTACCTACCTACCCTATTTTTTAAACTGATGAATCCCAGACATTTTTTTGTTTGTTGCCTAACTACCACCACTACACACACTCACCAGCAGGCGATGCTGCGGACTTTCCATCCAGCCAGGTCCTGCACCAGCTTGGGGTACATGGTAGCCTCCCCTGTGGGCTTGGACTGGCCCCAGAAGTACAAGGCACCTGGCCAACAAAGTCCATTGACATGATGGTAACATCTACATGTTATCTATCCCCAGAAGTACAAGGCACCTGGCCAACAAAGTCCATTGATATGATGGTAACATCTACATCTATCCCCAGAAGTACAAGGCAACAGAGTTCATTGATATGATGGTAACATCTACATCTACCCCCAGAAGTACAAGGCACCTGGCCAACAAAGTCCATTGACATGATGGTAACATCTATCTCCAGAAGTACAAGGCACCTGGCCAACAAAGTCCATTGATATGATGGTAACATCTACATGATATCTATCCCCAGAAGTACAAGGCCTCTGACCAACAAAGTCCATTGACATGATGGTAACATCTACATGATATCTATCCCCAGAAGTACAAGGCACCTGGCCAACAAAGTCCATTAACATGATGGTAACATCTATCTCCAGAAGTACAAGGCACCTGGCCAACAAAGTCCATTGATATGATGGTAACATCTATCTCCAGAAGTACAAGGCACCTGGCCAACAAAGTCCATTAACATGATGGTAACATCTATCTCCAGAAGTACAAGGCACCTGGCCCCAGAAGTACAAGGCTTCTGGCCAACAAAGTCCATTGATATGATGGTAACATCTATCTCCAGAAGTACAAGGCACCTGGCCCCAGAAGTACAAGGCTTCTGGCCAACAAAGTCCATTGATATGATGGTAACATCTATCTCCAGAAGTACAAGGCTTCTGGACAACAAAGTCCATTGATATGATGGTAACATCTACATCTATCCTCAGAAGTACAAGGCACCTGGACAACAGTCCATTGATATGATGGTAGCATCTGCATCTACCCCAAGAAGAGATCATTCAAAGATGGAGTAAAACTCAAAAGTTTTCCCCAATTTTTCTGTGTCGCATAACAGCTAAACCTCAATTGTCTTCAGGCATGCAACATTCATCAATATCATATTTGTACTTGCCCAGGCAACAGAACCGTCTGAAGTCCAAACCACTGAAAACCGCAGTACAAGTGCCATCAAGGCCCCAGACAGCTGAGGGACAACACTAAATTCAGTTCCCAACATGACCAAAAAGGTGCAACGCAGTGAGGAATGACTTTAAAATGGTTGTCTAACAGAAAACACTCAATAAACAGGCAAAACCACTGAGAATAGAAGCCAATCCTCTATGAGAAATGTTTAATCCTCTGAAATTAGCAGACCCTCTGACTATAAGGTGATTCAAACTATAAGGCACACCCCTAACATTTTACACAAAATTCTGATTTTCTTATAACAAATCCTTACAATCTTATTAGTCATATTATAAGGCACAGGGGGTTCATTCCGGGGAAAATATATCGCGTTATGGTTCGTAAAATACAGTAATTAACAGGGCTCCCAGGGACCCCCATTTGGGGGTCTATGAAGTACTAACATTCTAAAGGACCCTCTAAAAGAATGTGCAGGGGTCCCGGGGATGCACTAGAAAATATCTTTTCAGCATTCGCAATGTTATTGGGACCCTCTATCCCTCCTCTAGGACCCTCTATACTGTAAGTGAAGGGGTCCCTGGGACCCCTTGTTTTGCGGGACGATTGGGAGCCCTGAATTAATGAATGTCTACCAAATGACATGGGCAGCATACAATTAATTACCGTAAAAACTGGACAATAAGACGCACCTGTATACAAGCCGCATCCCTTAACCCTCTTGTGCCTGACGCTCTGTGCTCTCAATCACCTCTGAAATCCTAACCCAAGGGACGTCACTCCGTACAAAAGGGGGGGTAGCGTCAGAAAAATAATAAAATAAAATATATCCTACCAGATTTTGTGTTTTTTTGTTTTGAATGTGTTGCCGAGATGTCTGTCTGATATGCAAAATGAATTTCAAGATGTTATGGGGATGCATGGCTCCACAAAAAAAATCAAAATGCCAAAGTGTAGTCGCAAACTGCATTCACTAGTCATTCACTGCCTACTTTTGCAGACTGTTGAAGCCTAACTCGCCCTAACTTGGGCTAAGACGACTGAAACGGAAATGTAGATCAAAATCATTCACTTACCCTTTCACTTCACGATCTTATAATTCCTATCTTTCACCAAAAAAAGAATTTTCATCGCTGTCATCACTCGGTGGATGCAATAACGACTCGTCATCCATGATGTAAAAGTCAGGAAAATGCCGATGTCAGTAACACGACTTCAAAAATTCGCATCGATCGAACAAACACAAGCTCGCCGCCGAAATAGGTCAGAATACACTCCTTACTCATCACTTCGCGATCTCATAAGTCCCATATTTCACAAAAATAGGACTATTCATTGCTTTCCTCAGTCAATGGACGCCATAACTGTTCGTCATCCATATTGGAAAAATCGCGAAAATGCCGAAGTCGGTCACTAATTTTCAAAAATTCATATCTTTCAAACCAATCGGCCTAGAAGCCATTGCAAGCAACAGGACGGAAGTGTAATCCATAGCGAAAGCGAGGCTGAAGCGCTCACGTGACTGCCATGTGATAGAAACAAAATGGAAGCGCCCTAACCGGCCACGTGGAATCCGTACGTTCCCGAACGTTCTAGACGTTTCCGATCCGATTTTTTTTTGAACGTTCACGACCGTTCACCGCACAAGAGAGTTAAATTGACAAAATTTTAGTTATTTATTCACATATAAGCCACACCAGTTTATAAGCTGCAGAGAAAATTGTATGTGCACAAAGCAACACAAACGTAGATATTCTCCTATCAGAACATGAGTATTTAATGTTCTCAGACACTTCAAACATGAGATTTGAATCTATTGATTACCAAAACCAGTTTTGAGTGTAAAAAAGCTCAAAATAGGCTGAAGAATCTGGCCAGAAACAGATTTAATCAATCGATAAATGTAGAATGGGAAAAACAACACAGATCAGTCTATATAAGCCGCATGGGTCAAAGTTGAGGGGAAATGTAGCGGCTTATAGTCCGCATTTTACGGTTTACCATGTTCATGCACCGCCATGCTGAAGCTGGAGCCGCACTGTAGCTGCGTGGCCCCACGGCTCGGCCCATCGAAGAACTTGATGAGGCGTGGCACCATTTCGTCCTTAGGTTCGGCATGACCCAGACGACCGTAGCCTCCAAAGCCCCAGCTGAACACGCGTTTCTTGGAGTCCAGGGCAAGCTGAAATGACAGGCAGATTATCTTAAATGTCCAGTTTTAAACCCTTTTCCCGCCAGCCATTTTCCAGCCAAACATTTCTGTTGATGTCCCACCAGTACAGAAAATATGGCGTCTGCAATACTGGTGGTTTCTTAATGACATGCACATACACAAAATTAAAACAAGGCCTTTTCTTATCTCACAACATTAAAGAGCTTAGGTTCATTGGATAACGCACCCTGATTTGATGCTATTTAGTGACAAGGGTGCAGTGTCTGTGATGTCCTGAGGCCCTGGTCATTGACCTATTAAAACTGAAAATTTCCTATAATTGTGTTCTCCCCTGTCATGACAAATATCTGATTAGATTTTTTTTTAAAACTGGCACACTTTGTCTTATTGATTTATGCAAGAACCAGTACATTGTCCTATTGATTTCTCTCGTCTCTCTTGTAGTTTGGCCTATCACTTTTCGATCCTCGGTGCATCACCGAGGGTGTTGCATCACCGAGGGTGTTGCATCACCGAGGGCGTTATTTCTATCAGTGTGGTACCCAAAGGTGACATTGGCGGCAAAATTAAGCCATCAACACTCATGTGAGCTGCAGTACACACATCTACATGGGTGCAACTCTCCAAAATGAAACAAACATGAAAGGCAGGGGTCCAGGGACCCATGGCCCCGGCAGGCTACAGGGGCAGAGCCCTGTCGGACGATTCAGGGGGGTAAGTTAAGAGAGAGAGACAACGAGACAGACAGTTAAGATGACAAAGACAGTTTGAGCATTGCCTTTGTAAACGTCCAAGAAAGAGCCACCAAGTTCAAAACGCCCCAAATCGCTTGTGGTCAATTTTTGCTCTTTTTTTTTGGGTGAATTAAAAAAATAACAAGTTGTTTCTGGTACAATCAAAAATACTGAAATCAGTGTGAAAATAAAAGAGTAGCAGCCATGCATCTATGGCACAGTCAGACTTACTGTGTGGCTCATTCCGCAGGCGACCTCCCGCACATCGACGTCGGTGATGGGCATGACGTGACCGTCGCGGGTCTTCTCGATGAAGACGTTCACCTTCCTGGGGATGAGCTCACACTTGAACTCCATCTTGTTGCTGGTCACAAAGTATTTGCCGTCTGTGTTGTGACCTGCACGTACAATCAGTGATGCACCGAGGAAGGATAAAAGATAGGACAAACTGTCCCGAGACAAGAAAATCAATAGGTCAGTGTCCCGAAACAAGAAAATCAATAGGTCAGTGTCCCGAAACAAGAAAATCAATGTCAAAGTGTCCCGAAACAAGAAAATCAATGTCCTGCAGGGCTGCCTACCCCCCCCCCCCCCCCTATTGCGGTTTCCAGGGACAAATTGCTTAACCCTTTCATCGCCACTGTTGCCTCTTGGCACCACAAAGATTTGACACACATGTCACTAAAAGCCATCAAATGAGGGTCTGGTATGCAGTGACCTTATGTTCTTCATTTTGGGAGGTAAGGATAGGCCCTATTTATGCACGGCCCAATATTGCAGACGAAATCTTTTCTCTACCCGGGTAAGTTTAATGGTAAATTTTGACTGAGGAATGGCTAGCGTTGAAAGGGTTAAAAACCAGGGACAGACTTATTTCCGGGGACAAACGTCGCAACGTCATTAAATATATTTCGTGAGCTAGCAAAATTTCTGCGACTCTGGATATATTGAGTAATCTTTTTGTTGCTATTCGGTACCAACATGCTTCTGTATTCAAGATCTTTTGGTGTTCAGTAACCTAACAATAAGACAATTTCAACAGCGTCTGTTGTTTTAGGTGACATTCCTGTGTTTAATAGTAAGGTTTGCTAACAAGACAAGTGACTGCTCCACAAAATTCTGATTCTACTCAGTTTCCAGGGATGCTAAACAGAAAAGTGGATTCTAGGGACAGGATGTCCATTTTAACTGCTTACAGGGACAAATACCCCTTTAGGGGTGGGGTGGGGGTGGGTGGGGGGGGTGTAGGTAGCCCTGGTCCTGGCTCTTGCAGAAACAATAGTCCTGTTACCAAAGCCAAGTTTTAATAGGACATTTGTTCTGACAAAGTAGATACTACAGGACATTTTCAGTTTTAACCCTTTCACCGCCAAAGTCGCATTTTTTAGCACCACAGTGATTTAACACCGATGTCACTAAAAGACATCACATTGGGGTCCATTATCCAAAGACCCTATTGTCTTAGCACCACAGTGATTTAACACCGATGTCACTAAAAGACATCACATTGGGGTCCATTATCCAAAGACCCTATTGTCTTAGTTTTGGGAAGTAAGGAGAGACCTTATTTTATGTATGTCACAGAAGAATCCCCAATACTGCAGATGGATTTTGTTCTCTACCCAGGTACATTTAATGGAAACTTTTGGCTAAAATATGGCTGGCGGTGAAAGGGTTAATAGGATTATGTCCTTTGAACTGGGCCTCTGGACATCACTGTACAATGAATGGAAAGCACTTGGGAGGGGGTGCGCCTTATAGTCCGAAAAATACTGCAGTCCCAATACTGCAGATGGATTTTGTTCTCTACCCAGGTACATTTAATGGAAACTTTTGGCTAAAATATGGCTGGCGGTGAAAGGGTTAATAGGATTATGTCCTTTGAACTGGGCCTCTGGACATCACTGTACAATGAATGGAAAGCACTTGGGAGGGGGTGCGCCTTATAGTCCGAAAAATATGGTACTGGTTCAGATACTCACCTAACTGTCCATACTCGGGACAACCGAAAGAGTAGAGGTTTCCGTTGATGTCTGAGATCATGCTGAACTCTCCTCCACAGGCGATGCGTCGGATGGGTGGGCCCTTGTACTTCACCTTGAATTACATTGACAACAACACCCTGAAATTACATAATACATGTACAATGACCCCCGCATTGTGGTCACAATTTCAACACCACTTCCGACAGGCAGTGGAATGGTGTTGTAGTGTTTGCATTGAAAACAACTGTCCTGGAATACGGCCACCTTATCCATGGGTGCAACTACCGTATTTTTCGGACTACAGTGCAACCTCCCTTATAAGACCTTCAAAAATCATCCAAAATGAGGTCTTATAAGGGAGGGGTCTTATAAGGGAGGTGATTTTAATACTTACAAAGAAGGGCAATGTCTCAGAGAAGTAGGTCTTATATGGGAGGGAGTCTTATAATGGGAGGTCTTATAAGGGAGGTTCCACTGCATAAGGCGATACTTTTCCTCCAGACTTAGACCCCAGGGACGGTATTCATGTCGAGATAGCATGAGACTTAGCATGATGCTAACTTAGAAGCTCTTCCAATGTCCTATAGGATTTAATAGGACTTTTGGAAGAGCTTCTAAGTTAGCATCATGCTAAGTCTCATGCTATCTCGACATGAATACCGTCCCTGCACCTTATAATATGATAACTAAAATAGTAAGAAAACATAATAACAGAATCTGAAATTTGGGTAAAATTTGGGGGGTGCGCCTTATAGTCCGAAAAATATGGTACAAAAATAAAATGAAAGGTCGGGGTCCAGGGGCAATGTCCCCCTGCAGCTGAAGCAAAAATTGATTTATGAAAGTATTTTGTTTGCTTTTTCCAAAATTTATACAAATGCTTATTTTAAAGTGTTTAAAAAATACAGTAGACACACACAGATCTTGTTTGACCCACACATAAAAAAAGGAACCTCCTTTTCGGGAAAAATTCAAAAACAGGAAATGCTTGTATACCAGGAAAAGTTGCACCCATGCTGATTTCACACAAAATGCATCCATGGCGAACTTACAATCTAAGTGTTGCATTTAGCAAAACATTTATCTTAATAAAATGAAGGAAAAATTGTTTACTCAATCACACATGCATGCACACCACACCCCATAGACACACGCACCCTTAACACATGCACAGAAGCAAACATAGACATACACACAACATACCAATAATACTTAAACAAAGCATCATAATTATGTAAAAGTCTTAAACGTACACCCATGGGTGCATGTGATGATGCAAACCATCGCCTGAATTTGGGTGTTTAGCTGTGAACCAGGGCCTGTATTCACGTTGAGATAGCATGAGACTTAGCATGACGCTAACTTAGAAGCTCTTCCAATGTCCTATAGGATTTAATAGGACTTTTGGAAGAGCTTCTAAGTTAGCATGATGCTAAGTCTCATGCTATCTCAACGTGAATACAGGCCCTGGTCCTGACTTCAACAACAGTATTATCTTCTGGGAGAACATTTTCTGAGCCTGCATCAAATTGCCTGAATTCAGGCTTCAGGCATACCCACATGCACACCCAAACAAAACTGTTCTTCTGTGGGTATTTTCATGATAATTTTATCTTTTTTTTTTATACAATCTTTTCAAATCCATAAAGAAGAGACAAAGGTGCGCTACCTGCATAGGGCAGGGTACATTCTGTGTCTGGTTGCCGATTCCCAGCTGTCCCATTTTGTTGTCCCCCGTGGCCAGTACTTTGCCCCGATCTGCACAAGCAATCAAACATGTTTTCATGAGAAGCACTACGCGCTGACATGTGCTTGTGTGCACATTTCCGTGCATGCATGTGTGTGCGTGTGTAGGCATAGGTGTGCATGTACAGTGAAACCCGTTTAGTACGAATTCCAGGGGAGAGGGCCAATTTACTCGTTGTAAGCATTGCTCGTTCAAACCATTTTATCGATTTTGGCAACCCTGACGAACCTATCAATCGATCCTCACATCTACTGTGATGTGCGTGGTGGTAAAGTGTGAAAAAGACAGAAAAACGGAAACAACACACTTACCCAACAAAGCATGGTTGTAAGCCCAGTATCCTGTATCCATAGGGTTTTTAATGCCGATTACATACACTTTAAAACAGTTTATTAACACACGATAACATCAAAAACATAAAATCCACACACGCGCTTTAAGAGAAAGTTAAAATTTCCCGGAAGTCACAAGATCAGTGCGCAAAGAGTGTGTCCAGTGTCGTCTGCTTGCGCTGCAGACACCCAAGTTGTTAGATCGGCCAATCAGAATTCCGCTTACATATCGAGGGGTCAGTCAAGATGGCGATGTTGTTGTCAGTGTGTATTCGTTCTAGCCAGGTAGTTGTGCAAGAAAGCTTGACTTTGGGATGGCGGTGTGGTTGTAAGTGCGTTCTCGTTCTAACCGTGTAGTTTTTGCATAAAAGCTTGACTTTGGGAGTCAATAAATTGTACGTTATATGCAAGTTGCTCGTTGTAGCGAGCTCGTTGTATGCAGAATTATTTAACAAGGAAAAAGAAGGCTTGTGGTCGGGAATTTTGAAACCACTCGTTAAACACGGGCTCTCGTTTAAACCGTACTCGTACTAAATGGGTTTCCCTGTATGTGTGTGTTTGTATGTATGTATGTATGTATGTACGTACGTACGCACGTACGTACGTGTGCATGCGCATGTAAGTGATATGCTGTGTTCGTCAGTTTATGTGCTTGTGTGCGTGCGAGCATGGGTATTGATGTGATTTGGTTATGTATTTTTTGTAAAGCGCCATGAGCAGCTAGCCTGGAATGTGCGCTATATAAGCTAACTTTATTATTACCATTTTACAGTGCCGATAGCAATTCGCCCTTCTTTTTCCCCTATTGTGCGAGAGGGCTTGTCTCGCATGTGTCGGAGTAGCGTTACCCGATGCTATGGATCGGGTGCTTTGGCTTTAATTACAAGGAGATAAGAAAGGGAAGGGGGCTGGAAACTGAGACTTGGCGCAGAAAACGTTTGCAGAGACGGGACGGAAAAGAAAAGAGAGAGAGAGAGAGAGAGAGAGAGAGAGAGAGAGAGAGAAACAAAAAGGGGGGTGGGGTGTAATGCCATCTGGACAGAATTGCTATACGGAATTCCGTACCTATTGGCCACTGCAATGACCACCTTTTGCAAGAGTGAATGCCCTCGGTAGATGCTTGAGTACTGACCAAACAAGGGAATAACTCTCACCAATAACCCTATTTGAGGCCACTAAATGGCTGCCTTTTGCAAGTGAATGCCCTTTTGGATACCGACCAACATGGGATTAACTCTCGCTGTCAAGGGCGTTAATAACCCTAGTTGCAGTGGCCAATACAGAAGAACTCCCACCCCTGCTAAACAGACAATCATTTTGCGAGCTTAGACTAATTTACATACTACTACCCGTGTTGGCTGTCTGAGACGCACTCATGATTACACGCCCAGGACATCACTGCTAACCCCAACTTATCCACAACTGGCACAAGCTGTGTTGTCGTCATTTAGTGTTCAGCTTCTCACCTGTCAAGAAAAGTGTGTGGTTTTTGCCGCATGCAGCGGCCACGACGTTGTGACTGTCCAGGAGCTCTACCTTGGTGGGCACATCTCGTCGGTTGGTGTCCGACAAGGCCAGCTGACCTTTCTCATTACGACCTGGGAAATCACAGTGCACATAGTAAAGTATCACATTACATCAAAACGTATCTACATTTGCAACAAAATTATGTCACTGCTTTCCAAACTTGCAAGTTTTGCAATTGACATTTTGCCTGAGTCTTTCAGAAGAGAATTTTTTTTTTTAAATCTGATGAAAACCTTCAACCATGGGGGAACCCCACATCTGTTTGCTAACCTTCATGAACACAATATGTACCGCGGTAAATCTGTGACCAATTGTTTTGGGAAAACGACCTATGATGTCATGTGGCAAGAATGAACCCTGCATGGCTGTGCTCTTATGTCAGCTAGCTCTCTATTATCGCAAGAATGAATGTTTTTGTGACTACCATGACACAGTGGTGTGTGTAGGGTGGAGGGTAGGGGTGGGGTATGCACACCTATATGATGGGGTGACACCAATGACACAACGACAGTGGTGGTACAACACACTGTGACTTATCACTGTACAGCTCTGGTAGAGTGTGTGTGTGTGTATTTTATAAAGTGTATTACAGTGTGTGAAAGTGTATACAAACAATATACAGTTGGGGTTTGAACTACATCCAAACAGGTTTTATTGGTGACAGTTGACAATTTTCTGTGTCACTCACTGGATTAGCAGTATGAACTGAAACAACGGACAGAGAACAAGACTAGGTCAGGTAGGCTTCAGCTTTCATTTTCACCTACTAACGTGCATGCGTATGAATAAACTGCATGTCAGTGCGCTATTTTACAATGTTAACCATAATATGTGACACATTTGGTGACATTTAGTTGACAATGACATGACCCTTCAGTCTGAGAAACACAAAACACACTTCACACCCGAGAACAAAGCCTCATGACCACACATGCAAAATTTATTTCTAGCAATGGTGAAGCATAAACCACACTAACCCATTTTGGGCTACATTCGCCCAAAGAATATGAAATCTAGCAGAAGTTTGGTCTCAAACAATCCGAATATAAGAGCAGGGTTCATTCTTGGCGTCGGTCATCGGTCATAAACCTTCGATTTTGACCGATAGTTTTAGCAGGCAGGCAGTCATCTGACCGATTGATTTTTCGTCAAAGCAGTCAACAACTTCAAGGAATCTGTCGTCTGCTGGGTTCTTCCGCGGCCTCGGACCATAATCAGAACTAAAAAGTTGTATCTGGCGAAACGAACAAATGGCGACATTGCACATTCGGTAAAGCTTTTCCGATCCAACTTTTTCAGTGAACACCAAATATTGTTCCAGCATGACCCAGTCTTCTAGTGCTATCGTTTCTCGGCCTTTTGACAACAATTCGTGTTTAAAACCAGCCATGCCTCCCAAAAAGAAGCCACGAGTAGGAAAGGGGCAGAAGAATATGTTTGCTAGGCCTAGTTTCGGACTCGCTCAGACATCGTCTGCAACTTGTAGGATCGTTGGAACTAGGTCAAGCCACCGCAACTTTTCCACATCAAAACTCCGAACCCGATTTTCGCTTCGTGCCACAGCGGTCAGTCTGTTTGCTTTGGTTTTCCTGGTTGTCAGTCTTGTTTCTGACCATCCAGGCTTTTCCTTTCTAAAGCAGACACATGTCCGGTCATACCAAAACGATCTTTGTTTACATCTGAATGCTTGTTCGCGAGAGCGAAGCGCTTCAAGTTTTAGGTCTGATTTCTTCGTTGACCAAATCTGAACGGTAGGCCGAAATAGAACGTTAATTTTTTGCAAGTTCGACAGGGGAAAAAGCAGCAGCATCAAGCCGTTCTTTTAGAGATGTGAATGGCATCATCTCAAAAACATAAGCTACTGCATTAATATGCAAGTGTGTGTGTACGCTGCCTTGTGTGTCTGTCTGCCTGTCTCTCTGTCCATATCTCAATCTGTTTGTCTCCCCCCCTCTATCTCTCTCTGTGTAGTCAGCCAGGGGTTATGCACATGTGTTTGCCTGTGTGTTCACTGTGCATAAACACTATGAATGAGAATGAGATTACATTAAAAAAGCAGAAATTGTGAGCAGGAATATTAGTTTCCTTTGACTTTATTTTTATGGCAAGGTACATTTTACACTCTGTGTGTGTGTGTGTGTGTGTGTGTGTATGCGTGTGTGTGCGTGCGTGTGTGTGTGTCTGTGTGTGTATGCGTGTGTGTGTCTGTCTGTCTGTGTGTGTGTGGGAGAGAGAGGGGTGGGGGGGGGGGGCGAGGAAGAGAAATTTAAAACAATCTGATGAAAACCTTCAACCACACATCTGTTTGCTAACCTTCATGAACATGGTATGTACCGCGGTAACTCTGTGACCTATTGTTTTGGGAAAATGACCTATTGATTTGTCTGCCAACCGGTCAAATGACCTATGATGTCCTGTGGCAAGAATGAACCCTGTAAGAGGGTTAAAGGACTTATAAGGACCTCATGTCAATTCAAAAGGACCTTTGATAGCATGATTGCATGGAATATACCTTAGCTTTTTTTAAAGCAGAAAACTTGCAGAACAGAGCTGTTTACCCTTTGATTTAGTTGTCAGTTATCTCAAGCTTTCCTGTCACTAATCTGTGGCATATATCAGCAATCATCTTCATTAATGATCAGATTCAGTACAGATTCATTAGTCACATCTTCAATGATTTCCAATTTTGAAGCCATGTATCCTTGAAATTATACTTTACTAATTAAAATATAGGAGAGAAATGAAAAAACAGAGTAGAGGGAGAGAGAGTTCACAAGTTGCTACAGAGGTGGGGAAAGACAACGGGGGGAGGGGGGGGGTGTAGATGGTCCCAAACAAACTGGCCTTTGATCAATGAAAGGAGAGGGATACGGTGATAGTAAAGTAGTCACTGCACCACCCACTCACCATGACCCTATAAATTATATAACCGTTCTTTTACTCCACTTTTCCCCTCTGAAGTCGGAGTGTGGCTGCCCACGTGGCGGTGTAATCAAAAACGGTCACACACGTAATGTTCTCATTGCTAGCTGGTGGATTTGTACCGTAGTGTTCAAGTGCTTCAGCTGTTGGGATGATCCCTGGAGTTTTTAAGCCAGGGTAAGACAACAAACAAACTCCACTTTTTTAGTCAAGTTTCCCTCCTCTCTCATCCAGTCTCCATGCTGCTGTATTTACCACTTTCAGAGGAATAGGAATGGGGAGAGGTAGGGGATGGAAAAGGGTGAAGGTAAAAACATTGTTAATAGAAATCATGTCTTCAGTAGGAGACTTCAACCAGAGGTCAAGAGGTCACTGACCACCTGCCAGCCTGGCTCTTTTTTTTGCCCACTGGAATTTTCCATCTTTGAAGGATCGTCTGCTACACTTCATGACATCAGTACCTTTGCAGACTGCTGGGTTTTGTTTTGTTTGTCAGAAATGATTTCATTACCATTCCCAATTTCTTTCTGAAAGCAAACCTTTGGCAAAGGTAAAGATGTGCCACCCCCCCCTGCATTTCTCGGTTAATTCTATTTTTCCGTTTTTGCCTTTGCCTTTCTTACCATACATAAAGCTGTATTTTAGGAACATATTCAGCTAATAACCTTTTTGGAATACTAACCCTAACCCTAGCCCTAAACCTAACCCTACCCCCCACTATGTACTGCAGTACACCGCGATTTGTCACAGTTGTGGTTCTTTGCGTTTTTTTCCGTCTTATAGGGTGGGGGGTAGGGGTTAGGGGTTAGGGTTAGGGTTAGGGTTAGGGTTAGTATTCCAAAAAGGTTATTAGCTAAAAATGTTCCTAAAATACAGCTTTATGTATGGTAAGAAAGGCAATAACGGAAAAATAGAATTCACCGAGATAGGTAGGGGGGGTGGCACATCTTGACCTTTACCAAACCTTTTCCTAATAAAACAGGACTTAACAGTACCCTTCACAAATTAAAAGGACCTCACGAAGAAGTAAAAGGACTGACTTGCTGAATCAAAGCACTTAAAAGGCCTTTTGACAAAAAATCAATTCACAAGGACTTAAAAGGCCCCTACGAACCCTGCCATGCCCTAAACACCGCCACAAATTTTTACAAACATAAGTACCAAAGTAGGAGCACCCACCCCATGTGTACACTTTGCCGTCCTCAGTGATGGCCACGCAGTGACAGGCGTTGCAGCCGGAGGCCACAGTTCGAATCTTCAAACCTTCCAGGGCGGCGATCCTATGCGGCCCCCACAGGTTGGGGCCTCCCAGGGGTTTCACTGCACACAACACACGCAGAATCAAAGTGATTATCTTTTAGACTTAATAATAATAAAAATGTATATAGCGCCCATCCTACTATGTAGGCTACAGGGCGCTTTACATATTATAATAGAAATGGAATAAAAACATGAGAAAAAAATCATCCAATGACATGAGTAGAAAATACACATAGCAATCAGCAACAACTGCTGTGACTACTACCACTACTACCACCACCACTACTACTACTACCCCACCCACCCACACATACGCAAGTTAATTCTACCCCTCATAAACACTCCTGGCAGTGTTAATCTTGACACACCGTATGTGCCATACACTAACACTGTATCTCATTATCTGCCATATTATCTCTGATCTCATGAAGTGATGAATTGGTTTTCAGACAGGTCTGTGCGTTACTAAACTTTACTGAGCAAATTATCACCTGATGCAGTTTTTCAAAAATATCTATTAAAAAAATATATAGAGGAATCCCTTTAAAAAAAAGTAAAATACCCAGGTGATCCCCTTAACCCAATGACTCCCAACCATTCGAACCGAGAATTGATCCCAGTCCCCAGAGAGAAGGGAATTAACTCCGAACGTACACCAAATCTTTTCATTAAAAAAAATCACCCAGAATAAAGTCTAACTCACATTTCATTTCTGAAAGATGCATATTGAATAGCAATGATATTATTTTCATTTGAAAGCTAACACACTGTCCACACAACAAACCATGAATTTGGGAAAAAAAATCCATCATGGCACTCCGAGCATCGCGCAGTCAATAATGCGCACGTCACGTGAAAAAAATAAAATAAAATTGTGTCACTTTGAAAAATCCGTTCAAAAAGACTAGTGGGTGCTTTCCCTTGCTGTAAAAGCCAGAAACGGACCACTGAGAGGTAAAGGAAGCACTAACTTAGTATATTGCATTGTGGGTAGGGCAAAAATGAAAGTGAAACTACTAGACCTGCTGTTCAGCGGGCGCGAACCAGACAACGAACGTTTTTTGAAGGTTCAAATGGCTTGCGGGTCTCGGAGGGTTAAAGTATAGGGACTTAGGTGCAGATCAACACGCCCATGTTTTGCTTTATTTGTTTTAATTTATTTTTTGGCATGACAGCACGTAGTACAGTACTATCACTCATCAGGCATGGGAATTGGACAAGTAAAAAAAAGCTGAAAAGAGGGGGTTGGGAGTCAGAAGGCCCCTAGTAGGGGTCCAGGGGTAATGCTGAAGCTTTTTTTTTGGTAATTGAAGCCCTAAAACAATATTAGAATGGCTAAATTTAGATAGTTTTTTGGGGGGTTTTCAACGGACAGACTTTTCTTTTTGGGCGGAAAAGCAATGTAATTTCGGCGGATATTTGCTGTTTGGCGGACAATTCCCATCCCTGACTATGCAGCATAAATTTTTTTTTTAAAATAATAGGGCAATTACTTAAGTCATATGACCTAAATTTTTTGATTGATTGATTGCCTGCAAAAACAATAGGTCATTTCAAAATTTTATCAGTCAATGACTGATGACCGGTGCTAAGAATAATCCCTGGGGACAAATAACATGCTGATTATGACACCCAGATTTTAATTAACAATGCCTGATCTTAATATATTAAGACTATTATAATCCTGACCACCTAATGAGTTAGAAGCAAAAACCACCCAAAAAACAAACACAGCCTATTTTTGTTTTAGAAACATAATGAAATCTGTGGCTGAAAATGCTACGGAGTGAGGGCACATCTTACCTCCCTTGGGCAGAACTCGGCGTCCTACCAGATCCCAGTTGGTGCCGCCACAGAACAGCACCTCTCCCGCAAGCATAGGACTTTCCAACCTCTGCCATTCAGACATAGTTATGACTTCAATTAATGTGCATCAAAAGAAATCTACACTAATACTTTACAAGCACAAAAACATTACAACTCAATACAAGCGTCACATGGAATTTACTCAAGTTGTCCTTCAGTATTCCCCACTATTGGAATGACCAATACCCTACCACTTTGCACTACTCTAGCAGAAAGTTAGTACAGGGTTCCCACCCTTCAGATCTTTTACAATATAAGGACCTTATAAGCACCATTTCACTTCTCATAAGGACGTAAACCGTCTGGAGCCTAAAGAAAATTCTCTAAAAATCTGTGCCCATTGACGCCAAGTTCAGTGATATAGCGCACACAAAACATTGCGCCTTCCTGGGATCTTTGTCTGTCCTAATCCAGTACTTATAATCACCGTCTTTTAACCAGCGATCTTGGAAAGAGCATTTTCCTGGCATCATGCTTTCTTCATGAGAACGCGGCAACGTTGTCGACCGGTTACTTCTGGTCAGGCTCATTGAGCGAGTTCGGTGATTTACCTCCCTTGTTATGTTGTCTGCTCCACTTCCACTTCATTCTGAACGTGATTGGATGCAAATGCGGTCAAAATCTATGTCATTTTTGATAGGTTTAAGACTAAATGTGTACACTTTGGATTTTTTTTCGTCCTTTACCAAAACATTATGACTTTTTGTTATCCATAAGGACCTAAGTACTTTCTGTAAGGACCGATAGGTTAAATGTAAGCACCTATAACTATAAGGCCTTATGAGGCCCATCCACAAATATAAAAACCAATAAGCACCTGTAAGGACAGTGGGAACCCTGTTAGTAACATGTACAGAGCTTCAGATTGTCAGCAGCCCGGGTCATTGACCCATATTGACGGTTATTTGACCCCTCATTTTATGCAGCAAGGGGTAATCTGACCCATGAAGTTTGCAATAAAATTTAAGTGTAATACTAGTGACACACAGCACTGGCCCATTCTTTTGGAAATTGACTCATCATTTTCTGTAATCAGGGGTCATATGCCCCATGAAGATTGAAAACAATCTGAAGCTCTGCATGCATGTAGTGGAAGGCATGACTGCTTGGGACGTAAACTGATATGACATTGCCTGTGCTTGAGAGTAGATAGGACAAATAACTGCTTCAGGCGCACATTATGCGGTTGATAAAGAGGGGGTTTCCAGGTTTTTCTTTAACCTCTTCAGTGCTCACAACGTTCTAAAAATCCTCTATAATGCCTCAGCATAATTTTAAAATGAACTAGCATTGCACTTGCAGGTTAGATTACCTTGACCAGTAACTGAGCCTATACTGGGGCAACAGGCTAAAGTACAGTGACCAGCAAAATAGCCGGTAGGCTAAAATACCATGACCGGCAAAGTAACCTGCAGGCTAAATTACCGTGGCCGGCAACATAGTCACTGACAAAAATAAAAGTTGATGGTATGTTATGAAATTAGTCTCGATTTCGTGAATTGCGCACGTAAATTCAGAACACGGTAATCTGAGAATGCGACACCCCCATGTAGTATGTACTCACACTAACCCCTAGACAATAGTAAACATGTGCCAAAAAGTTAAGCAACCCCTCTTTGAAATCAACATAAAGTTTGATAACTCATAAAACGAAAGTGAACTCAAAGAATCATTTCTTTTCATTCTTTCTTAGAACTTTACATTCAGACGAGTCTTGGTTATAAATGCACTGAATATAAAAAGTACCCAAAATGTCAAATCAAAGTAACGAGTTCTGTTCTGCAAAGATGGTGACTGATTTTCACGATTTCGCTTCTTCTGAAAAAGTTTGAATTTCACTGGGAATAAGTAAAATAATCTCTTCTCTTTCATTTTTGCATATATATATTTTGTCACTTAAGTTGCGTTTAAATCTGCTGTCAGTAATTTAGTGAGTAATGAATATAACCTACCCATACCTAAATCGCCTTTTGGCGCCATTTTGCATGCAGCAAATAGGCTTTTATTGCTCCAAATTGTTCCATCCTTCTTGTACAGCATTTGTGAGCTAAACCACATTGCTTGGGGTGGTTATTTGACCATAATGGCTCTCTACAAGTACAACATGTTCCTTAAATGTTCAGTCACTTTAAGATCTGTAGATGTGCTGGCTAGTCTTTACAGACAATAATGCTCATGTTTTTGAATGCCAGCTGTATACTGGCAAGTGTAATGGACTATTGAGCACTTGGAAGAAGCTGTTTCACGCAGTATCATTGACTGACTTTCTTCCATTTTCGTTCCAAAACAAACTGATAGCTGGCCATATATACGTCGGTACTATACGTCGAAGGAGCTATAGTATAAAGGTCAGGTAGTTAGGACATTAGGCCTCGCGGCCTCTTCACTGTCCTGTCATTTTTGTTTGAACTTTTGCACAGCTGAGAGGTTTTTATATTTTGTTTTCGGCAAATCTGCCTTTTACTTAGTTTTAGTCATGTTCATATTGTAGTTTTGATATGTTGGTGTATCCACCAAGGAGGTTTTTGAATTGTGTTAGATTCTGTGCTCGTTTAATATATGTGCAGGAAGAGTATTCCAAAACTTTGTTACTCTGTTAGAAAAGAAATTTTTTCTAATATTAGTTCGGCTATACTGGGTTAGTATTTTTAGATCACTGTTACGGGTTCTTGAGTCAGTTGTTAGCTGGAACAAAGGGTAAGGGTAAAGATGTGCCACCCCCCCTGCATTCCTCGGTTAATTGTATTTTTCCGTTTTTGCCTTTCTTACCATACCTAAAGTTGTATTTTAGGAACATTTTTAGCTAATAACCTTTTTGGAATACTAACCCTATCCCTAAACCTAACCCCCACTATGTACTGCAGTACACCGCGATTTGTCACAGTTGTGGTTCGTTGCGTTTTTCCGTCTTATAGGGTGGGGGGGTAGGGTTAGGGTTAGGGTTAGTATTCCAAAAAGGTTATTAGCTAAAAATGTTCCTAAAATACAGCTTTATGTATGGTAAGAAAGGCAAAAACGGAAAAATACAATTAACTCAATAACTGAGAAATGTAGGGGGGGTGGCACATCTTGACCTTTACCGAACAAAGATTTATTAGTATTGTTATCACTGTGAAAATTTTTGTATGTGTTTATCAGATCCCCACGAATTCTTCTATATTTCAGAGATATTAAAGGCTATGTACTCGACGGAACTGGGACTGGGAGAGCGCACTGAGAATTGAAATATAAAATACTTTCTTTTTTTTCTTAACTTTATGGCTCGTTTATAACCATTGTGCTGTTGAGTTACTACAGTACAAACAGCAGTAGTAACTAAGTAACCAGATCTGAACAAAAGAAAAGAAGAGGGCAACTCGAGTTGTACAAAGCAAATGAGACAGTGTCTAACTAAATTATTGATTGATCATATGAGCCGGTCTATGACATTGTGAGCCATATGCAGACGCGATCATACTAGGTTCTAGCAACAGCCTGACCTAACTAGGCCTAGTGACACTCATTTGACAGGAACGGGTCGAATTACATTTAGCCTAGGCTAAGGCTAAGCAGATTATAACCACAGACTGACAGTGACACGTCGTTTCTCTCAAACAAAATGCTATCAAATAGCCTTTATAGGCTCTTCGACGTATACCAGAACCAGAACCAGAAAATATAATTAACGCGTTCAATGAATGATGCATGCCAGATAAAGTATGATAAAACAGAAAGGTCAATAATAACATACAAACTCAGTATCTGCTGAGCTCTCATCTGGTTCATTGTCAAAATCTGCGCCACCGGCTCCATCGATATCTGAACCGTCAGACTCGTCGTCATCCTGCTTCTTTCGACGCTTCGCTTGTGCTTTTCCGTCAGCATCCGACGTTCTCTTTTTTGCAGGTGGCATTGTTTTTGTTTACAAGTGTCAGATAGAGCAAGTTAGCGTAAATTCAGTCACAAAATGCCGCGAAACAAAACCACATTGACTTCCTTGCTTTGTCTCACTCTTTCACGCTCGATCCCGCAATGGGTCACGAGAAATTGTTTTGATTGGTTCTTTCACAGACCGCGGGAATGGCAAACTAGGCAACAAGGTTAGCCCACGGATTCTATATTCAATGTGTAGTGTCCATGGTTAGCCTCAGTCGTTTTGTTTAACCCTTTCACCGCCAATGTCGCATTTGTGCACCACAATGGCTTAACACCCATGTTACTAAAAGGCATGAAATCAGGGTCGACCTGTTATCCGAATACCTAATTTTCTTAATTTTTGGTAGGTAAGGATAGACCTAATGTTATACATGCCACAGAAGAATTCTCAATATTGCAGATAAATGTTTTTCTGCACCCAGTTAACTATAATGGTATTTTTTGTTGAAAATGGGTGGCGGCGAAAGGGTTAAAACGGCAGGGGTTTCTTATATCACCAATTAGGTTTATGAACCACTTAGATTCAAATGGAACAAATGAAAACAAACAAACAACAACAAATAAAGAAAAACATTATCTGTCTGTCTGTATGTTTGCTTTCGGTCTGTCTGTCTGTGCCTTTATTTGCCTCACTCTGTCTTTCTTTCCTGTATCTGTCTGCCCGTTGGTTTAACGTGGTGACAGTCCTGACATGGCCTTAGTTGCCGACGGGGCTATAATCTTGATCTTAGTCTGTGTGTTGGTGTCTGTGTCTATCTGTCTGTCTGTCTGTCTGTCTCTCTCTCTCTCTCTCTCTCTCTCTCTCTCTCTCTCTCTCTCTCTCTCTCTCTCTCTCTCTCTCTCTCTCTCTCTCTCCCCCCCCCCCTATATATATATCTATCTCACACACACACACACACACCAAAAAGAGAGACAGAAAACCAGATGCATAGTACCTCACACTCACCCACTCACCCACTCACTCACTCACTCTCTCTCTCTCTCTCTCTCTCTCTCTCTCTCTCTCTCTCTCTCTCTCTCTCTCTCTCTCTCTCTCTCTCTCCCTATATATATCTATCTCACACACACACACACCAAAAAGAGAGACAGAAAATCAGATGCACAGTACCTCACACTCACCCACTCACTCACTCACTCTCTCTCTCTCTCTCTCTCTCTCTCTCTCTCTCTCTCTCTCTCTCTCTCTCTCTCTCTCTCTCTCTCTCTCTCTCTCTGATATCTCTCTCTCTCTGATCTCTCTCTCTCACACACACACACACACTTCGAAATTGAATCAGACTGTGTCGGTGACTATTTTAAAGTGTTATTAACACCCATTTGTGTGTGTGTCCCAGATAGCACGCCGCTCAAATGCCGACTTCGGCACCTGTCGTTTCTGCCCATCCTGTCGACGTCGAGCCGACGCGTCGGCCCAACGTCATTGACCGACCATGGGTTTTTTCAGGTGGCATGCCGCGTTCAACCCTGAATCCGAGCCTTTGCCACCCATAATCCGATGGGGTGGTTTAACCCTTTCACCGCCAACGTCGCATTTTTGCACCACAATGGTTTAACACCCATGTCACTAAAAGACATCAAATCAGGGCCTGTTATCCAAAGACCCTAGGGGAAGACGGGGTAAAAAGCGCATGGTAAGAAGCCCACCCCAATTATCTCATGAAATGAAGCAAATTTCAGTCTCATTTTGCCCATGAGACGAGCGTTAATGTCTAGCATTCGTCTCATTGGCAAATTTGACTGAAATTTTCTTTATTTCATGAGATAATTGGGGTGGGCTTCTTACCCGCCCATGCGCTTTAACCCGTCTTCCCTTATTCTCTTAATTTTGGGAGGCAAGGATAGGCCTTACATAAATATGTCACAGAGGAATCCCCAATATTACAGACAGATGTTTTTCTTTACCCAGGTAAAATTAATGGAATTTTGTTGCTGAAAAATGGCTGGCGGCGAAAGGGTTAAGGTCGGCAGGCCGCTGTCGTATCGACCACGGATGTCCCTGAATCCGGCCACTTGCCACCCATTTGCCGAGGTTGCCACACACTTGCCATGGGGTGGTCTAAGGTTGGCTAGCCGATGTCAATTCACTCTGAACTTAACCCTTTGCCACCCATTAGCCGACAGCTGGTTTAAGGCTGGCTGGCCAACGTCTCTTCGACCATATTTAATACTATGGTAATGGTATGGATGTTAATGTTTTGTGTGTGTGTGTGTGCGCGCGCATTTGTGTGTGCACGCATGGGTGCAAGCGCACCTGGTGAGTCTCAATGATTTGCTATGTGAAACACTGCACAGGCAGCATGCATGTATATAGCTTCATCATGTAAAATCTATAGTAATTTACGGCATGATTGCTTTGTTTAATCCCCCTTCACTGCCAGATTAAAAAATGACATTTTATTATTGAAATAGGTCACACTCAGTCTGACAAACACTGGAGATAATTAACACATATATGCCCACTGTCCCATTTTTGGGACTAGGTTTTAAGGGTATACTCCATCAAATATACTTCTACAGAAACATTTTTGTATCAGGCATGTCAAATGCAGTTGCATCTATCAAACTATTGTGATCTTGATAACAACAACCAAAACGGCCCCTCTGTTTATTATACTCCTGCTTTCCTAGGAAGGGGGTAGGGGTATTCTAGAATCATTTTGTCCGTCTGTCTGTTTGTCTATGTCATTTTCAAGTTCATGTGTTAAAGGTCAAAGGCTTCCTGCTTTTCTAACTACTGTTGCAACTTTTTTTTACCCGGCATGGGGATGTGTCTTGTGACGGGTCTGTCTGTGTACTGTCTGTCGGTGTCACCGATTTTCTTAAAGCTGAACTACTGGACGGATTTCCATCAACTTAGCAGAGGGTAGACATATTGAAAAGGAAGGCTCCTATCATATTCATGACTGTGCTGACCTTCACCTTGAAGTTTGACCATGATAACCGACATTTCCTTCTTTGGGCTTGCCACGCTCACCGGATTGATCACAAGGAATCAATCCCGAAAGCGGACATGTTCTTTTGGATGAACACTCTGAACCACAAGCCATCTCCACCCACACACCAATCCAAGCAAAGAAGTACAAGTTACAACACAACCAATCCTAGCACTACAAAGTCTACGGGGTCAACATAAAGGGCAAGGGGCTGGATGACACAAAGATGAACACTAAATGTACACAAAGCCTAACTATATACTAGAAAATGTAAAGTCAGTCAACAGTCCTAGTCGCCCCTTCAGTCCTCTCTCTCACACGTTCACCCCCACACCCCAGTCACTCACAACCAGAAACCTTCATGACGACCACTTGCTGCATCGTCTTTCACACCCGTCGTGAGTCCTAACGGAGTCCGCACCTTGCTGGTTCACCAACCCGAAGTAGAGCGTGGCACCGCACCCCCAAGGCTCCAGTTCAAGCCCAACACGGCCCAGGCTTCAGGTCCAAAGAAGTCAGATCCACAGAAATCAGGAAAATCAATCAGCGCTGAAAACACAAGTGCAAATCATTAAGTTCCTTGACGACGTAAGGAGACTGGGGGCTAAAGTTGAAGGGGGTGATGAGAAACAAAAGGGGCGACGACTAAACTAAGAGAGCTTTGCTAAGGTGCCAAACGAAACTATAAATCCAAGATTCAACAAACAAGAACTTGATATTATCTCCCCTGGGCTTCTCTCTAAGAACGCCACAGAAACAGCACAATTCAATAAACAAACCAGTACTATTCAACATACACGCACGCGCACACACGCACGCACACGCACACACACGCACGCGCATGCACGCACATACGCACGCACGCACACAACTTGTAGGGCTAGTAACAAGGACTCACATACACCCCCTTCATTAGTAAACGCGGCAGATACAAATATTTCATAAATTAGATCACGTCATCAAGTAATCAACAATACATCTTCCATCTCTCAGCACATCCTTGACGTTTTTGGCACCTACCTCTGTCCTAGCTCTACATAACAATTTAAGGCCTACGTGAAAAGACGGCTCACTCATACACACGCATGCACAATATTCACAAGCACAGACGGACACACAAACATAACAGCACAGTTTCCCAAGCTCCAGTCAATCGCCAATGAAGTCGGCGTGTGGCTGCCCACGTGGCGGGGTAATCAAAAACGGTAACATGCAATGTTCTCATCCCTAGCTGGTGCATTTGTGCTATAGTGTTCATGTGCTTTGGCTGTTAGGATTAGAGTACCTAGATGATCTCTGGAGTCTTTTAGCCAGGGCTGGTACGACAGAAACAACAGCACCTAAACTACCAAAGTGAACTTAACAAATTTATCAGAATGGTTCCACCATGTCCTGAAGTTGATGCCGTTTTTGAAAATGTTGCCGAACGGCGAGCCATATAAACGTAATCCCAGTTGAACATTTTTCGTAACTCGACATTGAATATTATCAAAGATATCGGGAACCGATATGAAATGATCATGAAACTTTGTGGAATTGTTCCGAATAACCCCAGCACGGGGTCCGTGACGTCAATTTACCCAAACGGCAAGCCATATAAACGTACTTCCGATGAGTTTGAATTAGTAGTGTTTAGTTCTCTGTTGTTGAAATGAGAGTTCTTTTATATGGCATTGTCATCTTGATTTTCTTTCTAAAACAATGATTATTCTATCATCTTGGTATGCGCTCTTTGCAAATTTTGATTCCAATATTGTCTCTACTACCCTTCTAAGGTCTTCCTCGTATACTAACTCAGCTTATTGCAGCAGGGGGTCATAAATGGAGTAAGCTTAAACGATACGCAGCCGGGGAGGCAAGGGAAAGGGAACGTTAAGGATGGGGGTGGGGAGAAGAGTAGGGATGGGAGGAGGGTGGTGGTGGGGAAAAGCGAATGATGTTGGGAATATGTGAAGGATCAAAAGAGATGTGGTGAATGGAAAGTGCAGCCAGCTTGTCGACAGCCTGATCCTATCTCTCTTCTTATTACGATTGACACCCCCCCCCCCCCCCCCCCCTCCCTCCCTCCCCTCCTACCATTCTTTCACGTCCTACCTGTAGGCCTACAATTATTAGACACAACTACCCCTCCCCCTAATTTCTTTCTCTCTCTCTCTCTCTCTCTCTCTCTCTCTCTCTCTCTCTCTCTCTCTCTCTCTCTCTCTCTCTCTCTCTCTCACACACACACACACACACACACACACACACACACACACACACACACACACACGCACACACACACCACACACACACACACACACGCACCGTCTCTCTCTCTCTCTCTCTCTCTCTCTCTCTCTCTCTCTCTCTCTCTCTCTCTCTCTCTCTCTCTCTCTCTCTCTCTCTCTCTCTCTCTCTCTCTCTCTCTCCCCCCCAAAAAAAAAAAAAAAAAAAAAAAAAGAGGCGGGGGTGAAAGAAGCAAGGAAGATCAATAAAAATAGATGTTTAATCCGGGGTTTAATCGTGGCTTCAGTGGCGACGAGTATAAAATTAATGTCATTGACTCCGTCTCAGAGCTGAAAAAAAGAGAGATGCATGACATTTCGCAGTGGACATTAGTAAGTTTTGCAATTATCTGCCGTGACAGTGTGTAGCATGCTGATGTACCATCCTACATAATTTTGAGGTAGGTTGGTGATTACTGTGACCTTTTTTTTATTTGCTCTCTCTCTCTCTCTCTCTCTCTCTCTCTCTCTCTCTCTCTCTCTCTCTCTCTCTCTCTCTCTCTCTCTCTCTCTCTCTCTCTCTCTCTCTCTCTCTCTCTCTCATACTTTTCAAATTCCTTATAATTATTGTCTGTCTGTTGTCCTTAACTCTTCTCCCTCTTATATTGCTATTTTGTATATATTGTTATTCTTGATGATGGTTTGAAGGATTGCTTTGATGCTTATGTTACTTTATAATGTTTTTGCATTACTTATTTGTTGGTCTGTTAGTTTTCTTGTTTGGCCACAGGGCTGAGTGTAAAAAAGCAATGCTTATCTCATTACCCTGTATAAATAAAAATTCGTTTCGTTTCGTTTCTCTCTCTCTCTCTCTCTCTCTCTCTCTCTCTCTCTCTCTCTCTCTCTCTCTCTCTCTCTCTCTCTCTCTCTCTCTCTCTCTCTCTCTCTCTCTCTCTCTCACTCACATACATAAAAAAAAAGGGTGTCTGTAAAATAATAAGCAGTAAACTTGCGGGTCTATGTATTTTTGTTTATTCAAAATATAGCCCCTCAAAACGTTTCACTTAGTGCAAGTTTGTAAAAACATTTTTTATCATATCGTACACAACTAGTATATCAAATTTGATGATGATACACTGAATAGTTTTTGAGAAAAACGGACGAATAACCGGACGGACGGAGGCACGCCGGACGGACACCGGACGGACCAGACAAAAACAATAGCTCCCCGAACCTTCGGCTTGGAGACTACTAAAGGCAAGACGGAAAAACCGCAATGACTGAACCAGGACTGTGACAAATGCTCCGCGGCTGTTGTGTGTACTGCACTACAAAGGGGGTGGGGGGTGTTCCTATTAGATAATGGCCTTTATCATGACTGCGATTAATTATTCAACAAAGATAATTAGCTCAAAATTTGTTGATAAGATACAGCTTAATGTTTGGTAAGAAAGGCAGGTGTGAAAATGTAGGGAGAGCTGAGAAATGTAAGAGGGAGGGGGGGGGGGGGGGGAGCGGGGGGGAGGGGGGTGCACATCTTTACCTTTCTCCAACACCTATTGTCGGAAAATCCTCTTGGCCCAGCAGGTGAAGTGGCGATACGATGCTGTCTGGGCTTATTATCTCCACTGTAGGCAGAGGCAAATAACATTCAACTTTCCAGAACAGTGGCTGTTTGTTCTGCTACTGATCCGGACGTCATACTCGGACACGACTGACTAGGATACATGGTACTTATATGATGCACATTCACACATGAATATTGCACGCCTAAACACACACACACTTGCGTGTGCGCGCATGTACGCACGTGCGTGTATCAGTACCACACACACAAACGCGCGCGCGGCTCACACATGCATTTTCACACATGCACGCATATATATGCACATGCACACACATGCGTCGCATGCGCGTGCACATACATGCACATATACACACGCACACATGCTCGCACGCACGCGCGCGCGCACACACACGCTTACACACATACATATACACTAATAATAATGATAGTAATAATAATAATAATAATAATAAAATTATACGCATATGCGCGCATGCATACACACATGTGCGCGCCTGCACATACACGCAAACATATACGGCACACACACGTACGCACGCACGCGCGCGCGCGCGCGCGCGCGCGCGCGCACGCACACACACACACACACACACACACACACACACACACACACACACACACACACCGGAGACACACACACACCGGAGCACACGCACGCACGCACGCACGCACGCACGCACGCACGCACGCACGCACACGCACACACGCACACACGCACACGCACGCACACACACACACACACACTGGCACACACATCACAAAGCTAAAAATAGCAGTCTTCAAGGGGGATAATTCATTATCAAGTACAGACAACTCGGAGCCTCACGACTGATAGAGCCTGATGAAAGTTAAAAACATTTGCCTTGGGGAATGCTAGGAGGTGGGGTGAGGGTGGGGAGATGCACACGCGCACATGTGTGTGTGTGTGTGTGCGTGTGCGTGTGCGTGTGCGTGTGCGCGCGCGCGCGCGCGTGTGTGTGTGTGTGTGTGTGTGTGTGTGTGTGTGTGTGTGTGTGTGTGTGTGTGTGTGTGTGTGTGTGTGTGTGTGTGTGTGTGTGTTTAAGAGTGCAATCGTGCACAGTAGGCATATGGCTGGACATCACTTGTCGCCATTTTCCGTTTTCGTGAAGGGTCCGGCCGCCATCTTGGTATAAAGACGGCGTAGCATCCAACTAGTTCACTAGTTATTTTTATCCCAAGATGGCGGTTGTGACGATAGCTGATATCCAGTCATATTGCCGTATCTGACGCTTTTTTTAAAAAAGCTTAGCTCGTGACAACAATGCTTTATTAATTTCTATATATCCACCGTTGATATTTCTCTCATCCAATTCTTTCATCCACGTTATGCCCCCACGCGACCTATATAGTCTTTTTTCTTCTTCTTCTTCTTCTAGTTACTTACATACATGTATTGTTAAAAATTCGGCACTTTACTGGTGTTGCACTGCCTCCGAGCATTGCCTCCAGGATCGTTCCCACCATCTTCAAT
>CM065686.1:53817898-53845492 GCA_017654935.2 Phymorhynchus buccinoides | reverse complement strand
TCATTCTTAGAATCTCTTGATCTGATTTATTTTGGGAGGTAAGGACAGGCCCCTATTTTATGCATGTCACAGAGGAATCCACCAAGATTGCAGACATAATCTTTTTCTCTACCCAGGTAAGTTTAATGGAAAGTTTTAACTGAAAAATGGCTGGCGTTGAAAGGATTAATGCTGGATGTCATGTCGACTCTATGTTAATGCTGGATGTCATGTCGACTCTATGTTAATGCATGTGCGTCGTGTGGCAGGGTTACGGAGACAACAAGGCGAAGTCTTCCACCGTGGCCCAGGAGGTGAAGCCCCTGGACGGGGTGTACGTGCACGCTGTGTCCTGCGGCTACGCCCACACCATGATGATCGCCCGCTGCGACACCGACCAGGAGAAAGAGAGGCTGCAGAAGCTGCCCGTCTTCGCCCCGTAATTTGACACCACCTACCCCCTCCCTCCACCCCACTCCACCTCCCTCCACCTCGTCGCAGCTTCAAAGGGGTTAAAGCCAGAAAGGTGCTATCAGCCTTCTTTGTATTCCTTTTGTGATGGTACAGTGGAACCTCCCTTATATTACTTGATAACCCCCTCCCTTATAAGACCTACTTCTCCGAGACATTTTTTTCCTGTATGACTTAGCCAAGAGGACATAAAACTTTAACTTCGTAGACATTGCCCTTCTTTTTGTTAGTATTAAAATTACCTCCCTTATAAGACCTCATTCTGGATGATTTTTTATTTTCTGGCTTTCACCTGATGATAAGTGAGGGTAGTAAACTTTATTGGGCCATGTCACTACATTAGGGCTGCCTACCGTCCCCCCCCCCTAAGGGGTATTTGTCCCTGGAAACAGTCAAAAATGGCACCCTGTCCCTGGAATCCACTTTTCTGTCTGGTGTCCCTGGAAACTGAGTAGAATCAAAATTTTGTAGAGCAGTCACTTGTCTTGTTAGCTAACCTTACTATTGAACACAGGAACACCCAAACAGACACTGTTAACATTTCCTTTACTGACATGCTACACATAGGTTAACTACTGAACACCAAAGGATCTTGAATATTAAAGCACATTGGCACGGAAAATTGTCAAGAAGAATGGGGAAAAAATCCAGTCGCAGAAATGTTGCTAAAAAAATAATCAAAAGTTTCATTTTGACCCTGTTGTATGTCATCGCAATGTTTGTCCCTGGAAATAAGTCTCTGTCCCTGGTTTTTAAGCAGTTTGTCCCTGGAAACTGCAACAGGGGGTAGGCAGCCCTGCTACATGTACTACATACAAAGTGTTGGCAGGCATCAGAATTGTCAGAGGATTTGCACATTTGAGAGCAGACCTGCCTACTGCTATGATTTGGCCGTAGCAGCTACGAAAAATAAGGCTTTGCTACGGAGCTACGGCAACCTTAACGTTGCTACGGAAAAAAACAAATTGCCGCCGCATTTTATTTTTGCTTTAAGTATATAATGCCGTTCCCGGTTTTGTCTGTTTCTAAGAGCAGACGCTGTGTCACGCGCGATAACCTAGTCACTTCCGTTTTTATCAAAGTGACTGCGCATGCGTTCTTATTACTTTTCTCTGAAAAAAATGGCGGACTCCAGCAGCAGTAGCGATTCGGGAGATGTTTCAAACGAAGAAAAACGAACCCAAACCAGAAAACGAAACTCATCTGGCACACCATCTTGTTCTAATAAAAAACATCGGCCTGCCGCACAAGTTTTCAAAATAGCTTACACGGAAGAGTGGCCTTGCATCGTCAGAAGTCGACTTGGTGCGAACCATGCTCGCTGCAGTGCAACCTCTGTGAATCATGGCGGTAGAGATGATTGCCGTCAACACGTTCAATCGGCGAAACATAGAAGCAGTGCATTTCGGCTCAGGAAGAGAACAAATCGATTGCCGTCGTTTGTGGATGCTACGAAAAAATTTGCCATGCTACTGAAAATTGATGGCTGGGCTACTGATTGGGAAAATTCCAAGTAGGCAGGTCTGTGAGAGGATCGAACATTGCTGGCAGAGGATTGGTTTGTGGTATCTGAGGCTTGTCTTTGTTTCTGAGCGTCATTTTCACTCTCTCAAGTAGTATCTTATCCGAGTCTGTTTTTAATTTTATTTGAATGATGCCACTTTGGTCATGTTGGGAACTAATTTTCGTGTTGCCCTGTAATTAATTCTAGTGCCATGTATTTTTTTACATTCTTGGTTGTCCGCTGCATCTCAATCGACCAGAGGGGAGTAACTATTTCATACCTGCCAACCCTCCTTTGTCACCTCTCCCGGAATTCATGTGAAACTCCCGGATTTCGAAATTTCCAGCTTAGATGACCTCAGAAACGAGTGTTATGAAACCCGAAACCCGAAACTGGGTTTCAGGAAGCTTCGCGGAGCAGAGTTCGTACTGCGCATGTCGGAAGCGGGGGCTACTTCCTCCTGCAATTCTTTGTTTGGCGGTCTTTAGGCCTGTCTCACGCCGCTATTGAAGTAGCCTCGCCACGATGCCGAAGGCAAAGGAGAAGACGAAGAAATGGAAGACCGTCTTTTCAGACGAATACAAAAAAAAATGACCAAAAAAAGTTTCTCAGATTCCCCCCTCCAGGATTTTGTTTGGGAAAAGTTGGCAGCTATGCTATTTTTTCGAGTGTGCATACGTTTCCATTGTACTCGCCCATAGTGCTAGAAGAGTTAACTCTTGGGCTTTGATAGACCTTTTACTGCGGTCTTCAGAGGATTTATTGGACCTCGGACAATTCTGGTGCCTGGTGTTGGAAAAGAAACTAAGAAATCAACAAAACCAACATTTGCAAAGCGTTGGGTAGCCAAGACACACAAAGGCAAAGGATGTATTTGTGGGGTGAAAATCAGGAGGTACTGCCTGCCTCTTTATTCGTTTGCCTGCCTCTTTATTCGTTTGGTGATGGTGCCATCTGGCTTTTAGCACCTCATAATGTGGTATCCACATCATCATCCTTTAGTTTTGTTTCTATCGGTTTATTTTTGAGGACGGCACAATTGAGACTGAGAAACTGGTGCGTTGAAATAAATGTTGTTGATGATGAAAATGTTTTTTATCACTGTGACTGTTTTGAACAGTGGCGGGATTTTGTATTTTCTTATTTGATGAGATTTGAATTGATGTTTTGACTTTTGTGCTCATGTTTGATAGTTGTGAATAAAAAGAAGAGAATAAAAGAGAAGATTTTATGACTTGTTGGCATCGTGGTTCTTGCTGATGGAATTGAAGTGAATGAGATCTCAAGTTTCATTGGAGTACAGATTTCAGGAGTGCTTAGATGAGTATTGTCACTGTTATGATGTCTCATATATAATAGCGACGGGACAAGAGAATTGTCATCTGCCTCATTTCCATCAACCATTAAAAAGAAAAAAAAATGTCTTAAATTCTGTGGCTTTGCATGCCCTGCTCTCATGGTGACCTCAGTTTCGGTTTCCAATTCAGTCTATGCCTTGGTGCGTTTGGGTCAAAGTCATGGGGATCAGTGTTTTCTGGGGAGCTGTCATGGTGGTGCCCTCGGAGGAGGACCTCGCTCACGCTGGCTCCGCGACTAAGAGAATAGTGTCATCAGTAGGGGGCTTAGTAGGTGGTGTCCTGAACAGGCTCCACTGAACTCCACCAAAGTGACTCAGCAGCAGTGCAGTGTCTCCTCGGTTGGTTGCCTCCTGACGGCCTAACATAGATTCGCTCCCCTTGAACTGCTGGTCTCGGATTCTGCGACCTGAACAAGCCGGGGTGTGGCTGCGAATTGGGATTCGGGATGAGCAGCATGGGAAGGCCCAGAAGATGGGACAGCAAAAAAAAAGGGATTTACATGCATAATGTGTCGGTACAAAATGCATAGGTGTTTTTTTCTTGAAGCAGTAACTGAGGACATTTTATACATTGCAGAACCGTGCGTGTATTTTATTCACATTGTGAACATGTAATACTGGCATGACAGATTGTACCCATAGCCAATAGTGATGGCAACATTTTAGATTATCCTCATTGATAGCAGCCATGACTTGTATTTCAATCAGACAGCAAAATATTGCGTTGCCAACATTGGACATGAATTTTATCACAGAAATTATACTCGTTAATTTATACACATTAAGTATCTTGAAATGTCATTATTTGTTTTCATTGATTTAAAATGGGACATGAATCGTTTGAAGGAGGGCTTATTTTGATATAGTACTTCACCGTCTTGGATGACGTCATTGCTTGATCGTCTTGGAAACGAATGCATCAAAAACATGATTTTAAGGATAAGATAGCTGTGAGCTGGAAGTTCTTTCTGTAATGTATCGTTTCTTATGAATAACATGTTTAACTATGTATTTGTTTGATATCAGCTTGCGGGTCCAAATGACAATTCTGTCGACAACAAAAGAAGAAAGAAGAAAACATTAACAATATTTTGAGACGTTAAAACGCCAAAGTTTATTGATCTTCGCACTGATGATGTGCCTGCAAGCACCCGTAATATTTGCTGTTTTGACAAATGTGTGGGTTAGGAAGATGTGAATGGATTTGCGATCATCTGATTTTATTATGGTAGAATTGGGAAGATTCAAACTTTTTCTTCGACTGTTGATTTCTTAGTGTTTCCTTTGCCTATGTTTTGTAGTGAGCATGTGGTTATCTTTAATAAAGAGTAAGAATGAACTTGAGATCAGTGGGAGATAGTTATCAATTTTGTTGTAGCGTGAAGAACTAAGCAGACATGATGGAGAATAGCAACAGGTCTGCCGTTTGCTCATCGTTAAAATCTAATAAGAGCTGTTTGTGTTTCATTTGATGTTTTTACAGTAAGATTAACCCTTTCCCTGCCCAGTCCTGTGTCTGCTACAGGATGTGTGACGTCATTGAGGATGTCATAACTTTTGATGTTTTTTTGTTTCAACAAGTCAAGAAAGATATCTCTAGACCATTTTCTCAGATTGAGTCTAACAGTAACACTAACAGGTCTCTTTTAAATTTTTAATAAGAAAATCTATCATTTCTCAGTTTTCCTCTGGCGATGAAGGGGTGGGTTAATGTTAGAAAATGAACTCTCAAATTATTAATCAAATGGTTGGTTGGAAGCAGTGCAATGTGAAGTGCCAATTTTGAATAGAAATTGTTCGTTCACTATAATTCCTTGCCATTTTCGCCCTTCAGTCGTGTGAGTGCATTTTACTTTTGCGTTGTGTCCTGCTTGTTTAGCTTCAATGCTTTCAACATTAAAGCTGTTTGATTTCTGTTCTGATCCAATAGGGCATTTTCCACGAGTGTTCTCTATGCTAGACTACTAATTTGCCCGCACTCGTTCTGCCCGAGTTACGCTGACCTTTCTAATTCAACTCTCTAAATTGAACTGAGTGAATTTCAAGGTCGTCCTCATGTAGCAAATGCCCTATTATAGTTAAGTGTGTAATATCAATTAATCCAAACCTTTTTTGTTATCTGTTCTTTTTTCTGTATCAGAATACGGGTGTTCATGTTATAATCGTGTACAATGAAAACCCTATTATGTGTATCTTATGAGAATCATGTCTGACATTGAGAAAGAGTAAAGCCTTGTGCTCATTACATGCGACAACCTCATGCGCTTATCCGCAAATAAGTAACAGAAAGTTAGAAAAATAATCGCATGCGCTTATCCCATCCACTTATCCCATCCGCTTATCCCATCCACTTATCCCATCCACTTATCCCATCCACTTATTTCTTACTGTTTTCCCATCCACTTATCCCATCCACTTATCCCATACTGTTTTCCCATCCACTTATCCCATCCACTTATCCCATCCACTTATCCCATCCACTTATCCCATCCACTTATTTCTGACTGTTTTCCCCTTATTTACAGAGAAGCGCATGAGGTTTCCGCTTGTAGTGTGCACAGAACCTAAGAGTGAACGATTTTGCTTGCTTGAGGTGCTAAGAGTTTTTGCCAGTTGTATGTTCTTTGTGTTTGTCGTGTTGCTCGCCTGTTTACTGTGAAAGTGGCATGGTGAAATGTGCATGCTGTTTGTAGGAAGAAACATTAAAGTCTTCTTTACTGTGGTTTCCTGAGTAACAAAAATTAGAATTCCATTTCTGTTGGATAAGCTCCCACTTTTTATTTTAATATATAAAATATTGGTGTGTCTGTTCATGCATTGCTTTTTTCAGACATGAGATTTTTCAGGAAATTTCCAGGAAATGTTAAAGCCAGCAGGGCTGTTCTTGAGTTAAGTGTAAATCCACTGAGAAAGGGGGGGGGGGGTGGGGCTTGACTGGGAGTGGCTGATGGAAGCACGAACAAAACAATCATGCCCCAGGTGCCACTCAAATCCACAAGCCAATGTAGCATGTTCATCCCATTCAGATAAAGCCCACTTCCAACGGCCACTTCATTAAAGTTCATTTCTTGGATCAGGAAATTTCACTTTCTTCTGGTCATGTTTTTATAGTGTAATGTTTCTACCGTTTGAGGGGTGATACTGATAGTAGCATAATAGAAGATATCCGTAGCGTGCAGCATAGATCAAATTCTGCCAATGTTATATGTTTTACGTCATGAGCAATTGAGTGGCTCTTGACTGCGGAGTGTGCCTTCTGTTGATTCCAGGAGCAAGCAACGTTTAACATTTTTTGGTTGTACATTTGATCATTTCTTCAACTCCATAACAACAATGCTGTTTGGTTGTCGGACAATCTGAATCTGTTGTTTTGGCATCGGGTGGGGTCTTTGTTGATGAGGATTCTTGAAACTGTGTCTGTCTCCTTACCAAGAATGTTTTATGGCGTTGACCGATATGCGTGAGAAACTATGGAGTTTAATAATGTGTGGGTCTTCTTCTTTGTGAGTTTGTTATAAAAAAATTGATGGAATTTATTCAAACTTGGTAACGTTTATGTTGAGACCGTGGGTCATTTCTGTACTTAAGTTTGTTTAGTTTTGTTGTTGGGAAGTTTTATGTTTTGACTGGACATACTTGTGCATATTCTGTTGGACTTTTCTTTCTTTTTTAACCGCTTTGCTGCTACTTGCGCATGCGCCGCCGGTTTGCCGCACGATTTTTGAACGCGGCAATATCGCTTCTTAGCGGCGACGTATATATACATCGTGGGCAGTGAAGGGGTTAAAGTGGTTTGTTTGACATGCTGATCAGAAGAAGGCTGCGTGACGTGGTTTCTTTTATACAGTCATGAAGGTAAGATTACCACTTACAGCACTTTTTGTGTGTGTTTTTGCTTTTGTTTGTTTTCCTCTTAAGTCCGAAATGATGCAACCAATACCATGTCATGCATTTCTGTATGCTTTGTTTATGGTTTTTGTTATTGGGGGGGCTTCTTTGGAAGAAATATTTCATTGCAGTGAAAATTCTTAGCACGCAACTTTAGTTTTGGCACTGCTTACTTCCTACTTTATGGTTATGTTGTGTTTTGGATGGAATGATAGTGAACATTGAATTGATCGATCATTCTAAAATATGTAAAGCATGTCTTTTAATAAATTGGTGGTACTTGATTAATATTATTAGATTGTTATTATTCTTTTGGCTGGTTTACTGTTTTTTTAAACTTTTGTTTGTGTCATTGTTTTTATGACTGGTTCACTGATACATTTGTCTCAAAATGTTCATTTTTATGTAGTGTTTTGTCTTCTTCTTTGTGTATTGTATTGACTGTGTAGAATGATTTATTGTAAATTGACAGCTTTGGGAATAAATCCACATCATGTCAAAGAGTTGTGTCTTGTCACTGTCTTCGGGGGAACAATTGGTATGAAATACAAATTATTCTTTCAGCATGCACGCATAAAAAGCAAGCAAAAGTGTGTGTGTATGTAGCTACGGTTTACACATCTGTTATTGTTACAAATTTGGGACTTTACTGGTGTTGCACTGCCTCCGGAAATTGCCTCCAAGATCGTTCCCACATCTTTATCTATTAATGTCCCGTATGCATGGATGCTCCTTCTTTCAGGATGTCCTGAATTGCAGGATTTTTAAATTGCCTAGAGCCTGCATCGCCGGATTATGAGAATTTGAGAAACAACGATTTTCTTACACACACACACACACAACTTGTACAATAAAAAGGGCCTATATAAGCATTTGCTATATTCATAGGAATGTAGCACTTGTACTAGTCTTGAGGGGTGAAAAAAGCAGTAAATTAAATGTGAGTGTGTGCTGCTCCTGCAAGGAGGCAGCCCCTGTGGAAATTTCCCAGGAGCACCCATGCATGTGTGTCTGTTCCAGACCGGAGGATGTTAAACAGATTTTCGTTTGTGTGCGCGCACGCACACATACACTCTCTCTCACACACATACACACGGATAAACTGTGGTGTGCAGCAAAGGAATCCATGAGAAGCAGATTGTTGTGAGAGAGAAAGCCAAAGAACACCATATCCATGAAGGAACTGCATGCCTGGTCAGCCATTTGTTCCTGGTCGCACAAACACGAACTTTGTCTGGTATTCTTGAATGCTGGAGCATTCTATTTTCATGTTATATTTCACTTTTTAAACAGAGCAAACCTAGGGCATGCAGTCCTTCAGCTGCAACGAGTGGTAAATAATAATAATAATTAATAATGCTTATATAGCGCATAATCTTGCTAAGCAACTCAATGTACAAACTTTTCTAACAGACTGGTTCACGTATCCTCACCATACATCTCTATGAAAATGAATACATTAGAGAAGGCATTGCATATAATCATAACACAACACACTAACTCCCACCTCCCTTCAATCCACCCACCCCCGCCCCCCTACTCCACATACACACACGCGCACGCATTAACCTCATACTCAATGTCAAAAAATCTTTTAGGGGCCATAAAGCCCACACCGTTAGTGTTAGAGTCTTCAAATTTGGCATGAAGGTACTTTGGTTTATGCCCGTTCTGATGGTGGCATACCGATCAAGGTCAAGGTCACGGTCCGGGCGATCAGTAGGCCTTGAAAGTGGTAGTGGTCTACACATTGGGTTTAAGCCATATTTTCCACATTGGTACTTGACAGAAGCGCTTCAGATTGTGTGTGGTACTGTATACCCTAGAGAAGAAAACATCCGAGCATAAATGATCACCATGCTGACCTTGACCTTCAAGTGTGACCTTGAAAACCGAAATTTCCTTCTTTGCGCTATATGTTTCTTCTTCAAGCTGTATCTCGTGAACTAGAAGACAGAATCCCTTCCAATTTTGTGTCAGGATGTGACACTCTACGGGGTGTCGCAAGTGCGTGGCATTGCTGGTGACGGACATGTCTGCCGCTCGGCGACGCCCTTGTTGTTAATGTTGTACCCATGCAGGTAAGAAAAAGAGGCAGATACAGAGAAGAGAGAGACAAAATGAACAAGAACAAAGAACAACGTTTTAATGAACCGGGCCATCTGCCCATGTGAAAGGGAACAGTGGGAAGGGGAAATTGTTAAATCAAACCAAAAAAAGGGGGGGAAATACAAGATATTAGAGACTAATGAGAGAGATGCAGAGAGACAGAGACAAAGGAAAACAGAAAGACAGACAACAGAGAGGGAAAAAGAGACGGACAAAGACAAATGGAAACAGAGGCAGAGATAGATGGACAGAGACAGAGGCAGAGAACTGACAAAAGAGACTGAAGATTGACAGATAAAGACAATGAGACAGAGACAAACAGGCAGAAGTAGACAGGCAGACAGACAAACCACAGAGAGAGACACAGACAGATGAGGACGATTAAGGCTGATAGACAAGAGAAACATTTGTTTATTGAGGGAAAAGAATAAGCACACAATGGGCTTGTTTACATCTTGCCCTCGAAACAAAGAAGAAAAGCATGATTAAACTTCAAACCCCTTCAATGCCGCCTACTACTTGCGCATGCGCCGCCGGCTTGCCGCGCGATTTTTGAACACGGCAATATCGCTGCTTAGCGGCGACGTATATATACGTCGGTGGCAAGTACTGAAGCGCTATAGAGGACGTCGTGGGGCAGCGAAAGGGTTTTAATGAACAAAAGCAACAAGGGGAAAAAAAAAAAAAAAAAAAGCAAAACCCAACAACTACACATTCATACACCCATCCACCCTCCCCCCACCCACCACCAACCTCGCACACAGCACAGTAATCATATGAACTAATATAAATTGAATTCACAAGAATCAGGAAATACATTGTGGAGGAAGGGGGAAAAAATCAATCTAAACAAATGTAATGAGTATGACATCATCAAAAGACAAGGAATTACTTTCTTCCTCCTTCTCCCCCCCCCCCCCCCCCTTAAAGTGAACAAAACCACAAGCAACAAACAAAAAACTCATGTTTAGAAACAAGATTTATGTACAAATTAACCATGTCATGAATAAACGTTTAAAACAGAAGCTACATAAGAGATTAATATGTGATGTTGTTTATATGTTTGATCATAAGGTACTTATGGTAGTTTTTCTTGAAAACATTGAGACTTGAATGAACATTAAAAGAAGCTAAAATCGTATTCCACAAACAACCTCCCGAATACAACAGACTAGTCTTGAAGAGATCAACTCTTGGAAGAGGTACTTTGATTTTAAGAACATTGCGGACGACGATGTTTAAATCACATTTTGTTTGTTTGAGAGAGAGAGAGAGAGAGAGAGAGAGAGAGAGAGAGAGAGAGAGAGAGAGAGAGAGAGAGAGAGAGAGAGAGAGAGAGAGAGAGAGAGAGAGAGAGAGATAACTTGAATAACAGACAGTCATATGACAAGAGACAGACAAGACAGAAAACACACACAGATAGAAACAGGTCAGGTCAAACGACTAGGCCTCGCGGCCTCTCAAGCAGATAAACAGAAACAGATGAGAGCGAGAGAGATACAGACAAAGAGAGAGATACATTAGCAAGAGAGAGGAGAGAGATACAACAGATAGATAGACAACAGACAGGCATATGGGGAAAGATAGATCAAGAGAGAGAGGCATACAGGAAATAAAGACTGAAAGACAGATATGGACAAGTAGGCGAGAGACAAAGACAGTAGACAGACATTCGGAGACAGATGCAGGGCCGGATCACAGACTTTTGAAGGGTGGGTGACTTTTTTTTAGGCCGGGGTCCAGGGGCCGCCTAGGCCCCGGTGGTGTCCAGGGGCAAAGGTGGGGGTTTTCAACATTTTAAAACTGTTTTGTGGCATCTCCTGTGAGCTCAGAACAGAACTTCTTAAGAGCGTTTTTATCAGTTTTGCACCTTGCTTAGCTTGCAGTCATAACACACAAAAGACAATCAAACATTATCACCTTATTGCAGAAGAATTCGTGGGGATCTGATAAATACATACAACATTTTTCACAGTGATAACAATACTAATAAATTTTTGTTCCAGCTAACAACTGACTCAAGAACCCGTAACAGTGATTTAAAAATACTAACCCAGTATAGCCGAACTAATATTAGAAAAAAGTTCTTTTCTAACAGAGTAACAAAGTTTTGGAATACTCTTCCTGCACATATTAAACGAGCACAGAATCTAACACAATTCAAAAACCTCCTTGGTGGATACACCAACATATCAAAACTACAATACGAGCATGACTAAAAGGCAGATTTGCCGAAAACAAAATACAAAAACCTCTCAGCTGTGCAAAAGTTCAAACAAAAATGACAGGACAGTGAAGAGGCCGCGAGGCCTAATGTCCTAACTACCTGACCAAGAGCATCTCCTTTGTCCTCAGTTGCATTCTGGTGGGTTTGACAGCCCGGGGGTGGGGGGTGCTGCAGTACCCACCCCTAGATCCGGCCCTGAGATGCCACACAGACAAGACAGTCAGAGAGACAAAGGAGAACAAAAGTCATGACAGACATTGATCTACAAAAGAGAGAAACAGCGATGCAGAGAGAGAGAATGACTGACAGACATTGATCTACAAAAGAGAGAAAATGACTGACAGACATTGATCTACAAAAGAGAGAAAATGACTGACAGACATTGATCTACAAAAGAGAGAAAATGACTGACAGACATTGATCTACAAAAGAGAGAAAATGACTGACAGACATTGATCTACAAAAGAGAGAAAATGACTGACAGACATTGATCTACAAAAGAGAGAAACACGATACAGATAGAGAATGACTGACAGACAAATGCGTTTCACTCTGTTCCAGTGTTTTGAGGGCCCTTTTTTTGGACAGACAAAATTTGGCGCGTAAATGTGAGGCACGCACTTTAGACTTGTTCCCCCTGTGCTCTGGTCCTAGTAGTAGTAGGCCTGCAAGTTCTGGACCAAACTGGATATTGATTAGCAAGAAGAATATGGAGTTTCTTATTACGTTGTCTGTTTTGGGCACGGATACTAGAAATAAAGATAATAAACTTCACAATGAAGGGATTGAAGGCACCACAGGGGTATAGAAGTAGTAGCGTGCCCATACCCTGGATGTCCCCGTAGCGCAGTGGATAGCGCGCTGGACTTCTAATCCAGAGGTCGCGGGTTCGAATCCCGCCGGGGATGCATTTTTTTAATTTTAAATCCACCTCCCCCCTTTTTTTTCGTTCTTAAAAAACCTGGAGTACATTGGAATCGGAACGAGGGCCTGTGCCTATGTGCATCATACTGAATGGATGGATGTGTGATTGAATTGAATTGAAAAACACGTACCACGTCACAGTGCTTTAACAACTCAACCAATCTTAATGAAATTTGGCAGAATAATTCCTTGGGTACTCAGATGCAGACACTGGTGACAGATTTACCAAATGGCAAGCCATATCAACATACTCCCGGTGAATCAGATTTTAACATTACAAAGAAACTGATTAGTTCAAAGATAGCCTAGCACATGTGCATAGCAAGAGAACCATCAAAAAGATGATGGCAGTTGTTCAATGAAAGAAGAAGAAGAAGTAGCAGATGGATTTAAAAGCAAATTATCGTATTTTTCGGACTATAAGGCGCACCCCCCAAACATTACACAAAATTCAGATTCTGTTATTATATGGTTCTTACTATTTTATAGTAGTCATATTATAAGGCGCAGGGGTCTCAGTCTGGGAAAAAAAAGTATCGCCTTATAGTCAGAAAAATATGTGTAGTGAAAAAGTGTCACTCCAGGAGTTTCGTAATATAATTCATATAATTTAGTGTCTTTCTTAAATAACTATTTTCAGAGGGCGGATCAGATGGAGGAGAGGTGGGGGGGAGGGATCCTAGTTGCACAGAAACCCTCCTCAGCTGCCTTAAAAATGAAACCCCCCCACAAACAATAAGAATCTCTCTCTCTTAGACAATGTATCGTTGATGCATGATGTTTTTTTTAGGTAAGCATAAACTTTTAAAAAATAAAACCCCACTGGAAACCCCCCACAGGGTGGGGGTTGTTGTCCAGTGGGGTTTTATTTTTTAAAAGTTTATGCTTACCTAAAAAAAACATCATGCATCAACGATACATTGTCTAAGAGAGAGAGATTCTTATTGTTTGTGGGGGGGTTTCATTTTTAAGGCAGCTGAGGAGGGTTTCTGTGCAACTAGGATCCCTCCCCCCCACCTCTCCTCCATCTGATCCGCCCTCTGAAAATAGTTATTTAAGAAAGACACTAAATTATATGAATTATATTACGAAACTCCTGGAGTGACACTTTTTCACTACACATATTTTTCTGACTATAAGGCGATACTTTTTTTTCCCAGACTGAGACCCCTGCGCCTTATAATATGACTAATAAAATAGTAAGAAAATATAATAAACAGAATCTGAATTTTGTGTAAAAAAATTTGGGGGGTGCGCCTTATAGTCAGAAAAATACGATAATATGTATTTTAAAATCCATCTGCTACTTCTTCTTCTTCTTTTCATTGAACAACTGCCATCATCTTTTTGATGGTTCTCTTGCTATGCACATGTGCTAGGCTATCTTTGAACTAATCAGTTTCTTTGTAATGTTAAAATCTGATTCACCGGGAGTATGTTGATATGGCTTGCCATTTGGTAAATCTGTCACCAGTGTCTGCATCTGAGTACCCAAGGAATTATTCTGCCAAATTCCATTAAGATTGGTTGAGTTGTTAAAGCACTGTGACGTGGTACATGTTTTTCAATTCAATTCAATCACACATCCATCCATTCAGTATGATGCACATAGGCACAGGCCCTCGTTCCGATTCCAATGTACTCCAGGTTTTTTAAGAACGAAAAAAAAGGGGGGAGGTGGGATTTAAAAATTTAAAAAAATGCATCCCCGGCGGGATTCGAACCCGCGACCTCTGGATTAGAAGTCCAGCGCGCTATCCACTGCGCTACGGGGACATCCAGGGTATGGGCACGCTACTACTTCTATACCCCTGTGGTGCCTTCAATCCCTTCATTGTGAAGTTTATTATCTTTATTTCTAGTATCCGTGCCCAAAACAGACAACGTAATAAGAAACTCCATATTCTTCTTGCTAATCAATATCCAGTTTGGTCCAGAACTTGCAGGCCTACTACTACTAGGACCAGAGCACAGGGGGAACAAGTCTAAAGTGCGTGCCTCACATTTACGCGCCAAATTTTGTCTGTCCAAAAAAAGGGCCCTCAAAACACTGGAACAGAGTGAAACGCATTTGTCTGTCAGTCATTCTCTATCTGTATCGTGTTTCTCTCTTTTGTAGATCAATGTCTGTCAGTCATTTTCTCTCTTTTGTAGATCAATGTCTGTCAGTCATTTTCTCTCTTTTGTAGATCAATGTCTGTCAGTCATTCTCTCTCTTTTGTAGATCAATGTCTGTCAGTCATTTTCTCTCTTTTGCTGTAGATCAATGTCTGTCAGTCATTTTCTCTCTTTTGTAGATCAATGTCTGTCAGTCATTCTCTCTCTCTGCATCGCTGTTTCTCTCTTTTGTAGATCAATGTCTGTCTGACTTTTGTTCTCCTTTGTCTCTCTGACTGTCTTGTCTGTGTGGCATCTCAGGGCCGGATCTAGGGGTGGGTACTGCAGCACCCCCCACCCCCGGGCTGTCAAACCCACCCAGAATGCAACTGAGGACAAAGGAGATGCTCTTGGTCAGGTAGTTAGGACATTAGGCCTCGCGGCCTCTTCACTGTCCTGTCATTTTTGTTTGAACTTTTGCACAGCTGAGAGGTTTTTATATTTTGTTTTCGGCAAATCTGCCTTTTAGTCATGCTCATAAATTATTGTAGTTTTGAGATGTTGGTGTATCCACCAAGGAGGTTTTTGAATTGTGTTAGATTCTGTGCTCGTTTAATATGTGCAGGAAGAGTATTCCAAAACTTTGTTACTCTGTTAGAAAATAACTTTTTTCTAATATTAGTTCGGCTATACTACTGGGTTAGTATTTTTAAATCACTGTTACGGGTTCTTGAGTCAGTTGTTAGCTGGAACAAAGATTTATTAGTATTGTTATCACTGTGAAAAAAAGTTGTATGTATTTATCAGATCCCCACGAATTCTTCTGCAATAAGGTGATAATGTTTGATTGTCTTTTGTGTGTTATGACTGCAAGCTAAGCAAGGTGCAAAACTGATAAAAAAACGCTCTTAAGAAGTTCTGTTCTGAGCTCACAGGAGATGCCACAAAACAGTTTTAAAATGTTGAAAACCCCCCCCACCTTTGCCCAATGGACACCACCGGGGCCTAGGCGGCCCCTGGACCCCGGCCTAAAAAAAAGTCACACCACCCTTCAAAAGTCTGTGATCCGGCCCTGCATCTGTCTCCGAATGTCTGTCTACTGTCTTTGTCTCTCGCCTACTTGTCCATATCTGTCTTTCAGTCTTTATTTCCTGTATGCCTCTCTCTCTTGATCTATCTTTCCCCATATGCCTGTCTGTTGTCTATCTATCTGTTGTATCTCTCTCCTCTCTCTTGCTGTGTATCTCTCTCTTTGTCTGTATCTCTCTCGCTCTCATCTGTTTCTGTTTATCTGCTTGAGAGGCCGCGAGGCCTAGTCGTTTGACCTGACCTGTTTCTATCTGTGTGTGTTTTCTGTCTTGTCTGTCTCTTGTCATATGACTGTCTGTTATTCAAGTTATCTCTTCTCTCTCTCTCTCCTCTCTCTCTCTCTCTCTCTCTCTCTCTCTCTCTCTCTCTCTCTCTCTCTCTCTCTCTCTCTCTCTCAAACAAAAATGTGATTTAAAACATCGTCCGCAATGTTCTTAAAATCAAAGTACCTCTTCCAAGAGTTGATCTCTTCAAGACTAGTCTGTTGTATTCGGGCGGTTGTTTGTGGAATACGATTTTAGCTTCTTTTAATGTTCATTCAAGTCTCAATGTTTTCAAGAAAAACTACCATAAGCACCTTATGATCAAACATATAAACAACATCACATATTAATCTCTTATGTAGCTTCTGAACTGTTTTAAACGTTTATTCATGACATGGTTAATTTGTACATAAATCTTGTTTCTAAACATGAGGTTTTTGTTGTTGCTTGTGTTTTGTTCACTTTAAGGGGGGGGGGGGGGGGAGAAGGAGGAAGAAAGTAATTCCTTGTCTTTTGATGATGTCATACTCATTACATTTGTTTAGATTGATTTTTTTTCCCCCTTCCTCCACAATGTATTTCCTGATTCTTGTGAATTCAATTTATATTAGTTCATATGATTACTGTGCTGTGTGCGAGGTTGGTGGTGGGTGGGGGGAGGGTGGATGGGTGTATGAATGTGTAGTTGTTGGGTTTTGTTGTTTTTTGTTTTTTTCCCCTTGTTGCTTTTGTTCATTAAAACCCTTTCGCTGCCCCACGACGTCCTCTATAGCGCTTCAGTACTTGCCACCGACGTATATATACGTCGCCGCTAAGCAGCGATATTGCCGTGTTCAAAAATCGCGCGGCAAGCCGGCGGCGCATGCGCAAGTAGTAGGCGGCATTGAAGGGGTTTGAAGTTTAATCATGCTTTTCTTCTTTTGTTCGAGGGCAAGATGTAAACAAGCCCATTGTGTGCTTATTCTTTTCCCTCAATAAAACAAATGTTTCTCTTGTCTATCAGCCTTAATCGTCCTCATCTGTCTGTGTCTCTCTCTGTGGTTTGTCTGTCTGCCTGTCTACTTCTGCCTGTTTGTCTCTGTCTCATTGTCTTTATCTGTCAATCTTCAGTCTCTTTTGTCAGTTCTCTGCCTCTGTCTCTGTCCACGTCTATCTCTGCCTCTGTTTCCATTTGTCTTTGTCCGTCTTTTTTCCCTCTCTGATTGTGTGTCTGTCTTTCTGTTTTCCTTTGTCTCTGTCTCTCTGCATCTCTCTCATTAGTCTCTAATATCTTGTATTTCCCCCCCTTTTTTTGGTTTGATTTAACAATTTCCCCTTCCCACTGTTCCCTTTGACATGGGCAGATGGCCCGGTTCATTAAAACGTTGTTCTTTGTTCTTGTTCATTTTGTCTCTCTCTTCTCTGTATCTGCCTCTTTTTCTTACCTGCATGGGTACAACATTAACAACAAGGGCGTCGCCGAGCGGCAGACATGTCCGTCACCAGCAATGCCACGCACTTGCGACACCCCGTAGAGTGTCACATCCTGACACAAAATTGGAAGGGATTCTGTCTTCTAGTTCACGAGATACAGCTTGAAGAAGAAACATATAGCGCAAAGAAGGAAATTTCGGTTTTCAAGGTCACACTTCAAGGTCAAGGTCAGCATGGTGATAATTTATGCTCGGATGTTTTCTTCTCTAGGGTATACAGTACCACACACAATCTGAAGCGCTTCTGTCAAGTACAAATGTGGAAAATATGGCTTAAAAACCAATGTGTAGACCCCTACCACTTTCAAGGCCTACTGATCGCCCGGACCGTGACCTTGACCTTGATCGGTATGCCACCATCAGAACGGGCATAAAACCAAAGTACCTTCATGCCAAATTTGAAGACTCTAACACTAACGGTGTGGGCTTTATGGCCCCTAAAAGATTTTTTGACATTGAGTATGAGGTTAATGCGTGCGCGTGTGTGTATGTGGAGTAGGGGGGCGGGGGTGGGTGGATTGAAGGGAGGTGGGAGTTAGTGTGTTGTGTTATGATTATATGCAATGCCTTCTCTAATGTATTCATTTTCATAGAGATGTATGGTGAGGATACGTGAACCAGTCTGTTAGAAAAGATTGAGTTGCTTTGCAAGTTTATATAAGCATTATTAATTATTATTATTATTTACCACTCGTTGCAGCTGAAGGACTGCATGCCCTAGGTTTGCTCTGTTTAAAAAGTGAAATATAACATGAAAATAGAATGCTCCAGCATTCAAGAATACCAGACAAAGTTCGTGTTTGTGCGACCAGGAACAAATGGCTGACCAGGCATGCAGTTCCTTCATGGATATGGTGTTCTTTGGCTTTCTCTCTCACAACAATCTGCTTCTCATGGATTCCTTTGCTGCACACCACAGTTTATCCGTGTGTATGTGTGTGAGAGAGAGTGTATGTGTGCGTGCGCGCACACAAACGAAAATCTGTTTAACATCCTCCGGTCTGGAACAGACACACATGCATGGGTGCTCCTGGGAAATTTCCACAGGGGCTGCCTCCTTGCAGGAGCAGCACACACTCACATTTAATTCTACTGCTTTTTTCACCCCTCTAGACTAGTACAAGTGCTACATTCCTTTGAATATAGCAAATGCTTATATAGGCCCTTTTTATTGTACAAGTTTGTGTGTGTGTGTAAGAAAATCGTTGCTTCTCAAATTCTCATAATCCGGCGATGCCGGCTCTAGGCAATTTAAAAATCCTGCAATTCAGGACATCCTGAAAGAAGGAGCATCCATGCATACGGGACATTAATAGATAAAGATGTGGGAACGATCTTGGAGGCAATACCCGGAGGCAGTGCAACACCAGTAAAGTCCCAAATTTTTAACAATAACAGATGTGTAAACCGTAGCTACATACACACTTTTGCTTGCTTTTTATGCGTGCATGCTGAAAGAATAATTTGTATTTCATACCAATTGTTCCCCCGAAGACAGTGACAAGACACAACTCTTTGACATGATGTGGATTTATTCCCAAAGCTGTCAATTTACAATAAATCATTCTACACAGTCAATACAATACACAAAGAAGAAGACAAAACACTACATAAAAATGAACATTTTGAGACAAATGTATCAGTGAACCAGTCATAAAAACAATGACACAAACAAAAGTTTAAAAAAACAGTAAACCAGCCAAAAGAATAATAACAATCTAATAATATTAATCAAGTACCACCAATTTATTAAAAGACATGCTTTACATATTTTAGAATGATCGATAAATTCAATGTTCACTATCATTCCATCCAAAACACAACATAACCATAAAGTAGGAAGTAAGCAGTGCCAAAACTAAAGTTGCGTGCTAAGAATTTTCACTGCAATGAAATATTTCTTCCAAAGAAGCCCCCCCAATAACAAAAACCATAAACAAAGCATACAGAAATGCATGACATGGTATTGGTTGCATCATTTCGGACTTAAGAGGAAAACAAACAAAAGCAAAAACACACACAAAAAGTGCTGTAAGTGGTAATCTTACCTTCATGACTGTATAAAAGAAACCACGTCACGCAGCCTTCTTCTGATCAGCATGTCAAACAAACCACTTTAACCCCTTCACTGCCCACGATGTATATATACGTCGCCGCTAAGAAGCGATATTGCCGCGTTCAAAAATCGCGCGGCAAACCGGCGGCGCATGCGCAAGTAGCAGCAAAGCGGTTAAAAAAGAAAGAAAAGTCCAACAGAATATGCACAAGTATGTCCAGTCAAAACATAAAACTTCCCAACAACAAAACTAAACAAACTGAAGTACAGAAATGACCCACGGTCTCAACATAAACGTTACCAAGTTTGAATAAATTCCATCAATTTTTTTATAACAAACTCACAAACAAGAAGACCCACACATTATTAAACTCCATAGTTTCTCACGCATATCGGTCAACGCCATAAAACATTCTTGGTAAGGAGACAGACACAGTTTCAAGAATCCTCATCAACAAAGACCCCACCCGATGCCAAAACAACAGATTCAGATTGTCCGACAACCAAACAGCATTGTTGTTATGGAGTTGAAGAAATGATCAAATGTACAACCAAAAAATGTTAAACGTTGCTTGCTCCTGGAATCAACAGAAGGCACACTCCGCAGTCAAGAGCCACTCAATTGCTCATGACGTAAAACATATAACATTGGCAGAATTTGATCTATGCTGCACGCTACGGATATCTTCTATTATGCTACTATCAGTATCACCCCTCAAACGGTAGAAACATTACACTATAAAAACATGACCAGAAGAAAGTGAAATTTCCTGATCCAAGAAATGAACTTTAATAAAATGGCTGTTGGGAGTGGGCTTCATCTGAATGGGATGAACATGCTACATTGGCTTGTGGATTTGAGTGGCACCTGGGGCATGACTTGTTTTGTTCGTGCTTCCATCAGCCACTCAGTCAAGCCCCCCCCCCCCCTTTCCTCAGTGGATTTACACTTATCTCAAGAACACTCCTGCCGGATTTAACATTTCCTGAAATCAGGACATTTCCTGAAAAATCTCATGTCTGAAAAAAGCAATGCATGAACAGACACACCAATATTTTATATATTAAAATAAAAAGTGGGAGCTTATCCAACAGAAATGGAATTCTAATTTTTGTTACTCAGGAAACCACAGTAAAGAAGACTTTAATGTTTCTTCCTACAAACAGCATGCACATTTCACCATGCCACTTTCACAGTAAACAGGCGAGCAACACGACAAACACAAAGAACATACAACTGGCAAAAACTCTTAGCACCTCAAGCAAGCAAAATCGTTCACTCTTAGGTTCTGTGCACACTACAAGCGGAAACCTCATGCGCTTCTCTGTAAATAAGGGGAAAACAGTCAGAAATAAGTGGATGGGATAAGTGGATGGAATAAGTGGATGGGATAAGTGGATGGGATAAGTGGATGGGAAAACAGTATGGGATAAGTGGATGGGATAAGTGGATGGGAAAACAGTATGGGATAAGTGGATGGGATAAGCGGATGGGATAAGTGGATGGGATAAGCGGATGGGATAAGTGGATGGGATAAGCGCATGCGATTATTTTTCTAACTTTCTGTTACTTATTTGCGGATAAGCGCATGAGGTTGTCGCATGTGATGAGCACAAGGCTTTACTCTTTCTCAATGTCAGACATGATTCTCATAAGATACACATAATAGGGTTTTCATTGTACACGATTATAACATGAACACCCGTATTCTGATACAGAAAAAAGAACAGATAACAAAAAAGGTTTGGATTAATTGATATTACACACTTAACTATAATAGGGCATTTGCTACATGAGGACGACCTTGAAATTCACTTAGCTGAATTGTAGAGAGTTGAATTAGAAAGGTCAGCGTAACTCGGGCAGAACGAGTGCGGGCAAATTAGTAGTCTAGCATAGAGAACACTCGTGGAAAATGCCCTATTGGATCAGAACAGAAATCAAACAGCTTTAATGTTGAAAGCATTGAAGCTAAACAAGCAGGACACAACGCAAAAGTAAAATGCACTCACACGACTGAAGGGCGAAAATGGCAAGGAATTATAGTGAACGAACAATTTCTATTCAAAATTGGCACTTCACATTGCACTGCTTCCAACCAACCATTTGATTAATAATTTGAGAGTTCATTTTCTAACATTAACCCACCCCTTCATCGCCAGAGGAAAACTGAGAAATGATAGATTTTCTTATTAAAAATTTAAAAGAGATCTGTTCACTGATGTTAGACTCAATCTGAGAAAATGGTCTAGAGATATCTTTCTTGACTTGTTGAAACAAAAAAACATCAAAAGTTATGACATCATCAATGACATCACACACACCTGTAGTAGACACAGGACTGGGCAGGGAAAGGGTTAATCTTACTGTAAAAACATCAAATGAAACACAAACAGCTCTTATTAGATTTTAACGATGAGCAAACGGCAGACCTGTTGCTATTCTCCATCATGTCTGCTTAGTTCTTCACGCTACAACAAAATTGATAACTATCTCCCACTGATCTCAAGTTCATTCTTACTCTTTATTAAAGATAACCACATGCTCACTACAAAACATAGGCAAAGGAAACACTAAGAAATCAACAGTCGAAGAAAAAGTTTGAATCTTCCCAATTCTACCATAATAAAATCAGATGATCGCAAATCCATTCACATCTTCCTAACCCACACATTTGTCAAAACAGCAAATATTACGGGTGCTTGCAGGCACATCATCAGTGCGAAGATCAATAAACTTTGGCGTTTTAACGTCTCAAAATATTGTTAATGTTTTCTTCTTTCTTCTTTTGTTGTCGACAGAATTGTCATTTGGACCCGCAAGCTGATATCAAACAAATACATAGTTAAACATGTTATTCATAAGAAACGATACATTACAGAAAGAACTTCCAGCTCACAGCTATCTTATCCTTAAAATCATGTTTTTGATGCATTCGTTTCCAAGACGATCAAGCAATGACGTCATCCAAGACGGTGAAGTACTATATCAAAATAAGCCCTCCTTCAAACGATTCATGTCCCATTTTAAATCAATGAAAACAAATAATGACATTTCAGTGTATAAATTAACGAGTATAATTTCTGTGATAAAATTCATGTCCAATGTTGGCAACGCAATATTTTGCTGTCTGATTGAAATACAAGTCATGGCTGCTATCAATGAGGATAATCTAAAATGTTGCCATCACTATTGGCTATGGGTACAATCTGTCATGCCAGTATTACATGTTCACAATGTGAATAAAATACACGCACGGTTCTGCAATGTATAAAATGTCCTCAGTTACTGCTTCAAGAAAAAAACTTCTATACATTTTGTACTGACACATTATGCATGTAAATCCCTTTTTTTTTGCTGTCCCATCTTCTTGGCCGTATCCATGCTGCTCATTCCGAATCCTAATTTGCAGCCACACCCCGGCTTGTTCAGTCTGCAGAATCCGAGACCAGCAGTCAAAATGGAGCTAATCTATGTTAGGCTGTCAGGAAGCAACCAACCGAGGAGACATCTGCACTGCTGCTGAGTCACTTCGGTGGTGTTCAGTGGAGCCTGTTCAGGACACAACCTACCAAGCCCCCTACTGATGACAATATTCTCTTAGTCGCGGAGCTGTGTGAGTGAGGTCCTCCTCCGAGGGCACCACCATGACAGCTCCCCAGAAAAAACACTTGATTCCCATGACTTTGACCCAACGCCACCAAGGAATAGACAGAATTGGAAACCGAAAATGAGGTCACAATGAGAGCAGGGCATGCAAAGCCACCCCCAGATAATCTGTGGCTTGCATGCCCTGCTCCATGGTGACCTCAGTTTCGTGGTCCAATTCAGTCTATGCCTGGTGCGTTGTGGTCAAAGTCATGGGAATTCAGTGTTTTCTGGGGAAGGATGTCATGGTGGTGCCCTCGGAGGAGGACCTCGCTCACGCTGGCTCCGCGAACATAAGAGAATAGTTCATCAGTAGGGGGCTTAAGTAGGTGGTGTCCATAATAGGCTCTCAGTGAACTCCATCAAGTGATCAGCAGCAGTGCAAGGTCTCCGCGGTGGTTGCTACCTTGACGGCCTAACATAGATGCGCTCCCTGAATGCGGTCTCGGATCTGCGACCTGAACAAGCCGGGGTGTGGCAACTGCGAATTGGATTCGGGATGAGCAGCATGGGAAGGCCCAGAAGAGGGGACAGCAAAAAAAGGATTACATGCATACATTAATGTGTCAGTACAAAATGTTATAGAAGTTTTTTTCTTGAAGCCAGTAACTGAGCGAAATTTTAATACATTGCAGGAACGTGCTGTGTATTTTAGTTAACATTGTGAACATGTAAACTGGCATGACAGGATTGACCCATAGCCAATAGTGATGGAAACATTTTAGATTATCCTCATTGATAGCAGCCATGACGGTATTTCCAATCAGACAGGCAAAAATATTGCGTTGCCAACATTGCGACATGGCAATTTATCACAGAAATATACTCGTTAATTTATACACTGAAATGCATTCTGTTGCATTGAAATTTAAAATGGGACATGAACCGTTTGAAGGAGGGCTTATTTTGATATAGTACTTCACCGTCTTGGGATGAGTCATGCTTGATCGTCCTTGGAAAAGAAGCATCAAAAACATGATTTAAGGATAAGATTAGCTGTGAGCTGGAAGTCTTTCTGTAATGTATTCGTTTCTTATGAATAAAAATGTCAACTATGTATTGTTTGATATCAAGCTGTCGGGTCCAAAGACAATTCTGGCGGACAACAAAGAAGAAAAGAAGAAAACATTCAACCAAAATTTGAGACGTTTTTAAAACGCACAAAGTTTATTGATACTTCGCACTGATGGATGTGCCTTCAAGCACCCGAAGATTTGCTGTTTTGACAAATGTGTGGTAGGAAGATGTGAATGGATTTGCGATCATTTCGATTTCTTATGGTAGGAATTGGGAAGATTCAAACTTTTTTCTTCGACTGCCATTGATTCTTAGTGTTCCTTTGCCTATGTTTTGTACGTGTGAGCATGTGGTTATCTTTAATAAGCGTAAGAATGAATGGAGTCGTGTGGAGGATAGTTATCAATTTTGTTTGTAGCCGGAAGAAACTAAGCAGACATGATGGAGAATAGCAAACAGGTACTTGCCGTTGACATCGTTAAAATCTACTAAGAGCGTTTGGTTTCCATTTGATGTTTTTTACAGTAAGATAACCCTTCCCTGCCCAGTCCTGTGTCTGCCTAAGGATGTGTGACGTCATTGAGGATGTCATAAACTTTGATGTTTTTGTGTTTCAAAAAGTCCAAGAAAGTATCTCTGACCATTTTCTTCAGGATGAGTATAACATCAGTGAACAGATCTCTATTAAATTTTTAATAAGAAAATCTATCCTTCTCAGCTTTCCTCTGGCGATGAGGGGTGGGTAATGTTAGAAAATGAACTCACTCAAATTATTAATCAAAAGGTTGGTTGGAAGCAGTGCCATGTGAAGTGCCAATTTGAATAGAAAATTGTTCGTTCACTATAATTCCTGCCATTTTTCGCCCTTCAGTGTTTTGTGAGTGCATTTTACTTTGCGTTGTGTATGCTTGTTAGCTTCAATGCTTTTCACAATTAAGCTGTTGATTTCGGTTCTGATCAAATAGGGAATTACACGAATGGGGCGTGTCTCTATGCTAGAATACTAATTTGCCCGCACTCGTTCTGCCCGAGTTACGCTGACCTTTCTAATTCAACTCCTACATCAGCTAAGTGAATTTAAGGTGCGTCCTCATGTTTTCCTAGCAAATGCCAATTATAGTTAAGGGTGTAATATCAATAATCCAAACCTTTTTTGTGATCTGTTCTTTGTTCTGTATCAGAATACGGGGTGTTCATGTTATAATCGCCTGTACAATGAAAACCCTATTATGTGTAGCCTTATGAGGAATCATGTATGAATTGAGAAAGCTGAAAGCCTTGTGCCCATCACATGGACGACAACCTCATGCGCATTATCCGCAAATAAGTAACGAAAGTAGAAAAATAATCGCATGCGCCATCTCCCCATCCACTTATTCAAAATCGCTTTATCCCATCCAGTATCCCATCCACTTACCCCATCCACTATTCTTACTGTTTCCATCCACTTATCCCAGCCACTCTATCCCATAGTGTTCCCATCCACTTATCCCCATCCACTTAATCCCATCCACTTATCCCATCCACTTATCCACCATCCACTTATTCTGACTGTTTTCCACTTATTTACAGAGAAGCGCATGAGGTTTCCGCTTTAGTGTGCACAGAAACCTAAGACCAGTGAACGATTTTGCTTGCTTGAGGTGCTAGAGCTTTTGCCAGTTGTATGTCTTTGTGTTGTAGTGTTGCTCGCATGTTTACTTGTGAAAGTGGCATGCGTGAAATGTGCACGCTGTTTGTAGGAAGAAACATTTAAAGTCTCTTTACTGTGGTTTCCTGAGTAACAAAAATTAGAATTCCCTTTCATGGGTGGATAAGCTCCCACTTTTCTTTAATATATAAAATATTGGGTGTGTCTGTTCATGCATTGCTTTTTTCAGACAGGAGATTTTTCCGGAAATGTTTTTTTTCGTTTTTTTTTTTTCCTGATTTCAGGGAAAATTTTAAAGCAGCAGGGCTGTTCTTGAGTTAAGGTAAATCCACTGGAGGAAAGGGGCGGGGGGGGGCTTGAATGATGCTGATGAAGCACGAACAAAAAAAAACATCATGCCCAGTGTGCCACTTCAAACCACAAGCCCAATGTAGCATGTTCATACCATTTCATATAAAGCCCACTTCTCACGGCCACTTCATTAAATTCATTTGGATCAGGAAAATTCACGATCTTCTGAGTTCATGTTTTATAGTGTAATGTTCTACGTTTGAGGGGTGATACTGATAGTAGCATAATTAGAAGATATCCGTAGCGTGCAGCATAGATCAAATTTGACAATGTTATATGTTTTACGGCAATGAGCAATTGAGTGGCTCTTGACGCAGACGTGTGCCTTTTCCTTGGTTGGATTTTTTTCCCAGGAGAAGCAACGTTTAACATTTTTTGGTTGTACATTGATCATTCTCAACTCCATAAACAACAATGCTGTTTGGTTGTCGGACAATCTGAATCTGTGTTTGGCATCGGGTGGGGGTCTTTGTTGATGAGGATTCTTGAAACTGTGTCGGGGGTTCTTTTTTTTTTTCTTCCCTTACCAAGAATGTTTTATGGCGTGACAACCCGATATGCGATAGAGAACTATGGAGTTTAATAATGTGGGGTTCTTATGTTTGGAGTGTGGTAAAAAAAAATTGATGGAATTTATTCAAACTTGGTACAGTTTATGGTTGAGGACCGTGGGTCATTTCTGTAATTCAAAGTCGGTTTAGTTGAGTTGTGGGGAAAGTTTTATGTTGTGAATGGACATAATGTGCATATTCTGTTGGTCCTTTCGTTCTTTTAACCGCTGTGCTGTGATTACTTGCGCATGCAGCCGCCGGTTTGCGCACGATTTTTTGAAAGCTGCAAGATCGCTTCTTAGCGGCGACGATATACACATGTGGGCAGTGAAGGGGTTAAAGTGTTGTGACGCGGATCAGAAGAGATGCGTGACCTGGTTCATTTTATACAGTCTGAAGGTACGGATTGACCAACTACAGAACTTTGCGTGTGTTTTTTGCTCGATGTGTTTTCCTCTAAGTACGACATGATGCAAACAAAATACCATGTCATGGCATTTCTGTATGATTGTTATGGGTTTTGTTACTTGGGGGGGGCATCTTTGGAGAAAAATTCATTGCAGTGAAATCTCTAGCACGAAACTTTAGTTTTGGGGCACTGTTACTGCCTACTTTATGGTTAGTTGGTTTTGGATGAGAATGATAGTGAACATGAATACGATCATTCAAAATATCGTTAAAGCATTTCTTTTAAAAATGTTGTTACTTGATTAATATATGAGATTGTATTATTCTTTTGTGGGTTTATACGTTTTTTTTAAATTTTGTTTTGCCATTGTTTTTATGACTGGTTCACTGATACATTTGTTCTCAAAAATTCAATTTATGTATTGTTGTCTTCTCTTTTGTATTTATGACTGTAGAATGATTATTGTAAATGACTCTTGTAATACATCCACTCATTTTCAAATATTTCTTGTCACTTCTTCTGTGTAACAA
>CM065686.1:53782477-53817398 GCA_017654935.2 Phymorhynchus buccinoides | reverse complement strand
AGTTCTGCCATTCCACGGCGGTCTGTGAAAGAACCAATCAAAACAATTTCTCGTGACCCATTGCGGGATCGAGCGTGAAAGAGTGAGACAAAGCAAGGAAGTCAATGTGGTTTTGTTTCGCGGCATTTTGTGACTGAATTTACGCTAACTTGCTCTATCTGACACTTGTAAACAAAAACAATGCCACCTGCAAAAAAGAGAACGTCGGATGCTGACGGAAAAGCACAAGCGAAGCGTCGAAAGAAGCAGGATGACGACGAGTCTGACGGTTCAGATATCGATGGAGCCGGTGGCGCAGATTTTGACAATGAACCAGATGAGAGCTCAGCAGATACTGAGTTTGTATGTTATTATTGACCTTTCTGTTTTATCATACTTTATCTGGCATGCATCATTCATTGAACGCGTTAATTATATTTTCTGGTTCTGGTTCTGGTATACGTCGAAGAGCCTATAAAGGCTATTTGATAGCATTTTGTTTGAGAGAAACGACGTGTCACTGTCAGTCTGTGGTTATAATCTGCTTAGCCTTAGCCTAGGCTAAATGTAATTCGACCCGTTCCTGTCAAATGAGTGTCACTAGGCCTAGTTAGGTCAGGCTGTTGCTAGAACCTAGTATGATCGCGTCTGCATATGGCTCACAATGTCATAGACCGGCTCATATGATCAATCAATAATTTAGTTAGACACTGTCTCATTTGCTTTGTACAACTCGAGTTGCCCTCTTCTTTTCTTTTGTTCAGATCTGGTTACTTAGTTACTACTGCTGTTTGTACTGTAGTAACTCAACAGCACAATGGTTATAAACGAGCCATAAAGTTAAGAAAAAAAAGAAAGTATTTTATATTTCAATTCTCATTGCGCTCTCCCAGTTCCGTCGAGTACATAGCCTTTAATATCTCTGAAATATAGAAGAATTCGTGGGGATCTGATAAACACATACAAATATTTTCACAGTGATAACAATACTAATAAATCTTTGTTCGGTAAAGGTCAAGATGTGCCACCCCCCCTACATTTCTCAGTTATTGAGTTATTTATTGTATTTTTCCGTTTTTGCCTTTCTTACCATACATAAAGCTGTATTTTAGGAACATTTTTTAGCTAATAACCTTTTTGGAATAAATAACCCTTAACCCTAACCCTACCCCTCCACCCTACCCCTATAAGACGGAAAAACGCAACGAACCACAACTGTGACAAATCGCGGTGTACTGCAGTACATAGTGGGGGGTTAGGTTTAGGGATAGGGTTAGTATTCCAAAAAGGTTATTAGCTAAAAATGTTCCTAAAATACAGCTTTATGTATGGTAAGAAAGGCAAAAACGGAAAAATACAATTAACCGAGGAATGCAGGGGGGGTGGCAAATCTTTTTACCCTTACCCTTTGTTCCAGCTAACAACTGACTCAAGAACCCGTAACAGTGATTTAAAAATACTAACCCAGTATAGCCGAACTAATATTACAAAAAATTTCTAACAACAGAGTAACAAAGTTTTGGAATTTACTCTTCCTGCACATATTAAACGAGCTCAGAATCTAACACAATTCAAAAACCTACTTGATGGATATACCAACATATCAAAACTACAATATGAGCATGACTAAAACTAAGTAAAAGGCAGATTTGCCGAAAACAAAATATGAAAACCTCTCAGCTGTGCAAAAGTTCAAACAAAAATGACAGGACAGTGCAGAGGCCGCGAGGCCTAATGTCCTAACTACCTGACCTTTATACTATAGCTCCTTCGACGTATAGTACCGACGTATATATGGCCAGCTATCAGTTTGTTTTGGAACGAAAATGGAAGAAAGTCAGTCAATGATACTGCGTGAAACAGCTTCTTCCAAGTGCTCAATAGTCCATTACACTTGCCAGTATACAGCTGGCATTCAAAAACGCGAGCATTATTGTCTGTAAAGACTAGCCAGCACATCTACAGATCTTAAAGTGACTGAACATTTAAGGAACATGTTGTACTTGTAGAGAGCCATTATGGTCAAATAACCACCCCAAGCAATGTGGTTTAGCTCACAAATGCTGTACAAGAAGGATGGAACAATTTGGAGCAATAAAAGCGTATTTGCTGCATGCAAAATGGCGCCAAAAGGCGATTTAGGTATGGGTAGGTTATATTCATTACTCACTAAATTACTGACAGCAGATTTAAACGCAACTTAAGTGACAAAATATATATATGCAAAAATGAAAGAGAAGAGATTATTTTACTTATTCCCAGTGAAATTCAAACTTTTTCAGAAGAAGCGAAATCGTGAAAATCAGTCACCATCTTTGCAGAACAGAACTCGGTTACTTTGATTTGACATTTTGGGTACTTTTTATATTCAGTGCATTTATAACCAAGACTCGTCTGAATGTAAAGTTCTAAGAAAGAATGAAAAGAAATGATTCTTTGAGTTCACTTTCGTTTTATGAGTTATCAAACTTTATGTTGATTTCAAAGAGGGGTTGCTTAACTTTTTGGCACATGTTTACTATTGTCTAGGGGTTAGTGTGAGTACATACTACATGGGGGTGTCGCATTCTCAGATTACCGTGTTCTGAATTTACGTGCGCAATTCACGAAATCGAGACTAATTTCATAACATACCATCAACTTTTATTTTTGTCAGTGACTATGTTGCCGGCCACGGTAATTTAGCCTGCAGGTTACTTTGCCGGTCATGGTATTTTAGCCTACCGGCTATTTTGCTGGTCACTGTACTTTAGCCTGTTGCCCCAGTATAGGCTCAGTTACTGGTCAAGGTAATCTAACCTGCAAGTGCAATGCTAGTTCATTTTAAAATTATGCTGAGGCATTATAGAGGATTTTTAGAACGTTGTGAGCACTGAAGAGGTTAAAGAAAAACCTGGAAACCCCCTCTTTATCAACCGCATAATGTGCGCCTGAAGCAGTTATTTGTCCTATCTACTCTCAAGCACAGGCAATGTCATATCAGTTTACGTCCCAAGCAGTCATGCCTTCCACTACATGCATGCAGAGCTTCAGATTGTTTTCAAAATTCATAGGTCATATGACCCCTGATTACAGAAAATGATGGGTCAATTTCCAAAAGAATGGGCCAGTAATGTGTGTCACTAGTATTACACTTAAATTTTATTGCAGACTTCATGGGTCAGATGACCCCTTGCTGCACAAAATGAGGGGTCAAATAACCGTCAATATGGGTCAATGACCCGGGCTGCTGACAATCTGAAGCTCTGTACATGTTACTAACAGGGTTCCCACTGTCCTTACAGGTGCTTATTGGTTTTTATATTTGTGGATGGGCCTCATAAGGCCTTATAGTTATAGGTGCTTACATTTAACCTATCGGTCCTTACAGAAAGTACTTAGGTCCTTATGGATAACAAAAAGTCATAATTTTTTGGCAAAGGACGAAAAAAAATCCAAAGTGTGCACATTTAGTCTTAAACCTATCAAAAATGACATAGATTTTGACCGCATTTGCATCCAATCGCGTTCAGAATGAAGTGGAAGTGGAGCAGACAACATAACAAGGGAGGTAAATCACCGAACTCGCTCAATGAGCCTGACCAGAAGTAACCGGTCGACAACGTTGCCGCGTTCTCATGAAGAAAGCAAGATGCCAGGAAAATGCTCTTTCCAAGATCGCTGGTTAAAAGACGGTGATTATAAGTACTGGATTAGGACAGACAAAGATCCCAGGAAGGCGCAATGTTTTGTGTGCGCTATATCACTGAACTTGGCGTCAATGGGCACAGATTTTTAGAGAATTTTCTTTAGGCTCCAGACGGTTTACGTCCTTATGAGAAGTGAAATGGTGCTTATAAGGTCCTTATATTGTAAAAGATCTGAAGGGTGGGAACCCTGTACTAACTTTCTGCTAGAGTAGTGCAAAGTGGTAGGGTATTGGTCATTCCAATAGTGGGGAATACTGAAGGACAACTTGAGTAAATTCCATGTGACGCTTGTATTGAGTTGTAATGTTTTTGTGCTTGTAAAGTATTAGTGTAGATTTCTTTTGATGCACATTAATTGAAGTCATAACTATGTCTGAATGGCAGAGGTTGGAAAGTCCTATGCTTGCGGGAGAGGTGCTGTTCTGTGGCGGCACCAACTGGGATCTGGTAGGACGCCGAGTTCTGCCCAAGGGAGGTAAGATGTGCCCTCACTCCGTAGCATTTTCAGCCACAGATTTCATTATGTTTCTAAAACAAAAATAGGCTGTGTTTGTTTTTTGGGTGGTTTTTGCTTCTAACTCATTAGGTGGTCAGAATTATAATAGTCTTAATATATTAAGATCAGGCATTGTTAATTAAAATCTGGGTGTCATAATCAGCATGTTATTTGTCCCCAGGGATTATTCTTAGCACCGGTCATCAGTCATTGACTGATAAAATTTTGAAATGACCTATTGTTTTTGCAGGCAATCAATCAATCAAAAAATTTAGGTCATATGACTTAAGTAATTGCCCTATTATTTAAAAAAAAAATTTATGCTGCATAGTCAGGGATGGGAATTGTCCGCCAAACAGCAAATATCCGCCGAAATTACATTGCTTTTCCGCCCAAAAAGAAAAGTCTGTCCGTTGAAAACCCCCCAAAAAACTATCTAAATTTAGCCATTCTAATATTGTTTTAGGGCTTCAATTACCAAAAAAAAAGCTTCAGCATTACCCCTGGACCCCTACTAGGGGCCTTCTGACTCCCAACCCCCTCTTTTCAGCTTTTTTTTTTACTTGTCCAATTCCCATGCCTGATGAGTGATAGTACTGTACTACGTGCTGTCATGCCAAAAAATAAATTAAAACAAATAAAGCAAAACATGGGCGTGTTGATCTGCACCTAAGTCCCTATACTTTAACCCTCCGAGACCCGCAAGCCATTTGAACCTTCAAAAAACGTTCGTTGTCTGGTTCGCGTAACGCCCGATCGCGCCCGCTGAACAGCAGGTCTAGTAGTTTCACTTTCACTTTTGCCCTACCCACAATGCAATATACTAAGTTAGTGCTTCCTTTACCTCTCAGTGGTCCGTTTCTGGCTTTTACAGCAAGGGAAAGCACCCACTAGTCTTTTTGAACGGATTTTTCAAAGTGACACAATTTTTATTTTATTTTTTCACGTGACGTGCGCATTATTGACTGCGCGATGCTCGGAGTGCCATGATGGATTTTTTCCTCCAAATTCATGGTTTGTTGTGTGGACAGTGTGTTAGCTTTCAAATGAAAATAATATCATTGCTATTCAATATGCATCTTTCAGAAATGAAATGTGAGTTAGACTTTATTCTGGGTGATTTTTTTTAATGAAAAGATTTGGTGTGACGTTCGGAGTTAATTCCCTTCTCTCTGGGGACTGGGATCGATTCTCGGTTCGAATGGTTGGGAGTCATTGGGTTAAGGGGATCACCTGGGTATTTTACTTTTTTTTAAAGGGATTCCTCTATATATTTTTTTAATAGATATTTTTGAAAAACTGCATCAGGTGATAATTTGCTCAGTAAAGTTTAGTAACGCACAGACCTGTCTGAAAACCAATTCATCACTTCATGAGATCAGAGATAATATGGCAGATAATGAGATACAGTGTTAGTGTATGGCACATACGGTGTGTCAAGATTAACACTGCCAGGAGTGTTTATGAGGGGTAGAATTAACTTGCGTATGTGTGGGTGGGTGGGGTAGTAGTAGTAGTGGTGGTGGTGGTAGTAGTGGTAGTAGTCACAGCAGTTGTTGCTGATTGCTATGTGTATTTTCTACTCATGTCATTGGATGATTTTTTCTCATGTTTTTATTCCATTTCTATTATAATATGTAAAGCGCCCTGTAGCCTACATAGTAGGATGGGCGCTATATACATTTTTATTATTATTAAGTCTAAAAGATAATCACTTTGATTCTGCGTGTGTTGTGTGCAGTGAAACCCCTGGGAGGCCCCAACCTGTGGGGGCCGCATAGGATCGCCGCCCTGGAAGGTTTGAAGATTCGAACTGTGGCCTCCGGCTGCAACGCCTGTCACTGCGTGGCCATCACTGAGGACGGCAAAGTGTACACATGGGGTGGGTGCTCCTACTTTGGTACTTATGTTTGTAAAAATTTGTGGCGGTGTTTAGGGCATGGCAGGGTTCGTAGGGGCCTTTTAAGTCCTTGTGAATTGATTTTTGGTCAAAAGGCCTTTTAAGTGCTTTGATTCAGCAAGTCAGTCCTTTTACTTCATCGTGAGGTCCTTTTAATTTGTGAAGGGTACTGTTAAGTCCTGTTTTATTAGGAAAAGGTTTGCTTTCAGAAAGAAATTGGGAATGGTAATGAAATCATTTCTGACAAACAGAACAAAACAAAACCCAGCAGTCTGCAAAGCTACTGATGTCATGAAGTGTAGCAGACGATCCTTCAAAGATGGAAAATTCCAGTGGGCAAAAAAAAGAGCCAGGCTGGCAGGTGGTCAGTGACCTCTTGACCTCTGGTTGAAGTCTCCTACTGAAGACATGATTTCTATTAACAATGTTTTTACCTTCACCCTTTTCCATCCCCTACCTCTCCCCATTCCTATTCCTCTGAAAGTGGTAAATACAGCAGCATGGAGACTGGATGAGAGAGGAGGGAAACTGGACTCAAAAAGTGGAGTTTGTTTGTTCTTACCCTGGCTTAAAAACTCCAGGGATCATCCCAACAGCTGTAGCACTTGAACACTACGGTACAACTCCACCAGCTAGGGATGAGAACATTACGTGTGTGACCGTTTTTGATTACACCGCCACGTGGGCAGCCACACTCCGACTTCAGAGGGGAAAAGTGGAGTCAAAGAACGGTTATTATAGGGTCATGGTGAGTGGGTGGTGCAGTGACTACTTTACTATCACCGTATCCCTCTCCTTTCATTGATCAAAGGCCAGTTTGTTTGGGATCATCTACACCTCCCCCCGTTGTCTTTCCCCATCTCTGTAGCAACTTGTGAACTCTCTCTCCCTATACTCTCTGTTTTCATTTCACTCCTATATTTTAATTAGTAAAGTATAATTTCAAGGATTCAAATACATGGCTTCAAAATTGGAAATCATTGAAAATGTGACTAATGAATCTGTACTGAATCTGATCATTAATGAAGATGATTGCTGATATATGCCACAGATTAATGACAGGAAAGCTTGAGATAACTGACAACTAAATCAAAGGGTAAACAGCTCTGTTCTGCAAGTTTTCTGCTTTAAAAAAAGCTAAGGTATATTCCATACAATCATGCTATCAAAGGTCCTTTTGAATTGACATGGGGTCCTTATAAGTCCTTTAACCCTCTTATATTCGGATTGTTTGAGACCAAACTTCTGCTAGATTTCATATTCTTTGGGCGAATATAGCCCAAAATGGGTTAGTGTGGTTTATGCTTCACCATTGCTAGAAATAAATTGTTGCATGTGTGGTCATGAGGCTTTGTTCTCGGGTGTGAAGTGTGTTTTGTGTGTCTCAGAGTGAAGGGTCATGTCATTGTCAACTAAATGTCACCAAATGTGTCACATTATGGTTAACATTGTAAAATAGCACACTGACATGCAGTTTATTCATGCACATGCACGTTACTAGGGTGAAAATGAAAGCTGAAGCCTACCTGACCTAGTCTTGTTCTCTGTCAGTTGCTTCAGTTCATACTGCTAATCCAGTGAGTGACACAGAAAATTGTCAACTGTCACCAATAAAACCTATTTGGATGTAGTTCAAACCCCAACTGTATATTGTTTGTATACACTTTCACACACTGTAATACACTTTATAAAATACACACACACACACTCTACCAGAGCTGTACAGTGATAAGTCACAGTGCGTACCACCACTGTCATTGGTGTCACCACATCATATAGGTGTGCATACCCCACCCCTACCCTCCACCCTACACACACCACTTTGTCATGGTAGTCACAAAAACATTCATTCTTGCGATAATAGAGAGCTAGCTGACATAAGAGCACAGTCATGCAGGGTTCATTCTTGCCACATGACATCATAGGTCGTTTTCCCAAAACAATTGGTCACAGATTTACCGCGGTACATATGGTGTTCATGAAGGTTAGCAAACAGATGTGGGGTTCCCCCATGGTTGAAGGTTTTCATCAGATTTAAAAAAAAAATTCTCTTCTGAAAGACTCAGGCAAAATGTCAATTGCAAAACTTGCAAGTTTGGAAAGCAGTGACATAATTTTGTTGCAAATGTAGATACGTTTTGATGTAATGTGATGCAAGTGTGTTCTGAAAAGCCTCCCCTAATACTTTACTATGTGCACTGTGATTTCCCAGGTCGTAATGAGAAAGGTCAGCTGGCCTTGTCGGACACCAACCGACGAGATGTGCCCACCAAGGTAGAGCTCCTGGACAGTCACAACGTCGTGGCCGCTGCATGCGGCAAAAACCACACACTTTTCTTGACAGGTGAGAAGCTGAACACTAAATGACGACAACACAGCTTGTGCCAGTTGTGGATAAGTTGGGGTTAGCAGTGATGTCCTGGGCGTGTAATCATGAGTTCGTCTCAGACAGCCAACACGGGTAGTAGTATGTAAATTAGTCTAAGCTCGCAAAATGATTGTTTAGCAGGGGTCGGAGTTCTTCTGTATTGGCCACTGCAACTAGGGTTATTAACGCCCTTGACAGCGAGAGTTAAGCCCTTGTTGGTCAGTATCCAAAAGGGCATTCACTCTTGCAAAAGGCAGCCATTTAGTGGCCTCAAATAGGGTTATTGGCGAGAGTTATTCCCTTGTTTGGTCAGTACTCAAGCATCTACCAAGGGCATTCACTCTTGCAAAGGGTGGTATTGCAGTGGCCAATAGGTACGGAATTCCGTATAGCAATTCTGTCCAGATGGCATTACACCCCACCCCCCTTTTTGTTTCTCTCTCTCTCTCTCTCTCTTTCCGTCCCGTCTCTGCCAACGTTTTCTGCGCCAAGTCTCAGTTTCCAGCCCCCTTCCCTTATCTCCTTGTAATTAAAGCCAAAGCACCCGATCCATAGCATCGGGTAATGCTACTCCGACACGCGCGAGACAAGCCCTCTCGCACAATAGGGGAAAAAGAAGGGCGAAGTGCTATCGGCACTGTAAAATGGTAATAATAAAGTTAGCTTATATAGCGCACATTCCAGGCTAGCTGCTCATGGCGCTTTACAAAAAATACATTTAACCAAATCACATCAATACCCATGCTCGCACGCACACAAGCACATAAACTGACGAACACAGCATATCACTTACATGCGCATGCACACGTACGTGCGTGCGTACGTACATACATACATACATACAAACGCACACATACATGCACACCTATGCCTACACACGCACACACATGCATGCACGGAAATGTGCGCACAAGCACATGTCAGCGCGTAGTGCTTCTCATGAAAACATGTTTGATTGCTTGTGCAGATCGGGGCAAAGTACTGGCCACGGGGGACAACAAAATGGGACAGCTGGGAATCGGCAACCAGACACAGAATGTACCCTGCCCTATGCAGGTAGCGCACCTTTGTCTCTTCTTTATGGATTTGAAAAGATTGTATAAAAAAAAAAGATAAAATTATCATGAAAATACCCACAGAAGAACAGTTTTGTTTGGGGGTGCATGTGGGTATGCCTGAAGCCTGAATTCAGGCAATTTGATGCAGGCTCAGAAAATGTTCTCCCAGAAGATAATACTGTTGTTGAAGTCAGGACCAGGGCCTGTATTCACGTTGAGATAGCATGAGACTTAGCATGATGCTAACTTAGAAGCTCTTCCAATGTCCTATAGGATTTAATAGGACTTTTGGAAGAGCTTCTAAGTTAGCATCATGCTAAGTCTCATGCTATCTCGACATGAATACCGTCCCAGGTTCACAGCTAAACACCCAAATTCAGGCGATGGTTTGCATCATCACATGCACCCGTTTAAGACTTTTACATAATTATGATGCTTTGTTTAAGTATTATTGGTATGTTGTGTGTATGTCTATGTTTGCTTCTGTGCGTGTGTTAGGGGTGTGTGTGTCTATGTGGGTGCATGGGGTGTGGTGTGCATGCATGTGTGATTGAGTAAACAATTTTTCCTTCATTTTATTAAGATAAATATCTTGCTAAATGCAACACTTAGATTGTAAGTTTGCCATGGATGCATTTGTGTTAAATCAGCATGGGTGCAACTTTTCATGGTATACAAGTATTTCCTGTTTTTGAATTTTGCCCGAGAAGGAGGTTCCTTTTTTTATGTGTGGGTCAAACAAGATCTTTGTGTGTCTACTGTATTTTTTAAACACTTTAAAATAAGCATTTGTATAAATTGTGGAAAAAGCAAACTAAAATACCTTCATAAATCAATTTTTGCTTCAGCTGCAGGGGGACATTACCCCTGGACCCCGACCCTTTCATTTTATTTTTGTACCATATTTTTCGGACTATAAGGCGCACCCCCCAAATTTTACCCAAATTTCAGATTCTGTTATTATGTTTTCTTACTATTTTAGTTATCATATTATAAGGTGCAGGGACGGTATTCATGTCGAGATAGCATGAGACTTAGCATGATGCTAACTTAGAAGCTCTTCCAAAAGTCCTATTAAATCCTATAGGACATTGGAAGAGCTAAGTTAGCATCATGCTAAGTCTCATGCTATCTCGACATGAATACCATCCCTGGGGTCTAAGTCTGGAGGAAAAGTATCGCCTTATGCAGTGGAACCTCCCTTATAAGACCTCCCATTATAAGACTCCCTCCCATATAAGACCTACTTCTCTGAGACATTGCCCTTCTTTGTAAGTATTAAAATCACCTCCCTTATAAGACCCCTCCCTTATAAGACCTCAATCTACTTTAACCATACTGTACCAACACCTGAAACAACTGCATTAGCGTTAAGCGACCTGGAGCTATACCATAGCAAAGAGAAAAACGAAAGTAGGCTCTGGCCTTGACCCCTAGCCGGATGTGGGGCGGGAGTGATCCCCCCTTACCGGTCTAGCAGTGGCTAGGCCAATGAGCGCCTACTTCCGCCATTACAATTTTCCAGCGTTTCTTTGTTGACCTGGGCTGCCTGGCTTCTACCTTTTTTGGTTTACAACACTCTTAACTGGTGGGTTCGTTCCTGTTCCTCTCTATCATCAGTTTCAGTGTAATACTGAGTCTCGATTGTCTCAGTTTCTATAGCCTAAGTTCGCTAGAACTTTCACAGTTTTAGTTTTTCTGTTCGTCACTCACCGTGCACTGCTACTAGTAGTACTAGTAGTGCACGCGCGCGCGCGCGTCATTTGGTCTCTTCAACTCGAGTTCCTTTTTATCAGTCAAGTTCTTTCGGACCCTACGGTTCGTTCTCTTCCACGATTTTATTCTTATTGTTCCGATTCGGTCCTCGTGAGAAAAATTCATCCGTTCAAACTTTTTCTAAAAAGTCTAAACGTTCTTTATCCGTCTGGGCCTCTATCTATAGGCCTCTACGGTCGTAGTACTCCTGCGGCCTCTTCGGTTCTCGTCTCGTTCAGCCAGAAACTGGTCTTCACGAGTTGTTTATTTCGGCCCTCCTTCTGCTTCGGTTGTGCAGAAGGCCTCTAGGCCCATTTCGTCCGTGTGTTTTTCTGCCATGCCTCTCTGTTCCAGGAGGCCTCTCTTCACGGGCCTCCACTTCTACACGGACGTTTGGACAATGCTTCGTTGGATAAGTCGCATCCGCGCATGTCTGTCGCTACGAGTGGCACGCTTGCACTCGGGAAGGGGGGATCACTCCCGCCCCCATCCGGCTAGGGGTCAAGGCCAGATGCCTACTTTCGTTTTTCTCTTTGCTATGGTATAGCTCCAGGTCGCTTAACGCTAATGCAGTTGTTTCAGGTGTTGGTACAGTATGGTTAAAGTAGATTGAGGTCTTATAAGGGAGGGGTCTTTATAAGGGAGGTGATTTTAATACTTACAAAGAAGGGCAATGTCTCAGAGAAGTAGGTCTTATATGGGAGGGAGTCTTATAATGGGAGGTCTTATAAGGGAGGTTCCACTGCATAAGGCGATACTTTTCCTCCAGACTTAGACCCCAGGGATGGTATTCATGTCGAGATAGCATGAGACTTAGCATGATGCTAACTTAGAAGCTCTTCCAATGTCCTATAGGATTTAATAGGACTTTTGGAAGAGCTTCTAAGTTAGCATCATGCTAAGTCTCATGCTATCTCGACATGAATACCGTCCCTGCTACCTTATAATATGATAACTAAAATAGTAAGAAAACATAATAACAGAATCTGAAATTTGGGTAAAATTTGGGGGGTGCGCCTTATAGTCCGAAAAATATGGTACAAAAATAAAATGAAAGGTCGGGGTCCAGGGGCAATGTCCCCCTGCAGCTGAAGCAAAAATTGATTTATGAAAGTATTTTTTGTTTGCTTTTTCCAAAATTTATACAAATGCTTATTTTAAAGTGTTTAAAAAATACAGTAGACACACAAAGATCTTGTTTGACAAATAATAAAAAAGGAACTTCCTTTTCTGGTAAAATTCAAAAACAGGAAATACTTGTATACCATGAAAAGTTGCACCCATGCTGATTTAACACAAATGCATCCATGGCAAACTTACAATCTAAGTGTTGCATTTAGCAAGATATTTATCTTAATAAAATGAAGGAAAAATTGTTTACTCAATCACACATGCATGCACACCACACCCCATGCACCCACATAGACACACACACCCCTAACACACGCACAGAAGCAAACATAGACATACACACAACATACCAATAATACTTAAACAAAGCATCATAATTATGTAAAAGTCTTAAACGGGTGCATGTGATGATGCAAACCATCGCCTGAATTTGGGTGTTTAGCTGTGAACCTGGGACGGTATTCATGTCGAGATAGCATGAGACTTAGCATGATGCTAACTTAGAAGCTCTTCCAAAAGTCCTATTAAATCCTATAGGACATTGGAAGAGCTTCTAAGTTAGCATCATGCTAAGTCTCATGCTATCTCAACGTGAATACAGGCCCTGGTCCTGACTTCAACAACAGTATTATCTTCTGGGAGAACATTTTCTGAGCCTGCATCAAATTGCCTGAATTCAGGCTTCAGGCATACCCACATGCACCCCCAAACAAAACTGTTCTTCTGTGGGTATTTTCATGATAATTTTATCTTTTTTTTTTATACAATCTTTTCAAATCCATAAAGAAGAGACAAAGGTGCGCTACCTGCATAGGGCAGGGTACATTCTGTGTCTGGTTGCCGATTCCCAGCTGTCCCATTTTGTTGTCCCCCGTGGCCAGTACTTTGCCCCGATCTGCACAAGCAATCAAACATGTTTTCATGAGAAGCACTACGCGCTGACATGTGCTTGTGCGCACATTTCCGTGCATGCATGTGTGTGCGTGTGTAGGCATAGGTGTGCATGTATGTGTGCGTTTGTATGTATGTATGTATGTACGTACGCACGCACGTACGTACGTGTGCATGCGCATGTAAGTGATATGCTGTGTTCGTCAGTTTATGTGCTTGTGTGCGTGCGAGCATGGGTATTGATGTGATTTGGTTATGTATTTTTTGTAAAGCGCCATGAGCAGCTAGCCTGGAATGTGCGCTATATAAGCTAACTTTATTATTACCATTTTACAGTGCCGATAGCACTTCGCCCTTCTTTTTCCCCTATTGTGCGAGAGGGCTTGTCTCGCGCGTGTCGGAGTAGCATTACCCGATGCTATGGATCGGGTGCTTTGGCTTTAATTACAAGGAGATAAGGGAAGGGGGCTGGAAACTGAGACTTGGCGCAGAAAACGTTGGCAGAGACGGGACGGAAGAGAGAGAGAGAGAGAGAGAGAAACAAAAAGGGGGGTGGGGTGTAATGCCATCTGGACAGAATTGCTATACGGAATTCCGTACCTATTGGCCACTGCAATACCACCCTTTGCAAGAGTGAATGCCCTTGGTAGATGCTTGAGTACTGACCAAACAAGGGAATAACTCTCGCCAATAACCCTATTTGAGGCCAATAAATGGCTGCCTTTTGCAAGTGAATGCCCTTTTGGATACCGACCAACAAGGGCTTAACTCTCGCTGTCAAGGGCGTTAATAACCCTAGTTGCAGTGGCCAATACAGAAGAACTCCGACCCCTGCTAAACAATCATTTTGCGAGCTTAGACTAATTTACATACTACTACCCGTGTTGGCTGTCTGAGACGAACTCATGATTACACGCCCAGGACATCACTGCTAACCCCAACTTATCCACAACTGGCACAAGCTGTGTTGTCGTCATTTAGTGTTCAGCTTCTCACCTGTCAAGAAAAGTGTGTGGTTTTTGCCGCATGCAGCGGCCACGACGTTGTGACTGTCCAGGAGCTCTACCTTGGTGGGCACATCTCGTCGGTTGGTGTCCGACAAGGCCAGCTGACCTTTCTCATTACGACCTGGGAAATCACAGTGCACATAGTAAAGTATTAGGGGAGGCTTTTCAGAACACACTTGCATCACATTACATCAAAACGTATCTACATTTGCAACAAAATTATGTCACTGCTTTCCAAACTTGCAAGTTTTGCAATTGACATTTTGCCTGAGTCTTTCAGAAGAGAATTTTTTTTTTAAATCTGATGAAAACCTTCAACCATGGGGAAATGCCACATCTGTTTGCTAACCTTCATGAACACCATATGTACCGCGGTAAATCTGTGACCAATTGTTTTGGGAAAACGACCTATGATGTCATGTGGCAAGAATGAACCCTGCATGACTGTGCTCTTATGTCAGCTAGCTCTCTATTATCGCAAGAATGAATGTTTTTGTGACTACCATGACAAAGTGGTGTGTGTAGGGTGGAGGGTAGGGGGGGGTGGGGTATGCACACCTATATGATGTGGTGACACCAATGACAGTGGTGGTACACACTGTGAATTATCACTGTACAGCTCTGGTTGAGTGTATGTGTGTGTTTTATAAAGTGTATTACAGTGTGTGAAAGTGTATACAAACAATGTACAGTTGTGGTTTGAACTACATCCAAATAGGTTTTATTGGTGACAGTTGACAATTTTCTGTGTCACTCACTGGATTAGCAGTATGAACTGAAGCAACTGACAGAGAACAAGACTAGGTCAGGTAGGCTTCAGCTTTCATTTTCACCCTAGTAACGTGCATGTGCATGAATAAACTGCATGTCAGTGTGCTATTTTACAATGTTAACCATAATGTGACACATCTGGTGACATTTAGTTGACAATGACATGACCCTTCAGTCTGAGAAACACAAAACACACTTCACACCCGAGAACAAAGCCTCATGACCACACATGCAACAATTTATTTCTAGCAATGGTGAAGCATAAACCACACTAACCCATTTTGGGCTATATTCGCCCAAAGAATATGAAATCTAGCAGAAGTTTGGTCTCAAACAATCCGAATATAAGAGGGTTAAAGGACTTATAAGGACCCCATGTCAATTCAAAAGGACCTTTGATAGCATGATTGTATGGAATATACCTTAGCTTTTTTTAAAGCAGAAAACTTGCAGAACAGAGCTGTTTACCCTTTGATTTAGTTGTCAGTTATCTCAAGCTTTCCTGTCATTAATCTGTGGCATATATCAGCAATCATCTTCATTAATGATCAGATTCAGTACAGATTCATTAGTCACATTTTCAATGATTTCCAATTTTGAAGCCATGTATTTGAATCCTTGAAATTATACTTTACTAATTAAAATATAGGAGTGAAATGAAAACAGAGAGTATAGGGAGAGAGAGTTCACAAGTTGCTACAGAGATGGGGAAAGACAACGGGGGGAGGTGTAGATGATCCCAAACAAACTGGCCTTTGATCAATGAAAGGAGAGGGATACGGTGATAGTAAAGTAGTCACTGCACCACCCACTCACCATGACCCTATAATAACCGTTCTTTGACTCCACTTTTCCCCTCTGAAGTCGGAGTGTGGCTGCCCACGTGGCGGGGTAATCAAAAACGGTCACACACGTAATGTTCTCATCCCTAGCTGGTGCATTTGTACCGTAGTGTTCAAGTGCTTCAGCTGTTGGGATGATCCCTGGAGTTTTTAAGCCAGGGTAAGACAACAAACAAACTCCACTTTTTGAGTCAAGTTTCCCTCCTCTCTCATCCAGTCTCCATGCTGCTGTATTTACCACTTTCAGAGGAATAGGAATGGGGAGAGGTAGGGGATGGAAAAGGGTGAAGGTAAAAACATTGTTAATAGAAATCATGTCTTCAGTAGGAGACTTCAACCAGAGGTCAAGAGGTCACTGACCACCTGCCAGCCTGGCTCTTTTTTTTGCCCACTGGAATTTTCCATCTTTGAAGGATCGTCTGCTACACTTCATGACATCAGTAGCTTTGCAGACTGCTGGGTTTTGTTTTTTCTGTTTGTCAGAAATGATTTCATTACCATTCCCAATTTCTTTCTGAAAGCAAACCTTTTCCTAATAAAACAGGACTTAACAGTACCCTTAACCCTACCCTAAATTAAAAGGACCTTCACAGTTGTGGTTCGTAGCGTTTTTCCGTCTTATAGGGTGGGGGGTAGGGTAAATTAAAAGGACCTATTAGCTGTTCATGAAGTAAAAGGACTGACTTGCTGAATCAAAGCACTTAAAGTACCTTTTGACCAAAAATCAATTCACAAGGCACTTAAAGGCCTTTTGACTTAAAAGGCCCCTACGAACCCTGCCATGCCCTAAACACCGCCACAAATTTTTACAAACATAAGTACCAAAGTAGGAGCACCCACCCCATGTGTACACTTTGCCGTCCTCAGTGATGGCCACGCAGTGACAGGCGTTGCAGCCGGAGGCCACAGTTCGAATCTTCAAACCTTCCAGGGCGGCGATCCTATGCGGCCCCCACAGGTTGGGGCCTCCCAGGGGTTTCACTGCACACAACACACGCAGAATCAAAGTGATTATCTTTTAGACTTAATAATAATGAGGAAATGTATATAGCGCCCATCCTACTATGTAGGCTACAGGGCGCTTTACATATTATAATAGAAATGGAATAAAAACATGAAAAAAAAATCCAATGACATGAGCAGAAAATACACATAGCAATCAGCAACAACTGCTGTGACTACTACCACTACTACCACCACCACTACTACTACTACCCCACCCACCCACACATACGCAAGTTAATTCTACCCCTCATAAACACTCCTGGCAGTGTTAATCTTGACACACCGTATGTGCCATACACTAACACTGTATCTCATTATCTGCCATATTATCTCTGATCTCATGAAGTGATGAATTGGTTTTCAGACAGGTCTGTGCGTTACTAAACTTTACTGAGCAAATTATCACCTGATGCAGTTTTTCAAAAATATCTATTAAAAAAATATATAGAGGAATCCCTTTAAAAAAAAGTAAAATACCCAGGTGATCCCCTTAACCCAATGACTCCCAACCATTCGAACCGAGAATTGATCCCAGTCCCCAGAGAGAAGGGAATTAACTCCGAACGTACACCAAATCTTTTCATTAAAAAAATCACCCAGAATAAAGTCTAACTCACATTTCATTTCTGAAAGATGCATATTGAATAGCAATGATATTATTTTCATTTGAAAGCTAACACACTGTCACACAACAAACCATGAATTGGGGGGAAAAAATCCATCATGGCACTCCGAGCATCGCGCAGTCAATAATGCGCACGTCACGTGGAAAAAATAAAATAAAATTGTGTCACTTTGAAAAATCCGTTCAAAAAGACTAGTGGGTGCTTTCCCTTGCTGTAAAAGCCAAAAACGGACCAGCGAGACTGAGGTAAAGGAAGCACTAACTTAGTATATTGCATTGTGGGTAGGGCAAAAGTGAAAGTGAAACTACTAGACCTGCTGTTCAGCGGGCGCGATCGGGCGTTACGCGAAACAGACAACGAACGTTTTTTGAAGGTTCAAATGGCTTGCGGGTCTCGGAGGGTTAAAGTATAGGGACTTAGGTGCAGATCAACACGCCCATGTTTTGCTTTATTTGTTTTAATTTATTTTTTGGCATGACAGCACGTAGTACAGTACTATCACTCATCAGGCATGGGAATTGGACAAGTAAAAAAAAGCTGAAAAGCGGGGGTCTGGGAGTCAGAAGGCCCCTAGTAGGGGTCCAGGGGGTAATGCTGAAGCTTTTTTTTTTGGTAATTGAAGCCCTAAAACAATATTAGAATGGCTAAATTTAGATAGTTTTTTGGGGGGTTTTCAACGGACAGACTTTTCTTTTTGGGCGGAAAAGCAATGTAATTTCAGCGGAAATTTGCTGTTTGGCGGACAATTCCCATCCCTGACTATGCAGCATAAATTTTTTTTTTAAATAATAGGGCAATTACTTAAGTCATATGACCTAAATTTTTTGATTGATTGATTGCCTGCAAAAACAATAGGTCATTTCAAAATTGAATCAGTCAATGACTGATGACCGGTGCTAAGAATAATCCCTGGGGACAAATAACATGCTGATTATGACACCCAGATTTTAATTAACAATGCCTGATCTTAATATATTAAGACTATTATAATTCTGACCACCTAATGAGTTAGAAGCAAAAACCACCCAAAAAACAAACACAGCCTATTTTTGTTTTAGAAACATAATGAAATCTGTGGCTGAAAATGCTACGGAGTGAGGGCACATCTTACCTCCCTTGGGCAGAACTCGGCGTCCTACCAGATCCCAGTTGGTGCCGCCACAGAACAGCACCTCTCCCGCAAGCATAGGACTTTCCAACCTCTGCCATTCAGACATAGTTATGACTTCAATTAATGTGCATCAAAAGAAATCTACACTAATACTTTACAAGCACAAAAACATTACAACTCAATACAAGCGTCACATGGAATTTACTCAAGTTGTCCTTCAGTATTCCCCACTATTGGAATGACCAATACCCTACCACTTTGCACTACTCTAGCAGAAAGTTAGTACAGGGTTCCCACCCTTCAGATCTTTTACAATATAAGGACCTTACAAGCACCATTTCACTTCTCATAAGGCCGTAAACCGTCTGGAGCCTAAAGAAAATTCTCTAAAAATCTGTGCCCATTGACGCCAAGTTCAGTGATATAGCGCACACAAAACACTGCGCCTTCCTGGGATCTTTGTCTGTCCTAATCCAGTACTTATAATCACCGTCTTTTAACCAGCGATCTTGGAAAGAGCATTTTCCTGGCATCATGCTTTCTTCATGAGAACGCGGCAACGTTGTCGACCGGTTACTTCTGGTCAGGCTCATTGAGCGAGTTCGGTGATTTACCTCCCTTGTTATGTTGTCTGCTCCACTTCCACTTCATTCTGAACGTGATTGGATGCAAATGCGGTCAAAATCTATGTCATTTTTGATAGGTTTAAGACTAAATGTGCACACTTTGGATTTTTTTTCGTCCTTTGCCAAAAAATTATGACTTTTTGTTATCCATAAGGACCTAAGTACTTTCTGTAAGGACCGATAGGTTAAATATAAGCACCTATAACTATAAGGCCTTATGAGGCCCATCCACAAATATAAAAACCAATAAGCACCTGTAAGGACAGTGGGAACCCTGTTAGTAACATGTACAGAGCTTCAGATTGTCAGCAGCCCGGGTCATTGACCCATATTGACGGTTATTTGACCCCTCATTTTATGCAGCAAGGGGTAATCTGACCCATGAAGTTTGCAATAAAATTTAAGTGTAATACTACAGACACACATACTGGCCCATTCTTTTGGAAATTGACTCATCATTTTCTGTAATCAGGGGTCATATGACCCATGAAGTTTGAAAACAATCTGAAGCTCTGCATGCATGTAGTGGAAGGCATGACTGCTTGGGACGTAAACTGATATGACATTGCCTGTGCTTGAGAGTAGATAGGACAAATAACTGCTTCAGGCGCACATTATGCGGTTGATAAAGAGGGGGTTTCCAGGTTTTTCTTTAACCTCTTCAGTGCTCACAACGTTCTAAAAATCCTCTATAATGCCTCAGCATAATTTTAAAATGAACTAGCATTGCACTTGCAGGTTAGATTACCTTGACCAGTAACTGAGCCTATACTGGGGCAACAGGCTAAAGTACAGTGACCAGCAAAATAGCCGGTAGGCTAAAATACCATGACCGGCAAAGTAACCTGCAGGCTAAATTACCGTGGCCGGCAACATAGTCACTGACAAAAATAAAAGTTGATGGTATGTTATGAAATTAGTCTCGATTTCGTGAATTGCGCACGTAAATTCAGAACACGGTAATCTGAGAATGCGACACCCCCATGTAGTATGTACTCACACTAACCCCTAGACAATAGTAAACATGTGCCAAAAAGTTAAGCAACCCCTCTTTGAAATCCACAACAAAAAGTTTGATAACTCATAAAACGAAAGTGAACTCAAAGAATCATTTCTTTTCATTCTTTCTTAGAACTTTACATTCAGACGAGTCTTGGTTATAAATGCACTGAATATAAAAAGTACCCAAAATGTCAAATCAAAGTAACGAGTTCTGTTCTGCAAAGATGGTGACTGATTTTCACGATTTCGCTTCTTCTGAAAAAGTTTGAATTTCACTGGGAATAAGTAAAATAATCTCTTCTCTTTCATTTTTGCATATATATATTTTGTCACTTAAGTTGCGTTTAAATCTGCTGTCAGTAATTTAGTGAGTAATGAATATAACCTACCCATACCTAAATCGCCTTTTGGCGCCATTTTGCATGCAGCAAATACGCTTTTATTGCTCCAAATTGTTCCATCCTTCTTGTACAGCATTTGTGAGCTAAACCACATTGCTTGGGGTGGTTATTTGACCATAATGGCTCTCTACAAGTACAACATGTTCCTTAAATGTTCAGTCACTTTAAGATCTGTAGATGTGCTGGCTAGTCTTTACAGACAATAATGCTCATGTTTTTGAATGCCAGCTGTATACTGGCAAGTGTAATGGACTATTGAGCACTTGGAAGAAGCTGTTTCACGCAGTATCATTGACTGACTTTCTTCCATTTTCGTTCCAAAACAAACTGATAGCTGGCCATATATACGTCGGTACTATACGTCGAAGGAGCTATAGTATAAAGGTCAGGTAGTTAGGACATTAGGCCTCGCGGCCTCTGCACTGTCCTGTCATTTTTGTTTGAACTTTTGCACAGCTGAGAGGTTTTCATATTTTGTTTTCGGCAAATCTGCCTTTTACTTAGTTTTAGTCATGTTCATATTGTAGTTTTGATATGTTGGTGTATCCACCAAGGAGGTTTTTTAATTGTGTTAGATTCTGTGCTTGTTTAATATGGATGTGCAGGAAGAGTATTCCAAAACTGTGTTACTCTGTTAGAAAAGAAATTTTTTCTAATATTAGTTCGGCTATACTGGGGTACTATTTTTAGATCACTGTTACGGGTTCTTGAGTCAGTTGTTAGCTGGAACAAAGGGTAAGGGTAAAGATGTGCCACCCCCCCTGCATTCCTCGGTTAATTGTATTTTTCCGTTTTTGCCTTTCTTACCATACATAAAGCTGTATTTTAGGAACATTTTTTAGCTAATAACCTTTTTGGAATACTAACCCTATCCCTAAACCTAACCCCCCACTACTATGTACTGCAGTACACCGCGATTTGTCACAGTTGTGGTTCGTTGCGTTTTTCCGTCTCATAGGGTGGGGGGGTAGGGTTAGGGTTAGGGTTAGTATTCCAAAAAGGTTATTAGCTAAAAATGTTCCTAAAATACAGCTTTATGTATGGTAAGAAAGGCAAAAACGGAAAAATACAATTAACTCAATAACTGAGAAATGTAGGGGGGGTGGCACATCTTGACCTTTACCGAACAAAAGATTTATTAGTATTGTTATCACTGTGAAAATTTTTGTATGTGTTTATCAGATCCCCACGAATTCTTCTATATTTCAGAGATATTAAAGGCTATGTACTCGACGGAACTGGGACTGGGAGAGCGCACTGAGAATTGAAATATAAAATACTTTCTTTTTTTTCTTAACTTTATGGCTCGTTTATAACCATTGTGCTGTTGAGTTACTACAGTACAAACAGCAGTAGTAACTAAGTAACCAGATCTGAACAAAAGAAAAGAAGAGGGCAACTCGAGTTGTACAAAGCAAATGAGACAGTGTCTAACTAAATTATTGATTGATCATATGAGCCGGTCTATGACATTGTGAGCCATATGCAGACGCGATCATACTAGGTTCTAGCAACAGCCTGACCTAACTAGGCCTAGTGACACTCATTTGACAGGAACGGGTCGAATTACATTTAGCCTAGGCTAAGGCTAAGCAGATTATAACCACAGACTGACAGTGACACGTCGTTTCTCTCAAACAAAATGCTATCAAATAGCCTTTATAGGCTCTTCGACGTATACCAGAACCAGAACCAGAAAATATAATTAACGCGTTCAATGAATGATGCATGCCAGATAAAGTATGATAAAACAGAAAGGTCAATAATAACATACAAACTCAGTATCTGCTGAGCTCTCATCTGGTTCATTGTCAAAATCTGCGCCACCGGCTCCATCGATATCTGAACCGTCAGACTCGTCGTCATCCTGCTTCTTTCGACGCTTCGCTTGTGCTTTTCCGTCAGCATCCGACGTTCTCTTTTTTGCAGGTGGCATTGTTTTTGTTTACAAGTGTCAGATAGAGCAAGTTAGCGTAAATTCAGTCACAAAATGCCGCGAAACAAAACCACATTGACTTCCTTGCTTTGTCTCACTCTTTCACGCTCGATCCCGCAATGGGTCACGAGAAATTGTTTTGATTGGTTCTTTCACAGACCGCGGGAATGGCAAACTAGGCAACAAGGTTAGCCCACGGATTCTATATTCAATGTGTAGTGTCCATGGTTAGCCTCAGTCGTTTTGTTTAACCCTTTCACCGCCAATGTCGCATTTTAGCACCACAATGGCTTAACACCCATGTTACTAAAAGGCATGAAATCAGGGTCGACCTGTTATCCGAATACCTAATTTTCTTAATTTTTGGTAGGTAAGGATAGACCTAATGTTATACATGCCACAGAAGAATTCTCAATATTGCAGATAAATGTTTTTCTGCACCCAGTTAACTATAATGGTATTTTATTTTCTGAAAAATGGCTGGCGGCGAAAGGGTTAAAACGGCAGGGGTTTCTTATATCACCAATTAGGTTTATGAACCACTTAGATTCAAATGGAACAAATGAAAACAAACAAACAACAACAAATAAAGAAAAACATTATCTGTCTGTCTGTATGTTTGCTTTCGGTCTGTCTGTCTGTGCCTTTATTTGCCTCACTCTGTCTTTCTTTCCTGTATCTGTCTGCCCGTTGGTTTAACGTGGTGACAGCCCTGACATGGCCTTAGTTGCCGACGGGGCTATAATCTTGATCTTAGTCTGTGTGTTGGTGTCTGTGTCTATCTGTCTGTCTGTCTGTCTGTCTCTCCTCTCTCTCTCTCTCTCTCTCTCTCTCTCTGCTCTCTCCCGTCTCTCTCTCTCTCTCTCTCTCTCTCTCTCTCTATCTCTCTCTCTCTCCCCCCCCCCTATATATATATCTATCTCACACACACACACACACACCAAAAGAGAGACAGAAAACCAGATGCATAGTACCTCACACTCACCCACTCACCCACTCACTCACTCACTCTCTCTCTCTCTCTCTCTCTCTCTCTCTCTCCTCTCTCTCTCTCTCTCTCTCTCTCTCTCCCTATATTTTATCTATCTCACACACACACACACAAAAAAGAGAGACAGAAAATCAGAAATGACACAGTACCTCACACTCACCCACTCACTCACTCACTCTCTCTCTCTCTCTCCTCTTCTCTCTCTCTCTCTCTCTCCTCATCTCTTCTCTGTCTCTCTCTCTCTCTCTCTCTCTCTGATCTCTCTCTCTCTCTGATCTCTCTCTCTCACACACACACACACACTTCGAAATTGAATCAGACTGTGTCGGTGACTATTTTAAAGTGTTATTAACACCCATTTGTGTGTGTGTCCCAGATAGCACGCCGCTCAAATGCCGACTTCGGCACCTGTCGTTTCTGCCCATCCTGTCGACGTCGAGCCGACGCGTCGGCCCAACGTCATTGACCGACCATGGGTTTTTTCAGGTGGCATGCCGCGTTCAACCCTGAATCCGAGCCTTTGCCACCCATAATCCGATGGGGTGGTTTAACCCTTTCACCGCCAACGTCGCATTTTTGCACCACAATGGTTTAACACCCATGTCACTAAAAAGACATCAAATCAGGGCCTGTTATCCAAAGACCCTAGGGAAGACGGGGTAAAACGCGCATGGTAAGAAGCCCACCCCAATTTATCTCATGAAATGAAGCAAATTTCAGTCTCATTTTGCCCATGAGACGAGCGTTAATGTTTAGCATTCGTCTCATGGGCAAATTTGACTGAAATTTTTCTTTATTCATGAGATAATTGGGGTGGGCTTCTTACCCGCCCATGCGCTTTTTACCCCGTCTTCCCTTATTCCTCTTAATTTTGGGAGGCAAGGATAGGCCTTACAATAAATATGTCACAGAGGAATCCCCAAATATTACAGACACGATTTTTTCTCTACCCAGGTAAGTTTAATGGAAAATTTGTTGCTGAAAAATGGCTGGCGGCGAAAGGGTTAGGTCGGCAGGACCGCTGTCGTATCGACCACGGATGTCCCTGAATCCGGCCACTTGCCACCCATTTGCCGAGGTTGCCACACACTTGCCATGGGGTGGTCTAAGGTTGGCTAGCCGATGTCAATTCACTCTGAACTTAACCCTTTGCCACCCATTAGCCGACAGCTGGTTTAAGGCTGGCTGGCCAACGTCTCTTCGACCATATTTAATACTATGGTAATGGTATGGATGTTAATGTTTTGTGTGTGTGTGTGTGCGCCTGCATGTGTGTGTGCACGCATGGGTGCAAGCGCACACACACACACACAAAACATTAACATCCATACCATTACCATAGTATTAAATATGGTCGAAGAGACGTTGGCCAGCCAGCCTTAAACCAGCTGTCGGCTAATGGGTGGCAAAGGGTTAAGTTCAGAGTGAATTGACATCGGCTAGCCAACCTTAGACCACCCCATGGCAAGTGTGTGGCAACCTCGGCAAATGGGTGGCAAGTGGCCGGATTCAGGGACATCCGTGGTCGATACGACAGCGGCCTGCCGACCTTAACCCTTTCGCCGCCAGCCATTTTTCAGCAAAAAAATTCCATTAAACTTACCTGGGTAAAGAAAAACATCTGTCTGTAATATTGGGGATTCCTCTGTGACATATTTATGTAAGGCCTATATCCTTGCCTCCCAAAATTAAGAGATATAAGGAAGACGGGTTAAAAAGCGCATGGGCGGGTAAGAAGCCCACCCCAATTATCTCATGAAATAAAGAAAATTTCAGTCAAATTTGCCCAAGAGACGAATGCTAGACATTAACGCTCGTCTCATGGGCAAAATGAGACTGAAATTTGCTTCATTTCATGAGATAATTGGGGTGGGCTTCTTACCCGCCCATGCGCTTTTTACCCCGTCTTCCCCTAGGGTCTTTGGATAACAGGCCCTGATTTGATGTCTTTTAGTGACATGGGTGTTTAAACATTGTGGTGCAAAAATGCGACGTATGCGACTTGGCGGTGAAAGGGTTAAACCACCCCATCGGATTATGGGTGGCAAAGGCTCGGATTCAGGGTTGAACGCGGCATGCCACCTGAAAAAACCCATGGTCGGTCAATGACGTTGGGCCGACGCGTCGGCTCGACGTCGACAGGATGGGCAGAAACGACAGGTGCCGAAGTCGGCATTTGAGCGGCGTGCTATCTGGGACACACACACAAATGGGTGTTAATAACACTTTAAAATAGTCACCGACACAGTCTGATTCAATTTCGAAGTGTGGGTGTGTGTGTGTGAGAGAGAGATATCAGAGAGAGAGAATCAGAGAGAGAGAGAGAGAGATGAGAGAGAGAGAGAGAGAGAGAGAGAGAGAGAGAGAGAGAGAGAGAGAGAGAGAGAGAGTGAGTGAGTGAGTGAGGTGGGTGAGTGTGAGGTACTGTGCATCTGATTTTCTGTCTCTCTTTTGGTGGTGTGTGTGTGTGTGAGATAGATATATATAGGGAGAGAGAGAGAGAGAGAGAGAGAGAGAGAGAGAGAGAGAGAGAGAGAGAGAGAGAGAGAGAGTGAGTGAGTGGGTGAGTGGGTGAGTGTGAGGTACTATGCATCTGGTTTTCTGTCTCTCTTTTTGGTGTGTGTGTGTGTGTGTGAGATAGATATATATATAGGGGGGGGGGGAGAGAGAGAGAGAGAGAGAGAGAGAGAGATAGAGAGAGAAGAGTGACCGAGATGAGAGAGAGAGAGGAGAGAGAGATATGAGAGAGAGACAGACAGACAGACAGACAGATAGACACAGACACCAACACACAGACTAAGATCAAGATTATAGCCCCGTCGGCAACTAAGGCAATGTCAGGACTGTCACCACGTTAAACCAACGGGCAGACAGATACAGGAAAGAAAAGACAGAGTGAGGCAAATAAAGGCACAGACAGACAGACCGAAAGCAAACATACAGACAGACAGATAATGTTTTTGTTTATTTGTTGTTGTTTGTTTGTTTTCATTTGTTCCATTTGAATCTAAGTGGTTCATAAACCTAATTGGTGATATAAGAAACCCCTGCCGTTTTAACCTTTTCGCCGCCACGCCATTTTTCAGGCAAAAAATACCATTATAGTTAACTGGGTGCAGAAAAACATTTATCTGCAATATTGAGAATTCCTCTGTGACATGTATAACATTAGGTCTATCCTTACCTACCAAAAATTAAGAAAATGGGGTCTTCGGATAACAGGCCCTGGTTTTATGCCTTTTAGTAACATGGGTGTTAAAGCCATTGTGGTGCACAAATGCGACATTGGCGGTGAAAGGGTTAAACAAAACGACTGAGGCTAACCATGGACACTACACATTGAATATAGAATCCGTGGGCTAACCTTGTTGCCTAGTTTGCCATTCCCGCGGTCTGTGAAAGAACCAATCAAAACAATTTCTCGTGACCCATTGCGGGATCGAGCGTGAAAGAGTGAGACAAAGCAAGGAAGTCAATGTGGTTTTGTTTCGCGGCATTTTGTGACTGAATTTACGCTAACTTGCTCTATCTGACACTTGTAAACAAAAACAATGCCACCTGCAAAAAAGAGAACGTCGGATGCTGACGGAAAAGCACAAGCGAAGCGTCGAAAGAAGCAGGATGACGACGAGTCTGACGGTTCAGATATCGATGGAGCCGGTGGCGCAGATTTTGACAATGAACCAGATGAGAGCTCAGCAGATACTGAGTTTGTATGTTATTATTGACCTTTCTGTTTTATCATACTTTATCTGGCATGCATCATTCATTGAACGCGTTAATTATATTTTCTGGTTCTGGTTCTGGTATACGTCGAAGAGCCTATAAAGGCTATTTGATAGCATTTTGTTTGAGAGAAACGACGTGTCACTGTCAGTCTGTGGTTATAATCTGCTTAGCCTTAGCCTAGGCTAAATGTAATTCGACCCGTTCCTGTCAAATGAGTGTCACTAGGCCTAGTTAGGTCAGGCTGTTGCTAGAACCTAGTATGATCGCGTCTGCATATGGCTCACAATGTCATAGACCGGCTCATATGATCAATCAATAATTTAGTTAGACACTGTCTCATTTGCTTTGTACAACTCGAGTTGCCCTCTTCTTTTCTTTTGTTCAGATCTGGTTACTTAGTTACTACTGCTGTTTGTACTGTAGTAACTCAACAGCACAATGGTTATAAACGAGCCATAAAGTTAAGAAAAAAAAGAAAGTATTTTATATTTCAATTCTCAGTGCGCTCTCCCAGTCCCAGTTCCGTCGAGTACATAGCCTTTGAATATCTCTGAAATATAGAAGAATTCGTGGGGGATCTGATAAACACATACAAAAATTTTCACAGTGATAAACAATACTATAAATCTTTGTTCGGGTAAAGGTCAAGATGTGCCACCCCCCCTACATTTCTCAGTTATTGAGTTATTGTGTATTTTTTTCCGTTTTTGCCTTTCTTACCATACATAAAGCTGTATTTTAGGAACATTTTTTAGCTAATAACCTTTTTGGAATACTAACCCCCTAACCCTAACCCTACCCCCCCTACCCTATAAGACGGAAAAACGCAACGAACCACAACTGTGACAAATCGCGGTGTACTGCAGTACATAGTGGGGGTTAGGTTAGGTTTAGGGATAGGGTTAGTATTCCAAAAAGGTTATTAGCTAAAAATGTTCCTAAAATACAGCTTTAGGTATGGTAAGAAAGGCAAAAACGGAAAAATACAATTAACCGAGGAATGCAGGGGGGGGTGGCACATCTTTACCCTTACCCTTTGTTCCAGCTAACAACTGACTCAAGAACCCGTAACAGTGATTTAAAAATACTAACCCAGTATAGCCGAACTAATATTAGAAAAAATTTCTTTTCTAACAGAGTAACAAAGTTTTGGAATACTCTTCCTGCACATAATTAAACGAGCACAGAATCTAACACAATTAAAAAACCTCCTTGGTGGATACACCAACATATCAAAACTACAATATGAGCATGACTAAAAACTAAAAACTAAAAGGCAGATTTGCCGAAAACAAAATATGAAAACCTCTCAGCTGTGCAAAAGTTCAAACAAAAATGACAGGACAGTGAAGAGGCCGCGAGGCCTAATGTCCTAACTACCTGACCTTTATACTATAGCTCCTTCGACGTATAGTACCGACGTATATATGGCCAGCTATCAGTTTGTTTTGGAACGAAAATGGAAGAAAGTCAGTCAATGATACTGCGTGAAACAGCTTCTTCCAAGTGCTCAATAGTCCATTACACTTGAGCTGGCATTAAAAACACGTGAGCATTATTGTCTGCAAAGACTAGCCAGCACAATCTACAGGTCTCAAAGTGACTGAACATTTAAGGAACATGTTGTACTTGTAGAGAGCCATTATGGTCAAATAACCACCCCAAGCAATGTGGTTTAGCTCACAAATGCTGTACAAGAAGGATGGAACAATTTGGAGCAATAAAAGCCTATTTGCTGCATGCAAAATGGCGCCAAAAGGCGATTTAGGTATGGGTAGGTTATATTCATTACTCACTAAATTACTGACAGCAGATTTAAACGCAACTTAAGTGACAAAATATATATATGCAAAAATGAAAGAGAAGAGATTATTTTACTTATTCCCAGTGAAATTCAAACTTTTTCAGAAGAAGCGAAATCGTGAAAATCAGTCACCATCTTTGCAGAACAGAACTGGTTACTTTGATTTGACATTTTGGGTACTTTTTATATTCAGTGCATTTATAACCAAGACTCGTCTGAATGTAAAGTTCTAAGAAAGAATGAAAAGAAATGATTCTTTGAGTTCACTTTCGCTTTATGAGTTATCAAACTTTATGTTGATTTCAAAGAGGGGTTGCTTAACTTTTTGGCACATGTTTACTATTGTCTAGGGGTTAGTGTGAGTACATACTACATGGGGGTGTCGCATTCTCAGATTACCGTGTTCTGAATTTACGTGCGCAATTCACGAAATCGAGACTAATTTCATAACATACCATCAACTTTTATTTTTGTCAGTGACTATGTTGCCGGCCACGGTAATTTAGCCTGCAGGTTACTTTGCCGGTCATGGTATTTTAGCCTACCGGCTATTTTGCTGGTCACTGTACTTTAGCCTGTTGCCCCAGTATAGGCTCAGTTACTGGTCAAGGTAATCTAACCTGCAAGTGCAATGCTAGTTCATTTTAAAATTATGCTGAGGCATTATAGAGGATTTTTAGAACGTTGTGAGCACTGAAGAGGTTAAAGAAAAACCTGGAAACCCCCTCTTTATCAACCGCATAATGTGCGCCTGAAGCAGTTATTTGTCCTATCTACTCTCAAGCACAGGCAATGTCATATCAGTTTACGTCCCAAGCAGTCATGCCTTCCACTACATGCATGCAGAGCTTCAGATTGTTTTCAAAATTCATAGGTCATATGACCCCTGATTACATAAAATGATGGGTCAATTTCCAAAAGAATGGGCCAAGTGCTGTGTCACTGTAGTATTAACACTTAAATTTTATTGCAAACTTCATGGGTCAGATTACCCCTTGCTGCATAAAATGAGGGGTCAAATAACCGTCAATATGGGTCAATGACCCGGGCTGCTGACAATCTGAAGCTCTGTACATGTTACTAACAGGGTTCCCACTGTCCTTACAGGTGCTTATAGGTTTTTATATTTGTGGATGGGCCTCATAAGGCCTTATAGTTATAGGTGCTTATATTTAACCTATCGGTCCTTACAGAAAGTACTTAGGTCCTTATGGATAACAAAAAGTCATAATGTTTTGGTAAAGGACGAAAAAAAATCCAAAGTGTACACATTTAGTCTTAAACCTATCAAAAATGACATAGATTTTGACCGCATTTGCATCCAATCACGTTCAGAATGAAGTGGAAGTGGAGCAGACAACATAACAAGGGAGGTAAATCACCGAAACTCGCTCAATGAGCCTGACCAGAAGTAACCGGTCGACAACGTTGCCGCGTTCTCATGAAGAAAGCAAGATGCCAGGAAAATGCTCTTTCCAAGATCGCTGGTTAAAAGACGGTGATTATAAGTACTGGATTAGGACAGACAAAGATCCCAGGAAGGCGCAATGTTTTGTGTGCGCTATATCACTGAACTTGGCGTCAATGGGCACAGATTTTTAGAGAATTTTCTTTAGGCTCCAGACGGTTTACGGCCTTATGAGAAGTGAAATGGTGCTTGTAAGGTCCTTATATTGTAAAAGATCTGAAGGGTGGGAACCCTGTACTAACTTTCTGCTAGAGTAGTGCAAAGTGGTAGGGTATTGGTCATTCCAATAGTGGGGAATACTGAAGGACAACTTGAGTAAATTCCATGTGACGCTTGTATTGAGTTGTAATGTTTTTGTGCTTGTAAAGTATTAGTGTAGATTTCTTTTGATGCACATTAATTGAAGTCATAACTATGTCTGAATGGCAGAGGTTGGAAAGTCCTATGCTTGCGGGAGAGGTGCTGTTCTGTGGCGGCACCAACTGGGATCTGGTAGGACGCCGAGTTCTGCCCAAGGGAGGTAAGATGTGCCCTCACTCCGTAGCATTTTCAGCCACAGATTTCATTATGTTTCTAAAACAAAAATAGGCTGTGTTTGTTTTTTGGGTGGTTTTTGCTTCTAACTCATTAGGTGGTCAGGATTATAATAGTCTTAATATATTAAGATCAGGCATTGTTAATTAAAATCTGGGTGTCATAATCAGCATGTTATTTGTCCCCAGGGATTATTCTTAGCACCGGTCATCAGTCATTGACTGATAAAATTTTGAAATGACCTATTGTTTTTGCAGGCAATCAATCAATCAAAAAATTTAGGTCATATGACTTAAGTAATTGCCCTATTATTTAAAAAAAAAATTTATGCTGCATAGTCAGGGATGGGAATTGTCCGCCAAACAGCAAATATCCGCCGAAATTACATTGCTTTTCCGCCCAAAAAGAAAAGTCTGTCCGTTGAAAACCCCCCAAAAAACTATCTAAATTTAGCCATTCTAATATTGTTTTAGGGCTTCAATTACCAAAAAAAAAAGCTTCAGCATTACCCCCTGGACCCCTACTAGGGGCCTTCTGACTCCCGACCCCCGCTTTTCAGCTTTTTTTTACTTGTCCAATTCCCATGCCTGATGAGTGATAGTACTGTACTACGTGCTGTCATGCCAAAAAATAAATTAAAACAAATAAAGCAAAACATGGGCGTGTTGATCTGCACCTAAGTCCCTATACTTTAACCCTCCGAGACCCGCAAGCCATTTGAACCTTCAAAAAACGTTCGTTGTCTGGTTCGCGTAACGCCCGATCGCGCCCGCTGAACAGCAGGTCTAGTAGTTTCACTTTCACTTTTGCCCTACCCACAATGCAATATACTAAGTTAGTTCTTCCTTTACCTCAGTCTCAGTGGTCCGTTTCTGGCTTTTACAGCAAGGGAAAGCACCCACTAGTCTTTTTGAACGGATTTTTCAAAGTGACACAATTTTTTTTCTTCTTTCCACGTGACGTGACGCAGTATTGACTCGGCGCGATGCTCGGAGTGCCATGATGGATTTTTTCCTCCAAATTCATGGTTTGTTGTGTGGACAGTGTGTTAGCTTTCAAATGAAAATAATATCATTGCTATTCAATATGCATCTTTCAGAAATTAAATGCGAGTTAGACTTTATTCTGGGTGATTTTTTTAATGAAAAGATTTGGTGTGACGTTCGGAGTTAATTCCCTTCTCTCTGGGGACTGGGATCGATTCTCGGTTCGAATGGTTGGGAGTCATTGGGTTAAGGGGATCACCTGGGTATTTTACTTTTTTTTAAAGGGATTCCTCTATATATTTTTTTAATAGATATTTTTGAAAAACTGCATCAGGTGATAATTTGCTCAGTAAAGTTTAGTAACGCACAGACCTGTCTGAAAACCAATTCATCACTTCATGAGATCAGAGATAATATGGCAGATAATGAGATACAGTGTTAGTGTATGGCACATACGGTGTGTCAAGATTAACACTGCCAGGAGTGTTTATGAGGGGTAGAATTAACTTGCGTATGTGTGGGTGGGTGGGGTAGTAGTAGTAGTGGTGGTGGTAGTAGTGGTAGTAGTCACAGCAGTTGTTGCTGATTGCTATACATGTATTTTCTGCTCATGTTATTGGATTTTTTTTTCTCATGTTTTTATTCCATTTCTATTATAATATGTAAAGCGCCCTGTAGCCTACATAGTAGGATGGGCGCTATATACATTTTTATTATTATTAAGTCTAAAAGATAATCACTTTGATTCTGCGTGTGTTGTGTGCAGTGAAACCCCTGGGAGGCCCCAACCTGTGGGGGCCGCATAGGATCGCCGCCCTGGAAGGTTTGAAGATTCGAACTGTGGCCTCCGGCTGCAACGCCTGTCACTGCGTGGCCATCACTGAGGACGGCAAAGTGTACACATGGGGTGGGTGCTCCTACTTTGGTACTTATGTTTGTAAAAATTTGTGGCGGTGTTTAGGGCATGGCAGGGTTCGTAGGGGCCTTTTAAGTCCTTGTGAATTGATTTTTGGTCAAAAGGCCTTTTAAGTGCTTTGATTCAGCAAGTCAGTCCTTTTACTTCATCATGAGGTCCTTTTAATTTTTGAAGGGTACTGTTTAAGTCCTGTTTTATATAGGAAAAGGTTTGGTACAGGTCAAGATGTGCCACCCCCACTACTATCTCGGTGAATTCTATTTTTCCGTTCTTGCCTTTCGTACCATACATAAAGCTGTATTTTAGGAACATTTTTTAGCTAATAACCTTTTTTGGAATACTAACCCTAACCCTAACCCTAAAAAAACCCTTTTTTACCCTACCCCCCACTCTATAAGACGGAAAAACGCAAAGACCACAACTGTGACAAATCGCGGTGTACTGCAGTACATAGTGGGGGGTTAGGTTAGGTTTAGGGCTAGGGTTAGTGTTAGTATTCCAAAAAGGTTATTAGCTAAAAAGGTTCCTAAAATACAGCTTTATGTATGGTAAGAAAGGCAAGGCAAAAACGGAAAAATTGAATTAACCGAGAAATGCAGGGGGGGGTGGCACATCTTTACCTTTGCCCAAAGGTTTGCTTTCAGAAAGAAATTGGGAATGGTAATGAAATCATTTCTGACAAACAAAAAAACAAAACCCAGCAGTCTGCAAAGGTACTGATGTCATGAAGTGTAGCAGACGATCCTTCAAAGATGGAAAATTCCAGTGGGCAAAAAAAAGAGCCTGGCTGGCAGGTGGTCAGTGACCTCTTGACCTCTGGTTAAAGTCTCCTACTGAAGACATGATTTCTATTAACAATGTTTTTACCTTCACCCTTTTCCATCCCCTACCTCTCCCCATTCCTATTCCTCTGAAAGTGGTAAATACAGCAAGCATGGAGACTGGATGAGAGAGGAGGGAAACTTGACTAAAAAAGTGGAGTTTGTTTGTTGTCTTACCCTGGCTTCAAAACTCCAGGGATCATCCCAACAGCTGTAGCACTCGAACGCTATGGTACAAATGCACCAGCTAGCAATGAGAACATTACGTGTGTGACCGTTTTTGATTACCCAGCCACAGTGGGCAGCCACACTCCGACTTCAGAGGGAAAAGTGGAGTAAAAGAACGGTTATATAATTTATAGGGTCATGGTGAGTGGGTGGTGCAGTGACTACTTTACTATCACCGTATCCCTCTCCTTTCATTGATCAAAGGCCAGTTTGTTTTGGGACCATCTACACCCCACCCTCTCCCCGTTGTCTTTTCCCACCTCTGTAGAAACTTGTGACCTCTCTCTCCCTCTACTCTCTGTTTTCTTTTCTCTCCTATATTTTAATTAGTAAAGTATAATTTCAAGGATTTAAATACATGGCTTCAAAATTGGAAATCATTGAAGATGTGACTAATGAATCTGTACTGAATCTGATCATTAATGAAGATGATTGCTGATATATGCCACAGATTAGTGACAGGAAAGCTTGAGATAACTGACAACTAAATCAGAGGGTAAACAGCTCTGTTGTGCAAGTTTTCTGCTTTAAAAAAGCTTAGGTATATTCCATACAATCATGCTATCAAAGGTCCTTTTGAATTGACATGGGGTCCTTATAAGTCCTTTAACCCTCTTACAGGGTTCATTCTTGTCACAGGACATTATAGGTCATTTGACCGGTTGGCAGAACAATCAATAGGTCATTTCCCAAACCAATAGGTCACATGAGTTCAAGCGGGGGTGGTACTACTGTTCAGAAGGTTTAGCAAACAGCAGTGTCGGTGAAGGTTTCATCAATGGTTTTATTTAAATTTTCTTCTCGACACACCACACCCCTCTCTCCCACACACAGAAGACAGACACAACAC
>CM065686.1:53719437-53781977 GCA_017654935.2 Phymorhynchus buccinoides | reverse complement strand
CGTTTTTGATTACCCCACCATGTAGGCAGCCACGCTCCGACTTCGGAGAAGCATAGCTTGATTGATGGCAACCTGTTCATAGGAGTTACAGTGCAGAGATGTTAGATAAGTGTTAAGATTTATGATTAATATTAACTTCAAATTACAAGGACAAACATGAAACGTTAATTTGCGCAGCATTTTGTATGTTAATTTCTAAAGAATATATGCCTGCATAACTTTAAAGTAGTTATTTATGCTTGGCTTGGAGCTTGTTATGCACATGCTGTATTTAATTTTCCTCTGTGTGTGTGTGTGTGTGTGTGTGTGCGTGCGTGCGTGCGTGCGTGCGTGCGTGTGTGCGTGTGTGCGTGCGTGCGTGCGTGCGTGTGTGAGGTGACTGAAGAAGACTGTGCACAGAGAGATTGCCTCAGTGTGTAAGAGCAGCAACATGCTACTGATTGTGTATATCTCATGCTGTGCTCTTTCCTGTTTGTATACCCTTAGGTGACTGAAAAAAACCTGTAGAGAGATTGCCTTAGTGTGTATATAATTATAAGAGCAAACAATGTAATGTGTGTCACATGCTGTGCTATATTCCCTGTCTGTTTCTGACTGTGAGCTTAACCCTTTCACCGCCAATGTCGCATTTTTGCACCACAATGATTTAACACCCATGTCACTAAAAGGCATTAAACCAGGGTCTGTTATCCAAAGATCCTATTTTCTTTATTTTGGGAGGTTAAGGATAGGCCAGGCCAGGCCTTACTTTAAATATGTCACAGAGGAATCCCCACTATGGCTTGTACCCACGTGTCGTCATATCCGTCCACAAGGAGCGTGCCATATTATGGGAGACCGTCATCTTAGTCAGTAACTTTGTTTGAAAAATGCCAGATTGATGCTGTTTACACACAAACCTGACTAAGATGGCGACACTTCCGTTGGAAGGGTCGAGATGTGCACGCAGGTGGGGGGGGAGCCATTGCAGATTTTTTTTCTTCTCTACCCAGGTAAGATTAATGGAAAATGTTTGCTGAAAATTGGCTGGCGGCAAAAGGGTTAAAGTGACTGAAGAAGGCTGCTAAGAGATTGTCTCGGTGTGTAAGAGCAACAATGTGATACTGACTGTGTATTACACGCTGTTCTACATTCCTATTTGTATACTTTAAGTGACTGTGAAAAAGACTGCAGAGCGATTGCCTCGGTGTGTAATAAGAGAAACAATGCATTGTTGACTGTGTATCACAATCCCTGTTTGTGTGTGTGTCAGGTGACTGAAGAAGACTGCAGAGAGATTGCCTCGCTGTGTAAAAAGAGCAACAATGTGCTGCTGACCGTGTCTATCAAAAGCTGTGCTGCATTATCTATTTCTGTGTGTGTCAGGTGACTGAAGAAGACTGCAGAGAGATTGCCTCGCTGTGTAATAAGAGCAACAATGTGCTGCTGACCGTATCTATCAAAAGCTGTGCTGCATTATCTATTTCTGTGTGTGTCAGGTGACTGAAGAAGACTGCAGAGAGATTGCCTCGGTGTGTAAGAGCAACAATGTGCTGCTGGCCGTGTGTCACGTGCTGCGCTACATTCCCTGGGCCTACAAGGTCAAGGAGGTCATCGACAGTGGGGCCATTGGTCAGGTGGTCAATATACAACACACTGAGCCGGTGGGTAGTCAAGTCAAGTCAAGTCAAAATGATCTTTATTTGAGAATAAGCTGACAAAGAAGAAATTGAGTATGAAATCATCTAAAGACGTGTTGTGAAAATCAATTAATCATAGAGTCATCTATGATTAACCCCTTCTCTGCCCAGTCCCGTGTCAACTACGGGATGGGTGATGTCATTGATGATGTCGTAACTTTTGAGGTCATAGCCCTGGAATGATGGTTTTGGGTTTAGACAAGTCAGAAGAGATAGATCTCTAGACTATTTTCTCAGATTGAATCTAACGGATCTCTTTTAAATTTCATAATAACAAATAAGAAAATCGATAATTTCTTTGTTTTCTTCTGGCAGAGAAGGTGTTTAAAATCAGTTTCAGTACTTAACTTGATTTAAGAAACGAATACTTATGATAATAAAAGCATAAATAATAAAAGCATGTAAGACAGTATTTGCACGGTAATCTGAAAAGATATGTTGAATGTATTATTCAGAGATTGTGTTTGTTGCCATTGATATGAATAATGATATGATTAATGTTTAGCAATTTTGAAATGAAAATGCATGTTATTCGATACTGATGATTGTTATTGCAGTGTCATTTTGTAAGAATAGAAAATGATGCGATGAATGAAAATGGATTTGTGGACATGAAACTGGTAATCAAGCATGCACAAGCATACACAGGTTCACAGCTAGACAGCCAAACAGACCCTTACACACACACACTCACAGTCACATACACACACACGCACACACGCACGCACGCACGCACGCACGCACGCACGCACACGCACACACACACACACACACACACACACACACACACACACACACACACACACACACACACACACACACACACACACACACACACACACACACACACACACACACACATAATTATGCAGTTAAGTTCTTGCATTCACAGTCATACAAGTTAACTACACTTAAATACACATACTTGCTTTTTTCTTCAAAGAAAAGGCGGAACAAAAGTTGTCTTCTCATGTTCGCTTTAGTCACATTCATCACAGAGTGTGTCCACATTTATCGTCTTAAGATGGGAGATTACCGTATTTTTCAGACTATAAGGCGACTTTTTTTCTCCATTTTCGACCTATGTGCGTAATAAACGAGGGCGCCCTATTAGTGAACAAAATCATGAGAAGAGAGGCAACGATTGCCGTACTCAGTACAGTCTACTGTGAGTCACAACATCAAAAGTGGTAACGAGTCGCCGATACGACAAATACTCATGTTAAAATGCTTCAAAATCCCTATTATCATCTGAGATACTGTCCAACAGATGCCATAACCCTTCTTTGGATGTAAAAAGCATCGTTGTATTGCTTAAAATGCCATAATTCTACCTGTTTGCGAAGAAAAGTCCAAACGCAACAACCGGAAGTCGCAAAAACGGAAGTTCGATTATTTGAGAAGAGAGCCAACTCTCGTTTATGACAGCAGTAATGGCAGTCGGTAAGCATTTACAGGACATGTACAGGCTTCAAACTTCGACTTTCTTTTACGAGGTGTGTATCGCCTTATAGACGAGGGCGCCTTTTACTTTAATTTGTTCAGATTTTTCTTGAAAATTGCCCTATTCGCCTTACACACAGCAGCACCTAATGATCCGAAAAATATGGTATCTGTTCATGAAAATAATCTTGTTGAAAAGTTAAAAAATCTTATCTAGACGATAGGTAATCTTCTCTTAACTGGGATAAATGTGGACAAACCTGTACTATATGCTTATGCAATTACAACGTCACCCTTCTCACTTGCGTATATATACCAGGTTGGGTTTTGGCACTTTGCCCATTCCTTTGTGCGAGGAAATTGGCGCCAGGAAGCTGAAAGCACAAATTCCCTCCTGGCCAAATGTTGCCATGACGTTGACCTCATTTTTCATTGGATGTCGCCTAGGAGATGCACCCAAGTGACCTCCATGGGTCAGCTGTCCCATTTTAAGAAAGAGAACAAGGTATATGACTGAGAAGTCGTAGCGTAGTTCACTAAATCCAGTAGTGTTTTGCTCAAAATATTCACAGAAAAACGATCCACTGTCAGTTTGCTTTTTATTGACCATTTAGAAACAAAATTCAAACACATGTATATTTTCCTTTCTAAATCCATGGCTGACATTTTTCTGTATCAAAATTTTATTTAAAGAAAAAATGCGCACAAATGATAAGAACAAACAAACACCAAAATGCATCGATTACATTTTAATTATTAAAAGCAAACAAACAAACAAAAAACAACCCAATCCCGCCGCAGTTTGCAGATAAATTTATCGCTTTGGATACAGCTTTGTCGTGTCATAAACAATTTGTTTTATGATACAGTATGAACAAAATTTTGGGGACAAATTTCTCTTTAACCCTTTCACCGCCAGACATTTTTCATCCAAAAAATACCATTAAACTTAACTGGGTAGAGATAAAACATTTCTGCTTTATTGTGAATTCCTCGGTGACATGTGACATTAGGCCTATCCTTACTTCCCAAAATTACGTAAATAGGGTCTTTGGATAACAGGCTCTGGATTGGATGCCTTTTACTAGTAGTGACATGGGTATTAAACCATTGTGGTGCTAAAATGCGACATTAGCGGTGAAAGGGTTTAAAAAATTTTTTCAAAAAAATTCGTGGCTTTTGTAAGGTGGATCAGAAAAAAAGTGAATATTTTGAAGCAAATCTTTAACCCTTTTGTTTCGGCTGGCTGGTGTACGCTGTGTGGTGCATGTGGTTTTGTTGTGTCCTGTTCAGGTGGGTTTTTGGCATTTTGCTCACTCGTATGTGCGGGGCAACTGGCGCAACGAGAGCCTTAGTTCCAATTCTCTGCTGGCCAAGTGCTGTCACGATGTCGATCTCATCAAGTACTGGCTCGAGGGTGCTGGGAAATGCGTTCGGGTTTCGTCCATGGGAAGTCTTGCTCATTTTCGCCCGCAGGATAAGGTGGGGGGGACTATGTGTGCTGAAACCCATGATTTTGAATTGTCTCCCTTAAAATTAAAAAAAAAAAAATGACAGACCATGTAACGCATTCTTTCATGCATCTTCTTTGGGGGTCTTGCGAGGTATAGATGCACTGACTTAACTTACCCACATTTTCACCCTCTCACTAACCTACCCACCTACCTACACACCTACCTACCTGCCTACCTACTTACGCACCTACTTACCTGCCTACCTACCTACGCACCTACCTACCTACCTACGCACCTACCTACCTGCCTACCTACCTACTTACCTACCTACCAACCTACTTACCTACCTTAACCTACCCACCTACCTACCTTCCTACCCACCTACCTACCTACCTACTTACCGTAACCTACCCACCTACCTTCCTACCTACCTACCTGCCTATGCACCTACCTACCTGCCTACTGCCTACCTACCTTTCTACCAACCTACTTACCTTACTCCCAACCATTCGAACCGAGAATCGATCCCAGTCCCCAGAGAGAAGGGAATTAACTCTGAATGTACACCAAATCTTTTCATTAAAAAAATCACCCAGAATAAAGTCTAACTCACATTTCATTTTTGAAAGATGCATATTGAATAGCAATGATGATATTTGCATTCGAAAGCTAACACACTGTCACACAACAAACCATGAATTGGGGAAAAAAATCCATCATGGCACTCCGAGCATCGCGCCGAGTCAGTACTGTGCATGTCACGTGGAAAGAAGAAAAAAAAATTGTGTCACTTTGAAAAATCCGTTCAAAAAGACTAGTGGGTGCTTTCCCTTGCTGTAAAAACCAGAAACGGATCAGTGAGACTCAGGTAAAGGAAGCACTAACTTAGTATATTGCATTGTGGGTAGGGCAAAAGTGAAAGTGAAACTACTAGACCTGCTGTTCAGCGGGCGCGATGAGGCGTTACGTGAACCAGACAACTAACGTTTTTTGGAGGTTCAAATGTCTTGGGGGTCTCGGAGGGTTAACCTATCTGCCTACCTAGTTTCTTAGCTAGCTATATAAATTGAACACCAAATTTTTTATTTTGTTCTTATTATTGGCGCAGAGGTCTAAGTTTGGGAACAAAAATTGTTAAATAAAGTTTTTTAATGTTCAGTGTTCTCTCTCTCTCTCTCGATTTGTTAATTTTGCAAAATATTATATCACCGATTTGGTTACTTAGGTCGAATGATTAGTTAACGACTTCTTCATTAGGCGTGTTTGTAATTTATGAAATTGACATGAACATATTTTCATTAAAGTTTGCAAAGGTTTAGAATATCACCCAAAGAAGATCCCATTAAATTTTGATTATAAACTGGATTGTCATTGAATCTGGGTACTTTTTGTTTGTTTGTTATTAAAGCACACTGTTTGTGAGTGTGTGTAGAGAGTGGGGCCTGCGTGCATCCGTTGGTGCAAGTGTGTATGTGTGTTGGTGAAAGTACGTAACTGAACGTACATTATTTTAGCTAAATAAGTAGATATTTGGGTGTTTGTGTGTGAGAATATGGGGAATAGGGGGAGGGGTGGAGTATGTCTGTGCATGTATGCAAGAGTTTGTATTCGTATTCGTCCAGTTTGTTAACTACAATATTGCAGTGTTATTAGTTATTAGTTTATATTCTTTAATTGTTGATAAATGTGTTTATTGTTGTTGTGGTTTTTGTTGTTGTTGATAAATGTGTTTATTGTTGCTGTTTTTCTTATGTGCACCTGGCTGCAATTTCTCAGTTATGAGATAATAAAGATGATTTGATTTGATTTGATTTGATTTGATTTGTTTTTAATATGGATCATTTTAGTGAAATGGTAAAGCGCTTAGAACTTAACCCTTTTGCCGCCAACGTCGCATTTTTGCACCACAATGATTGAACACCCATGTCAGCAAAAACCTTGAATTCAGGGTCTGTTACCCAATAATATTTGTGTTCTTGATTTGGGGAGTTAAGGATAGGTCTTTTTTTTAAGCATGTATTTAAAAAAAAAAAATATATAAATTGTTTCCTCTGCTTGATTTTTCCTATGGCTTGAACCCACGTGTTGTCATATCCGGCCACAAGGAGCATGCCATATGATGGCAGACCGCCATCTTAGTCAGTAACTTTGTTTGAAAAATGCCAGATCGATGCTGTTTACACACAAATCTGACTAAGATGGCGACACTTCCGTTGGAAGGGTCGAGATGCGCACGCAGGTGGGGGGGAGCCATTGATTCTAAGCTAATTCTAGTTTGTATGTGTGTTCACTTTTTCTTCCTCTCTCTCTCTTTGATTCTTTTTCTATGGTCACCCCCTAAAGTGTGTACAATTACTTCTATATAAAGAAGTTGGTCACCAGAAGAAGAAGAAGAAGAAGATGAATCCCCAATATTTCAGACAAAATATTTTTTTTACCCAATGTAAGTTTATTGGATAATTTATCTTTAAAAAAAAGGCTGGCAGCGAAAGGATTAACGGCGTAACATTAAACATTAAGGGTTAACATTAGACGCATAAGTTCCGTGCGGAAAACCCTTAATAAGTGGAAGAAAGAAGGATAAATGTTTACGCATCTAGGGGAAATTCGGACACGTGCGCAAATCTTTTCCCTTCTTTGTTTCACTTATTTATGGATTCCGCACATGTTTCCACAGGAATATCCGCTTATGTGTGTACACGGCCTAAGCGCTGTAGACATTTTCTTAGTGAATAAGTCAATGCTGTGCTGTGTTGACAGCCGCAGGGGGCAGGCTCCAGGTGCACTGACTGCAGTGTGGAGGATCAGTGTCCTTATTCTGCCAAACGTCTGTACCTGGGCTTCGTCAAGCAGGTCAGTAGCAGGGCTCCCAATCGTTTTGCAAAACAAGGGGTCCCAGGGACTCCTTCACTTACACAGTGGTATTGCGAATGCTAAAAAGAATTTTTCTAGTGTATCCCTGGGACCCCCTGCACATTCTTTTAGAGGGTCCTTTAGAATTTTAGTACTTCATAGACCCCCAAATGGGGGTCCCTGGGAGCCCTGAGTAGTATTTTTGTATTCCTTACTATTTCAATAAAAGTCTAACCTTTTTATGGTTTATGTTTTTCCTGATGAATTTGCCTGATGAATTCTAAAACGTTTGCGTTTTATTGGTGTAAAGGGGCCTGTTTTGTTTAAAATGATTTAGAGTTGTGCAGCATTGATCATGTAAATGTGGAGACTGATATGTAGAAATCGCCTTGTAGATATTGTATTTGTTTCAGCGGCTCTGAGGTTTGAGTAGTTTCTATCTGATGGAAAATGTTGTGGGAGGTTTTTATTTTTGTTTTTAGAAAAGTTCTTAACCCCTTCAGGACTTCACTGCCTTAGGTAAGCTCCATTACTGGCCTAGAAAAAAATGTTATAACAAATAAGAAGCGCAACAACACTCACACTGTCAATGATTCAGTTTTGACAACATTACTCGTTGATCCAAGTTTATTTTTTCGCTTTGAGATTGTGGTCACTTGCATTAAAATCAGAATCATTAGTCTCCTTATTAATATCACTGTTAAAGAAAATGTATTGGAGTATTTTCTGAGGCTTGTCTAGGGCCGATGTTTTGACATTTTTAACATTAAAAATGAAGATAGAAGTACCAAACATAAGTAAAACTAAAGCTGGAACAGTGATGAAGAGATGTAACTCGAAAAACGTGGTTTGGATTGAAAAGAACATGGATTTAGACAGGTTTTAGACTAAAAAAATTGCTGTTCCGAGAATACTCGTAAGTAGGCCCTGACTGGCGTTCTCCTGTTCCGAGTATACTCGTAATTCGTCCAGAATGAGTTAAATCTGGTTTGGGATGTGATGTGATAAGATGAGATGTTGAGTGCATAATTGATTTGTATGCATATATGCATATGCATAAGGCTGGGTTCACATTAGACGCGTAAGTTCCGTACGGAAAACCCTAAATAAGTGGAAGAAAGAAGGATAAAAGTTTACGCATATAGGGGAAATTCGGACACGTGCGCAAATCTTTTCCCTTCTTTGTTTCACTTATTTATGGATTGCGCATGGCTTTCCGCATGGAATATCCACTTACGTATGTACAGGGCCTAAGCAGGTAAGCATTGCATACCTAGGGTCTTATTTGTCTTGACAGGGCCACACAGGCTGGCCGGTGGACATCATCACAGAGGTGCCAGACATAGAGAGTGTGACAGAGGCCCTGAAGACAGGGCCGTACGGCCGCTGCGTTTACCAGTGCGACAATGACGTCATGTCACAGCAGGTACATGTTACATAATCCACCTTCACATTGCTTGAGCTTGTGTACCGTAATTCGCGGACTATAAACCGTAACTTTTGGAAAAAAACCCAATTCCCCCTGCGGCTAGTACAGTGCCACGGCCTAAGCGTTACCGAAAGTGAAAGTAAACTCAACTCAGTGGCATCCTTGATTCAGACCTTTGATCTGTGGCCTTGTTCACGGTTGACGACCAAAAAATCGCCTTGATTTCGGTATATTTTTCACAAAATGATCTGTCTCACGGTCCGACACTTTCGTTTTGGCAGTCAACACACCCGCGATCAACTCTAGACTCAACCGGAAGCGGACATCGTGCATCACCACGCTTCCGCGGCTTATGCTTTGACGCGGCTTATGCGTTACTTTTTTCAGATTAATTTTAAAAAAGTATGTGTTGCGGCTTATACAGGGTTCCCACTGTCCTTACAGGTGCTTATAGGTTTTTATATTTGTGGATGGGCCTCATAAGGCCTTATAGGTGCTTATATTTAACCTATCGGTCCTTACAGAAAGTACTTAGGTCCTTATGGATAACAAAAAGTCATAATTTTTTGGCAAAGATTGGAACAAATCCGAAGTGTGCACATTTAGTCTTAAACCTTTGAAAAATGACATCGATTTTGACCGCATTAACCGGTCGACAACGTTGCCGCGTTCTCATGAAAAAAGCAAGATGCCAGGAAAATGCTCTTTCCAAGATCGCTGGTTAAAAGACGGTGATTATAAGTACTGGATTAGGACAGACAAAGATCCCAGGAAGGCACAATGTTTTGTGCGCGCTATATCACTGAACTTGGCGTCAATGGGCACAGATTTTTAGAGAATTTTCTTTAGGCTCCAGACGGTTTACGTCCTTATGAGAAGTGAAATGGTGCTTATAAGGTCCTGATATTGTAAAAGATCTGAAGGGTGGGAACCCTGTTATATTGCGAAGCGGCTTATATTACGAAGCGGCTTATATTACGAAGCGGCTTGTAGTCCGTGAATTACGGTACATATATTTGTCAGTGTCTTGTGCTTATTTATTGCTGCATGAAAATACAACTTTTAGAGCAGTACTGCACTGCTTTTTAAAATCAATTTTTATTAAGGGTGAGCACAGGCCGCATGCGGAAGTGACCAGTTAGTTGGACTTTCAACGCCTGAAAGAGGGCCCAGTCCACTATTTGGAAGAAGAAGATCAGAAAATCTTCCCTGGTTAACTTATTCAAGTCGTTCCGGTCATATATGTCCGGAATTAATAGATAACTGTCAATTTGATGCATTTGCTTCAAGGGAAGTAAATCTGTGTGCACACAATACCTTGGTCACTTCTAAACTCGCTTCGCTCCCTTAGACCATAATTTTGCCTCTAACTTTGCTTTTGTAGTGGTTTGTTGTGGATCGGTATAGAAAGTTTTTCTGTATAAAGTCTAAGTCTATATATAAAGTCTATATGCAAAAAAGTATGATCTACCACTTCCCTATGTCTAAACCTGAAGTAAAAACCTGTAATCTTCCTTCATTTTTCCTTTTGTTTATGTCGTTTTTCCTTTTGTTTATGCATGTTTTGTTTGTGTGTATGGCTGGAGAGTGATTTGTGAGTGTTTTTAATAATTCAAAATCGTTGCGATGCGAATGAGTTAAGAACAGACACAGTAGAAACGTACACAGCCTCAGAGGTAACAAACCAGCTGAGTTTTTACTCCCGCAGGACTAAACAGCAATTTTAATTTGGAAAAAAAAGTGTGCTTTAGAGTGAGAGGGTGGGAGGGAGGGAAAGGGAGAGAGAGACAGGTCAGACTTGCTTTAAATTCCCATCTGAAGGGATAGGGTGAGGCTGGGAATCGAACCTGAGACACTCACACGTTGAACTGGCAGGGGAATACCTTAACTATGCTGCCACCTTCCTCTGTTGTCAAGATGACCAGATCTGTTGATGACTTGTTTACTGTTTTGTTGTCAAGGTTGTTGTTGTTGTGCCCTGGCTAAAAGACTCCAGGGGTCATCCCAACAGCCAAAGCACTTGAACACCAAGGTACAAATGCGCCAGCAAGGGGTTGAGAACATTACGTGTGAACGTTTTTGATTACCACACCATGTGGGCAGCCACACTCCGACTTCGGAGGAATGTTGTTAAGGTGACTATATGTGTTGATGAGTTGTTTACTGTTGTCAAGGTGACTAGATGTGTTGATGACTTGTTTACTGTTTTGTTGTCAAGGTGACTAGATGTGTTGATGACTTGTTTACTGTTGTTGTCAAGGTTACTAGATGTGTTGATGACTTGTTTACTGTTTTGTTGTCAAGGTGACTAGATGTGTTGATGACTTGTTTACTGTTGTTGTCAAGGTGACTAGATGTGTTGATGACTTGTTTACTGTTGTTGTCAAGGTGACTAGATGTGTTGATGACTTGTTTACTGTTTTGTTGTCAAGGTGACTAGATGTGTTGATGACTTGTTTACTGTTGTTGTCATGGTGACTAGATGTGTTGATGATTTGTTTACTGTTTTGTTGTCAAGGTGACTAGATGTGTTGATGACTTGTTTACTGTTGTTGTCAAGGTGACTAGATATGTTGATCAGTTGTTCACTGTTGTTAAGGTGACTAGATGCCCTGCTGATTTGTTTACTGTTTTGTTATCAAGGTGACTAGATGTGTTGATGACTTGTTTACTGTTGTTGTCAAGGTGACGACCTACCAGTTTGACAACGGAGCGACAGCCAGCCTGACAATGGTGGCCTTCACCAGTCGTGTGTGTGCCCGCGAGGTCAAGATCTATGGAACCAAGGTCAGACCAGCAAGACTTGGTGCTCAAACATAATGCTGTCACGAATGACATGATTTGCAAAACTAGACTGTATTTTCTGACTATGAGGCGATATTTCCCTCCCCCCAGACTGACCCCTGTGCCTTATAATATGATTTTAAAAAAATAGTAAGAAAATATAATAACATGCATGGGTGCAACTACACGAAATGAAAAAACCTGAAATGCCGGGGACTAAGGGTAATGTTCCCCTGTAGCTGAAGAAAAATTGATTTATGAAGATATTTTACTTTGCTTTTTCCACAATTTGTACAAATGCTTATTTTAAAGTGTTTCAAAAATACAGTAGACACAAAGATCTTGTTTGACAAGTTTTAAAAACAGGAAATTCCTTTTCTGGTAAAATTCAAAAACAGGAAATCCTTGTATACAGACAAAGCCCTATTTTACGACCCTCTGTTAAGCGACCACCTCTCATTTGAGACCGGATTTGTTGGCACGGATGCATTTTACTATGTAAACGACCTCTCTTAAACGACTTCCTCTAAAACGCGACTTACGACCGCCATTTTGTTGGTTTTTACGACCGTTGTCGTCTGCATAGACTTCGAGCAAAGGGAAACAACCACGGTCAAGGGCCTGAAAGCGGAGTCGCTTACCTTGTTGTAGAAAAGATGGCGGAAAGCGTAGGAAAAGCACGAAAACCACTGACTTTGAAAAAGAAAACCACTGACTTTGGACGAGAGTGGAGGTGATTAACAGAAGTCGGCGAAGTGAAACTGTAATACATCGATTGCACAATCCTATGGAGTTGGAAAGACCCAAATCCAGTTTTAATATGTCATTGTATGTGTGCATGAAGAAGAGAGTATGAACTGTGCTGAACTTTTTCTTTCTACGGCTGCCAGTGAAAACCTCCGTCATACGACCCCTCCAATTTACGACCGATTTTTCCGGACATTTTGGAAGTCTTAAAATAGAGGGTTGTCTGTACCTGGAAAAGTTGCACCAATGTAATAACAAAATCTGAATTTTTTTGTAAAAATTGGAGGGTGCGCATTGTAGCTGAAAAATATGGTACATAATACAGTGGAAAGTTTTGTTGGTAACATTTATTAACTCAGTCCTGATCTGAAGTTTGAAAGTCGTTGAAGGCCATAGTTCCTACTGTATAAAATTTCTCTGTTGCATTGGCAACCTAGTCGATAGTTTCTAGCCTGCAAATAGGAATGCTTCTTGTGTTGGTAGCGCAGGTGGGGGTGGTGTGTCTGTGGGTCCCACCTTTGAGCTCCCCGTGAGGATACCAGGGGGTCTTTTGTAAAAATAGTTCCCCCACCTTCTGGAAGTTCTGCACTTGTAACTTCCTCTAATCTGTCACTCTTTGACTGTGCCTTTTCCCTTTGCTTTCTATCATCTACTATCTTTCTGACTTATTGGTCCATTCTCCTGTCTTTAAAAAAAAAAAATTCCAAATAATTTTTCTTCTTTGAGCTCCTCCGAAATCGGAATGTGTCGGCTGTACACGGCGAGGAGACTAGTGAAAACTGAAAACTGGACACATACATACCTTACCCATTATGGGCATATGGCCTGGAAACGCAGACGAAGAAGAAGACACCTTCGGGCGTTCCTTTCTCCCTACTTGCAGGACAGACGGAAGACTTTATGCAGCAAGTACGATGGGCTTAAGCGAAAGTTTGTTATAATGACCCCTTACACTGCCCCGTCACGGATATTTCCGTCAACTTCCGGTAACCTATAAACTGCCCCGTCACGGAAATATCCGTCATAGGGTTATTCTAAGAGTTTCCCTTTTTCTATCCATACGCTTTTCGCAGTATGTTCGAATGCATGTGAGAGTGTTATCAAAGGATAGTATATTCAATCCCCATTCAGAAAAGCATAGGTTATATGCACTTTTATTCAGAAAGTTTTGCGATAGACTCAGCAACCTAAAACGGCTTGGCAAATAGTTGCCCCGGAAACGGAACCGGGCTCGGCAGTGAAGGGGTTAAGGATCTACTTATAATGAAAACTTAAGCAGCGCAAAGTCAGTTTAGTAAGGCAACAAGAAATAGAATTTCCATGTAGTTATGAATGATAGCTGGAAATGACCAATAATTTTGATATAAAAATATTATGGCAACCAATTTGTAACAACTGATTTTATATAACAACCAATCATAAAAAAAACCCAACTTCTTTAGGGATTTTCTCCCTTGAGTAAATATTGATATAAATTTTTTTTGGGACCCCAGACCTCTGCAGATTCTTTCCCAGATGAAGATTTTTGGATACTTGTAAATATATAATTATTACTGTGGTGTATTAACAAATATGAATAAAGGAAACAAAAATGATCTAAACCAATTATGTAAATTTTGCTTAATCAGGGTTGCTGCATTTTTCAGGGTGAAATCAGGGTGGATGCATCACAACACGTGGTGCAAGTGTTCGACTTTCTCACTGAGAACACAAGTAAGTCTTTGAAAACTCCACCAGTTATCAAACCCTATTTTCAACTGCAGAGAGCGAGCACAATATAAGTCATAAGTCATAAGTTTCTTTATTGCCCATTGGCATTGTACAATGCACATGGAAACTTGTCTTCCACCGTGTAAAAATAAAAATATTTAATAAAAGTATGGAACATAAATTTACATTAACAAAATATGTAACTCTCACACCACACCCAATCATTCACATCCGCTCTCTTGCTCATTCATCATGCAACCCACCACCACTTCCGCCTTCATTTTCCACCCTCTCTTTTCTTTTTACCTTCCTTTCCTCCTTTTTTCATTGTTCCTTTTCACTCCCCCCCCGTTTTAAGGTAGACTTTTCCCCGCTCTCTTTCATCCTATTGTCTATGTGGCTGACTAAGATGGACATTTCCAAGAGCCTTAAGTGTTGTTATTTGATACAAAAATGTCTGGGTTTCTGTGTGACCTAGTGTTTGGTGTACTGACACATTCATACTGTGTGAAGCTGGTGTATGTATGGGAGAGGGAGAGCTTATATCAAGGGGTAATTGCTTAAGCGTGTTATCACCCTTCTTTTTTCCTTTTGTGATAACACTTTTAGGCAATTACCCTTCGATATAAGCTTCTAGATTGTTGTTGCTGGTTTCTTATTGTTATTGAGAATGTGAATGTGGTCTACGTTTCTTCTTAGAGTTTTCATATTGTAACTATTTTACTCTTGTATAATTGTGTGTGTGCGTTCATGTGTGTGTGTGTGTGTGTGTGTGTGCGTGCGTGTGTGTGTGTGTGTGTGTGTGTGTGTGTGCGTGTGTGTGTGTGCGCGCGCGCGCGCGTGTGTGTGTGTGTGTGTGTGTGTGAGGAAGTAAGAGAATATTGCGTGCAATCATCATGTTTATTTTACTTTCTAATGATTCATTATTTGTTTGCCTTTAATGTTCTTGATATCAATGTAAAGCGCACTGAGCTCATGTGAGAAAGAGCGTTATATAAATTCCCATTATTATTATTATTATTGTTATTTATGTTCATGCACTGTGAACCGAATATATATTTATTTAAACCGAGTGAGTCTTTAAGAAATATTTCTCTAGAATATACCACGCAGAAACATTATTTGACAATACTGAAATAACTTAACTAGAATATACCACGCAGAAACATTATTTGACAATACTGAAATAACTTAACCAGAAAATACCACACAGAAACATTATTTGACAATACTGAAATAACTTAACCAGAAAATACCACACAGAAACATTATTTGACAATACTGAAATAACTTAACCAGAAAATACCACACAGAAACATTATTTGACAATACTGAAATAACTTAACTAGAAAATACCACACAGAAACATTATTTGACAATACTGAAATAACTTAACTAGAAAATACCACACAGAAACATTATTTGACAATACTGAAATAACTTAACCAGAAAATACCACACAGAAACATTATTTGACAATACTGAAATAACTTAACTAGAAAATACCACACAGAAACATTATTTGACAATACTGAAATAACTTAACTAGAAAATGCAATACAGAATACATTTGACTAAACAGAAATGTTCGAGGAGAACAACATCCGCAAGCCAGTATGTTGTTATGGACTTTTCAATTATGCCTAATCTGCTTCAGTGACCTCAAGGAATTGTTTTGCCAAGTCATACTACATTAAAATTTTAAATGGAAGAACTGTTGATTAAACTTTTGTTCTACTATTTGTCATGTTGTTTATATAATACATAGTACCATATTTTCTGGACTATAATGTTATATTTTTTTTCCCCAGACTGAGACCCCTGCGCCGTATTTATTTATATATTTTTCCATTATAGTCCCGTCAACAGCTGTGGTCATCTCAGGACTGTCACCGCGTAAAGTTCGACCACTTAGTACAAAACACTCATCAATATATCTGACCAACGTTCAACAACCTGTAAACAACAAAACATACAGTACAATTCATAACATGACACCTCCATCATTGCACCCTATAGCACATAAGTCCACACAGTGCTGGAAACGTGGAGCCACTCTACTCTATTTATCGGATCCAGGTTAAAAAAAACAGTAAAAAAGGATAAAATACATAAAAAAAAGTAAGCTAAAATACATAAAAAAGGCTATATAAGCAAATATGCACTGCAGAATGGACCAGTGCGCAAGTATCACGTGTGGATGCCAGTGTACAATAAAAAAACACCTTGCATGTCATAAATTGTAAAAAGGAAAAACGTGGAAGGGTTTTATAGAAAAAATGCAGGTGAATGGACCAATAAGGCAAAAGAAGTAGACGCCAGAAAGCAGAAAGAAGAGAAAAGGCAGAGTCAAAGAGAGTGATAGAGTAGGGGAAGTTACTAGCATAGAACTTCCAGAAGAAGGGGGAACTATTTCTACTGAAAGACCCCCCGGTATCCCCACGGGAGGGCCCTAACCACATAAGCCAGCCTAAGCCGTTGCCCGCCTCCTACGATGAGCACGTGTGGTTGGACCATGATAGGTGGAAGCCTGCCGGGAGGGCCACGCCGTATAATGTGACTAGTAAAATAGTAAGAAAATATAAGAAAAAATGTGAAATTTTTGTAAAATTTGGGGTGTGTGCCTTATAATAAGGTGCACCTTATAGTCCAAAAAATATGCTATTTATAGCGCCTTTCTTTAAAATTAAACTCAAGGCTCTCACATTCACACATAGATGGGCTAACATACACAACCATTCTCCCACATTAATTCGACCATCATCTAATTAACATGAAAGTTACATAGAAAAAGCTCTTTGAAACAGATGAGGTTTCAGTTGCGTTTTGAAAGTGGGAGGTGAACGGGCAAGGAGTTCCATACAGTGGGGGCACAAAAACTAAAACTGCATTGTCCAGAAGACTTTAAATTCACTTTAGGAACTCTCAACTGTTTGGCATGGGAAGATCGGAGTCCCCCCCCCCCCCCCACCCCCCCTCCCCCCCCCCCCCCCCCCCCCCCCCCCCCCCCTGAGAGATATCATTTGATGTAATCCCTTGTCTGACGCATAGCATATCACAGTATGTGCCTGATGACACCACTGATGATGTCATGGATGAAGAAGAAGAAATCTAGAATGCAGATTTTGGTAAAGGTGCAGATCAACACTCCCCTTCGATTTCTCGGCTGTCCCCGCATTTTCAAACTAGCCTTTCTTAGCAAATATTAAGCTGTATTTTATCAACTTTTGGAGCTAATTATCTTTGTTGAATAATTAATCGCAATCATAATAAACACCATTATTTAATATGTAGCGCACAATACACAGAACAGCCGCGGAGCGTTGGTCACAGTCTTGGTTCATTGTGTTCTCTCCGTCTTTCCTTTATCTTCTACTGTTATTGAATGCATGTTTTTAATTATGTAAATGTATGGAAATTAACGTTAAATATAGCAAACGATAGAGGTTGAAGTACTCGATCTGCAATAAGAAAGACTGAAAAAACGGAAAGAACCAAGAAATGGAGGAGGGTGTGTGGATCTGCATCTTTACGCAGATTGTTTACTTTAAAACATCAAAGCGCATAAATAACCTCTCTAGACAAATTTTCCAAATTGACTCCAATAATTCTTTTCCATTTAATCGCCCTCCCCCACTACCCCCCCCCCCCCTCAAATTTCCATAGTAGTCAAGGGGCTAAGCTGTCAAGCAGATACATTTTTGCTTATGACTCTTGCTCCTTTGGTGCAGGGTACATTGAGTGTTCCCCAGAGAAGGCCCCGGGACGTCTAGGGGGTCACCACTTTCAGGGCTGTGGGCCAACATTTTTGCTTATGACTCTTGCTCCTTTGGTGCAGGGTACATTGAATGTCTCCCAGAGAAGGCCCCGGGACGTCTAGGGGGTCACCACTTTCAGGGCTGTGGGCCAACATTTTTGCTTATGAATCTTGGTCCTTTGGTGCAGGGTACATTGAGTGTCCCTCAGAGAAGGCCCCGGGACGTCTAGGGGGTCACCGCGGAGCTGACTACCAGCTGATGAAGGCCTTCGTTCATGCTGTGAAGGTCAGAAAAACGTTGTCTTCGTTCATTTTGTGGTGAACTCTTCTGAGCACGAAGGTTGTAAGATTCTATGCTTCTTGTTGCTTCTTCTTCTTTGATCGCTCAGACAGTTTCCTGTCAATTATGAGCGCAGATGCGTCATGCTGCCGTTATGCGCCTAACTAAGAAATAGTTAGGCCCAGCAAGTCCGACTTCGGCTGGAGGAAATGTTTTTGAAAGTGTTTCGCGAAAAAAGGTAGGAGAATGGACCGGCAAGGCAGAAAGATAGTAGGTGACAGTAAGCAAAGGGAAAAGGCAGTCAAAGAGAGTGACAGATTAGAGGAAGTTACAAGCACAGAACTTCCAGAAGGTGGGGGAACTATTTATACAAAAGACCCCCCGGTATCCCCACGGGGGATTCTTCATGTTACAAAATCTCATGGATTGAAAATCAAAAAGTGCTTTATGTGTGTGCTTTTGTTGACTTGTTGCTAAGTCCTTTGGTTATAGGATTTCGATGCATTTTTGTTTCCAAGTGTATTAAATATGAAAATTCATAGCGGTTTTGTTGTTTTTTTGTTAACTTTCTTGTCATTGTTTGTTTTTATAGATTTATTAAGCCTTTTAGTTTATGAGATTTTATATTTCTTGATAGTAAGTATTTTTTCTTCTTTGTGTGTGTGTGTGTGTGAACAAGCAAGGGGATTAAACTCTTGACTTGACTTGCAGAACCCTTTTCTGAATCCGATTGTTTCCTTGGCAAAAGTTTGCAATTTGTCAGTGTCCAACCCTTCTCATCTGTCATAACTAAATAAAGCTAATGAAGTGAGTCTATAGTATAATAATTGTTCGTTTGTGTGTATGTCCAAACTTTAACGTTGGCATTTTCTCGGGAAATAGAAGGCATACATTGTTAAAACTTTGCACACATATAGATGTCTATGCAAGCTTTCAAACAATAATGATTTGAATAATTAAATACTTAAGACAACACTGTAAACATATAACATTTTAGATTAGTGGGTTAGAGAGTATTCAACAGGCAACATGAGTTAAGAAACTCAACACTGAAAGCCTCGATAGCTCATTGGTAGTGTCTGTCATGCCAATGGTGCTGGGTCCGATTCTTAGGCACTTTTAATTTTTTTTAATTTTTTGTTATGCTGTATTCATTAACGATAGTTTCATTTGTACTTCAAAATTGTATTGGCAATCTTGTACTTTAGACACCCCCCTCAATCTTTGTTGTTGTCCTACATGTTCCTGATCGAGTGAGCCTTGAAGGCTTTGCCTCTTGTTCTGTTTGCAATTAAGTGTGTCGGTGCTTTCCAACCCTTTATATAACATTTTTTAAAACTCATTCAAGTCGTTCCGGCCGTATATGTCCGGAATTAATAGATAGCCGTCAATAGACGATTTTCGGAAAAAAATAGGGGAGAGCACTTCATGAAAATTAGAGTTGTTTACCTCCATTACTCGGTCAAATACTATAGCAACAATGCAACAATGGCGTCGAAGATTGAAACGGCAGGATGCCAATCAGCGACTTGCAAACATTTTTTTTAGAAAAATAAGGGTGGCCAGTTGCTACAAAGTGATAGAACTTGCAAACTGTGACGTAAAAATATAAATTACATCAAATTTAGAATGACGCACTGCGTACTACATGCTGTGTGTCTCCTCAAACACACGAAGCGAGGGCTAGGGATTTACCTGAAGGTAGAGTAACTTCCCCTGTTTGACCGATTGAATTAGGCGAGGTCACTCCCACACACCATGAAATTACTTCCCTTAATTATTTTCTAACAATTCCTATTTGAGGCATTTGCTTCAAGGGAAGTAAATCTGTGCACACACCATACCTTGGTCACTTCTAAATTCGCTTCACTACCTTAGATCACAATTTTGCCTCTGACTTTGCTTTTGTAGTGGTTTGTTGCGGGGAAACCAATGGCTGTAGAGTTTTTCTATATAAAGTCTATTATATAAAAAGTCTGATCTACCACTTCCAGATGTCTAAACCTGGGCCTGTATTCACGTTGAGATAGCATGAGACTTAGCATGATGCTAACTTAGAAGCTCTTCCAATGTCCTATAGGATTTAATAGGACTTTTGGAAGAGCTTCTAAGTTAGCATCATGCTAAGTCTCATGCTATCTCAATGTGAATACAGGCCCTGAAGTATATACCCGTAATCTTCTTTCATTTCTCTTTTTGTTTATGTATGTTTTGTTTGTGTGTATGGCTGGAGTGATTTGTGAGTTTTTTTAATCATTCAAAATCGTTGCGATGCGAATGAGTTAAAGAACTGTAGTCAGGTGAAGATTTGCTACGTTTTGCGACGCACTGGCCTGAAATCCAAAGCATCAGATGGGGAGGTTTGAGCGTCATAGAAGCACAGCTGCATGGGTGCAACTCCCCCAAATGAAAAAAACCTGAAAGGCAGGGATCCAAGGACCCATGGCCCTGGCAGGGTACAGGGGCAGAGCCCTGTCGGACGATTTGGGGGGGGGGGCAAGTTAATTAAGAGAGAGATAACGAGACAGACAGTTAAAATGATAGACAGAGACAGTTTGAGTCTGATAAGCCTTGTAAAATTATTACATTGCCTTTGTAAACTTCCAAGATAGAACAACCAAGTTCAAAACGCCCCAAATCGCTTGTGGTTACATTTTTTGTTTTGTTTTGATGAATTAAAAAAACCGAAGTTCAGTTTCTGGTAAAATACTGAAATCAGTGTAAAACTGAAAGAGTAGCACTCATGCATCTGTGTGTAAGAATGAACACCGTTAAGTTCATATAATATTTTCTGTGTTCAGACGGGGGACAAGAACACGATCAAGACAGGAGCTGACGACACGCTGTCCAGCCACCTGCTGGTGTTTGCCGCAGAGAAAGCCAGGAAGGAGAACTGCGTGGTGCACATACAGCCAGACGGCACCTTCTGAGACCTAAGACATTCTCTGGCAAATGTGCCGCTCAAAATGTATCAGGGTGCAAGTAAGGAAGATGGGGAAAAAACCTGTTTTGTGAATGCTGCCGTTGTCAAAATGGAATTGATATAAAACATATCCAGAGTTTAAAAAAAAAATTAAACAAGTTTAAAAAAACCAACCGACGTATTTCTTGCCATAAGTAGCGATATTGCCGCATTCAAAAATCGCGCGGCAAACCGTTGGCGCATGCTAAGTTAGGCGGGGAAAGGGTTAAATTAAACTTTTTTTTGCCATAATTATTTCTTTTGTTGTTGCTGCTGCTTGTTTTGGGGGGGGGGGGGGGGGGCAGGTGTTGCCCTGTATACAATTCTTCAGCTAAGGTTGCTTTTTTTAAAAACTTTTTTTCTTCGAAGTTTTCATTTTTTCTTTTAACAATTTTTTTCCCAATTGAATCTTTGTTGATTATTCAGAATGATTAGATGATGGTAATTTAAAACAGTGTAATTAAGTCAGCTGTGATAAACAAATAAAGAAACGCCTCTAATTATATTAAAGTAACAATGTTGATTGATAAGTCAAGTGGATACTGTTGATTACAGTTTTTCAGACTGCATAATTATGAAGAGGAGGTGTAGTGAATTTTTATGTTTTGTTTTGTTTGAATGAATTTTGTTAATTTGATTTACAATATCATCAGTGAAATTCAAAAACCTTGTAACTCAGTTTTGAGAAAAAAAAAAAAAAATTAACTGCGTTGACCACAATTGACTAACTATGATGAATATGTTGTTCAAGGCATTGCGAGTTTAGTCCTGCATTTCGTTAAAATTACTTTAAAATTTTTGTTTAGACTTGAAAAGAACGAAGATACGAGGTTTTTGTCCTTAACTAGATCTGAATTTGGGACTTACAAGTTTTTCTTCTATTTTCACAACCTCATTTACCTCAGATAGAAAGTCGTTAGAGATACGAGCTTTTGGTGGAAGGTGGCGGGAAAAAATAGAAAGTTCACTATGTATCTAACTCAAACCCCACAAAAATCGAGATACAAAGTTTTTGAATTTCACCGACGATATGTACAGTCGAACCTCCATAAGACCTTCAAAAATCATCCCAAATGAGGTCTTATAAGGGAGGGGTCTTATAAGGGAAGTAATTTTAATGCTTACAAAGAAGGGCAATGTCTCGGAGAAGTAGGTCTTATAAGGGAGGGGTCTTATAAGGGAAGTAATTTTAATGCTTACAAAGAAGGGCAATGTCTCAGAGAAGTAGGTCTTATAAGGGAGGTACTTTTAATGCTTACAAAGAAGGGCAATGTCTCAGAGAAGTAGGTCTTATAAGGGAGGGGTCTTATAAGGGAGGTAATTTTAATGCTTACAAAGAAGGGCAATGTCTCAGAGAAGTAGGTCTTATAAGGGAGGGGTCTTATAAGGGAGGTATTTTTAATGCTTACAAAGAAGGGCAATGTCTCAGAGAAGTAGGTCTGTAGTCTTATAACGGGTGGTCTTATAAGGGAGGTTCCACTGTACCTGTGTTGACCGATTGAAAAGACGCACAAGGCCAGGTTTAATACTTTTGCTTTGTGAAGGAAAACCAGTGGATTGTATTTAATTACCATACTTTACGGACTATAAGGCGACGCTTTTCCCCCAAATTAACCCTTTCACCGCCAAAGTCGCATTTTAGCACCAGTGTGAATTAACACCTATGTCACTAAAAAGCATCAAATTGGGGTCTATTATCCAAAGACCCTATTGTCTTAGTTTTGGGAAGGAAGGTTAGACCTTATTTCATATACATCACAGAAGAATCCCCAATACTGCAGATGGATTTTGTTCTCTACCCAGGCAAATTTAATGGAAATGTTTTGGTTGAAATATGGCTGGCGGTGAAAGGGTTAAGACCCATGCGCCTTATGATATGATGAACAAAATAATAAGAAAGTGTAGTAGCATGTGTCAAATTTTGTGGATGTGCCTTATGAAGGTGCGCCCCATTGTCCGTAAAAGGCTGTGTCAGACCAATTGACATAAGCTAGAACACCAAGGCTATATCAAAATGTTGTTATGCTCTGCATAGTGATGCGGGGATTGTCTTTAGCCATGACAAGCTCCTAGCATAACATCATCAGTCTCCAAAATCGGAGTGTGGCTGCCCACGTGGCGGGGTAATCAAAATGGTCACACGCGTAATGTTCTCATTACATGTGCATTTGTACTATAGTGTTCAAGTGCTTCGGCTGTTGGGATGATCCCTGGAGTCTTTTAGCCAGGGTATGACAACAACATAGTCCGACAAATATGGTATTCCATATGTCAAGACCATGATCATGTCAAGTGACTTTTGGTGGTATTCACCTGTGTGATTGATATTGGCAATTTCTATAACAAAATTTACCCCATATTTTATATGCTTCAAGGTCCATGTATTATGATGTTTATTGTTGGATGTCATTTATGTATTTTTCTTATCATTTACATATTTTAGCAAACCGGTTTTAGATGGTTTACTTGAAGTGCAAATAATCATGTGCAAATTGTTGAATCGCAGCATGGGATGTACATATTGGTGGGTTTTTTTGTGTTTAAAAAAAATTATGTAAGCCCAGCTATTGCAAGTATGAAGACTTTTGAAAGAAAGAGGAAGAAATTCTGATTTTGGTCTGAACAGGATGATGTAATTTATTGCCTGAAAATGATTACCGTATTTCATACCCACTTTTCCTTTTTTCAAAACTTCCCTTATTGAAAAATAATTTTCCCCTTATTTCAAGCCTGAAAACTATAAATTTCAGAACACACAAAACCATGAAAAAGTTGCTGTGAATACATTATATTCAGACATCGTTTTCATGCAGTTTTGTTATATATATTGAAAAATGAGCAGGGGAGCATACCTTCCTTTCTCAAAGGACAGGTTTTCCCATTCTTTCAAGTGTCTCCCACTCCCAACTCGTGCCTTTTTGGCCACAGGGGGGTTCGTTAGAACTGGAAGAATTAGTGGCCGCCATTTTCGATTCAAACAACGCTCACAAGGAAGTTCTGAAGAAACCACGCATGCGCAGATTACCAGAACAAATCGCTCTCTGCGCATGACTGATCATCTAGCCTACTGCTTTCGTTTTCCTGTCCGGCTGCTTGGCGTCCGCGTTTTGTCGTCTGCTATCACAAAATTCTATCATTTAGCGGTTTGTCTCTGATTTCTGATCTGCCTGTATAAATCAGTTTTACCCGTATTGAAACTGTTATACGGCCGTACAGACCCCAAATCATGGTTTTCCCGTACAGCAATACAGGAAAACAGTATAGGTTGACACCTATGGTATTTTTTGGACTATAAGGCGATACTATTTCCTCACACACAGACATTTATAGTTTTCAGGCTTGAAATAAGGGGAAAATTATTTTTCAATAAGCATAATATGGCCAACAATATAGCAAAAAACTATAAGAACAAAATCTGAGTTCTGTGTAAAATGTAGGGGTCTTATAATAAGGTGCACCTTATAGTCCGAAAAATAAGGTGTACAGTGCTTAAATGCAGCTGCTTACTTTGTGCTGTTGAAAATGGTATAGATAAGCAAAACAAAGCAAGCAAATTAAAGAGTGTATGAAAAATGTCACATGCTGAAAACTGTTATTTGATTATTCACCTGCAAATAAATTATCGAATGATCTGTCCCCCCCAGGGGGACACCGTGGGAGGTTCTTTCGCACAAATAGTTCTCCCACTTTCTGGAAATTCTGTGCTTAACTTCCTCTAATCTGTCTCTCTTTGACTCTGCCTTTTACCTTGCTTTGTGTCATCTATCTTTCTGACTTTTGGCCCATTCTCCTGCCTTTTTCAAAAAAAATCTTCCATTTTTCTCCTTTGAGCTCCTCCAAAATCGGAATGTGTCGGCTGAATGCAATGAGGACACCAGTGAAAACTGGAAAACGGACACATACATACCCATTGTGGCCTTATCGGCTTATGGCCCAGGAACGCAGAAGAAGAAGAAGAATGATCTGCAACTGGCATTTCCTGTGGGTGTATTCCACTTTTCTTGGCCCCAATTTTCTGTTTTCCTTTGAGAGAGCGGATTGTTTAACCCCTTCGCCACAAAGCCCGTTTCCTGTTCTGATGCGACTATTTGCCGAGCCGTTTTAGGTTGTGGAGTCTATCGCAAAAACTGCTGAATAAAAGTGCATATAACCTATACTTTTCTGAAAGGGAATTGAATATACTATCATTTGAGAACACTTTTACATGCATTCAAACATACAGCGAAAAGCATGTGGATAGAAAAAGGGAAACTCTTAGAATAACCCTATGACGGATATTTCCATGACGGAGCAGTTTAGAGGTTACCAGAAGTTGACGGAAATATCCATGACGGGGCAGTCAAGAGATTAACCCTTTCACCGCCAGCCATTTTTCAGACCAAAAATACCATGTAACTTAACTGGGTAGAGAAAAAAAAATCTTCAATATTGGGAATTCCTCTATGACATGTATAACATTAGGCCTATCCTTACCTCCCAAAATTCAGAAAATGGGGTCTTCGGATACCAGGCCCTGATTTGATGTCTTTTAGTGACATGGGTGTTAAACCATTGTGGTGCATAGATGCGACATTGGTGGTGAAAGGGTTAATTGTTTATTGTTGGATAAGCATCAAATATACTTGGCGTAATGGACAGCACCTATCTTGTGAAAGTACACAGTACATGTACTTATCCAAAGAACTGGCAGTAGACTTACATTCTTTATTGTAAAATTAATGAGATTGGATCAATGATAACACTTTTGTAATGTTTTTTGTAGTAATAATAAAGACATTTATAGAGTGCACATTCTACACGAACTACTCATGGCGCTTAACAAAACTAAAATTCACTCCACAATGGCACATGCAAGATTATACATCATACATATCAAACGCGCTCGTATTCCCACCGTCACCCCCACGCAAAACATACTCATAGATATACAAACATGCACAAGCATATATACACATTGGTATACACAAACGCATCCTTCCCTCCCTACACACACACACACATATGCGCTTTGTAATGGCAAACAAAGAATGGTAGTCTTGACAGCCTATCATAGATTCACTCTCCTTGGACTGCTGGTTTCGGAATCTGCGGCCTGAGGAAGCTGGGGTGTGGCTGCGAGTTGGGACCTGGAATGACCAGAGTGGGAGCGACGCCACTGTACGGCCCAGAGTGGGGGGGACAGAAAAAAGGTACTCCTTTCAAGGTCTCATAAACACCCCAATGGGGATACCGGGGGGACTTTTGTATAAATAGTTCCACCTTCTGGAAGTTCTGTGCTTGTAACTTCCTCTAATCTGTCACTCTCTTTGACTCTGCCTTTTCCCTTTGCTTGCTGTCATCTATCTTTCTGCCTTACCGGTCCATTCTCCTGCCTTTTTTCACGACACACTTTCAAAAAGATTTCCTCCAGCCAAAGTCGGACTTGCTGGGCCTAACTATTTCTTAGGCACATATACGCTCATAACTGACAAAACTGTCTGAGCGATCGAAGAAGAAGGTCTCATAAAAATGCCCTTTTTGGAGTTCGTTTTCAAACATGCACACTTACAAATAAAACTAAAGCAGATACACGAGCATGCCCATAAAACACAAAAATTGGATCAATTTAATTTAATTGCATAAAAATTGGATCAATTCCATTTAATTACATACAAATTGGATCAATTCCATTTTATTGTATGACCGTATGTACGATGAGTGCTTCATGTATGTCAAGATCCCCCCAAAAAAATTGTATCACTCGCACTCAATTTTTAAGCTGCCCCCACTCTTTCTCACACTTTATTTTTTTGCACCATCAATCAAGCACGCCTTATGAACTTTACACACTAACATTTGTTCCACAATGCATTTATCTCTCTCTCCCTCCCTCTCTCTAGCTCACAATTCATTCAACAACAGTCATATAACCAGGCATGGTACGAGGGGGCAAAGTGGTTTTCAAGGAAAATGGCCGGGGATCCAGGGGGCCGAAGAAAATTCAATAAATGAGTGAAATTTTCACCTTTTCATGCCATTTCAATGCATTTTTAAATTATTTTGTTTCAAACTGTTTCGTGGATTTTCCGCGATTCGCGGAGGTCTACCATGCCTGTATAACGAACAATAAATGTGAAACTATTAGAAGAAAACCTCAAGAGGAGACAAAGCACCATGAAAAGGTTTAATTAAAGGCATAACAACCGATCCCAGGGATGGGGTCTCGCTAGTCAGAAACGTGCTAGGCTCGCACAACAGGGAAACAAGAAGGGATGAAGTGTTCCTATCCACAGTACACGAATTCCCCTCATTCTATCTCCTGTCAGTTTTCCACAGAGAGCTATTTGTTTCAAGTTATTTCTTTCAACAGAGGCAAATATTCTTATCATTGATTGTGGTTAGGGATAGGGAAAGACCTTACAAGTGGTATGCCACCATAAAACAATGTAAGCCTAATGGATAAAACACTTTAAATTGGTTTATGCTGGTGATGAGTTAACAAAAGGCATGAACTGAAAGGAGCTGAGAAAAGCTACTGTGTATATATATCGCGAGCAGCGAGGCAAGTCAGACCGCGCTGCTTGCGGAAACGCTTAAAAATCATTTTTTTACTGTGGCTTTAACCCCTTCACTGCCCTGTGTGAGTGTTCAGCTTCAATGACCTTGACCGTTGACCAATGACCATGTTCGAACTGGGCTTAGCTGACCTCTGAGAAGAAGAACTTGGCCAAGATATCTTAAGTACATAGGTACCTAGCAAACTTTCACCCTCCTGCATGCCTCCATTCAAACACTATCATGGTTAGTTAGTCAGTTATCCAGGAACAGACGGACAAATTTCCCTGAAAACATTAAAGACCCACCAGATCACATGTCAAAATCACGCTTTTCACATGTTTTCCCTCTTATGGCTGGTAAGAAATCTTGTTTTGACCAGGTTTGACTCCCATGCAAATGCCCCCAAATTCAAACCGAAACAATTTTAAAGAGCAGCCTTAATTTGAAGTTGGGAACATTTGTATGTGGGCCACAGCTACCCAGAAAAAATCAAGGGACTTAATCGTGGTGGGTCAGTGTGTCTTTAAGTAGCTTTTCGCTTCACAGCTGCTTAGCAACAGTCTACTACCATTAATTTTTGGTGATTTCTCCAGCCATAAATTCAAATCAACATTCATGACATATACTGAGGACTCCCAATAACGACCAGTACCTATGACAATGCAATCATGTCTGTAAACAGGAGAGAGAAGAAAAATGAAAATTCTGCGTTCCATGGCCATAATGGGTAAGGTATGCATGTGTCCGGGGTTAATTTCTTAATCACATACATTTACATGCTATCTTGAAAGACTTGAGTCACTGGCTGTTTTTATATACAGCAGAAGCATTGACATCAAAGTCCAATAAAATGAAGGTACATTGATCAAATAGCGAATTTACTACTTTTAAAATCTTTTAAGATGTTTCGTTTAGGACAAGCACAACACAGCCATCACTTTTAATTGTCATCATTGTCAGAATTCTTCTCTAAAACTTCAAAGTGAGAAAAAATATGTCCATTTTAGAAGGTTTGGGGGCATTTAGCTATGACAAAAACCTTTGAATCTTCTTCATTTTCCGCAATCTTCTTCATTGTAAGTCGTTCCATCACGCAGAAAAAGGCTTGTTTTTGAAGTTGTGGATAGATCCTATCGTCCTCAGTTTGTCTTGCTCCCTCCGAAGGTGGCGCTTTTTCTCTGCTTGGCTCCGAACCGCTCCTTCTTGCCCTGAGGGATAAATCATTACGAGAAACGAATCAAACAAACACAAACAAACAATGAAATAGTGAGAGGAGATGACGAAATTGAACAAAGGGTAATTACTCTCGGTAAAGGTCAAGATGTGCCACCCCCCCTACCTATCTCGGTTAATTCTATTTTTCCGTTATTGCCTTTCTTACCATACATAAAGCTGTATTTTAGGAACATTTTTAGCTAATAACCTTTTTGGAATACTAACCTTATCCCTAACCCTAGCCCTAAACCTAACCCTACCTCCCACCCTATAAGACGGAAAAACGCAACGAACCACAACTGTGACAAATCGCGGCGTACTGCAGTACATAATGGGGGGTAGGGTTAGGTTTAGGGTTAGTATTCAAAAAAGGTTATTAGCTGAAAATGTTCCTAAAATACAGCTTTATGTATGGTAAGAAAGGCAAAAACGGGGAAAAATAGAATTAACTGAGAAATGCAGGGTGGGTGGGTGGCACACCTTTACCTTACTCTCTTTTTCTAATTAACTCCCCTCCACCAAAGTTGATTACGATACCATTCACCTAGCAGTGCGTGGGTCAGAACCAAAGTGAGATGCCAAACAACTTTGGAATTGGTATTGATTATTGATATTACAGTCAAACCTCTATTATAAGACACTCCGATATAAGACCTCCTCTCATTTAACCCTTTCACCGCCAAAGTCGCATTTTTAGCACCACAGTGATTTAACACCTATATCACTAAAAGGCATCAAATTGGGGTCTATTATCCAAGTGACCTTATTGTCTTAGTTTTTGGGAAGTACGGATAGACCTTATTTTATTGTCACAGAAGAATCCCCAATACTGCAGATGGATTTTGTTCTCTACCCAGGTAAATTTAATGGAAATGTTTGGCTGAAATATGGCAGGCGGTGAAAGGGTTAAGACTGATTTTTCTGTCACGGATGTAATGTATCCTACCATAATTCATGTGTAAAACCCACCTCCGTTATAAGACCCCTCCAATTTAAGACAGATTTTTCCTGACTTTTTTGGAAGTCGTAAAATAGAGGTTTGACTACTCGTCTGTGAAATTCAGATTGCTCCCGCTTGGAGAGTGTGTCGTAGCTAGTGCTGCGCCACCCCATATTTTATTTGGCGTGACTGATGGGGAAGGGGGAGGGGTAAATGTTGCCCAAATGACACTGTGTTCTTTAATGAGTGCAAAGTACATGGTCACACGGGACCTGTTTTTGTCATCTCAACCGAAAGACTCATCGTTCAGAGCACAAGGTCTAGTGGAAAGTGAGCATAAAAACTGCGGCCAGGAGCAATCCCGGGTATGTTGCTTATGAGGCAAGTGCTTTACCTCTGAGCCACTCTACCACTAAATATACAAAAAGTGTACAGTAGTGCTTATTTCATAACAATGTACAAAACAAACCAGTAAGCTTTACAACAACACAAAATTGTCAATCTACATAAACATATAAATATTACCATATTTTTCGGACTATAAGGTGTGTACCTTATTATAAAGCGCGCCCCCCAAAATTTGATAACAAAATTCAGATTTTGTTATATTATCAGTCACATTATATAAGGCGCAGTGATCTCAGTCTGGGAAAAAAAAGTATCGCCTTATAGTCCGTAAAATACGGTATAGCAAAAACAAGGGAAATAAACAAATAATAATAAATGAAATTGTATGAGAGTCTCCACATACACACTAAGCAAAGAAAGACATTCTGAATAGTTTTTCTTTTTTTATGTTTGTTAAAATTTTAATGTGTAATTGTTTGAAGACTGCCACAATAGTTACAGCATAGAATTAACAAACAAAAACCACCAACATGAAGCTATTTGTAATTTTGTCGTTCTTATGTCTGTCTCTTTTTAAGAACAGATTTCTCAAAGAGCGGAAATGTTTGCTAAGGAAAGTAAAATGACTGAACAACCTTTTATAAGCCCCCCCCCCCCCCCCCCCCCCACCCTGCCCCCCCCCCCACCCCCCCCACCCCCCCCCACCCCAGCAACCAAACAACAATAAACAATAACAAATAGCAGCAAACGATCCTGCCCTTTTTATAATTAAAAAACCACACACAGAAGAAGACAAACATGTGAAAATGTTCCAAGAATTAAATCTTCACTCATGCAATGAAATGTATTTTGTCTGAAGAACTAACCCAGACTTCTTCTTCTTCGATCGCTCAGACAGTTTCCTGTCAATTATGAGCGCAGATGCGTCATGCTGCAGTTATGCGCCTAAGTAAGAAATAGTTAAGCCCAGCAAGTCCGACTTTGGCTGGAGGAAATCTTTTTGAAAGTGTTTCTTGAAAAAAAAAAAGGCAGGAGAATGGACCGGAAAGGCAGACAGATAGTAGATGGCAGTAAACAAGGGGAAAAGGCAGAGTCAAAGAGTGACAGATTAGAGGAAGCTACAAGCACAAAACATCCAGAAGGTGGGGGAACTATTTTTACGCAAAATCCCCCCGGTATCCCCACGGGGGGGGACTAGCCCAGACTTACCTTTTTGTTTTTCTTGCGGTCTCCTCTGAAGGTGGGGTTGTACACATCAGCATGGACCGTTTTCTTTACTTTTCCTGAAAACACGAAAGCAACACGCTAGTTTTTTGGTTGTATCTGTCAAGCACTTCTGCCCTATGGTTAACTCAAGTCGTTCCAGCCATATGTGTGCGGAATTAATAGACAGCTGTCAATTTGATGCATTTGCTTCGAGGGAAGTAAATCTGTGTGCACACCATACCTTGGTCACTTCCAAACTCGCTTCGCTCCCTTAGACCACAATTTTGCCTCTGACTTTGCTTTTGTAGTGGTTTGTTGTGGGGGAACCAACTGGTGAGGAGAGTTTTTCTACATAAAGTCTATATATATATAAAAAAAGTCTGATCTACCACTTCTCTATGTCTAAACCTGAAGTAAAAACCTGTAATCTTCTTTCCTTTCTCCTTTTGTTCATGTATGTTTAGTTTGTGCGTACAGCTGGAGTGATTTGTGAGTTTTTGTAATAATTCAAAATCGCTGCGATGCGAATGAGTTAAATTTACACGACAAGGCACAGTCGCTTTCAATGCAGAACTTCCATTCACATGCATTGAGACAACCCCGAAGACAGTGTGGCAGCCCACATGGCGGGGTAATCAAAAACGGTCACACACATAATGTTCTCATCCCTAGCTGATGCATTTGTACCATAGTGTTCAAGTGCTTCTGCTGTTGGGATGATCCTTGGAGTCTTTTACTGCAAGTTTTAGCCAGGGTAAGCCAACAACATGCATTGAGACAGGGAGATCACATTCATGAAATTAGGATAAATAGTGTGTTTGTGTCTTTCATTTAACGTCTATCCACTACACGTGATACTAGACACACACACACAAAAAAGGGTATGCATAAAGGTGAATATGTGCTTGTATACTTGCATGTATGTATGTGTGCTTGTGTGTGTGTGTAAATATTGCCCATTACATATAAGTGAAGTTCATCAGGTAAGCTTAAGCTTGAAAAAAAAAAGAAGGAAACCTAATCAATCATAAAATTCAAAAATCCCAAGATCAATAAACAATATAACAATAACAACGAAGAGCCTTGCCCTCTCCCTCCCCTGCCAATTTTTAGCCCACCCACACACACCCTCCTCCCCACCCCCAGAAAAAAAAAATTACAGGTATTTTCCTATGGGAGTGCGCTCTAAGTATACAAATAATTAATACGTTAGAGCTTAGACTATTCAACAATAAAGAGCTTATGCTAGAGTCACAGCTTAAAATGAATATGCGCTGAAGACAATTAAGTAAAGAAATAAAGTAGCAGAATCCCACCTGTCACAGCCGACTTGTCAGCAGCAGAATAATCGAAGGGCGTGATGTCCTCTTCTTCGATATTCCCCTCTTCCGCCTTGGGCTTCCTTTTCTTTCTCTTCTTCTTTTTCTCTTCCCCTGCATCACCTTCTGTTGCGGCGTTGGGGAGCCCTGGCTGCTCGGCACTGAAATACTGACTCAAGGCATCTTTGCTCTTCTTCTTTTTCTTCTTTTTCGACTGTTCTCCCTCTTTCACCTCCACAGGGGTAGGGGCAGGCTCAGCGGTAGCCAAAGACTGGCTCAGTTTGTCCTTCTTCTTTTTCTTCTTCTTTTTCTCCTCTCCTTCATTCACATTCGCTGCAGAGCCGTCATTTGCTGTAGAGGAAGGTTCGGGCTCGACGGTGGAAATCGCGTCCGTGTTTTCTTTCTTCTTTTTCTTCTTCTTTTTCTCTGGTCCTTCGTTCACATTCGCTGCAGAGCCGTCATTTGCCGCAGAGGCAGGTTCGGGCTCGACGGTGGAAGTCGCGTCCACGCTTTCTTTCTTCTTTTTCTTCTTCTTTTTCTCCGGTCCTTCGCTTGCGTCCGCAGGCGTGGAGGTAGGTCCAGACTCGCCACCAGAAGATGGGTTGACATTTTCTGTCTTCTTTTTCTTCTTCTTCTTTTTCTCCTCTTTGCTCGGAGGGGTAGTATCTATGGATGGAGTCGTCTCCTCCTGCATGGTGGCGTTCTCTGATGCTGAAGGTAGGGAAGGAGTTGCTGCGGAGGATTCTGCTGCCAGCAAAGCTTTCTTCTTCGCTTTTTTCTCTTTCTTCTTCTTCTTGATCTGAAAGCAGGAACATACAGCTAACAATTAGCTGCTATCCTTTAATGTCGGATGGCCCCCCTCTCCCCCCCCCCCCCCCCCCCTTCTTTCTTTATGAAAATATACTGAAAGCCGACAGAAATGCAAATGAAACACGACAATATCAGACACCGTTTTCGGTGCTTAAACTACCATTTGTAAACTTTGTGATGAAGTAATATTATAGTCCAATGTTTGAACCATTATACAACGTAAACATATTGTGTACAGCATTAAAAATGTGCCAATGGGATATATACTTTCTTAACCCATTAAAAAAAGTCTAAAATATTCCACCCAGGTAAAGAAAAATGGGATTAAAGAGAGCGTTTCTAGCTTGCATAGCATCATTGACATGCAATTTATGTAATGCTGTCACGCCCCAATTAAAAACCCTCATTCCCTCTAAATTCACGGCTGGATAACAGCTGTCTTCATAGCCGCCATCTTGGGATGAATCTAACTAGTGAACTAGCTGGATGCTACACCATCTTTATCACAAGATGGCGGCTGGGTCCCTCTTTAAGAGGAAAAAGGAAAATGGCTACAACTAATATCCAGCCATAACATACAGTACTTTTCAGACTATAAGGCGATACTTTTTTCCCCCCAGACTGAGACCCCTGTGCCGTCATAAGTCATAAGTTTCTTTATTGTCCATTGGCATTGTACAACGCACATGCAAACTTGTCTTCCACCGTGAAAAATACAAATATTAAATAAAAGTATGAAACACAAATTTACATTAACAAATATGTAACTCTCACACCACACCCAATCATTCATCCGCTCTCCGCTATCTTGCTCTCATCATGCAACCCACCACCTTCATTTTTAACCCTTCCTCCTTTTTTCCTTGTTCCTTTAATATTCCGTATATTCGTTTTATGTTCCGTATAGTATGACAAATAAAATAGTAACAGGCATGGGAATTGGACAAGTAAAAATAAGCTGAAGGCCCCTAGTAGGGGTCCAGGGGGTAATGCTGAAGCATTTTTTGGTAATTGAAGCCCTAAAACAACATTAGAATGGATACATTTAGTTACTTTTCTTTTTTTTTGCGCGGAAAAGCAATGTAATTTCGGCGGAAATTTGCTGTTTGGCGGACAATTCCCATCCCTGAGTAAGAAAATATAATAACTAAATCTGAATTCTGTGCATAATTTGGGGTGTGTGCCTTACAATAAGGTGCGCATTATACTAATTTATACAATGGAACCTCCCTTATAAAACCTCCCATTACAAGACTCCCTCCCACATAAGACCTACTTCTCTGAGACACTGCCCTTCTTTGTAAGTATTAAAATTACCTCCCTTACAAGACCTCATTTTGGATGGTTTTTGAAGGTCTTTAGCCCAAAGTAAATTAATTTATTTTTTAATGATTTAAAAAAAATCATTTGGATGTTTCACAGAAAATCGACAGCCCCTGTCTCCTCCTTCGCATCACCAGCTCACCATCTGATTGGAAGAGAGGGGCATTTCTTCCTCGGCTGGCTCCGCCGCCTCCTCTTTCCTCCTGTCCCTAGATGCAGGGACTGTGCCAGGTGGGGTGGTGGTGAGTGAAGGTGAAGTGCTGAACAGCTGAGGGACGACTGGGGAGGATGCTGCTGCTGCAGCCGATGTTGTTGATGATGGTGATGGTGTTGTTGTTGTTGTCTGGCCAACCGCTGCTCTGATTTGCACATGCTGCTTTTTGGTTGGAGGTGCTATAAAAAAAAAATAAAAAAAAAGGAAACTGAATGTCTTGATCTGAAATGACGTATTATAGTAAGATGCGCGCACGCACACACACACGCACGCACACATTGACACACACATACACACGAACACAGACAGACAATCGGACAGACAGACAGACGTAGAATGATGATCATTCAATAGCAAGAGTGAAAGTAAAACATTCTCTCAATCCTGAAAATGACACGTTTTAATGTTCTCTGAATCTTCCCAATCCTGAAGTGGTGACCACAATGACAATAATTTCCAACGTGTGTGTGTCTGTGTATACAGGATGGATGGGGACAGTGTTAGAATTGCATCTTGCTTTAATTTGCCATCAATGTTGGCAGAAACGTTTGATTCTATAAGACAGTAGTTCCGGATGACAAGATGGCCGACCCTGAAGACTCTTTCTATTGTCTTTTTCAATCCTGATTTCAGGAGCATGCCTAGAACTACTTTCACCCATGACAAGATGGCCAACCCTGAAGACTCTTTCTATTGTCTTTTTCAATCCTGATTTCAGGAGCATGCCTGAAGTACTTTCCCCCAAGACAAGATGGCCAACCCTGAAGACTCTTTCTATTGTCTTTTTCAATCCTGATTTCAGGAGCATGCCTGAAGTACTTTCCCCCATGACAAGATGGCCGACCCTGAAGACTCTTTCTATTGTCTTTTTCAATCCTGATTTCAGGAGCATGCCTGAAGTACTTTCCCCCATGACAAGATGGCCAACCCTGAAGACTCTTTCTATTGTCTTTTTCAATCCTGATTTCAGGAGCATGCCTGAAGTACTTTCCCCCAAGACAAGATGGCCAACCCTGAAGACTCTTTCTATTGTCTTTTTCAATCCTGATTTCAGGAGCATGCCTGAAGTACTTTCCCCCATGACAAGATGGCCGACCCTGAAGACTCTTTCTATTGTCTTTTTCAATCCTGATTTCAGGAGCATGCCTGAAGTACTTTCCCCCATGACAAGATGGCCGACCCTGAAGACTCTTTCTATTGTCTTTTTCAATCCTGATTTCAGGAGCATGCCTGAACTACTTTCACCCATGCTGATGTAACAACTCTGAAATGACGATTTTTACTTTAAGACAGTAAAGAGGTGTATCTCTCCAGACGTTTTTGCCAGATTGACTCCAGCAGTTCTCTTTTTATCATGAAGGAAATACATTCTCAGATACAATGCTTCACAGATGCAAGATATATCAAAACGGATGTGAAGTTTGAATTTCATACGATTTACACATATTTATACAATGGATGACAATTTAATACAGAACAAAAAGGAAACTGAATGTCTTAATCTGAAACAGTATGGTGCGCGTGCACACACACACACGAACACACGCGCACACACACACACGCACGTACGCACGCACACACACACACACAAACACACGCACGCACGAACACACGCACGCACGAATACACACATGCATACACACACACAAACACATACATGACTCAGACCTGGTTACCCCCTACACAAGTCTCGAGTAGTCTGGATAGCTGAAATGAGTAGTTTTGGTGTGAAATGAGTAGTCTTATTCAAAAAGACAATCAAACACTGTTCACTGAAAATGAGTAGCAATCAAGAATTAAAGAGCATTATCATCAATTTTGATGAGTAGCAGAGGTCTAAAATGAGTAGAATACTACTTGAAAAGAGTAGAGTAAACAGGTCTGCATGACTTTGCAGACTGACGAACATTCAATGGTTTACTAAAACTGTAACTCACCGAACTCAGGAGCAAACTTGTTGAGGTCGATGTCACTCTTCCTCTTACTGGAGCCAACAACCGCCGTGTGCTGCTTCAGCCGCCACATCTGACACAACACAGGACCAACAATAATTAATAGACAATTTGGGGAGAGAAAAAACAACAGAATGTGTCTTTATACCACATATAGAGTTGTCCCACATGAAAAAAATGGGACAAATACAAGACAAGCATGATATGTAAGGAACAGAGTACAAGCAAAAAATAAAAAATTAACACTGTCGCAAAAAATAAACAAGTACCAATGTGGAAAATATGGCTTAAAACCCAATGTGTAGACCCCTACCACTTCCAAGGCCTACTGATCGCCCGGACCGTGACCTTGACCTTGATCGGTATGCCACCATCAGAACGGGCATAAGCCAAAGTACTTTCATGCCAAATTTAAAGACTCTAACACTAACGGTGTGGGAGTTATGGCCCCTGAAAGATTTTCGGTTTTCAAGGTCGTACGCCAAGGTCAAGACGGCAAAATGGTTTGCGCGGATGCCTTCCTCTCATGGTGACACACCAGCACACAAAATTTGACGTGATTCTGTCAACCCGTTCGAAAGATATCCTTGGGACAGACAGAAGGAGAAAAAAATGACCCTCCGATTTTCAGGCTCCAGCAATCTTTTTGACCTTGAACTTGACCTTGATCGGTATGCCATCATCAGAACGGGCATAAGCCAAACCACCTTCATACCAAGTTTCAACATCCTATGTTGATCGGTGCCCGAGATATGGCTAAAAATAGATTTTCGGTTTTCAAGGTCGTACGTCAAGGTCAAGGTCACAACGGCAAAATGGTTTGCGCCGATCTCTTCCTATTAAGGAGGCACACCTTCACACAAAATTTGACGCGATTCGGTCAAGCGGTTCGGGAGATATCCTTGGGACAGACAGGAACCCCCCCCCCAAAACACAAAAAACCCACAACAAACAAACAAAAATACAAACCAGCCCATCGCAATAGTCCGATCACCTTTGGTGACGGACTAAAAATAAACACCCTCACAAATTCAAGCATTTTTAAAGAAAGAGAATGATTTGTAAATGGACAAAAACTCCTTTCACACCCATTTCAAAAATATATCTGCTTGAGAAATTTGCATACTGGATAAACACACACGATCTTTACTTCCTTGTTTGACCAACAAATTGATTAAAAGGTCACTCGCGCAAATCGTGAGCAGATGAAAATGATCCCTATACCCTATACTGAAAAACTCTGTAACTAAAATCACAAGAAATTTTCGGCCTAGTGCAGAGAAGACACCATTCTTTTATTATAAATGTCTTCCTGTTGGGGTTGATCCACAAGATAGTGTTTGTTAGCAGATATACATACTGACGAGAATTCCATAAATTCGAAAGAAATCTCTCTATGTACTTGCTCATACACTGTCTGTCCCCCATTGGGACAAAAAGTAAACCAGCACAATCTTTTACTTTTATTTTATTCTTTTCACAGCACAGAGCTACCTTCAAAAAGTATACACAGTTAGAGGTGTTGGTGGTTTCTTTGATCAAATATGATCTCCATTATGGGTAGAACCACTGGCATCCTTTATGGATCCACCACTATTAACAGTGGCATTTTAAGCTATAAAGCCTTTTCAAGCCACATTTGTACAGTGCATGGAGTGTTGGTAGTGCTTTGTGGTATAATTTGTCCATAAAATCACAAGAAAGATAGAAAAGAAAACTTACTTGTATGTTCTAGCTTAAAATCAGCAAACAAAAAGTCCAATAAATGAAGATATATGAATCGTTTATAGAAATGATCGGCTTGTGAAGGTCAACAAATCCCTGTGCTAAATTATGCATTCTCTTTCTTATTTCCCTCACCCCGACTCTTCATCTCACACACGAACACAGACATTACCTTCACATTCTGCGGCTTCAAGACGCTCTCTGTGTTTGAATCTTCCGCCTGTGGCAAAAACTGAAAGACAGAAAAATAAAATTGGTTTATGTTAAAATTGGAAATCAAACCTTCTCCACTTACCCACCATCTCCACCAGGCCATATCCAAAATATCCATTTATAACAACGATTTTTCCCCTCTTCAATTCAGTTTATCTATTACGCAAATCCACAATCAGACATGCATGTACCTGGTTAAACATCAAGTACATGACATCATTCAACTCATAAATTCCATGCTTTGGCATTAATAAGGCTGTGTCAGACCAATTGACATAAGCTAGAACACCAAGGCTACATCATAATGTTGCTATGTTCTGCATAGTTGTACGGGGATTGTCTTTAGCCATGGCGAGCTCCTAGCATAACATAATCAATCCCAAATCCTCCAGTCAGAGTGTGGATGCCCATGTGGCGGGGTAATCAAAACGGTCACACACATAATGTTCTCATCCCTAGTTGGGGCATTTGTATCAGTCTTCAATTGCTACGGCTGTTGGGATGATCCCTGGAGTCTTTAAGCCAGGGAACAACAACAACACACAAATTCTATACCATTTGCACATCTTTGATAGCCTTGTCGTTGTAATTATTACATCTTGCGCCAATATGGTATTGTGCCAATCTGTGTATTGTTTAAAGAGTGACACCTTATATCTATGCAAGTGACATTAACCATGCAATGTTTGGTAACATCTTAAGTCTGATGCCTAATCTGTAATCAGCAAGTGGTAGTACCTAATCATAGATCAACCCTCCATGAAAACAGCTGAGGTCAGAAAAAAAAAGTAAAATAAATAAATAAATAAATCCAGTATATGAATAACAATCCACAATAATCTTGGAATGTAACAGTGTTCCTAGCATGATACTTCTAATTGTACACACTAAACAGTGTTCATCTGAATCGTTATGTAAGCTTGCCAACAGAGAAGATGATAACATGATGCAGTGACACTTACCCTAAGGAAAGGGTTGTCGAAGGACTTTTGAATTTTACTGGCCATGCTGACTTTTCTTGAAGAACTCTGAAAACAAATAATCACACCAAGTCATTTAAGTAAACATGTGTGTAGATTCACGCATGCATACAGTACATGTGCAGTGTGTGAGTGTGTGAGTGTGTGCGCGTGTGCGTGCGTGTGCGTGTGTGTGTTCTTCAGTTTAACGTCCTTCCACTAAAAGTGATTCAGACAAAATTATATTGCGGTGTGTGTGTGTGTGTGTGTGCGTGTCCATGTTTGTATGTGTGCTTGTGTGTGTGCTTGGATGCATGGTATACAGAAGTGTGTGTGAAAATGAATCAGTAAAAAACACCCCCCAAAACTTACAGGATTCACGACAGGATCTAAAGCAGCCAAGACAGGTCTCCGTTTCACTGGGACGTTGATGCTGAACAGACCGCCAAACAAGGAGCTACTCTCCTTACTCGGGATGACACCTGGAAATCAAATAATGAACACCTGGTTTATATTCGGTCGCATTGGTTACAAAGAAAACCCCCCAGACAGGTAACTATTCAAACAGACATGGACAGTTCTGCTGATTCAACTTTGTATCACAATTTTTTTTATTATGAATGAGAGAAAGAGAGAAGACCAAGGAGATAAAAGTGTGTGCATGTGTGCATGCTTGTATGCGTGTGTGTGGGTGTGCGTGTATGTGTGTGATGAGAGAGCGAAAGAGATGTAGAGATAGAGAGAAAGAGGGAGACAGCAACGAGTGAGAGAGAGAGAAGGAAAGGGTGTCAGAAAGAGGGAGAGAGAGAAAGGAACACGCACGCACACACACAAATGTACCACGTATTATCATCCAAAGGCTCTGTCTGTTTGGAAAGGTTGTGAGGTCATGCCATGATAGAGGAGGCCTGGTAGTGAGGGTGCTGTGCAATGTCCATCTCTCTCTCTCACACACACACATACACATAATAATAATAATAATGGGAATTTATATAGCGCTCTTTCTCACATGAGCACAGTGCGCTTTACACACGTAATGTTCTCTTTTTTCCTCACACACACACAACAACAACAACATACAGTATTTATACAGCGCTGAATCTTGATATAAATCGAATCAAAGCGCACACACACATTGGCATTCATAATGCATTCAAACAAAAATGCAATACAAAGCGATCACACACGTATGACATAAATGCTATACAGCAGAAACAGACCTAAAGGCAAGAGAGAGAATAGAAAGAGAGTGGAGCCTCAATGACGGGGGAACAGGTGGGTTTTTAGGTTAGATTTGAAAGCAGAGAGGGTCGGTCGCTGACGGAGAGAAAGAGGAAGTTTGTTCCAACACACACACACACATGCATGCACACACAGTGACACACACACATGAACGAACACACATACACACACACAGAGCCACTCCGACTTCGGAGGATTTTGGAGACTGACGATGTTATGCTGGGAGCTTGAATGTCATGCCTAAAGACAATCCCCGCATAACTATGCAGAGCATAACATTTTGATGTAACCTTGGTGTTCTAGCCTATGTCAGTTGGTCTGACACAACCACACACACAGATATACATACACACACACACACCTGTGACAGGCCTATCATCTTCAGTAGAAGCCTCTCTCTGCTTGGACAGGTTGTGGGGACATGCCATGATAGAGGAGGCCTGGTAGTGAGGGTGCTGTCTCTCTCTCTCTCTCACTCTCACACACACAGATACAAACACACACACACCTGTGACAGGCCTATCATCCCCTGCAGAAGCCTCTCTCTGCTTGGACAGGTCGGGAGGACATGCCATGATGGTGGAGGCCTGGTAGTGGGGGTGCTGTCTCTCTCTCTCTCTCTCTCACACACAGTTACACACACACACCTGTAGAAGCCTCTCTCTGCTTGGACAGGTCGTGCGGATATGCCATGATGGAGGAGGCCTGGTAGTGGGGGTGCTGTCTCTCTCTCTCTCTCTCTCTCACTCTCACACACAGATACACACACACACACCTGTAGAAGCCTCTCTCTGCTTGGACAGGTCGTGGGGACATGCCATGATGGAGGAGGCCTGGTAGTGGGGGTGTGCTCTCTCTCTCTCTCTCTCTCACTCTCACACACACAGATACAAATACACACCTGTGGCAGGCCTATCATCCCCTGCAGAAGCCTCTCTCTGTTTGGACAGGTCGTGGGGACATGCCATGATGGAGGAGGCCTGGTAGTGAGGGTGCTGTCTCTCTCTCTCTCTCTCACTCACACACAACGGCAGATACAAACACACACACACACACCTGTGACAGGCCTATCATCCCCTGCAGAAGCCTCTCTGTTTGGACAGGTCGGGAGGACATGCCATGATGGAGGAGGCCTGGTAGTGGGGGTGCTGTCTCTCTCTCTCTCTCTCTCTCTCTCTCACTCTCACACACAGATACACACACACACCTGTAGAAGCCTCTCTCTGCTTGGACAGGTCGTGGGGACATGCCATGATGGAGGAGGCCTGGTAGAGGGGGTGCTGTCTCTCTCTCTCTCTCTCTCACTCTCACACACAGATACACACACACACACACACCTGTAGAAGCCTCTCTCTGCTTGGACAGGTCGTGGGGACATGCCATGATGGAGGAGGCCTGGTAGTGGGGGTGCTGTCTCTCTCTCTCTCTCTCTCACTCTCACAGATACAAATACACACACACACCTGTGGCAGGCCTATCATTCCCTGCAGAAGCCTCTCTCTGCTTGGACAGGTCAGGAGGACATGCCATGATGGAGGAGGCCTGGTAGTGGGGGTGCTGTCTTTCTCTCTCTCACTCTCACACACACAGATACAAACACACACACACACACATGTGACAGGCCTATCATCCCCTGCAGAAGCCTCTCTCTGCTTGGACAGGTCGGGAGGACATGCCATGATGGAGGAGGCCTGGTAGTGGGGGTGCTGTCTCTCTCTCTCTCTCACACTCACACACACAGATACAAATACACACACACACACACCTGTGACAGGCCTATCATCCCCTGCAGAAGCCTCTCTCTGCTTGGACAGGTCGTGGGGACATGCCATGATGGAGGAGGCCTGGTAGTGAGGGTGCTGCGCTGAGGAGGGCTCCAATGGCGCCTTGCTCTCCTCTATCTGTCAGCACCACACATACAATGGAATACACATTTGGCATTTTTGGGGTATATTCTAGTCACAGAGACTTATCTCTGTGAAATCAAGGCTGCTCTCCCCCGGAGAGAGCGTCGCCACAAATGCAGCACCTAGAATTTTTATATTAATTTTTTTTTTGGGGGGGGAAGGGTTGGTACAGGGGGGGGGGGGGGGTGGGGGGGGGGGGGGGGGGGGGGGGGGGGGTTGAAAAGGGCGGGGGTGGGGGAAAGGGCGGGGAAACCTAGCTATCAATTTGGTCATACCAGGCAGCGGGATTTCTCCCTGCTCTTACCGACTTTTAACTGCTGTGGGACTTTTACGTGCGCAAAGCGCACGGGTCAGACTAGCTTTAAGTCCCCATCCGTAAGGACTCGACGTTCAGTTCGATTGTCCTGTCGAACTAGAAAGAAAGGGAGAGGCTGGGATTTGAACCCGGGTCACTCACGATGCAGTCATGCATTGAATTTGGCAGGCGAACGTGAAGAATTTGGCAGGCAAACACTTAACAAGATGGCCAGCACAAAAAAACAGCAACACACAGATTTATCTCTTTCCTTTCATCTGAAAACATCTGAACGCTGGACAGCAAAATATCCTGTTCAAGGTTCAACTGAGGAATGATTTAAAAAACCGAACAAAACAAAACTGAGATAAACAGCCAAAATTGCCTCTGGGTTAATGCTGAGACGCCATTTTAAAGCATACTATACAAACAGGAAGTGACATCAGGCACTCAAAATGGTTACAACCCACCATTTCAAGTTTCTATGTGACATTACCATCAAGGCATCAATTTTAACTCTCAATGCGCTCTCCAAATCCGTTGTGCATATAGCCTTCATAGGCTCCTACAACGTACTAAATCCAGATCCAGATGATTACCGATAACCGGAACAGGTGGCCGAAAATCATATTTTCGGAACATGGCGACCGATTTTCTATTTTTCTCTGCGTCAGGTTTTTTTTCCTCTGGAGATGACGCACTGTTCTGAATTCACTGAAAATGTGCAATCTCTTCCATCCGAATGCCAAATAGAACAGAACTGCAGAAATCCAAGCGAGACAAAATCGTATTTTCGGAACATGGCGAACGTTTTTCTATTTTTGTGGGACAAAGGCAGACACTTCGTGACAGTAGGCATCTCTGCGTCAGTTTTTTTCTTCTCTCTCCAGAATGACGCACTGTTCTGAATTCACTGAAAATGTGCCAATCTCTTCCATTTGAATGCCAAATAGAACAGAACTGCAGAAATCCAAGCGAGACTTTCCCCCCCCCCCCCGTTTGTCTCTCAACAGAGGTGGACAAATCAAACAAAGCCCAGAACTGTTTACCCTGAAATCGGGCTTCATGCATTCAAAATCCAAAATAAGTGTATTTTTCACAAAATAGGAGTACTCCAACAGGAAAGTTAAAACACTGAGTGCAAACATGCATACATTTTTATAACTTATAGAAATACTATGTCAAAAGTGTCATCCATTATTTACAACAACAATAACACACACAAAGATTGCACCAGTTTCTGAATCAGGCAATATACAGAAATGATGGGAAGTCACCCCGGATGACTAGGCTACGGTACGCTATCATGGGAACTAACCCCACCTCGATAGTCGGCCTAGTAGGCCTAGCTCCGTGGCTGACTTCGTTTCTTTTATGTGTTGAGGTTTAACCCAGGTCGGTTGGTGTGCATGCAATTGTTTTTAGGTGTTGGTAGTGTATGGCTAGAATAGATTGATAGATTTGTTTTCACCATTTCACCATATTTTTGTCCCATGTACCATATTTATCATATATTTGTCAGATATACATGTGTACAAAATATGGTGAAATCTTATAATATGGGTAAACATGTCTGAAAGCCTGGCAGACCGGGGTTCTTCTATCTTTTTTTCCGAAAGCTCAGACAATTTCTTGTCACGCGAGTGCAGATGCGTCATGCTACTGTTATGCGCCTAAAAAATAGTTAGGCCCAGCACATTCAAATTCAGCTGGAGAAAATCTTTGTAACAGTTTCTTGAACAAGGGCGGGAGAATGGACCAGTAAGGCAGAAAATGTAGATGACAGCAGTCATGACATGATAATGAAAAAGAAACACCCGAAGGTGCTGATGGGACCCAGAGATGCACCAGCCGCGCCTGCCCTATCAACACGAGAGCAGCCCTGCTCCAGCCCTGGAAGTCCGTGTTGTGCTACTGGGGAGCAGGCACACACGGAACATTCCATGAAGTATACAAAGGCACATAGCTACTCTCGGCTAAAAAGGCAGAGCCAAAGAGAGTGATAGATTAGAGGAAGTTACAAGCACAGAACTTCCAGAAGGTGGGGGGAACTATTTGTATTAAAGACCCCCTAGCAGACCTGTTTACCCCCTACACAAGTCTTGAGTAGTCTGGATATCTGAAATAAGTAGTTTTAGTGCGAAATGTGTAGTTTTATTTATTAAACCATCAAACAATGTTCACTGAAAATGAGCGGTAAAGAGCATTATTTTCAATTTTGAATATTAGAGGTCCAGATTGAGTAGAATGCCCCCCCGTAGTTCCCCCACCTTCTGGAAGTTCTGTGCTTGTAACTTCCTCTAATCTGTCACTCTCTTTGACTCTGCCTTTTCCCTTTGCTTGCTGTCATAGATCTACTATCTTTCTGCCTTACCGGTCCATTTTCCTGCCTTTTTTTTTTTCAAGAAACGCTTTCAAATAGATTCCTCCAGCTGAAGTCGGACATGCTGAGCCTAATTATTTCTTAGTTAGGCGCATAACGGCAGCATGACGCATCTGCACTCATAATTGACAGGAAACTGTCTGAGCGATCGAAGAAGAAGAAGAAGAAGAAGAAGAAGAAGAGTAGAATGCTACTCAAAAAGAGTAGAATAAACAGGTCTGCTCTAGTATTCCCACGGGGGAGGGAAGGGGGGGGGGGTGCAGACAGACCTGTGTGAGGGGGGTCTCCCTGGCCTGCTGGATGATGGTGTGCAGTTCGTGCTGGCACTGGCGCACCAGGGGAGGGAGGGGGTTGCAGCAGGCCAGCACTCCCTGGCGCTCCCGGGGGAGTATCTCAGCCATCTGCAGCAGCATGTGGTTCGGCAACACGTATCTGCAACACGGAAGGCGCAATTTACAGCACACAGACATAGAGTTGCAAACGATTTCAGCTACACAAGTTTGGCTATGATTACGTTGTTTAGATGAACATAAATAAATGCTATAAATGCAGTCAAAAGGGCAACATTTTTGGATTTCTATTTTGTTTTTGAAATAAAAGGCAGGAGAATGGACCTGAAAAGGCAGAAAGATAGTAGACGTCAGTAAGCAAAGGGAAAAGGCAGAGTCAAAGAGAGTGACAAGATTAGAGGAAGTTACAAGCACAGAACTTTCAGAAGGTGGGGGAATTATTTATACACAAGACTCCCCTGGTATCCCCACAGGGGATAGAGGTCCTTCAAGGCCTGGAGCTGCTGGGAGATACACACGCCCATACTCAGACAAACACAGACAGACAGACACAGACAGACAGACTCACTGCACACTCTCATCCTCATCGCGGGCAAGGCGGTCCCTCCAGCCGTAGAGGTCTTCCCTGGAGCTGCTTGGAGATACACATGCACACCCTCAGACAAACAGACAGACAGACAGACTCACTGCACACTCTCATCCTCATCGCGGGCAAGGCGGTCCCTCCAGCCGTAGAGGTCTTCTCTGGAGCTGCTTGGAGATACACACGCACACCTTCAGACAAACGCAGACAGACAGACACAGAGACAGACTCACTGTACACTCTCATCCTCATCGCGGGCCAGGCGATTCTTCCAGCCATAGAGGTCTTTCAAGGCCTGGAGCTGCTGGGAGATACACATGCCCATAATCAGACAAACACAGACAGACAAACACAGACAGACAGACTCACTGCACACTCTCATCCTCATCGCGGGCAAGGCAGTCCCTCCATCCGTAGAGGTCCTTCAAGGCCTGGAGCTGCTGGGAGATACACATGCCCATACTCAGACAAACAGACTCACTGCACACTCTCATCCTCATCGCGGGCCAGCTGGTCCCTCCAGCCGTAGAGGTCCTTCAAGGCCTGGAGCTGCTGGGAGATACATACGCCCATACTCAAACAGACAGACAAACACAGACAGACAGACAGAACACAGACTCACTGCACACTCTCATCCTCATGGCGGACCGGGTGGTCCCTCCAGCCGTAGAGGTCCTTCAAGGCCTGTAGCTGCTTGGAGACACACACGCACATACTCAGACAAACACAGACAGACAGACAAACAGACAGACAGACAGACTCACTGCACACTCTCATCCTCCTGGCGGGCCAGCTGGTCCCTCCAGCCGTAGAGGTCCTTCAGGGCCTGGAGCTGCTGGGAGTTGAACACCTTCTTGCTCTTCATGTACAGGTCCAGGTGACTGTCCGCCGTCAGCCGGGGCTTCCGGTACACCTGATCAACGACAAGATACTCTCTGGCATATACACAGGATGTATAACAGTGTAGAGTGGCACAGTGGTAGCACGTTCGCTTCGTGTCAAGTAAACCCGAGTTCGAACCTGGGTACAGGGGATTTTTCCCTATCACTTTACACTAGGCCTTGCGGTCTTTCGGATGAGACGATAAACCGAGGGTCCCGTGTGCTCATGCACTTAGCACACGTTAATCCCAGTGGCAATGAAAAAGTTGTCATTTGGTCAGAATTTACCCCCCTCCTTTCCTTCCTCATCAGTCACACAAAACTCGTATGCACACACACACACAAAAAAAATGGGTGGCGCACTCTCCAGGTGGGAGCAACCTGAATTTCACAGAGACGCCTCTGTGACCATAGTATAATGTACCTAACCTAACCTAACAAAACAACAAATAGTCCATCATCATCATAAGTTACAAGACAGTAGTTATTGTACATTACCAAAAGCTTCTACCGTATTTTTCTGGACTATAAAGCGATATTTTCCCCCCCAGACTCAGACCCCTGCACCTTATAATATGACTAATTAAACAGTAAGCGCATGTACACACAACTAAATGTGTCCGTACGGAAACACAGTAAATAAGTACAAGAAAAAAATAAATAAACGGACGCGTTTCTGTGCGCTTATTTTTTTCCTTCTTTCTTTTACTTATTCACAGGGTTTCTGTACGGAAACATCTTATTGTGTGCATGTGCGCTAAAAAAACCAAAATTTGAAAATTGGGTAAAATTTTGGGGATGCGCATTATACAAAGATGCGCTTTACAGTAAGTACGAAAAATACGGTATTTACTGTGAAAATGAAGCACTTTAGATTCAAGTCTGTCACAAAGATCAGTTTTGAGATCAATTTTATAACAGTTTATAAATTCTGGGGAAAACCCCCACGAAGCAGTACTCAAAATGCTGTGTACAAAGCCACAGAAGATACTGAAAACAGAACATCTCCTTTCACAAAAGATGAAGCTGGCTACAGTACCTTGATTTTCCATAACTGTAGGAAAATCATTCATTGTATGACCCTCACTTTACTATGGGCCCCACCTTCAGCAAGTGTCAGCCAATGACAAAAACCATTTGAGTAAAGAGGGAATCAATTATTTTTTTGAGCGCACATGCATTTTTTTTTTACAGAAACAGTGACAACAGATCTAGAAACAGACAAACAAATGGCAGGGTGCTTGGCAGTGAATGTATTTGCATTTGGTGGGAGTGTAGAGTGATATTTGCCCACGATGCTAGAAGGGTTAATAAGAGTATTTTAAGAACGTGGATCCAGACGGCAAGATGGCCAATCCTGAAGACTCTTTCTATCAGCTTTTCCAATTCCTGATTTGTGACCCAGCACCACCATTAAATGTCAAAGTGACCATTCTGAGAAAATTATACATTTGAAAACTTCAGACAATTCTCTTTCTAATGATACATGAACCATTCTTGTATCTTTTTCTGTTCCAGAGTTATGAGCACTTAAAGTTAGTAGGGTGAGCGTCGGCCGTTTTGAGAAAACACAGTCTGAAGTCTAGTCTAGCTGAAGAAAATGCATTGACCTATTCGTTTTAACCCTTTCATCACCAGCTATTTTTCAGCGAAAATTTTCCATAAAATTTACCTGGGAAGAGAACAAAATCTGTCTGTAATATTGGGTATTCCTCAGTGTCATATTTAAAGTAAGGCCTATCCTTACCTCCCAAAATTAAGAGAATAGGGTCTTTGGATAACACTTATTAACAGACCTAGGTTTGATGCATTTTAGTGACATGGATATTAAACCATTGTGGTGCAAAAATGCGACATTGGCAGCGAAAGATTTAAGGCACTTTTAGACAGCATATTAAAGATCGTCCTTTATAAATATGAAAAATAAGATGTTTGAGAACACGAAAATACCCAAAACTCAAAACTGACCCCCAAAATGATATTTTTGACTTTCCAAGCCTGTTGTGAGAAACTAGCCCAGCGACTTAATGTCCCTTTCGTGGTGCTGGGTCACATTTCAGGAGCATACGTAAAACGACTTTCACCCATGAGCATCTCACCAGGGCTCCCAATCGACCCGCAAAACAAGGGGTCCCAGGGACTCCTTCACTTACAGTATAGAGTGTCCTAGAGGCTGGATAGAGGGTCCCAGTGGCATTGCGAACACTAAAAAGAATTTTTCTAGTGCATCCCTGGGACCCCCTGCACATTCTTTTAGAGGGTCCTTTAGAATCTTAGTACTTCATAGACCCCCAAATGGGGGTCCCTGGGCGCCCTGTCTCACCTTCAGGCACACGTTCTTGCTGCGCTGGTAGACAGACTGCAGCAGGTTTCTCTGCTCGTTGCCTCGCTCGATCAGCTCATTACGCATGCGATCATAGATGTAGAGCAGGTAGTGGGTGTCTTCCTGGGCGTAGCGCAGCATCTTTTCATGGAGCGGCCTGAGGTCAGACAGACAGACGACAGACGATAGGAATTGTTTGGAAATAATTAAGGGGAGAAATTTCAAGGTATGTGTGAATGCAAAGCGCATAGAGCTTAAAGGTATGCGCCATAGAAATCTTCTTAATAAATAATGATCCTGCCTAACCGAGTGGGGACAAACAGGGGAAGTTACGCTGGCTTCATTAGCCGTTGCCTCATGTGTTTGAGTTGACACACATGTCGAATAATACAATGCGTCATTCTAAAGTGTACATCATTTATATTTAAGACACAGTTTGCAAGTTCGACTAGTTTGTGGCCACTTCTAACCACCCCTCATTTCTCTAAAAAAATAATTTTGCAAGTCGCTCACTTGTATCCTGGTTTATCTCTTCGACGCCATGGTTGGTATGGTTTGACCCTCTCGGTCAAGGTAAACAACTCTAACTTTCATAAAGTTCTCTCTCCCATTTTTTCTTCTGAAAATCGTCTATTTTTAATTGTTTCCAGGGACAAATACCCCTTACCAGGGATGGTAGGCAGCCCTGCAACCCCATCACCTATCTGATTAATCCCACAACTGATTAACCCCACCTCCAACTGATTACCCCCGCCTCCAACTGATTAACCCCACCTCCAACTGATTACCCCCGCCTCCAACTGATTAACCCCACCACCCCCCTGCTGACCTCATCCTCCAGTCGGAGAGCTGGAACTGTTTGTCGGCCTCCACCTGGCAGTACAGCTGCAGAAGGTGGGCCAGGGAGAAGCGGGCCAGGCTCAGCACGCGGGCCGCCTGGCCCGTGTCAAACATGTTGACCACGTACACCCCAAAGTCCCGCTGCAGCCACTCCACGTCCGAGTCCGCTCCGTGGAACACCTGTGTGAAGGGTCAGGAAAGAGTTGATACATAGAAGTTAAAAGATGATAAACTTTGGTGAAAGAGAGAAAGTGTGTGTGTGTGTGTGTGTGTGAGAGAGAGAGAGAGAGAGAGAGAGAGAGAGAGAGAGAGAGAGAGAGAGAGAGAGAGAGAGAGAGAGAGAGAGAGACAGAGACAGAGAGAGAGAGAGAGAGAGAGAGAGAGAGAGAGAGAGAGAGAGAGAGAGAGAGAGAGAGGGTACACCCCAAAGTCCCGCTGCAGCCACTCCACGTCCGAGTCCGCGGAACACCTGTGTGATGGGCCAGGAAAGAATTGATACATAGAAGATAAAAGATGATAAACTTTGGTGAAAGAGAGAGAGTGTGTGCATGAGAGAGAAAGGAAAGAGAGAGAGAGAGAGAGAGAGAGAGAGAGAGAGAGAGAGAGAGAGAGAGAGAGAGAGAGAGAGAGAGAGAGAGAGAGAGAGAGAGAAGAGAGAAGAAACGAAAACGAAATTTTATTTAACCAGGGAACATGAGATAAGCAATGACAGCTTTTTTCCACCCAGCCCTGAGAGAAACAGACACAGAGAGAGAGAGAGAGAGAGAGAGAGAGAGAGAGAGAGAGAGAGATAGAGAGAGGGTACACCCCAAAGTGCCGCTGCAGCCACTCCACGTCAGAAGAGAGAGAGAGAGAGAGAGAGAGAGAGAGAGAGAGAGAGAGAGAGAGAGAGAGAGAGAGAGAGAGAGAGAGAGAGAGAGGGTACACCCCCAAAGTGCCGCTGCAGCCACTCCATGTCAGAGAGAGAGAGAGAGAGAGAGAGAGAGAGAGACAGAGAGAGAGATAGAGAGAGAGAGAGAGAGAGAGAGAGAGAGAGAGAGGGTACACCCCAAAGTGCCGCTGCAGCCACTCCACGTCCGAGTCTGCTCCGTGGAACACCTGTGTGAAGGGCAAGGAAAGCACTGAAAGTAAACAAACACATGGCAGGGTACTTGGCAGTGAATGTCTTTGCATTTGGTGGGAGTGTAGAGTGATGTACCGGGAGAATGTATTTGCCCATGGTGCTAGAAGAGCTAAGTAAAGAAGCTACTTTTAACCCTTTCACCGCCAGCCATATTTCAGCCAAAAATTGCCATTAAATTTACCTGGGTAGAGAACAAAATCCATCAGCAGTATTGGGGATTCTTCTGTGACAAATAAAAAAAAAATAAGGTCTATCCTTACTTCCCCAAACTAAAACAATAGCGTCTTTGGATAATAGACCCCAATTTGATGCCTTTTAGTGACATAGGTGTTAAATCACTGTGGTGCTAAAAAATGCGACTTTGGCGGTGAAAGGGTTAAGATTCCACCTACAAACGACGGGGAAAGAATCGCCCTGTACCTTCACAATGTGTGGGTTGGTGAAGATTTCGTTCATCATTTTCATGTCGGAGCGCAGGGCAAGGGTGTCGATGAGGAAGTCCTGGGTGCGGGTGGAGATCTGCATCAGGCACAGAAACCCCTGGAAGGTCCTGTAGCTGTGGTGCTGAACACAACAAACGAATTATGTTTTAATATTCATTTATTCAATGGCAATAAATACTGTATGAATGAATGAAAGTTAGGTTTTATGTCCACTCGACTGCAAAACAGCACATATGGGATGAACCATCAACCAGCCATTATTCAAAAGCTCTGAGCAGATCCTGGAGGTACTGCAATACCAGGTATGATCTGACTCACGTATGATGAAATTCTGCTTAACGTCCTCCAGTCTGGAACAGACACATATGGGACATTAGTAGATATAAAGATGGTGGGAATGATCCTGGAGGCAATGCCCAGAAGCAGTGCAACACCAGGAAAGTCCAGAATTTGTAACAATAACAGATGTGTAAACCGTAACTACGACAACAAATGAATCATATATTAATGAGGCTTCATACTGAACATTCTCTGCCCCTGTCTCGTGCCCTGAGATGCGAACGCCACCTACTTAAGATCATCGCCCTTACCTGTCAGGAACTAGCAGTACGGGGTATATAGCCACAGAAAATGATCTGCTCCTGACTCATCACCAGGGGGCATAGGCAGTTCAGGCCTAAAATTATCGCTCTTTCGTGTCGGCAAGTAGTATAAAGCCTCATTATCAATACTCCGAAGTCGGAGTGTGGCTGCCCATGTGGCGGGGTAATAAAAAAAAACTGTCACACAACACGTAAATGTTCTCATCCCTAGCTGGTGCATTTGTACCATAGTGTTCTAAGAAATACTGAGTTCATTTTCATTACTTAAAAATGTTTGTTAAGTTTTTGGTATAGCCCTATCCTACAACCAAGTAAGAAAGTTCGGACAAGTGATGTCCCTTGCGTGCCCGGGTGAGTTCCAGGTCCACCACACACCCACACACACACAGGACACACACACACACAGTGACACACACAAAGTGGAGCCGCTGTAGCTCATTGATAGTTGGTAAGTCCGAGTCGCTAGCTCGTAATCCGTCATGGTTTGCGAGTTTTCCGTGGGTAGTTTGTGCACTTTAACAAGTACTTTGCCGGAAATCACCTGCGACACACCAGAGCAGGGGCAGATAACGCTAATTGATCGAGTTTCGGGAAAGGGCTATACATGTGTGTTTTCTTGTTAATCTGATAGTTTGGCTACCTCAAAACACATGCCAAGTTTTTCAAGAAGTAAATTCACTTTTTGTGTGTGTTCAAAATTAAGCAGAAACATTGACTAACAGGGTAGCAGACAATGTATAAAACGAACATTTGATTCTGATATGATCCTAAACACGAAGCTAATCTTTATATCTTTATTCCAAAGTGGTGCACACAGGCACACACACACACACAGTGATACACACACACACAGAGTGATACACACATACACACACACACACACCGTGATACACACAACACACACACACCACTGACCTCCAAGTCGACAGCAATCTCCTTCTGGTTGGCTAACATGTCACAGAGCTCTGCCAGGTCTGACACGGTGTCTATGAACTGTGCCGACACACTGTCAACAGGCTGCACTTCCTGTCAAGGAAAACCATTGATAATATTGAACAGAAATGAAAACATACAGCAAAATTAGAGGTAACAACTAAACAGTGGTAGCGCGTTCGCCTTATGTCAAGTAAAATCTACAAGAATGGGAGCACATTGTCGGAGTTGGAACGAGATAATTTCTTCGTCTGTCTGTCTGTCTGTGTGTGTTGTGTCTGCTGTGCTCCCATTCTAACACTACCAGTACTAGGAGCAACAACAGTAAAAAACAAATCTACTAGTAGTAGTAGTTGTGGTGTAGAGTGGCACAGAGGTAAAGCATTCGCCTCGTGTCAAGTAAACCCCGAGTTCGAACCTGGGTACAGGGGATTTTTCCTTCTCACTTTGCACTAGGCCTTACGGTTCTGAATGTGGAGTCTTTCGGATGAGACGATAAACCGAGGTCCCGTGTGCCCATGCACTTAGCACACAATTAATCCCAGTGGCAACGCGAAAAAAGTTGTAATTTGGTCAAAACTTTACCCCCCCCCCAACCCCCTTTCCTTCCTCATCAGTCACAAAAATCGCATGCAAAGAAAAATAAATTGGGTGGCGCGCCTCCGACTGCGAGATGTGCTCTCCAGGTGGGAGCAACCCGATTTTCATAGAGACGCCTCCGTGACTATAAAGTATCTAATACTGCCATTATTGGTGAATGTTATAAAAACATTATCATTGATAACAAAAGATAATGTTAAGGCATAACGCAGACATGGAAGCATCCAATATTATTCTTATGACCATATTTTTCAGACTAAAAGACGCTCCCCAAAAATTCGACACAAAATTGAGATTTTGTTCTTACACTTTGTTACTATTTTGTTAAGTTCATACAGTGGAACCTCCCTTATAAGACCTTCAAAAAATCATCCAAAATGAGGTCTTAAATGGGAGGGAGTCGTATGTAGGGAGGTATTTTTAATACTTACAAAGAAGGGCAATATCTGAGAGAAGTAGGTCTTAAAGGGAGGGAGTCTTATAATGCGGGGTCTTATAAGGGAGGTTCCACTGTATTACAAGGCCCAGTCTGGGAAATAACTATCGCCTTATAGTAGGCAAAAAATAGGGTAATTACTTTGAAAATGTCGCAAAGTGAACTTTACCTGTGGCACAACTTTCTCCAGTTGGTGAGGGGCAGGCTGCCATTCGTCCAACTCACACTGATAGGGGTGGGGGTACCTGCAGCACAAAGACAACTCACACTGATAGGGGTGGGGGTACCTGCAGCACAAAGACAACTCACACTGATAGGGGTGGGGGTACCTGCAGCACAAGGACAACTCACACTGATAGGGGTGGGGGTACCTGCAGCACAAAGACAACTCACACTGATAGGGGTGGGGGTACCTGCAGCACAAGGACAACTCACACTGATAGGGGTGGGGGTACCTGCAGCACAAGGACAACTCACACTGATAGGGGTGGGGGTACCTGCAGCACAAAGACAACTCACACTGATAGGGGTGGGGGTACCTGCAGCACAAGGACAACTCACACTGATAGGGGTGGGGGTACCTGCAGCACAAAGACAACTCACACTGATAGGGGTGGGGGTACCTGCAGCACAAAGACAACTCACACTGATAGGGGTGGGGGTACCTGCAGCACAAGGACAACTCACACTGATAGTGGTGAGGGTACCTGCAGCACAAAGACAACTCACACTGATAGGGGTGGGGGTACCTGCAGCACAAAGACAACTCACACTGATAGGGGTGGGGGTACCTGCAGCACAAAGACAACTCACACTGATAGGGGTGGGGGTACCTGCAGCACAAGGACAACGCACCATCATCAACATGTTCAAGTCAGGCACGGCAATGGAGGAAAAGCACTTTTGAATTATACGGTTTCAGGAGACGAAATAGGATTTTACGCCCTCTGCGGTCTTTCGACCATGTGGGGCATTTTTAAATACAAAGTGATGGTGGGTATAACAATACTGGAGGCAATGCCCGGAGGCAGTGCAACACCAGTAAAGTCCCGATTTTTTTTAACAATACAGATACGTGTAGCAGTACACCACACCTCAGTTAAACCTCATCGGCATTATGGTATACCGCCACAGAATACATTGAAGTGTGATATAAGGTTTCAGAGATGTTGTCTCTTGTGTATTCAAGTTTGAGGTGGACCACCCCGTGGGGATACCGGGTGGATCTTTTGTATAAATAGTTCCCCCACTTTCTGAAGTTCTGTGCTTGTAACTTCCTCTAATGTGTCACTATTTTCTTTGACTCTGCCTTTTCTCCATTGCTTAACTGTCATCTACTATCTTTCTGCATTTCCGATCCATTCTCTCCTGCCTTTCAATAACTCTGGAGAAACCCCAATACAACGCAAAGATCAATAACTCTGAAGAAACTCTAGGGAAACGCAAAGAACAATAACTGTGGAGAAACTCTAGGAAAACACAAAGAACAATAACTCTGGAGAAACTCTAGGACAAACGCAAAGAACAATAACTCTGGAGAAACTCTAGGAAAACACAAAGAACAATAACTCCGGAGAAACTATGGAAACGCAAAGAACAATAACTCGTGTAGAAACTGTGTGAAAACACAAAGAACACTAACCCTGGAGAAACTCTAGGAAGACACATAGATAAAAAAAACTATGAGCCCCATCCCATTTTGTAGATTTTGGGGTTCTTTTTCTTTTCATTCTTGCCCCATGTCATTAAAAGTGAAACACAGTTGTATCCACTTCTTCTTCTTCTGCGTTCCCAGCTAAGCCATAATGGGTACGTATGTGTCCGTTTTTCCAGTTTTCACTGGTCTCCCTGCTGTATACAGCCGACACATTTCGATTTCGAAGGAGAAAATAATTCGGAAAATTATTTGGAAAAAGGCAGGAGAATGGGCAAATAAGGCAGAAAAGTAGTAGATGATAGAAAGCAAAAGGAAAAGGCAGAGTCAAAGGGAGTGACAGATAAGAAGAAGTTACAATCACAGAACTTCCACTAATTCTTAAACACATACAGACGCATGCCTGCCACAGGAGATTCATGAATGCAACAGCAGCAGTAGCAGCAAAAGCAACAATACTGTTACTACAGCAACAACAAAAACTAGTAGTAGTAGTACAGACAAACCTCTATTTAAGACTTCCAAAATGTCCGGAAAAATCGGTTGTAAATTGGAGGGGTCGTATGACGGAGGTTTTCACTGGCAGCCGTAGAAAGAAAAAAATTCAGCACAGTTCATACTCTCCTCTTCATGCACACATACAATGACATATTAAAACTAGATTTGGGTCTTTCCAACTCCATAGGATTGTGCAATCGATGTATTAACAGTTTCACTTCGCCGACTTCCCGTCTGAGTTTAATGGGTTGACACCTCCACTCTCGTCCAAAGTCAGTGGTTTTGCCACAGTTTTTCAAAGTCAGTGCTATTGATTTCGTGCTTTTCCTACGCTTTCCGCCATCTTTTCTACAACAAGGGAAGCGACTCCGCTTTCAGGCCCTTGACCGTGGTTGTTTCCCTTTGCTCGAAGTCTATGCAGACGACAGCAACGGTCGTAAAAACCAACAAAATGGCGGTCGTAAGTCGCGTTTTAGAGAGGTCGTTTACATAGTAAAATGCATCCGTGCCAACAAATCCGGTCTCAAATGAGAGGTGGTCGCTTAACAGAGGGTCTTAAAATAGGGGTTTGTCTGTACTACTACTACTTCAGCACTAAAAACATGACCCATAGTGTGCAAAAACTGCACAGGCAGCAGCAATTGTCAATCCCAACACATCCCCGCAACTCTCTTTCCCGTCCCCACTGTCACAAAACCTTCAAGGCCCGCATTGGACTTGTCAGTAAACTATGCATTCATCTCACATCCTGAACCTCTTTGTAGCTAGGTCCAGGAAGCTGACGTCACTGTTGGATTTTTACAAAATGACCCAGATTTTGCTTCCTTTCAATCTAAATTTTGATGGTGCCTTTTTTATCAATTAATCTATTTCACACTTGTGTCAAAATAAAGATCAAACTTTTCACCTTTTCCTTGATGTGTTATTTTGTGTGTGTGAGAAAGACATTTCTTTGAGTGGAAGAGAAAGCAGGTGAACAAACGTACGTTTGCCGCTTTGTGTGACGTCATTTTGTTGTCGCCCAGAACAGGCCGTATCAAATCTCGATCCCATAGGAGGGACAAACAACGTTACTAAAACAACTGCAACAACTATCAACTACTTAACCCCTTCACTGCCTTAAACAAAATTCATGACTGGCCTGGGGTCGCCTAGAAAATAATTATAACAAATAAGAAGCGCAACAAAACTCAACACTGCGTCATTGATTCGGTTTTGACAACATTACTGGTTGATCCAAGTTTATTTTTCGCTTCAAAATCGTGGTTACTTGCATTATAATTGTAATCATTAGTCTCCTTGTTAATATCACTGTTAATGAAAACATAGTGGAGTATTTTCTGAGGCTTGTCTAAGGCCGATTTTTGTTACATTTTCAACATTAAAAATTGAAGCAGAAGTGTCAAACATAAGTTAAACGAAAGCAGGAAGAGTGATGAAGAGAAGTAACTTGAAAAAGGTGGTTTGGATTGAAAAAAAGCATAGATTTAGACAAGTTTTAGACTCAGAAATTGCTTTTCCGAGAATACTCGGAACTAGGCCTGGCGTTTTTCTGTTCCGAGTATACTCAGAATTAATCCGGAATGAGTTAACGCTTACATTTCTTACCAACAACAACAAAAATCAGCACTCACGCAAAATTCTGGTTCTCTGTATCCTCCAAGGTCACTCCAGGAGGCAGTTGTAAACTTTCTGTAAAAACACACAAATCTGACCATGAACTTATGCACCGTCACAATTTTCGCTCTCCAATACATGCATACACTTTATCATTCTTATCCACAACATGAACAAAAAGACGGAATAGTGACTGCTGCCTGGATCTTTTGAAATACAGGGATGAACAAATAAAAACCCTCATCATGAACATTCCTGTCTCGTAGAATGAGCCAAAATAACTACCTAGAATAACGAAGGAGTCCAATTTCCAAACAAATATGTTTGAAAAATTATTTTTTTTAAAGACAAAAAAAAGACCAAACGGACAGGTACTAAATCCATTTTGGGAGCAAAACTAATAAAAAGAAAATCTATATATATATTAACTTTCAGCAGAAAACCCATCAGGACCAAATGAGATTACTTATTATAATGTTAGCGAAATACTGGTATGGTATAAAAAAATAAACAACAGTCATGCTCTTATGCTTAAAATTAAAATACTGAAAACCGCCTGGACAAACATAGTCATTAAAACCTGCAATTTTGTTTTCTTTAAAATAAATACATAGAAATATTTTAAACAGTCTGGTGAATTGATTATACGTGCAATGCAATACAAAGAAAAACCACCACAATGTCACATCTTCTTCTTCTACGTTCCCAGGCCATACGGCCATAATGGGCGAAGTGCGCATGTGTCCGTTTTTACTGATCTCCCTGCTGCATTCAGCCGACACATACCGATTTCGGAGGAGCTAAAATGAGAAAATTATTTGGAAGTTCTTGAAATAAAAAAAAACTTATTTACAATATAAAACAAATAACAGCAAAACGCTGTTTACCCTTATAATGAACAACCTGGAATTGGCAACAGAAAAACCAGGAATTTGAGAAAAAAAACCCACAGAATTCACATGAACCTTTCGAGTTTGTGTTGGCCCGCAGCTGGGTGGGTCCTTTGTGAGAGTCGCGAAATTGCCAAGCTTCTTAGTGTTGACATGTTCAGTGATGCCGACATGCACAATTTTGAAGTCCACGTTGCAGTACTTGCAGTGTGCATGCCCGTCTCCCAAACGCGAACTTATTATTCCTGGCACTTTCAAAACTTTCGAGAAAACTTCTGCTTCACATTTTGCCGTTTCACCCTATCACTGCTGTCGATTGTCGAAGATTTCTGGCGCTTGCCGCCTGCGGTTGACTTGCCTGACAACATGTTTGGCGCAAAACTACAATCTTTGCCAACAAGAAATACTATCGTTGAGGGGGGTCCAAGGACCAATGAAAAATTGCGTCTCAGAACTCCAAGGTTTCGGTCAACCCTTGCATCTTTTCATACAAACGGAAACAAATAATAGACGGTTTTTCGAAATCCAAAGGGATTTTCAGAGTTCACCCGGAATTTATTATTTTACCCAGAATTTTAGCTGCAAATTCACAGGGATAATTCCAGCAAAACCGGAAGGGTAAACAGGTCTGACCCGGTATCCCCACAGGGGCAACATGTCACATCAAAAACAATCAATCAAACAATCAACAAACCTAAACCAAAACCTAACCAGGGGGCAGTCAAACAGGTAGGGGCTTAGCGGCCGTGATATTCTTAGTTGGGCGTAGTGAGAGAGAGAGAGATGAGCCCCTCCCTCTCTCTCACTACGCCCAACTAATATGTCCCCTGGCGGTCACATTATCGTCCTAAGTTGCCCATTGCTGAACGAAAACCTAAAAACTTAACCTTGCAGAGATTTCTTGGCATTGGGCTTGTGTCGAATGATGGGCACAAAAGGCTTGTTGGAGTTGTCTATCTTGTCTCGGAAGCTCACTTGGGGGCGCTGGATGTTCTTGGCCGTCAGCAGCTGCACGGGAACTGGACCACCGGAGCTGGAGCGCTGCAATGCAACCAATGCAGGACTAAGATTTCGTATCGCTTTATTAACCCTTTTCTTTCAGCACTTGCAGAACGAGTGCTTGATCTATTGTCACTAAATTCACTTGAAATAATCCTCAAATCTCTTTCATTCATTCATTTCCTTCATTAAACAGGTCTTTTCTGGTGTTGCAGTACTTCCAGGATTGACCCACTATCTTTATAATGACCGTAAAATACCAGCGGCTTATGATGTGCCAGGCTTGTGTATGAATTTATTTTATTTATTTTTGTAAAAATCAGTAGGTGCGGCTTACAGACCTGTTTACCCTTATAATAAAAAACACGGAATTTGCCACCAAAAAAACCGGAATTGTGAGCGGGCAGGCCACTCACTTTCGACCTGCAATGTCGCACAAATGCCGCGAGTGTGTAGATTTTTAAAGTCGACGTTGCGTACTTGCAGTTTGCATGCTTGTCTCCCAAATATGAACTTGTTAATCCTGAGACTTGTAAATACTTTTGATAGAACTATGGCAAGACTTTTGTTCGTTTCACTTCTATCATAAACATTTTTTGAAAAATAATAAAATTCAGCTTTCTTTTTCGGAAGTTTTGAAAAAATTATGCGGATTTTCCGCGAAAAGTGGAATTCTTTCATGCCTGTTCCATACAAATGGAAACAAATAATAGACGTTTTTTTTCGAAATCCCGGGATTTTCAGCAATCACCCGGAATTTATTATTTTACCCAAAATTTTTGCAAATTCACAGGATAATTCCGGCAAAACCGGGAGGGTACACAGGTCTGCATTATAAACGGTGTGCTTTGAGCAAATATTACGGTAACCTTTTTGTTCCAGGATGCTCGGCAGGGTTCGGGCGGCTGACAGCAGAACCACCAGCTTTTGTTCTTCTTCCTCACCCCTGTCGTTCATCCACCCAGGTACCCTGGTGAAAGCACAGAACAAAAACAACGAGCATCAGAATAAAAATGCGGATAACTGTGTTACCAATTCAACGACTGAAGCTGAAAGCATCAGAATCAAAATGAGGATAACCGTGTCACTAAATCAACGATTGAAACTGAAAGCATAAGAATCAAAATGTGGATAGCCGTGTCACTAGTGACTAATTCAATGACTGAAGCTGAAAGCATAAGAATCAAAATGCGGATAACTGTGTTACCAATTCAACCATTGAAGCTGAAAGCATAGAATCAAAATGAGGATATATTTTGATAGTGTAATGACTTAAGCTGAAAAGCAGAAGAGGACTCTGCAGTTCCAAAGGATTTTGAAATAAAAAACAAAAAGCAGACAGAGGAGTAGAACAGCTAAGAGCCACAAATCATCAGGAAGAAGGTCGAACGTACTATCACAAATCATCCGGAGAAGGCTAGAACGACTATCACAAATCATGAGGGAGAAAGCTTAGAACGTTACTGATCACAAATCATCAGAGGAAAGCCAAAACGTACTATCAAAACTCATCAGGAGAAAGCCAGAAGCGTACTATCACAAATCATCAGAGAAAGCTAGAATGTCTATCACAAATCATCAGGAGGAAAGCCAGAACGTACTAGCACAAATCATCAGGAAGAAGCTATAGAACGTACTATCACAAATATCAGGAGAAAGCCCGAACGTTACTATCACAAACTCTATCAGGAGGGAAAAAACTAGAACGTACCATCACAAATCATCAGGAGAAAGCCAGAACGTACTATCACAAATCATCAGGAGAAAGCTAGAACGTACATCACACATCACAGGAGAAAGCTAGAACGTACTATCACAAATCATCAGGAGAAAGCCAGAACGTACTATCACAGATCATAAGGAGAAAGCCAGAAAGTACTATCAAAAAATCATCAGGAGAAGAAAGCCAGAACGTACCATCACAAATCATCAGGAGAAGGCAAGAAACGTACTATCACAAATCATCAGGGAGAAAAGCCAGAACGTAATATCACAAATCATCAGGAGAAAGCCCAGACGTTACTATCACAAATCATCAGGAGAAAGCCAGAACGTACCATCACAAATTATCAGGAGGAAAGGCATAACGTACCATCAAAATCATCAGGAGAAGCCAGAGAAAACTATCACAAATCAGGAGAA
>CM065686.1:53647853-53718937 GCA_017654935.2 Phymorhynchus buccinoides | reverse complement strand
GCCTGGGTAGAGAACAAAATCCTATCTGTCAGTATTGTGGATTCTTCTGTGATGTATACAAAACACTGTCTATCCTTACTTCCCAAAACTAAGACATAGGTCTTTGGATAATAGACCCCAATTTGAATGCTTTTTAGTGACATAGGTGTTAATTCACACTGGTGCTAAAATGCGACTTTCGCGGTGAAGGGTTAATTTTGGGAAAAGCGTCGCCTTATAGTCCCCGTAAAGTCTGGTAATTAAATACAAGCCACTGGTTTTCCTTCACAAAGTAAAAGTATTAAAACCTGGCCGTGTGCGTCGTTTCAATCGGTCCACACAGGTACAGTGGAACCTCCCTTATAAGGCCATCCGTTATAAGACTCCCTCCCACATAATACCAACTTCTCTGAGACATTGCCCCTTCTTTGTAAGCATTTAAAGTTCCTCCCTTATTAGACCCCTCCCTTATAAAACCTCATTCTCTGAGACAGTGAACCCTCTTGAATAAGCATTAAAATTACCTCCCTTATGAGACTCCCTCCCATATAAGACTCTTTTTTTCTGAGACATTGCCCTTCTTTGTAAGACTTAAAAGTACCATCCCTTAAAGACCTACTCTCTGAGACATTGCCATTCTTTGCAAGCAATTAAAAATATCTCCCTTTATACGACCCCTCCCTTATAAGACCTACTTAACTTCTCTGAGACATTGCCCTTCTTTTTAAGCATTCAAATTACTTCCCTTATAAGACCCCTCCCGTATAAGACCTCATTTGGGATGATTTTTGAAGGTCTTATAAGGGAGGTTCCACTGTAACATATCGGCGGTGAAATTCAAAAACCTTTTGTATCTCGATTTTTGTGGGGTTTGAGTTAGATACATAGTCAGCTTTTTAAATTTTCCCGCCACCTTCCACCAAAAGCTCGTATCTCTAACGACTTTCCATCTGAGGTAAAATGAGGTTGTGAAAATAGAGAAGAAAACTTGTAAGTCCTAAATTCAGATCTAGTTATGGACAAAAACCTTGTATCTTTGTTCTTTTTTTTTTTTTCTTCCTCCCTCTTTTTTTTTTTTCGTTCTCTTCAAGTCTAAAATAATTTTTCTTAAAGGAATTTTAACGAAATGCAGGACTAAACTCGCAATGCCTTGAACAACATATTCATCATAGTTAGTCAATTGTGGTCAACGCAGTTAATTTTTTTTTTTTTTTTTTTTTTCTCAAAACTGAGTTACAAGGTTTTTGAATTTCACTGATGATATTGTAAATCAAATTAACAAAATTCATTCAAACAAAACAAAACATAAAAATTCACTACACCTCCTCTTCATAATTATGCAGTCTGAAAAACTGTAATCAACAGTATCCACTTGACTTATCAATCAACATTGTTACTTTAATATAATTAGAGGCGTTTCTTTATTTGTTTATCACAGCTGACTTAATTACACTGTTTTAAATTACCATCATCTAATCATTCTGAATAATCAACAAAGATTCAATTGGGAAAAAAATTGTTAAAAGAAAAAATGAAAACTTGAAAGAAAAAAAAGTTTTAAAAAAAAGCAACCTTAGCTGAAGAATTGTATACAGGACAACACCTGCCCCCCCCCCCCCCCCCCTCAAAAAAAAAGCAACAACCCCGCAAAAATTGTTTGGGTTTTTTTAAGCAGCAGCAACAACAAAAGAAATACTAATTAGCGCAAGAAATACGTGGTTGGTTTTTTTAAACTTGTTTAATTTTTTTTTTAAACTCTGGATATGTTTTATATCAATTCCATTTTGACAACAGCAGCATTCACAAAACAGGTTTTTTCCCCATCTTCCTTACTTGCACCCTGATACATTTTGAGCGGCACATTTGCCAGAGAATGTCTTAGGTCTCAGAAGGTGCCGTCTGGCTGTATGTGCACCACGCAGTTCTCCTTCCTGGCTTTCTCTGCGGCAAACACCAGCAGGTGGCTGGACAGCGTGTCGTCAGCTCCTGTCTTGATCGTGTTCTTGTCCCCCGTCTGAACACAGAAAATATTATATGAACTTAACGGTGTTCATTCTTACACACAGATGCATGAGTGCTACTCTTTCAGTTTTACACTGATTTCAGTATTTTTAATTTACCAGAAACTGAACTTCAGGTTTTTTTTAATTCATCAAAACAAAACAAAAAAATTGACCACAAGCGATTTTGGGGCGTTTTGAACTTGGTTGTTCTATCTTCGAAGTTTACACAGGCAATGTCATAGTTTTACAAGGCTTATCAGACTCAAACTGTCTCTGTCTATCATTTTAACTGTCTGTCTCGTTATCTCTCTCTTAATTAACTTGCCCCCCCCCCCTGAATCGTCCGACGGGGCTCTGCCCCTGTACCCTGCCAGGGCCATGGGTCCTTGGATCCCTGCCTTTCAGGTTTTTTTCATTTGGGGGAGTTGCACCCATGCAGCTGTGCTTCTATGACGCTCAAACCTCCCCATCTGATGCTTTGGATTTCAGGCCAGTGCGTCGCAAAACGTAGCAAATCTTCACCTGACTACAGTTCTTTAACTCATTCGCATCGCAACGATTTTGAATGATTTAAAAAAACTCACAAATCACTCCAGCCATACACACAAACAAAACATACATAAAACAAAAAGAGAAATGAAAGAAGATTACGGGTATATACTTCAGGGCCTGTATTCACATTGAGATAGCATGAGACTTAGCATGATGCTAACTTAGAAGCTCTTCCAAAAGTCCTATTAAATCCTATAGGACATTGGAAGAGCTTCTAAGTTAGCATCATGCTAAGTCTCATGCTATCTCAACGTGAATACAGGCCCAGGTTTTAGACATCTGGAAGTGGTAGATCAGACTTTTATATATAATAGACTTTATATAGAAAAACTCTCTACACCGATTGGTTTCCCCACAACAAACCACTACAAAAGCAAAGTCAGAGGCAAAATTGTGATCTAAGGTAGTGAAGCGAATTTAGAAGTGACCAATGGTTATGGTGTGCACACAGATTTACTTCCCTTGAAGCAAATGCCTCAAATAGGAATTGTTAGAAAATAATTAAGGGAAGTAATTTCATGGTGTGTGGGAGTGATCTCGCCTAATTCAATCGGTCAAACAGGGGAAGTTACTCTACCTTCAGGTAAATCCCCAGCCCTCGCTTCGTGTGTTTGAGGAGACACACAGCATGTAGTACGCAGTGCGTCATTCTAAATTTGATGTAATTTATATTTTTACGTCACAGTTTGCAAGTTCTATCACTTTGTAGCAACTGGCCACCCCTTATTTTTCTAAAAACATGTTTGCAAGTCGCTGACTGGCATCCTGCGGTTTCAATCTTCGACGCCATTGTTGCATTGTTGCTATAGTATTTGACCGAGTAATGGAGGTAAACAACTCTAATTTTCATGAAGTGCTCTCCCCTAGTTTTTTTTCCAAAAATCGTCTATTGACGGCTATCTATTAATTCCGGACATATACGGCCGGAACGACTTGAATGAGTTTTAAAAAATGTTATATAAAGGGTTGGAAAGCACCGACACACTTAATTGCAAACAGAACAAGAGGCAAAGCCTTCAAGGCTCACTCGATCAGGAACATGTAGGACAACAACAAAGATTGAGGGGGGTGTCTAAAGTACAAGATTGCCAATACAATTTTGAAGTACAAATGAAACTATCGTTAATGAATACAGCATAACAAAATTAAAAAAAATTAAAAGTGCCTAAGAATCGGACCCAGCACCATTGGCATGACAGACACTACCAATGAGCTATCGAGGCTTTCAGTGTTGAGTTTCTTAACTCATGTTGCCTGTTGAATACTCTCTAACCCACTAATCTAAAATGTTATATGTTTACAGTGTTGTCTTAAGTATTTAATTATTCAAATCATTATTGTTTGAAAGCTTGCATAGACATCTATATGTGTGCAAAGTTTTAACAATGTATGCCTTCTATTTCCCGAGAAAATGCCAACGTTAAAGTTTGGACATACACACAAACGAACAATTATTATACTATAGACTCACTTCATTAGCTTTATTTAGTTATGACAGATGAGAAGGGTTGGACACTGACAAATTGCAAACTTTTGCCAAGGAAACAATCGGATTCAGAAAAGGGTTCTGCAAGTCAAGTCAAGAGTTTAATCCCCTTGCTTGTTCACACACACACACACACACAAAGAAGAAAAAATACTTACTATCAAGAAATATAAAATCTCATAAACTAAAAGGCTTAATAAATCTATAAAAACAAACAATGACAAGAAAGTTAACAAAAAAACAACAAAACCGCTATGAATTTTCATATTTAATACACTTGGAAACAAAAATGCATCGAAATCCTATAACCAAAGGACTTAGCAACAAGTCAACAAAAGCACACACATAAAGCACTTTTTGATTTTCAATCCATGAGATTTTGTAACATGAAGAATCCCCCGTGGGGATACCGGGGGGTCTTTTGTATAAATAGTTCCCCCACCTTCTGGAAGTTCTGTGCTTGCAACTTCCTCTAATCTGTCACTCTCTTTGACTCTGCCTTTTTCCCTTTGCTTACTGTCACCTACTATCTTTCTGCCTTTGCCGGTCCATTCTCCTACCTTTTTTCGCGAAACACTTTCAAAAAACATTTCCTCCAGCCGAAGTCGGACTTGCTAGGCCTAACTATTTCTTAGTTAGGCGCATAACGGCAGCATGACGCATCTGCGCTCATAATTGACAGGAAACGGTCTGAGTGATCGAAAAGAAGAAGAAGCAACAAGAAGCATAGAATCTTACAACCTTCGTGCTCAGAAGAGTTCACCACAAAACAGACAACGTTTTTCTGACCTTCACAGCATGAACGAAGGCCTTCATCAGCTGGTAGTCAGCTCCGCGGTGACCCCCTAGACGTCCCGGGGCCTTCTCTGAGGGACACTCAATGTACCCTGCACCAAAGGACCAAGATTCATAAGCAAAAATGTTGGCCCACAGCCCTGAAAGTGGTGACCCCCTAGACGTCCCGGGGCCTTCTCTGGGAGACATTCAATGTACCCTGCACCAAAGGAGCAAGAGTCATAAGCAAAAATGTATCTGCTTGACAGCTTAGCCCCTTGACTACTATGGAAATTTGAGGGGGGGGGGGGGGTAGTGGGGGAGGGCGATTAAATGGAAAAGAATTATTGGAGTCAATTTGGAAAATTTGTCTAGAGAGGTTATTTATGCGCTTTGATGTTTTAAAGTAAACAATCTGCGTAAAGATGCAGATCCACACACCCTCATCCGTTTCTCGGTTCATTCCGGTTTTTTCAGTCTTGCCTTTCTTATTGCAGATCGAGTACTTCAACCTCTATCGTTTGCTATATTTAACGTTAATTTTCATCCATTTACACAATTAAAAACTATGCATTCAATAACAGTAGAAGATAAAGGAAAGACGGAGAGAACACAATGAACCAAGACTGTGACCAACGCTCCGCGGCTGTTCTGTGTATTGTGCGCTACATATTAAATAATGGTGTTTATTATGATTGCGATTAATTATTCAACAAAGATAATTAGCTCCAAAAAGTTGATAAAATACAGCTTAATATTTGCTAAGAAAGGCTAGTTTGAAAATGCGGGGACAGCCGAGAAATCGAAGGGGAGTGTTGATCTGCACCTTTACCAAAATCTGCATTCTAGATTTCTTCTTCTTCATCCATGACATCATCAGTGGTGTCATCAGGCACATACTGTGATATGCTATGCGTCAGACAAGGGATTACATCAAATGATATCCTCAGGGGGGGGGGGGGGGGGGGGGGGGCTCACTCCGATCTTCCCATGCCAAACTGTTGAGAGTTCCTAAAGTGAATTTAAAGTCTTCTGGACAATGCAGTTTTAGTTTTTGTGCCCCCACTGTATGGAACTCCTTTGCCCGTTCACATTTCCCACTTTCAAAACGCAACTGAAACCTCATCTGTTTCAAAGAGCTTTTTCTATGTAACTTTCATGTTAATTAGATGATGGTCGAATTAATGTGGGAGAATGGTTGTGTATGTTAGGCCCATCTGCGTGTGAATCGGTGAATGTGAGCGCCTTGAGTTTAATTCTAAAGAAAGGCGCTATAAATAGCCATATTTTTTGGACTATAAGGTGCACCTTATTATAAGGCACACACCCCAAATTTTACACAAATTTCAGATTTTTTTCTTATATTTTCTTACTATTTTACTAGTCACATTATACGGCGTGGCCCTCCCGGCAGGCTTCCACCTATCATGGTCCAACCACACGTGCTCATCGTAGGAGGCGGGCAACGGCTTAGGCTGGCTTATGTGGTTAGGGCCCTCCCGTGGGGATACCGGGGGGTCTTTCAGTAGAAATAGTTCCCCCTTCTTCTGGAAGTTCTATGCTAGTAACTTCCCCTACTCTATCACTCTCTTTGACTCTGCCTTTTCTCTTCTTTCTGCTTTCTGGCGTCTACTTCTTTCTGCCTTATTGGTCCATTCACCTGCATTTTTTTCTATAAAACCCTTCCACGTTTTTCCTTTTTACAATTTATGACATGCAAGGTGTTTTTTTATTGTACACTGGCATCCACACGTGATACTTGCGCAGCTGGTCCATTCTGCAGTGCATGTTTGCTTATATAGCCTTTTTTATGTATTTTAGCTTACTTTTATGTATGTATGTTATCCTTTTTTACTGTTTTTTTTAACCTGGATCCGATAAATAGAGTAGAGTGGCTCCACGTTTCCAGCACTGTGTGGACTTATGTGCTATAGGGTGCAATGATGGAGGTGTCATGTTATGAATTGTACTGTATGTTTTGTTGTTTACAGGTTGTTGAACGTTGGTCAGATATATTGATGAGTGTTTTGTATTACTAAGTGGTCAAAACTTTACGCGGTGACAGTCCTGAGATGACCATAGCTGTTGACGGGACTATAATGGAAAAATATATAAATAAATACGGCGCAGGGGTCTCAGTCTGGGGAAAAAAAATATAACCATTATAGTCCAGAAAATATGGTACTATGTATTATATAAACAACATGACAAATAGTAGAACAAAAGTTTAATCAACAGTTCTTCCATTTAAAATTTTAATGTAGTATGACTTGGCAAAACAATTCCTTGAGGTCACTGAAGCAGATTAGGCATAATTGAAAAGTCCATAACAACATACTGGCTTGCGGATGTTGTTCTCCTCGAACATTTCTGTTTAGTCAAATGTATTCTGTATTGCATTTTCTAGTTAAGTTATTTCAGTATTGTCAAATAATGTTTCTGTGTGGTATTTTCTAGTTAAGTTATTTCAGTATTGTCAAATAATGTTTCTGTGTGGTATTTTCTGGTTAAGTTATTTCAGTATTGTCAAATAATGTTTCTGTGTGGTATTTTCTAGTTAAGTTATTTCAGTATTGTCAAATAATGTTTCTGTGTGGTATTTTCTAGTTAAGTTATTTCAGTATTGTCAAATAATGTTTCTGTGTGGTATTTTCTGGTTAAGTTATTTCAGTATTGTCAAATAATGTTTCTGTGTGGTATTTTCTGGTTAAGTTATTTCAGTATTGTCAAATAATGTTTCTGTGTGGTATTTTCTGGTTAAGTTATTTCAGTATTGTCAAATAATGTTTCTGCGTGGTATATTCTAGTTAAGTTATTTCAGTATTGTCAAATAATGTTTCTGCGTGGTATATTCTAGAGAAATATTTCTTAAAGACTCACTCGGTTTAAATAAATATATATTCGGTTCACAGTGCATGAACATAAATAACAATAATAATAATAATAATGTGAATTTATATAGCGCTCTTTCTCACATGAGCTCAGTGCGCTTTACATTGATAACAAGAACATTAAAGGCAAACAAATAATGAATCATTAGAAAGTAAAATAAACATGATGATTGCACGCAATATTCTCTTACTTCCTCACACACACACACACACACGCGCGCGCGCGCGCGCGCACACGCACACGCACACACACACGCACACACACACACACACACGCACGCACGCACACTGTATGCACACAGGCACACACACACACACATGAACGCACGCACACACACAATTATACAAGAGTAAAATAGTTACAATATGAAAACTCTAAGAAGAAACGTAGACCACATTCACATTCTCAATAACAATAAGAAACCAGCAACAACAATCTAGAAGCTTATATCGAAGGGTAATTGCCTAAAAGTGTTATCACAAAAGGAAAAAAGAAGGGTGATAACACGCTTAAGCAATTACCCCTTGATATAAGCTCTCCCTCTCCCATACATACACCAGCTTCACACAGTATGAATGTGTCAGTACACCAAACACTAGGTCACACAGAAACCCAGACATTTGTGTATCAAATAACAACACTTAAGGCTCTTGGAAATGTCCATCTTAGTCAGCCACATAGACAATAGGATGAAAGAGAGCGGGGAAAAGTCTACCTTAAAACGGGGGGGAGTGAAAAGGAACAATGAAAAAAGGAGGAAAGGAAGGTAAAAAGAAAAGAGAGGGTGGAAAGTGAAGGCGGAAGTGGTGGTGGGTTGCATGATGAATGAGCAAGAGAGCGGATGTGAATGATTGGGTGTGGTGTGAGAGTTACATATTTTGTTAATGTAAATTTATGTTCCATACTTTTATTAAATATTTTTATTTTTACACGGTGGAAGACAAGTTTCCATGTGCATTGTACAATGCCAATGGACAATAAAGAAACTTATGACTTATGACTTATATTGTGCTCGCTCTCTGCAGTTGAAAATAGGGTTTGATAACTGGTGGAGTTTTCAAAGACTTACTTGTGTTCTCAGTGAGAAAGTCGAACACTTGCACCACGTGTTGTGATGCATCCACCCTGATTTCACCCTGAAAAATGCAGCAACCCTGATTAAGCAAAATTTACATAATTGGTTTAGATCATTTTTGTTTCCTTTATTCATATTTGTTAATACACCACAGTAATAATTATATATTTACAAGTATCCAAAAATCTTCATCTGGGAAAGAATCTGCAGAGGTCTGGGGTCCCAAAAAAAATTTATATCAATATTTACTCAAGGGAGAAAATCCCTAAAGAAGTTGGGTTTTTTTTATGATTGGTTGTTATATAAAATCAGTTGTTACAAATTGGTTGCCATAATATTTTTATATCAAAATTATTGGTCATTTCCAGCTATCATTCATAACTACATGGAAATTCTATTTCTTGTTGCCTTACTAAACTGACTTTGCGCTGCTTAAGTTTTCATTATAAGTAGATCCTTAACCCCTTCACTGCCGAGCCCATTAAATTTCCAGGTTCCGGGGCAACTATTTGCCAAGCCGTTTTAGGTTGCTGAGTCTATCGCAAAACTTTCTGAATAAAAGTGCATATAACCTATGCTTTTCTGAATGGGGATTGAATATACTATCCTTTGATAACACTCTCACATGCATTCGAACATACTGCGAAAAGCGTATGGATAGAAAAAGGGAAACTCTTAGAATAACCCTATGACGGATATTTCCGTGACGGGGCAGTTTATAGGTTACCGGAAGTTGACGGAAATATCCGTGACGGGGCAGTGTAAGGGTCATTATAACAAACTTTCGCTTAAGCCCATCGTACTTGCTGCATAAAGTCTTCCGTCTGTCCTGCAAGTAGGGAGAAAGGAACGCCCGAAGGTGTCTTCTTCTTCGTCTGCGTTTCCAGGCCATATGCCCATAATGGGTAAGGTAGGTATGTGTCCAGTTTTCAGTTTTCACTGGTCTCCCCGCTGTGTACAGCCGACACATTCCGATTTCGGAGGAGCTCAAAGAAGAAAAATTATTTGGAATTTTTTTTTTTTAAAGACAGGAGAATGGACCAATAAGTCAGAATGATAGTAGATGATAGAAAGCAAAGGGAAAAGGCACAGTCAAAGAGTGACAGATTAGAGGAAGTTACAAGTGCAGAACTTCCAGAAGGTGGGGGAACTATTTTTACAAAAGACCCCCCGGTATCCCCACAGGGAGCTCAAAGGTGGGACCCACAGACACACCACCCCCACCTGCGCTACCAACACAAGAAGCATTCCTATTTGCAGGCTAGAAACTATCGACTAGGTTGCCAATGCAACAGAGAAATTTTATACAGTAGGAACTATGGCCTTCAACGACTTTCAAACTTCAGATCAGGACTGAGTTAATAAATGTTACCAACAAAACTTTCCACTGTATTATGTACCATATTTTTCAGCTACAATGCGCACCCTCCAATTTTTACACAAAAATTCAGATTTTGTTATTACATTGGTGCAACTTTTCCAGGTACAGACAACCCTCTATTTTAAGACTTCCAAAATGTCCGGAAAAATCGGTCGTAAATTGGAGGGGTCGTATGACGGAGGTTTTCACTGGCAGCCGTAGAAAGAAAAAGTTCAGCACAGTTCATACTCTCTTCTTCATGCACACATACAATGACATATTAAAACTGGATTTGGGTCTTTCCAACTCCATAGGATTGTGCAATCGATGTATTACAGTTTCACTTCGCCGACTTCTGTTAATCACCTCCACTCTCGTCCAAAGTCAGTGGTTTTCTTTTTCAAAGTCAGTGGTTTTCGTGCTTTTCCTACGCTTTCCGCCATCTTTTCTACAACAAGGGAAGCGACTCCGCTTTCAGGCCCTTGACCGTGGTTGTTTCCCTTTGCTCGGTCTATGCAGACGACAACAACGGTCGTAAAAAAACAACAAAATGGCGGTCGTAAGTCGCGTTTTAGAGGAAGTCGTTTAAGAGAGGTCGTTTACATAGTAAAATGCATCCGTGCCAACAAATCCGGTCTCAAATGAGAGGTGGTCGCTTAACAGAGGGTCGTAAAATAGGGGTTTGTCTGTATACAAGGATTTCCTGTTTTTTGAATTTTACCAGAAAAGGAATTTCCTGTTTTTAAAACTTGTCAAACAAGATCTTTGTGTCTACTGTATTTTTGAAACACTTTAAAATAAGCATTTGTATAAATTGTGGAAAAAGCAAAGTAAAATACCTTCATAAATCAGTTTTTTCTTCAGCTACAGGGGAACATTACCCTTAGTCCCCGGCATTTCAGGTTTTTTCATTTCGTGTAGTTGCACCCATGCATGTTATTATATTTTCTTACTATTTTTTTAAAATCATATTATAAGGCACAGGGGTCAGTCTGGGGGGAGGGAAATATCGCCTCATAGTCAGAAAATACAGTCTAGTTTTGCAAATCATGTCATTCGTGACAGCATTATGTTTGAGCACCAAGTCTTGCTGGTCTGACCTTGGTTCCATAGATCTTGACCTCGCGGGCACACACACGACTGGTGAAGGCCACCATTGTCAGGCTGGCTGTCGCTCCGTTGTCAAACTGGTAGGTCGTCACCTTGACAACAACAGTAAACAAGTCATCAACACATCTAGTCACCTTGATAACAAAACAGTAAACAAATCAGCAGGGCATCTAGTCACCTTGACAACAACAGTGAACAACTGATCAACATATCTAGTCACCTTGACAACAACAGTAAACAAGTCATCAACACATCTAGTCACCTTGACAACAAAACAGTAAACAAAATCATGGGGGGGGGAGGGGGGTGGGGGGGTGGTGGGGGGGGATGATTTGTTTACTGTTTTGTTGTCAAGGTGACTAGATGTGTTGATGACTTGTTTACTGTTGTTGTCAAGGTGACTAGATATGTTGATCAGTTGTTCACTGTTGTTAAGGTGACTAGATGCCCTGCTGATTTGTTTACTGTTTTGTTATCAAGGTGACTAGATGTGTTGATGACTTGTTTACTGTTGTTGTCAAGGTGACGACCTACCAGTTTGACAACGGAGCGACAGCCAGCCTGACAATGGTGGCCTTCACCAGTCGTGTGTGTGCCCGCGAGGTCAAGATCTATGGAACCAAGGTCAGACCAGCAAGACTTGGTGCTCAAACATAATGCTGTCACGAATGACATGATTTGCAAAACTAGACTGTATTTTCTGACTATGAGGCGATATTTCCCTCCCCCCAGACTGACCCCTGTGCCTTATAATATGATTTTAAAAAAATAGTAAGAAAATATAATAACATGCATGGGTGCAACTACACGAAATGAAAAAACCTGAAATGCCGGGGACTAAGGGTAATGTTCCCCTGTAGCTGAAGAAAAATTGATTTATGAAGATATTTTAGTTTGCTTTTTCCACAATTTGTACAAATGCTTATTTTAAAGTGTTTGAAAAATACAGTAGACACACAAAGATCTTGTTTGACAAGTTTTAAAAACAGGAAATTCCTTTTCTGGTAAAATTCAAAAAACAGGAAATCCTTGTATACAGACAAAGCCCTATTTTACGACCCTCTGTTAAGCGACCACCTCTCATTTGAGACCGGATTTGTTGGCACGGATGCATTTTACTATGTAAACGACCTCTCTTAAACGACTTCCTCTAAAACGCGACTTACGACCGCCATTTTGTTGTTTTTTTTACGACCGTTGTTGTCGTCTGCATAGACTTCGAGCAAAGGGAAACAACCACGGTCAAGGGCCTGAAAGCGGAGTCGCTTCCCTTGTTGTAGAAAAGATGGCGGAAAGCGTAGGAAAAGCACGAAAACCACTGACTTTGAAAAAGAAAACCACTGACTTTGGACGAGAGTGGAGGTGATTAACAGAAGTCGGCGAAGTGAAACTGTAATACATCGATTGCACAATCCTATGGAGTTGGAAAGACCCAAATCCAGTTTTAATATGTCATTGTATGTGTGCATGAAGAAGAGAGTATGAACTGTGCTGAACTTTTTCTTTCTACGGCTGCCAGTGAAAACCTCCGTCATACGACCCCTCCAATTTACGACCGATTTTTCCGGACATTTTGGAAGTCTTAAAATAGAGGTTTGTCTGTACCTGGAAAAGTTGCACCAATGTAATAACAAAATCTGAATTTTTGTGTAAAAATTGGAGGGTGCGCATTGTAGCTGAAAAATATGGTACATAATACAGTGGAAAGTTTTGTTGGTAACATTTATTAACTCAGTCCTGATCTGAAGTTTGAAAGTCGTTGAAGGCCATAGTTCCTACTGTATAAAATTTCTCTGTTGCATTGGCAACCTAGTCGATAGTTTCTAGCCTGCAAATAGGAATGCTTCTTGTGTTGGTAGCGCAGGTGGGGGTGGTGTGTCTGTGGGTCCCACCTTTGAGCTCCCTGTGAGGATACCAGGGGGTCTTTTGTAAAAATAGTTCCCCCACCTTCTGGAAGTTCTGCACTTGTAACTTCCTCTAATCTGTCACTCTCTTTGACTCTGCCTTTTCCCTTTGCTTTCTATCATCTACTATCATTCTGACTTATTGGTCCATTCTCCTGTCTTTAAAAAAAAAAAATTCCAAATAATTTTTCTTCTTTGAGCTCCTCCGAAATCGGAATGTGTCGGCTGTACACGGCGAGGAGACTAGTGAAAACTGAAAACTGGACACATACATACCTTACCCATTATGGGCATATGGCCTGGAAACGCAGACGAAGAAGAAGACACCTTCGGGCGTTCCTTTCTCCCTACTTGCAGGACAGACGGAAGACTTTATGCAGCAAGTACGATGGGCTTAAGCGAAAGTTTGTTATAATGACCCTTACACTGCCCCGTCACGGATATTTCCGTCAACTTCCTGTAACCTATAAACTGCCCCGTCACGGAAATATCCGTCATAGGGTTATTCTAAGAGTTTCCCTTTTTCTATCCATACGCTTTTCGCAGTATGTTCGAATGCATGTGAGAGTGTTATCAAAGGATAGTATATTCAATCCCCGTTCAGAAAAGCATAGGTTATATGCACTTTTATTCAGAAAGTTTTGCGATAGACTCAGCAACCTAAAACGGCTTGGCAAATAGTTGCCCCGGAAACGGAACCGGGCTCGGCAGTGAAGGGGTTAAGGATCTACTTATAATGAAAACTTAAGCAGCGCAAAGTCAGTTTAGTAAGGCAACAAGAAATAGAATTTCCATGTAGTTATGAATGATAGCTGGAAATGACCAATAATTTTGATATAAAAATATTATGGCAACCAATTTGTAACAACTGATTTTATATAACAACCAATCATAAAAAAAACCCAACTTCTTTAGGGATTTTCTCCCTTGAGTAAATATTGATATAAATTTTTTTTGGGACCCCAGACCTCTGCAGATTCTTTCCCAGATGAAGATTTTTGGATACTTGTAAATATATAATTATTACTGTGGTGTATTAACAAATATGAATAAAGGAAACAAAAATGATCTAAACCAATTATGTAAATTTTGCTTAATCAGGGTTGCTGCATTTTTCAGGGTGAAATCAGGGTGGATGCATCACAACACGTGGTGCAAGTGTTCGACTTTCTCACTGAGAACACAAGTAAGTCTTTGAAAACTCCACCAGTTATCAAACCCTATTTTCAACTGCAGAGAGCGAGCACAATATAAGTCATAAGTCATAAGTTTCTTTATTGTCCATTGGCATTGTACAACGCACATACAAACTTGTCTTCCACCCGTGTAAAAATAAAAATATTAAATAAAAGTATGAAACATAAATTTACATTAACAAAATATGTAACTCTCACACCACACCCAATCATTCAATCCGCCATCCGCTCTCTTGCTCACTCATCATGCAACCCACCACCACTTCCGCCTTCACTTTTCACCCTTTCTTTTCTTTTTTCCTTCCTTTCCTCCTTTTTTCATTGTTCCTTTTCACTCCCCCCCCGTTTTAAGGTAGACTTTTCCCCGCTCTCTTTCATCCTATTGTCTATGTGGCTGACTAAGATGGACATTTCCAAGAGCCTTAAGTGTTGTTATTTGATACAAAAATGTCTGGGTTTCTGTGTGACCTAGTGTTTGGTGTACTGACACATTCATACTGTGTGAAGCTGGTGTATGTATGGGAGAGGGAGAGCTATATCAAGGGGTAATTGCTTAAGCGTGTTATCACCCTTCTTTTTTCCTTTTGTGATAACACTTTTAGGCAATTACCCTTCGATATAAGCTTCTAGATTGTTGTTGCTGGTTTCTTATTGTTATTGAGAATGTGAATGTGGTCTACGTTTCTTCTTAGAGTTTTCATATTGTAACTATTTTACTCTTGTATAATTGTGTGTGTGCGTTCATGTGTGTGTGTGTGTGCCTGTGTGCATACAGGCGTGCGTGCGTGTTTTTGTGTGTGTGTGTGTGCGTGTGTGTGTGCGTGTGCGTGTGCGTGTGTGCGTGCGCGCGCGTGTGTGTGTGTGTGTGTGTGAGGAAGTAAGAGAATATTGCGTGCAATCATCATGTTTATTTTACTTTCTAATGATTCATTATTTGTTTGCCTTTAATGTTCTTGTTATCAATGTAAAGCGCACTGAGCTCATGTGAGAAAGAGCGCTATATAAATTCCCATTATTATTATTATTATTGTTATTTATGTTCATGCACTGTGAACCGAATATATATTTATTTAAACCGAGTGAGTCTTTAAGAAATATTTCTCTAGAATATACCACGCAGAAACATTATTTGACAATACTGAAATAACTTAACTAGAATATACCACGCAGAAACATTATTTGACAATACTGAAATAACTTAACCAGAAAATACCACACAGAAACATTATTTGACAATACTGAAATAACTTAACCAGAAAATACCACACAGAAACATTATTTGACAATACTGAAATAACTTAACCAGAAAATACCACACAGAAACATTATTTGACAATACTGAAATAACTTAACTAGAAAATACCACACAGAAACATTATTTGACAATACTGAAATAACTTAACTAGAAAATACCACACAGAAACATTATTTGACAATACTGAAATAACTTAACCAGAAAATACCACACAGAAACATTATTTGACAATACTGAAATAACTTAACTAGAAAATACCACACAGAAACATTATTTGACAATACTGAAATAACTTAACTAGAAAATGCAATACAGAATACATTTGACTAAACAGAAATGTTCGAGGAGAACAACATCCGCAAGCCAGTATGTTGTTATGGACTTTTCAATTATGCCTAATCTGCTTCAGTGACCTCAAGGAATTGTTTTGCCAAGTCATACTACATTAAAATTTTAAATGGAAGAACTGTTGATTAAACTTTTGTTCTACTATTTGTCATGTTGTTTATATAATACATAGTACCATATTTTCTGGACTATAATGTTATATTTTTTTTCCCCAGACTGAGACCCCTGCGCCGTATTTATTTATATATTTTTCCATTATAGTCCCGTCAACAGCTGTGGTCATCTCAGGACTGTCACCGCGTAAAGTTCGACCACTTAGTACAAAACACTCATCAATATATCTGACCAACGTTCAACAACCTGTAAACAACAAAACATACAGTACAATTCATAACATGACACCTCCATCATTGCACCCTATAGCACATAAGTCCACACAGTGCTGGAAACGTTGAGCCACTCTACTCTATTTATCGGATCCAGGTTAAAAAAAACAGTAAAAAAGGATAAAATACATAAAAAAAAGTAAGCTAAAATACATAAAAAAGGCTATATAAGCAAATATGCACTGCAGAATGGACAACAGGTGCGCAAGTATCACGTGTGGATGCCAGTGTACAATAAAAAAACACCTTGCATGTCATAAATTGTAAAAAGGAAAAACGTGGAAGGGTTTTATAGAAAAAATGCAGGTGAATGGACCAATAAGGCAGAAAGAAGTAGACGCCAGAAAGCAGAAAGAAGAGAAAAGGCAGAGTCAAAGAGAGTGATAGAGTAGGGGAAGTTACTAGCATAGAACTTCCAGAAGAAGGGGGAACTATTTCTACTGAAAGACCCCCCGGTATCCCCACGGTAGGGCCCTAACCACATAAGCCAGCCTAAGCCGTTGCCCGCCTCCTACGATGAGCACGTGTGGTTGGACCATGATAGGTGGAAGCCTGCCGGGAGGGCCACGCCGTATAATGTGACTAGTAAAATAGTAAGAAAATATAAGTAACAAAATCTGAATTTTGTGTAAAATTTGGGGTGTGTGCCTTATAATAAGGTGCACCTTATAGTCCAAAAAATATGCTATTTATAGCGCCTTTCTTTAAAATTAAACTCAAGGCTCTCACATTCACACATAGATGGGCTAACATACACAACCATTCTCCCACATTAATTCGACCATCATCTAATTAACATGAAAGTTACATAGAAAAAGCTCTTTGAAACAGATGAGGTTTCAGTTGCGTTTTGAAAGTGGGAGGTGAACGGGCAAGGAGTTCCATACAGTGGGGGCACAAAAACTAAAACTGCATTGTCCAGAAGACTTTAAATTCACTTTAGGAACTCTCAACTGTTTGGCATGGGAAGATCGGAGTGAGCCCCCCCCCCCCCCCCCCCCCCCCTGAGGATATCATTTGATGTAATCCCTTGTCTGACGCATAGCATATCACAGTATGTGCCTGATGACACCACTGATGATGTCATGGATGAAGAAGAAGAAATCTAGAATGCAGATTTTGGTAAAGGTGCAGATCAACACTCCCCTTCGATTTCTCGGCTGTCCCCGCATTTTCAAACTAGCCTTTCTTAGCAAATATTAAGCTGTATTTTATCAACTTTTGGAGCTAATTATCTTTGTTGAATAATTAATCGCAATCATAATAAAGGCCATTATTTAATATGTAGCGCACATAATACACAGAACAGCCGCGGAGCGTTGGTCACAGTCTTGGTTCATTGTGTTCTCTCCGTCTTTCCTTTATCTTCTACTGTTATTGAATGCATGTTTTTAATTATGTAAATGTATGGAAATTAACGTTAAATATAGCAAACGATAGAGGTTGAAGTACTCGATCTGCAATAAGAAAGGCAAGACTGAAAAAACGGAAAGAACCGAGAAATGGAGGAGGGTGTGTGGATCTGCATCTTTACGCAGATTGTTTACTTTAAAACATCAAAGCGCATAAATAACCTCTCTAGACAAATTTTCCAAATTGACTCCAATAATTCTTTTCCATTTAATCGCCCTCCCCCACCCCCCCCCCCCCCCCCTCGTCGTCAAACATAGTACCCCCCCCCCCCCCCAGGGTAGTGTCTGAGAGTTCCCCAGAGAAATTTCCATAGTAGTCAAGGGGCTAAGCTGTCAAGCAGATACATTTTTGCTTATGACTCTTGCTCCTTTGGTGCAGGGTACATTGAATGTCTCCCAGAGAAGGCCCCGGGACGTCTAGGGGGTCACCACTTTCAGGGCTGTGGGCCAACATTTTTGCTTATGAATCTTGGTCCTTTGGTGCAGGGTACATTGAGTGTCCCTCAGAGAAGGCCCCGGGACGTCTAGGGGGTCACCGCGGAGCTGACTACCAGCTGATGAAGGCCTTCGTTCATGCTGTGAAGGTCAGAAAAACGTTGTCTGTTTTGTGGTGAACTCTTCTGAGCACGAAGGTTGTAAGATTCTATGCTTCTTGTTGCTTCTTCTTCTTTGATCGCTCAGACAGTTTTCCTGTCAATTATGAGCGCAGATGCGTCATGCTGCCGTTATGCGCCTAACTAAGAAATAGTTAGGCCCAGCAAGTCCGACTTCGGCTGGAGGAAATGTTTTTGAAAGTGTTTCGCGAAAAAAGGTAGGAGAATGGACCGGCAAGGCAGAAAGATAGTAGGTGACAGTAAGCAAAGGGAAAAGGCAGTCAAAGAGAGTGACAGATTAGAGGAAGTTACAAGCACAGAACTTCCAGAAGGTGGGGGAACTATTTATACAAAAGACCCCCCGGTATCCCCACGGGGGATTCTTCATGTTACAAAATCTCATGGATTGAAAATCAAAAAGTGCTTTATGTGTGTGCTTTTGTTGACTTGTTGCTAAGTCCTTTGGTTATAGGATTTCGATGCATTTTTGTTTCCAAGTGTATTAAATATGAAAATTCATAGCGGTTTTGTTGTTTTTTTGTTAACTTTCTTGTCATTGTTTGTTTTTATAGATTTATTAAGCCTTTTAGTTTATGAGATTTTATATTTCTTGATAGTAAGTATTTTTTCTTCTTTGTGTGTGTGTGTGTGTGTGAACAAGCAAGGGGATTAAACTCTTGACTTGACTTGCAGAACCCTTTTCTGAATCCGATTGTTTCCTTGGCAAAAGTTTGCAATTTGTCAGTGTCCAACCCTTCTCATCTGTCATAACTAAATAAAGCTAATGAAGTGAGTCTATAGTATAATAATTGTTCGTTTGTGTGTATGTCCAAACTTTAACGTTGGCATTTTCTCGGGAAATAGAAGGCATACATTGTTCAAACTTTGCACACATATAGATGTCTATGCAAGCTTTCAAACAATAATGATTTGAATAATTAAATACTTAAGACAACACTGTAAACATATAACATTTTAGATTAGTGGGTTAGAGAGTATTCAACAGGCAACATGAGTTAAGAAACTCATCAACACTGAAAGCCTCGATAGCTCATTGGTAGTGTCTGTCATGCCAATGGTGCTGGGTCCGATTCTTAGGCACTTTTAATTTTTTTTAATTTTGTTATGCTGTATTCATTAACGATAGTTTCATTTGTACTTTAAAATTGTATTGGCAATCTTGTACTTTAGACACCCCCCTCAATCTTTGTTTGTTGTTGTCCCACATGTTCCTGATCGAGTGAGCCTTGAAGGCTTTGCCTCTTGTTCTGTTTGCAATTAAGTGTGTCGGTGCTTTCCAACCCTTTATATAACATTTTTTAAAACTCATTCAAGTCGTTCCGGCCATATATGTCCGGAATTAATAGATAGCCGTCAATAGACGATTTTCGGAAAAAAAAATAGGGGAGAGCACTTCATGAAAATTAGAGTTGTTTACCTCCATTACTCGGTCAAATACTATAGCAACAATGCAACAATGGCGTCGAAGATTGAAACCGCAGGATGCCAATCAGCGACTTGCAAACATTGTTTTTAGAAAAATAAGGGTGGCCAGTTGCTACAAAGTGATAGAACTTGCAAACTGTGACGTAAAAATATAAATTACATCAAATTTAGAATGACGCACTGCGTTCTACATGCTGTGTGTCTCCTCAAACACACGAAGCGAGGGCTGGGGATTTACCTGAAGGTAGAGTAACTTCCCCTGTTTGACCGATTGAATTAGGCGAGGTCACTCCCACACACCATGAAATTACTTCCCTTAATTATTTTCTAACAATTCCTATTTGAGGCATTTGCTTCAAGGGAAGTAAATCTGTGCACACACCATACCTTGGTCACTTCTAAACTCGCTTCACTCCCTTAGACCACAATTTTGCCTCTGACTTTGCTTTTGTAGTGGTTTGTTGTGGGGAAACCAATCGGTGTAGAGAGTTTTTCTATATAAAGTCTATTATATAAAAAGTCTGATCTACCACTTCCAGATGTCTAAACCTGGGCCTGTATTCACGTTGAGATAGCATGAGACTTAGCATGATGCTAACTTAGAAGCTCTTCCAATGTCCTATAGGATTTAATAGGACTTTTGGAAGAGCTTCTAAGTTAGCATCATGCTAAGTCTCATGCTATCTCAATGTGAATACAGGCCCTGAAGTATAAACCCTGTAATCTTCTTTCATTTCTTTTTTTGTTTATGTATGTTTTGTTTGTGTGTATGGCTGGAGTGATTTGTGAGTTTTTTTAATAATTCAAAATCGTTGCGATGCGAATGAGTTAAAGAACTGTAGTCAGGTGAAGATTTGCTACGTTTTGCGACGCACTGGCCTGAAATCCAAAGCATCAGATGGGGAGGTTTGAGCGTCATAGAAGCACAGCTGCATGGGTGCAACTCCCCCAAATGAAAAAAACCTGAAAGGCAGGGGTCCAAGGACCCATGGCCCTGGCAGGGTACAGGGGCAGAGCCCTGTCGGACGATTTTGGGGGGGGGGGCAAGTTAATTAAGAGAGAGATAACGAGACAGACAGTTAAAATGATGGACAGAGACAGTTTGAGTCTGATAAGCCTTGTAAAACTATGACATTGCCTGTGTAAACTTCGAAGATAGAACAACCAAGTTCAAAACGCCCCAAATCGCTTGTGGTTACATTTTTTGTTTTGTTTTGATGAATTAAAAAAACCTGAAGTTCAGTTTCTGGTAAAATTAAAAATACTGAAATCAGTGTAAAACTGAAAGAGTAGCACTCATGCATCTGTGTGTAAGAATGAACACCGTTAAGTTCATATAATATTTTCTGTGTTCAGACGGGGGACAAGAACACGATCAAGACAGGAGCTGACGACACGCTGTCCAGCCACCTGCTGGTGTTTGCCGCAGAGAAAGCCAGGAAGGAGAACTGCGTGGTGCACATACAGCCAGACGGCACCTTCTGAGACCTAAGACATTCTCTGGCAAATGTGCCGCTCAAAATGTATCAGGGTGCAAGTAAGGAAGATGGGGAAAAAACCTGTTTTGTGAATGCTGCTGTTGTCAAAATGGAATTGATATAAAACATATCCAGAGTTTAAAAAAAAAATTAAACAAGTTTAAAAAAACCAACCAATTTCTTGCCATAATTAGTATTTCTTTTGTTGTTGCTGCTGCTTGTTTGCGGGGTCTTTTTTTTGGAGGGGGGGGGGGGGGGGGGGGGGGCAGGTGTTGTCCTGTATACAATTCTTCAGCTAAGGTTGCTTTTTTTTAAAACTTTTTTTTCTTTCAAGTTTTCATTTTTTCTTTTAACAATTTTTTTCCCAATTGAATCTTTGTTGATTATTCAGAATGATTAGATGATGGTAATTTAAAACAGTGTAATTAAGTCAGCTGTGATAAACAAATAAAGAAACGCCTCTAATTATATTAAAGTAACAATGTTGATTGATAAGTCAAGTGGATACTGTTGATTACAGTTTTTCAGACTGCATAATTATGAAGAGGAGGTGTAGTGAATTTTTATGTTTTGTTTTGTTTGAATGAATTTTGTTAATTTGATTTACAATATCATCAGTGAAATTCAAAAACCTTGTAACTCAGTTTTGAGAAAAAAAAAAGAAAAAAAAAAAAAAAAAAAAAAATTAACTGCGTTGACCACAATTGACTAACTATGATGAATATGTTGTTCAAGACATTGCGAGTTTAGTCCTGCATTTCGTTAAAATTACTTTAAAATTTTGTTTAGACTTGAAAAGAACGAAGATACAAGGTTTTTGTCCTTAACTAGATCTGAATTTGGGACTTACAAGTTTTTCTTCTATTTTCACAACCTCATTTACCTCAGATAGAAAGTCGTTAGAGATACGAGCTTTTGGTGGAAGGTGGCGGGAAAAAATAGAAAGTTCACTATGTATCTAACTCAAACCCCACAAAAATCGAGATACAAAGTTTTTGAATTTCACCGACGATATGTACAGTCGAACCTCCATAAGACCTTCAAAAATCATCCCAAATGAGGTCTTATAAGGGAGGGGTCTTATAAGGGAAGTAATTTGAATGCTTACAAAGAAGGGCAATGTCTCGGAGAAGTAGGTCTTATAAGGGAGGGGTCTTATAAGGGAAGTAATTTTAATGCTTACAAAGAAGGGCAATGTCTCAGAGAAGTAGGTCTTTAAGGGAGGTACTTTTAATGCTTACAAAGAAGGGCAATGTCTCAGAGAAGTAGGTCTTATAAGGGAGGGGTCTAATAAGGGAGGTACTTTTAATGCTTACAAAGAAGGGCAATGTCTCAGAGAAGTAGGTCTTATAAGGGAGGGGTCTAATAAGGGAGGTACTTTTAATGCTTACAAAGAAGGGCAATGTCTCAGAGAAGTAGGTCTTATGTGAGAGGGAGTCTTATAACGGGTGGTCTTATAAGGGAGGTTCCACTGTACCTGTGTTGACCGATTGAAAAGACGCACAAGGCCAGGTTTAATACTTTTACTTTGTGAAGGAAAACCAGTGGATTGTATTTAATTACCATACTTTACGGACTATAAGGCGACGCTTTTCCCCCAAATTAACCCTTTCACCGCGAAAGTCGCATTTTAGCACCAGTGTGAATTAACACCTATGTCACTAAAAAGCATCAAATTGGGGTCTATTATCCAAAGACCCTATTGTCTTAGTTTTGGGAAGTAAGGATAGACCTTGTTTTATATACATCACAGAAGAATCCACAATACTGCAGATGGATTTTGTTCTCTACCCAGGCAAATTTAATGGAAATGTTTTGGTTGAAATATGGCTGGCGGTGAAAGGGTTAAGACCCATGCGCCTTATGATATGATGAACAAAATAATAAGAAAGTGTAGTAGCATGTGTCAAATTTTGTGGATGTGCCTTATGAAGGTGCGCCCCATTGTCCGTAAAAGGCTGTGTCAGACCAATTGACATAAGCTAGAACACCAAGGCTATATCAAAAATGTTGTTATGCTCTGCATAGTGATGCGGGGATTGTCTTTAGCCATGACAAGCTCCTAGCATAACATCATCAGTCTCCAAAATCGGAGTGTGGCTGCCCACGTGGCGGGGTAATCAAAATGGTCACACGCGTAATGTTCTCATTACATGTGCATTTGTACTATAGTGTTCAAGTGCTTCGGCTGTTGGGATGATCCCTGGAGTCTTTTAGCCAGGGTACGACAACAACATAGTCCGACAAATATGGTATTCCATATGTCAAGACCATGATCATGTCAAGTGACTTTTGGTGGTATTCATCTGTGTGATTGATATTGGCAATTTCTATAACAAAATTTACCCCATATTTTATATGCTTCAAGGTCCATGTATTATGATGTTTATTGTTGGATGTCATTTATGTATTTTTCTTATCATTTACATATTTCAGCAAACCGGTTTTAGATGGTTTACTTGAAGTGCAAATAATCATGTGCAAATTGTTGAATCGCAGCATGGGATGTACATATTGGTGGGTTTTTTTGTGTTTAAAAAAAATTATGTAAGCCCAGCTATTGCAAGTATGAAGACTTTTGAAAGAAAGAGGAAGAAATTCTGATTTTGGTCTGAACAGGATGATGTAATTTATTGCCTGAAAATGATTACCGTATTTCATAGGTGTCAACCCACTTTTCCTTTTTTCAAAACTTCCCTTATTGAAAAATAATTTTCCCCTTATTTCAAGCCTGAAAACTATAAATTTCAGAACACACAAAACCATGAAAAAGTTGCTGTGAATACATTATATTCAGACATCGTTTTCATGCAGTTTAGTTATAAATATTGAAAAATGAGCAGGGGAGCATACCTTCCTTTCTCAAAGGACAGGTTTTCCCATTCTTTCAAGTGTCTCCCACTCCCAACTCGTGCCTTTTTGGCCACAGGGGGGTTCGTTAGAACTGGAAGAATTAGTGTCCGCCATTTTCGATTCAAACAACGCTCACAAGGAAGTTCTGAAGAAACCACGCATGCGCAGATTACCAGAACAAATCGCTCTCTGCGCATGACCGATCATCTAGCCTACTGCTTTCGTTTTCCTGTCCGGCTGCTTGGCGTCCGCGTTTTGTCGTCTGCTATCACAAAATTCTATCACTTCGCGGTTTGTCTCTGATTTCTGATCTGCCTGTATAAATCAGTTTTACCCGTATTGAAACTGTTATACGGCCGTACAGACCCCAAATCATGGTTTTCCCGTACAGCAATACAGGAAAACAGTATAGGTTGACACCTATGGTATTTTTTGGACTATAAGGCGATACTATTTCCTCACACACAGACCCCTGTGCCTTATAATATGGCCAACAATATAGCAAAAAACTATAAGAACAAAATCTGAGTTCTGTGTAAAATGTAGGGGTCTTATAATAAGGTGCACCTTATAGTCCGAAAAATAAGGTGTACAGTGCTTAAATGCAGCTGCTTACTTTGTGCTGTTGAAAATGGTATAGATAAGCAAAACAAAGCAAGCAAATTAAAGAGTGTATGAAAAATGTCACATGCTGAAAACTGTTCTTATTTGATTATTCACCTACAAATAAATTATCGAATGATCTGTCCCCCCCAGGGGGACACCGTGGGAGGTTCTTTCGCACAAATAGTTCTCCCACTTTCTGGAAATTCTGTGCTTAACTTCCTCTAATCTGTCTCTCTTTGACTGCCTTTTACCTTGCTTTGTGTCATCTATCTTTCTGACTTTTGGCCCATTCTCCTGCCTTTTTCAAAAAAAATCTTCCAGTTTTCTCCTTTGAGCTCCTCCAAAATCGGAATGTCGACTGAATGCAATGAGGACACCAGTGAAAACTGGAAAACGGACACATACATACCCATTGTGGCCTTATCGGCTTATGGCCCAGGAACGCAGAAGAAGAAGAAGAATGATCTGCAACTGGCATTTCCTGTGGGTGTATTCCACTTTTCTTGGCCCCAATTTTCTGTTTTCCTTTGAGAGAGCGGATTGTTTAACCCCTTCGCCACAAAGCCCGTTTCCTGTTCTGATGCGACTATTTGCCGAGCCGTTTTAGGTTGTGGAGTCTATCGCAAAAACTGCTGAATAAAAGTGCATATAACCTATACTTTTCTGAAAGGGAATTGAATATACTATCATTTGAGAACACTTTTACATGCATTCAAACATACAGCGAAAAGCATGTGGATAGAAAAAGGGAAACTCTTAGAATAACCCTATGACGGATATTTCCATGACGGAGCAGTTTAGAGGTTACCAGAAGTTGACGGAAATATCCATGACGGGGCAGTCAAGAGATTAACCCTTTCACCGCCAGCCATTTTTCAGACCAAAAATACCATGTAACTTAACTGGGTAGAGAAAAAAAAAAAATCTGCAATATTGGGAATTCCTCTGTGACATGACTATAACATTATGCCTATCCTTACCTCCCAAAATTAAGAAAATGGGGTCTTTCGGATAACAGGCCCTGATTTGATGTCTTTTAGTGACATGGGTGTTAAACCATTGTGGTGCATAGATGCGACATTGGTGGTGAAAGGGTTAATTGTTTATTGTTGGATAAGCATCAAATATACTTGGCGTAATGGACAGCACCTATCTTGTGAAAGTACACAGTACATGTACTTATCCAAAGAACTGGCAGTAGACTTACATTCTTTATTGTAAAATTAATGAGATTGGATCAATGATAACACTTTTGTAATGTTTTTTGTAGTAATAATAAAGACATTTATAGAGTGCACATTCTACACGAACTACTCATGGCGCTTAACAAAACTAAAATTCACTCCACAATGGCACATGCAAGATTATACATCATACATATCAAACGCGCTCGTATTCCCACCGTCACCCCCACGCAAAACATACTCATAGATATACAAACATGCACAAGCATATATACACATTGGTATACACAAACGCATCCTTCCCTCCCTACACACACACACATATGCGCTTTGTAATGGCAAACAAAGAATGGTAGTCTTGACGGCCTATCATAGATTCACTCTCCTTGGACTGCTGGTTTCGGAATCTGCGGCCTGACAAGCCGGGGTGTGGCTGCGAGTTGGGAATCGGAATGAGCAGAGTGGGAGCGACGCCACTGTACGGCCCAGAGTGTGGGGGACAGAAAAAAGGTACTCCTTTCAAGGTCTCATAAACACCCCAATGGGGATACCGGGGGGACTTTAGTATAAATAGTTCCACCTTCTGGAAGTTCTGTGCTTGTAACTTCCTCATCTGTCACTCTCTTTGACTCTGCCTTTTCCCTTTGCTTGCTGTCATCTACTATCTTTCTGCCTTACCGGTCCATTCTCCTGCCTTTTTTCACGACACACTTTCAAAAAGATTTCCTCCAGCCAAAGTCGGACTTGCTGGGCCTAACTATTTCTTAGGCACATATACGCTCATAACTGACAAAACTGTGAGCGATCGAAGAAGAAGGTCTCATAAAAATGCCCTTTTTGGAGTTCGTTTTCAAACATGCACACTTACAAATAAAACTAAAGCAGATACACGAGCATGCCCATAAAACACAAAAATTGGATCAATTTAATTTAATTGCATAAAAATTGGATCAATTCCATTTAATTACATACAAATTGGATCAATTCCATTTTATTGTATGACCGTATGTACGATGAGTGCTTCATGTATGTCAAGATCCCCCCCCAAAAATTGTATCACTCGCACTCAATTTTTAAGCTGCCCCCACTCTTTCTCACACTTTATTTTTTTGCACCATCAATCAAGCACGCCTTATGAACTTTACACACTAACATTTGTTCCACAATGCATTTATCTCTCTCTCCCTCCCTCTCTCTAGCTCACAATTCATTCAACAACAGTCATATAACCAGGCATGGTAGTGGGGGCAAAGTGGTTTTCAATGAAAATGGCCGGGGGTCCAGGGGGCCGAAGAAAATTCAATAAATGAGTGAAATTTTCACCTTTTCATGCCATTTCAATACATTTTAAAATTATTTTGTTTCAAACTGTTTTGTGGATTTTCCGCGATTCGCGGAGGTCTACCATGCCTGTATAACGAACAATAAATGTGAAACTATTAGAAGAAAACCTCAAGAGGAGACAAAGCACCATGAAAAGGTTTAATTAAAGGCATAACAACCGATCCCAGGGATGGGGTCTCGCTAGTCAGAAACGTGCTACACTCTCACAACAGGGAAACAAGAAGGGATGAAGTGTTCTTATCCACAGTACACGAATTCCCCTCATTCTAGCTCCTGTCAGTTTTCCACAGAGAGCTATTTGTTTCAAGTTATTTCTTTCAACAGAGGCAAATATTCTTATCATTGATTGTGGTTAGGGATAGGGAAAGAGCTTACAAGTGGTATGCCACCATAAAACAAGCCTAATGGGTAAGGCACTTTAAATTGGTTTATGCTGGTGATGAGTGTTAACAAAAGGCATGAACTGAAAGGAGCTGAGAAAAGCTACTGTGTATATATATCGCGAGCAGCGAGGCAAGTCAGGCCGCGCTGCTTGCGGAAACGCTTAAAAATCATTTTTTTACTGTGGCTTTAACCCCTTCACTGCCCTGTGTGAGTGTTCAGCTTCAATGACCTTGACCGTTGACCAATGACCATGTTCGAACTGGGCTTAGCTGACCTCTGAGAAGAAGAACTTGGCCAAGATATCTTAAGTACATAGGTACAAAGCAAACTTTCACCCTCCTGCATGCCTCCGTTCAAACACTATCATGGTTAGTTAGTCAGTTATCCAGGAACAGATGGACAAATTTCCCTGAAAACATTAAAGACCCACCAGATCACATGTCAAAATCATGCGTTTCACGTGTTTTCCCTCTTATGGCTGGTAAGAAATCTTGTTTTGACCAGGTTTGACTCCCATACAAATGCCCCCAAATTCAAACCGAAACATTTTAAAGAGCAGCCTCAATTTGAAGTTGGGGACATTTGTATGTGGGCCACAGCTACCCAGAAAAAATCAAGGGACTTAATCGTGGTGGGTCAGTGTGTCTTTAAGTAGCTTTTCGCTTCACAGCTGCTTAGCAACAGTCTACTACCATTAATTTTTGGTGATTTCTCCAGCCATAAATTCAAATCAACATTCATGACATATACTGAGGACTCCCAATAACGACCAGTACCTATGACAATGCAATCATGTCTGTAAACAGGAGAGAGAAGAAAAATGAAAATTCTGCATTCCATGGCCATAATGGGTAAGGTATGCATGTGTCCGGGGTTAATTTCTTAATCACATACATGTACATGCTATCTTGAAAGACTTGAGTCACTGGCTGTTTTTATATACAGCAGAAACATTGACATCAAAGTCCAATAAAATGAAGGTACATTGATCAAATAGCGAATTTACTACTTTTAAAACCTTTTAAGATGTTTCGTTTAGGACAAGCACAACACAGCCATCACTTTTAATTGTCATCATTGTCAGAATTCTTCTCTAAAACTTCAAAGTGAGAAAAAATGTGTCCATTTTAGAAGGTTTGGGGGCATTTAGCTATGACAAAAACCTTTCAATCTTCTTCATTTTCCGCAATCTTCTTCATTCTAAGTCGTTCCATCACGCAGAAAAAGGCTTGTTTTTGAAGTTGTGGATAGATCCTATCGTCCTCAGTTTGTCTTGCTCCCTCCGAAGGTGGCGCTTTTTCTCTGCTTGGCTCCGAACCGCTCCTTCTTGCCCTGAGGGATAAAATCATTACGAGAAACGAATGAAACAAACAAAATACAAACAAACAATGAAATAGTGAGAGGAGATGACGAAATTGAACAAAGGGTAATTACTCTCGGTAAAGGTCAAGATGTGCCACCCCCCCTACCTATCTCGGTTAATTCTATTTTTCCGTTATTGCCTTTCTTACCATACATAAAGCTGTATTTTAGGAACATTTTTAGCTAATAACCTTTTTGGAATACTAACCCTATCCCTAACCCTAGCCCTAACCCTACCCCCCACCCTATAAGACGGAAAAACGCAACGAACCACAACTGTGACAAATCGCGGCGTACTGCAGTACATAATGGGGGGTAGGGTTAGGTTTAGGGTTAGTATTCCAAAAAGGTTATTAGCTGAAAATGTTCCTAAAATACAGCTCTATGTATGGTAAGAAAGGCAAAAACGGAAAAATAGAATTAACTGAGAAATGCAGGGTGGGTGGGTGGCACACCTTTACCTTACTCTCTTTTTCTAATTAACTCCCCTCCACCAAAGTTGATTACGATACCATTCACCTAGCAGTGCGTGGGTCAGAACCAAAGTGAGATGCCAAACAACTTTGGAATTGGTATTGATTATTGATATTACAGTCAAACCTCTATTATAAGACACTCCGATATAAGACCTCCTCTCATTTAACCCTTTCACCGCCAAAGTCGCATTTTAGCACCACAGTGATGTAACACCTATATCACTAAAATGCATCAAATTGGGGTCTATTATCCAGTGACCCTATTGTCTTAGTTTTGGGAAGTACGGATGGACCTTATTTTATATATGTCACAGAAGAATTTCCAATACTGCAGATGGATTTTGTTCTCTACCCAGGTAAATTAAATGGAAATGTTTGGCTGAAATATGGCAGGCGGTGAAAAGGTTAAGACTGATTTTTCTGGCACGGATGTAATGTATCCTACTATAATTCATGTGTAAAACCCACCTCCGTTATAAGACCCCTCCAATTTAAAACAGATTTTTCCTGATGTTTTTGGAAGTCGTAAAATAGAGGTTTGACTGTACTCGTCTGTGAAATTCAGATTGCTCCCGCTTGGAGTGTGTCGTAGCTAGTGCTGCGCCACCCCAATTTTGCCCAAATGACAACTTTTTTGTTGCCACCGTGTTCTTTAATGAGTGCAAAGTGCATGGGCTCACGGGACCTCAGTTTTTGTTGTCTTATCCGAAAGACTTAGCGTTCAGACCATAAGGTCTAGTGGAAAGTGAGCGGGAAAAACTCTGCTGTGGCCAGAAACAATCCCGGGTTTGTCGCTTACGAGGCGAACGCTTTACCTCTGAGCCACTGTACCACTAAATATACAAAAAGTGTACAGTAGTGCTTATTTCATAGAGAGAGAGAGAAAATGGAGCTTTACGTCCTCTCGGTCTGAATCAGACACATATGGGACATTTGTAAATACAAATATGGTGGGAACAATACTGGAGGCAATGCCCGGAGGCAGTACGAAACCAGTAAAGTCCCAATTTTTTTATAATTAATACAGATAGCCGTAGCGGTGACCACGCCTCAGTTAAACCTCATCGGCTATGGCACCGCCACAAGTAGTAATATCAATTTTTCGGACTTCATAACAATGTACTAAACAAACCAGTAAGCTTTACAACAACAACAAATTGTCAATCTACATAAACATATAAATATTACCATATTTTTCGGACTATAAGGTGTGTACTTTATTATAAAGTGCGCCCCCCAAATTTGATAACAAAATTCAGATTTTGTTATATTATTATGAGTCACATTAAAAGGCGCAGTGGTCTTGCCTTATCTCGAGCAGTGGTCTTGTGGTATCACCTTATATTCCGAAAAATATGGTAAATCAAACTCCCCATATTCAAGAGAAATAAATCTTCTTCTCCTTCTTCAATCGCTCAGACAGGTTCCTGTCAATTATGAGCGCAGATGTGTCATGCTGCTGTTATGCGCCTAAGTAAGAAATAGTTAGGCCCAGCAAGTCCGACTTCGGCTGGAGGAAATGTTTTTGAAAGTGTGTTGTGAAAAAAGGCAGGAGAATGGACCGGTTAGGCAGAAAGATAGTAGATGACAGAAAGCAAAGGGAAAAGGCAGAGTCAAAGAGAGTGGCAGATGAAAGGAAGTTACAAGCACAGAACTTCCAGAAGGTGGAGGGACTATTTTTACGAAAGACCCCCCCGGTATCCCCACGGGAAGAAGAGAAATAAATGAATATTGAATACCTGGTAATAATAAATGAAATTGTATGAGTCTCCACACACACACTAAGCACAGAAAGAAATTCTGAATAGTTTTTTCTTTTTTTATGTTTGTTAAAATTTTAATGTGTAATTGTTTGAAGACTCCCACAATAGTCAGCATAGAATTAAACAAACAAAAACCACCAACATGAAGCTATTTGTAATTTTGTCGTTCTTATGTCTGTCTCTTTTTAAGAACAGATTTCTCAAAGAGCGGAAATGTTTGCTAAGGAAAGTAAAATGACTGAACAACCTTTATAAGCCCACCCCCCCCCCCTCCCCCCCCCCCCCACCCAGCAACCAAACACAATAACGAATTGCAGCAAACGATTCTGCCCTTTTTATAATTAAAAAACCACACACACAAGAAGACAAACATGTGAAAATGTTCCAAGAATTAAATCTTCACTCATGCAATGAAATGTATTTTGTCTGAAGAACTAGCCCAGACTTCTTCTTCTTTGATCGCTCAGACAGTTTCCTGTTAATGATGAGCGTAGGTGCGTCATGCTGCGGTTATGCGCCTAAGTAAGAAATAGTTAAGCCCAGCAAGTCCGACTTTGGCTGGAGGAAATCTTTTTGAAAGTGTTTCTTGAAAAAAAAAAAGGCAGGAGAATGGACCGGAAAGGCAGACAGATAGTAGATGGCAGTAAACAAGGGGAAAAGGCAAGTCAAAGAGTGACAGATTAGAGGAAGCTACAAGCACAAAACATCCAGAAGGTGGGGGAACTATTTACGCAAAAGACCCCCTGGTATCCCCACGGGGGGGGACTAGCCCAGACTTACCTTTTTGTTTTTCTTGCGGTCTCCTCTGAAGGTGGGGTTGTACACATCAGCATGGACCGTTTTCTTTACTTTTCCTGAAAACATGAAAGCAACACGCTAGTTTTTGGTTGTATCTGTCAAGCACTTCTGCCCTATGGTTAACTCAAGTCGTTCTAGCCATATGTGTGCGGAATTAATAGACAGCTGTCAATTTGATGCATTTGCTTCGAGGGAAGTAAATCTGTGTGCACACCATACCTTGGTGACTTCTAAACTCGCTTCGCTCCCTTGGTACCACAGTTTTGCCTCTGACTTTGCTTTTGTAGTGGTTTGTTGTGGAGTAACCAATTGGTGAGGAGAGTTTTTCTACATAAAGTCTATATATAAAAAAGTGATCTACCACTTCCCTATATCTAAACTTGAAGTAAAAACCTGTAATCTTCTTTCATTTCTCCTTTTGTTTATGTATGTTTTGTTTGTGCGTACAGCTGGAGTGATTTGTGAGGTTTTGTAATCATTCAAAATCGCTGCGATGCGAATGAGTTAAATTTACACGACAAGGCAACAGTCGCTTTCAATGCAGAACTTCCATTCACATGCATTGAGACAACCCCGAAGACAGTGTGGCAGCCCACATGGCGGGGTAATCAAAAACGGTCACACACAATGTTCTCATCCCTAGCTGATGCTCTTTTACCAGTGTTCAAGTGCTTCTGCTGTTGGGATGATCCTTGGAGTCTTTTAGCCAGGGTACGACAACAACATGCATTGAGACAGGGAGATCACATTCATGAAATTAGGATAAATAGTGTGTTTGTGTGTGTGTGTCTTTCATTTAACGTCTATCCACTACACGTGATATTAGACACACAAAAAGACAAAACAAAAAAGGGTATGCATAAAGGTGAATATGTGCTTGTATACTTGCATGTATGTATGTGTGCTAGTGTGTGTGTAAATATTGCCCATTACATATGAGTGAAGTTCATCAGGTAAGCTTAAGCTTCAAAAAAAAAAGAAGGAAACCTAATCAATCATAAAATTCAAAAATCCCAAGATCAATAAACAATATAACAATAACAACGAAGAGCCTTGCCCTCTCCCTCCCCTGCCAATTTTTAGCCCACCCACACACACCCTCCTCCCCACCCCCAGAAAAAAAATTACAGGTATTTTCCTATGGGAGTGCGCTCTAAGTATACAAATAATTAATACGTTAGAGCTTAGACTATTCAACAATAAAGAGCTTATGCTAGAGTCACAGCTTAAAATGAATATGCGCTGAAGACAATTAAGTAAAGAAATAAAGTAGCAGAATCCCACCTGTCACAGCCGACTTGTCAGCAGCAGAATAATCGAAGGGCGTGATGTCCTCTTCTTCGATATTCCCCTCTTCCGCCTTGGGCTTCCTTTTCTTTCTCTTCTTCTTTTTCTCTTCCCCTGCATCACCTTCTGTTGCGGCGTTGGGGAGCCCTGGCTGCTCGGCACTGAAATACTGACTCAAGGCATCTTTGCTCTTCTTCTTTTTCTTCTTTTTCGACTGTTCTCCCTCTTTCACCTCCACAGGGGTAGGGGCAGGCTCAGCGGTAGCCAAAGACTGGCTCAGTTTGTCCTTCTTCTTTTTCTTCTTCTTTTTCTCCTCTCCTTCATTCACATTCGCTGCAGAGCCGTCATTTGCCGTAGAGGAAGGTTTGGGCTCGACGGTGGAAATCGCGTCCGTGTTTTCTTTCTTCTTTTTCTTCTTCTTTTTCTCTGGTCCTTCGTTCACATTCGCTGCAGAGCCGTCATTTGCCGCAGAGGCAGGTTCGGGCTCGACGGTGGAAGTCGCGTCCACGCTTTCTTTCTTCTTTTTCTTCTTCTTTTTCTCCGGTCCTTCGCTTGCGTCCGCAGGCGTGGAGGCAGGTCCAGACTCGCCACCAGAAGATGGGTTGACATTTTCTGTCTTCTTTTTCTTCTTCTTCTTTTTCTCCTCTTTGCTCGGAGGGGTAGTATCTACGGATGGAGTCGTCTCCTCCTGCGTGGTGGTGTTCTCTAATGCTGAAGGTAGGGAAGGAGTTGCTGCGGAGGATTCTGCCGCCAGCAAAGCTTTCTTCTTTGCTTTTTTCTCTTTCTTCTTCTTCTTGATCTGAAAGCAGGAACATACAGCTAACAATTAGCTGCTATCCTTTAATGTCGGATGCCCCCGCTCTCCCCCCCCCCCTTCTTTCTTTATGAAAATATACTGAAAGCCGACAGAAATGCAAATGAAACATGACAATTTCAGACTCCGTTTTTGGTGCTTAAACTACCATTTGTAAACTTTGTGATGAAGTAATATTATAGTCCAACGTTTGAACCCTTATACAACGTAAACATATTGTGTACAGCATTAAAAATGTGCCAATGGGATATATACTTTCTTAACCCATTAAAAAAAGTCTAAAATATTCCACCCAAGTAAAGAAAAATGGGATTAAAGAGAGCGTTTCTAGCTTGCATAGCATCATTGACATGTAATATTTTAATGCTGTCACGCCCCAATTAAAAACCCTCATTCCCTCTAAATTCACGGCTGGATAACAGCTGTCTTCACAGCCGCCATCTTGGGATGAATCTAACTAGTGAACTAGCTGGATGCTACACCATCTTTATCACAAGATGGTGGCTGGGTCCCTCTTTAAGAAGAAAAAGGAAAATGGCTACAACTAATATCCAGCCATAACATACAGTACTTTTCAGACTATAAGGCGATACTTTTTCCCCCCAGACTGAGACCCCTGCGCCGTCATAAGTCATAAGTTTCTTTATTGTCCAGTGGCATTGTACAACGCACTTGCAAACTTGTCTTCCACCGTGTAAAATACAAATATTAGATAAAAGTATGAAACATCAATTTACATAACAAATATGTAACTCTCACACCACACCCAATCATTCATCCGCTCTCCTGCTCACTCATCATGCAACCCACCACCTTCATTTTTAACCCTTTCTTTTCTTTTTTCCTTCCCTTCCTCCTTGTTCCTTTAATATTCCGTATATTCGTTTTATGTTCCGCATAGTATGACAAATAAAATAGTAACAGGCATGGGAATTGGACAAGTAAAAATAAGCTGAAAGTGGGGGTCTGGGGCCGCAGAAGGCCCCTAGTAGGGGTCCAGGGGGTAATGCTGAAGCATTTTTTGGTAATTGAAGCCCTAAAACAACATTAGAATGGATACATTTAGTTACTTTTCTTGTTTTTTTGGGCGGAAAAGCAATGTAATTTCGGCGGAAATTTGCTGTTTGGCGGACAATTCCCATCCCTGAGTAAGAAAATACAACTAAATCTGAATTCTGTGCATAATTTGGGGTGTGTGCCTTACAATAAGGTGCGCATTATACTAATTTATACAATGGAACCTCCCTTATAAAACCTCCCATTACAAGACTCCCTCCCACATAAGACCTACTTCTCTGAGACACTGCCCTTCTTTGTAAGTATTAAAATGACCTCCCTTACAAGACCTCATTTTGGATGGTTTTTGAAGGTCTTTAGCCCAAAGTAATTTTTTTTTTTTTTTAATGATTTAAAAAAAATCATTGGGATGTTTCACAGAAAATCGACAGCCCCTGTCTCCTCCTTCGCATCACCAGCTCACCATCTGATTGGAAGAGAGGGGCATTTCTTCCTCGGCTGGCTCCGCCTCCTCCTCTTTCCTCCTGTCCCTAGATGCAGGGACTGTGCCAGGTGGGGTGGTGGTGAGTGAAAGTGAAGTGCTGAACAGCTGAGGGACGACTGGGGAGGATGCTGCTGCTGCAGCCGATGTTGTTGATGATGGTGTTGTTGTTGTTGTCTGGCCAACCGCTGCTCTGATTTGCACATGCTGCTTTTTGGTTGGAGGTGCTGTAAAAAACAACCAAAAAAAAGGAAATTGAATGTCTTGATCTGAAATGACATATTATAGTAAGACGAGCGCACGCACACACACACGCACGCACACATTGACACACACATACACACGAACACAGACAGACAATCGGACAGACAGACCTTTGTAGAATGACGATCATTCAATAGCATGGGTGAAAGTAAAACATTCTCTCAATCCTGAAAATGACACGTTTCAACGTTTCAATGTTCTCTGAATCTCCCCAATCCTGAAGTGACCACATCAAAAATGATTTCCAATGTGTGTGTGTCTATGTATGGCTGGGGATGGTGTTAGAATTGCATCTTGTTTTAATCTGCCATCAATGTTGGCAGAAATGTTTGATTTTATAAGACGGAGGTTCCGGATGACAAGATGGCCAATCCTGAAGACTGTTTCTATCAGCTTTTTCAATCCTGATTTCAGGAGCACTCCTGCACTACTTTCCCCCATGACAAGATGGCCAATCCTGAAGACTGTTTCTATCAGCTTTTTCAATCCTGATTTCAGGAGCACTCCTGCATGAACCACTTTCCCCCATGACAAGATGGCCAATCCTGAAGACTCTGTCTATCAGCTTTTCCAATCCTGATTTCAGGAGCATTCCTGCATGAACTACTTTCCCCCATGAGGCCAATCCTGAACTCTTTCTATCAGCTTTTTCAATCTGATTTCAGGAGCACTCCTGCATGAACTACTTTCCCCCATGAGGCCAATCCTGAACTCTTTCTATCAGCTTTTCCAATCCTGATTTCAGGAGCACTCCTGCATGAACCACTTTCCCCCATGAGGCCAATCCTGAACTCTTTCTATCAGCTTTTTCAATCTGATTTCAGGAGCACTCCTGCATGAACTACTTTCCCCCATGACAAGATGGCCAATCCTGAAGACTCTTTCTATCAGCTTTTCCAATCTGATTTCAGGAGCATTCCTGCATGAACCACTTTCACCCATGACAAGATGGCCAATCCTGAAGACTCTTTCTATCAGCTTTTCCAATCTGATTTCAGGAGCACTCCTGCATGAACTACTTTCCCCCATGACAAGATGGCCAATCCTGAAGACTCTTTCTATCAGCTTTTCCAATCCTGATTTCAGGAGCACTCCTGCATGAACCACTTTCCCCCATGACAAGATGGCCAATCCTGAAGACTCTTTCTATCAGCTTTTTCAATCCTGATTTCAGGAGCACTCCTGCATGAACTACTTTCCCCCATGACAAGATGGCCAATCCTGAAGACTCTTTCTATCAGCTTTTTCAATCCTGATTTCAGGAGCATGCCTGCACTACTTTCCCCCATGACAAGATGGCCAATCCTGAAGACTCTTTCTATCAGCTTTTCCAATCCTGATTTCAGGAGCACTCCTGCATGAACTACTTTCCCCCATGAGGCCAATCCTGAACTCTTTCTATCAGCTTTTTCAATCTGATTTCAGGAGCACTCCTGCATGAACCACTTTCTCCCATGACAAGATGGCCAATCCTGAAGACTCTTTCTATCAGCTTTTCCAATCCTGATTTCAGGAGCACTCCTGCATGAACTACTTTCCCCCATGACAAGATGGCCAATCCTGAAGACTCTTTCTATCAGCTTTTTCAATCCTGATTTCAGGAGCACTCCTGCATGAACTACTTTCCCCCATGACAAGATGGCCAATCCTGAAGACTCTTTCTATCAGCTTTTCCAATCCTGATTTCAGGAGCATGCCTGCACTACTTTCCCCCATGACAAGATGGCCAATCCTGAAGACTCTTTCTATCAGCTTTTTCAATCCTGATTTCAGGAGCATGCCTGAACTACTTTCACCCATGACAAGATGGCCAATCCTGAAGACTCTTTCTATCAGCTTTTCCAATCCTGATTTCAGGAGCATGCCTGAACTACTTTCCCCATGACAAGATGGCCAATCCTGAAGACTCTTTCTATCAGCTTTTTCAATCCTGATTTCAGGAGCACTCCTGCATGAACCACTTTCCCCCATGACAAGATGGCCAATCCTGAAGACTCTTTCTATCAGCTTTTTCAATCCTGATTTCAGGAGCACTCCTGAACTACTTTCACCCATGACAAGATGGCCAATCCTGAAGACTCTTTCTATCAGCTTTTTCAATCCTGATTTCAGGAGCATGCCTGAACTACTTTCACCCATGACAAGATGGCCAATCCTGAAGACTGTTTCTATCAGCTTTTTCAATCCTGATTTCAGGAGCACTCCTGAACTACTTTCACCCATGACAAGATGGCCAATCCTGAAGACTCTTTCTATCAGCTTTTTCAATCCTGATTTCAGGAGCATGCCTGAACTACTTTCACCCATGACAAGATGGCCAATCCTGAAGACTGTTTCTATCAGCTTTTCCAATCCTGATTTCAGGAGTACTCCTGCACTACTTTCACCCATGACAAGATGGCCAATCCTGAAGACTGTTTCTATCAGCTTTTTCAATCCAGATTTCAGGAGCACTCCTGCACTACTTTCACCCATGCTGATGTAACAACTCTGGAATGACGATTTTTACTTTGAGACAGTAAAGAGGTGTATCTCTCCAGATGTTTTTGCCAGATTGACTCCAGCAGTTCTCTTTTTATCGTGAAGGAAATACATTCTCAGATACAAGAAATGCTTCACAGATGCAAGATGTATCAAAATGGATGTGAAGCTTGAATTTTATACGATTTACACATATTTATACAATGGATGACAATTTAATACAGAACAAAAAGGAAACTGAATGTCTTAATCTGAAACAGTATGGTGCCCGTGCACACACACACGCATACACACATAGAGACACACACAGGTACACAGACAAACACATGTGTGTGTGTGTGTGTGTGCTCCTGTTAACTTTCATTGTGTCCATGTTATCTACTTGTGCCTATTGTTTGTGTAGAATTGTCTTCTTCAATGCATAGTTTTGTAACTGACCAGTTAATGAAATGTTTTTATTATTAATTTTATTCTGTATTTTATGCGCAAGCCGGGCAACACATTTCTTCTGTTTTGAAGACAATAAATTGATTTGATTGATTGATTGATTGACATACATGACTTTGCAGAATGACGAACATTCAATGGTTTACTAAAACTGTAACTCACCGAACTCAGGAGCAAACTTGTTGAGGTCGATGTCACTCTTCCTCTTACTGGAGCCAACAACGGCCGTGTGCTGCTTCAGCCGCCACATCTGACACAACACAACACAGGACCAACAATAATTAATAGACAATTTGGGGAGAGAAAAAACAACAGAATGTGTCTTTATACCACATATAGAGTTGTCCCACATGAAAAAAATGGGACAAATACAAGACAAGCATGATATGTAAGGGACAGATTACAAGCCAAAAATAAAAAATTAACACCGTCGCAAAAAATAAACAATAAACACCCTCACAAATTCAAGCATTTTTAAAGAAAGAGAATGATTTGTAAATGGACAAAAACTCCTTTCACACCCATTTCAAAAATATATCTGCTTGAGAAATTTGCATACTGGATAAACACACACGGTCTTTACTTCCTTGTTTGACCAACAAATTGATTAAAAGGTCACTTGCGCAAATCGTGAGCAGATGAAAATTATCCCTATACCCTATACTGAAAAACTCTGTAACTAAAATCACAAGAAATTTTCGGCCTAGTGCAGAGAAGACACCATTCTTTTATTAGAAATGTCTTCCTGTTGGGGTTGATCCACAAGATAGTGTTTGTTAGCAGATATACATACTGACGAGAATTCCATAAATTCGAAAGAGATCTCTCTATGTACTTGCTCATACACTGTCTGTCCCCCATTGGGACATAAAGTAAACCAGCACAATCTTTTACTTTATTCTTTTCACAGCACAGAGCTACCTTCAAAAAGTATACACAGTTAGAGGTGTTGGTGGTTTCTTTGATCAAATATTATCTCCATTATGGGTAGAACCACTGGCATCCTTTATGGATCCACCACTATTAACAGTGGCATTTTAAGCTATACAGCCTTTTCAAGCCACATTTGTACAGTGCATGGAGGGTTGGTAGTGTTTTGTGGTATAATTTGTTCATAAAATCACAAGAAAGATAGAAAAGAAAACTTACTTGTATGTTCTAGCTTAAAATCAGCAAACAAAAAATCCAATAAATGAAGATATATGAATCGTTTATAGAAATGATCGGCTTGTGAAGGTCAACAAATCCCTGTGCTAAATTATGCATTCTCTTTCTTATTTCCCTCACCCCGACTCTTCATCTCACACACGAACACAGACATTACCTTCACATTCTGCGGCTTCAAGACGCTCTCTGTGTTTGAATCTTCCGCCTGTGGCAAAAACTGAAAGACAGAAAAATAAAATTGGTTGATGTTAAAATTGGAAATCAAACCTTCTCCACTTACCCATCATCTCCACCAGGCCATATCCAAAATATCAATTTATAACAATGAATTTTGTTTCTTCAACTCAGTTTATCTATGACGCAAATCCACAATCAGACATACATGTACCTCGTTAACTCTCTCAACATGAATACACGCCATAGCGTACATGTCTCGCGCAAACGTTCAACACTAGGCAGGTGTGCATCATTACATAAAAATTATTTAAAAAATAATGCTTAACCGTACAGTTTTGAAAATGTGTAGTATTGTTTATAATAATAAAAGCTAGCATATGTTATAATTCCAAAGTAATATTTTTATTGTTAGCAGATTTTTTTTAAAAACATGACAAAGAAGACGAAAAGAGGGGTAGTGACTCGTTTTCATTCATTGCCGTCCTAAAATAGACTATAAGTCATTTCATTGGTTGAAAACTATTAAGGGACCGTGGAGGAACACTTTTATACCAGTTTGGGTTGCATGGCTTTGCTGAGTTGTGAAGTGTGAATGTTTAAACACTATGTACGCTATAGCGTACTCCCGTGTTGAACGGTTGTGAAGGGAAGCAATCGGCCAGTGTTGAATGAGTTAAACATCAAGTACATGACATCATTCAACACACAAATTCCATGCTTTGGCATTAAGAAGGCTGTGTCAGACCAATTGACATAAGCTAGAACACCAAGGCTACATCAAAATGTTGTTATGTTCTGCATAGTTGTACGGGGATTGTTTTTAGCCACGGCGAACTCCTAGCATAACATAATCAATCCCAAATCCTCCAGTCGGAGTGTGGCTGCCCATGTGGCGGGGTAATCAAAACGGTCACACACATAATGTTCTCATCCCTAGTTGGGGCATTTGTATCAGTCTTCAATTGCTACGGCTGTTGGGATGATCCCTGGAGTCTTTAAGCCAGGGAACAACAACACCACACAAATTATATACCATTTGCACATCTTTGATAGCCTTGTCATTGTAATTATTACATCTTGCGCCAATATGGTATTGTGCCAATCTGTGTATTATTTAAAGAGCCACACAAGTGACACCTTATATCCATGCAAGTGACATTAACCGTGCATGGTTGGTGACATCTTAAGTCTGACGCCTAATCTGTAATAGTACCTAATCATAGATCAACCCTCCATGAAAGCAGCTGAGGTTGGAAAAAAAATAGTAAAAGAAAGAAAGAAAGAAAGAAATCCAGTATATGAATAACAATCCACAATAGTCTCAGAATGTAACAGTGTTCCTAGCATGATACCGTAATTTGCGGACTATAAGCTGCAACTTTTTTTTTTACACCCCCCCCTGCGGCTAGCACAGTACCGCGGCCTAAACGTTACCGAAAGTGAAAGTAAACTCAACTCAGTGGCATCCTTGATTCAGACCTTTGATCTGTGGCCTTGTTCACGGTTGATGACTCAAACAAAACACCTTGATTTCGGTATATTTTTCACAAAATGACAATCTGTTTTGCGGCCCGACACTTTCGTTTTGACAATCAACTCTAGACTCAACCGGAAGCGCACATCGTGCATCGCCACGCTTCCGCGGCTTATGCGTGACTTTTTTCAGATTAAGTAGGGTGTGCGGCTCATGTTACGAAGCGGCTTGTAGTCCGTGAATTACGGTACTTCTAATTGTATACACAAAACAGTGTTTGTCTGAATCCTTATGTAAGCTCTAAACGGGGGACAAGGACGGTTGATAAATCCCTCCATAAAATGCAGCTAATTGGGATTGATCTGCCTTCTGAATGAGGATTGTATAGACATGCCAACAGAGAAGATGATGCAGTGACACTTACCCTAAGGAAAGGGTTGTCAAAGGACTTTTGAATTTTACTGGCCATGCTGACTTTTCTTGAAGAACTCTGAAAACAAATAATCACACCAAGGTATTATAAGTAGTAGTAGTAGTCACAGCAGTTGTTGTTGCTGATTGTTATGTGCATTTTTACCGGCCAAATGAACTCTGACCGGTATTGTTTTGTCTGCTAATGTTATTGGATTTTTGTTTCATGATTTTTATTCCATTTCAATTCTGTGTAAAGCGCCCTGTAGCCTATGTAGTAGGATGGGCGCTATATAAATTTTCCTCATTATTATTATTATTATTTAAGTAAACATGAAATGTGTGTAGATTCATGCATGCATACAGTACATGCGCAGTGTGTCCATGTTTGTGTGTACATGTACATGCTGATGTGCGTGCTTGGATGCATGCATACAGAAGTGTGTGTGAAAACGAATCAGTCAAAACCCCAAAAAACCTTACAGGATTCATGACAGGATCTAAAGCAGCCAAGACAGGTCTCCGTTTCAGTGGGATGTTGATGCTGAACAGACCGCTAAACAAGGTGCTGCTCTCCTTACTCGGGATGACACCTGGAAATCAAATAATGAACACCTGGTTTATATTCGGTCGCATTGGTTACAAAGAAAAAACACCACACAGGTAATTATGCAAACAACAGACATGGACAGTTTTGCTGATTCAACTCTGTATTACAATTTGTTTTATTATGAATGAGAGAAAGAGAGAAGACCAAGGATATAACAGTGTGTGCATGCTTGTATGCGTGTGTGTGATGAGACAGCGAAATAGATGTAGAGATAGAGAGAAAGAGGGAGACAGCAATGAGTGAGAGAGAGAGAAGGAAAGGGTGGCAGAAAGAGGGAGAGAGAGAAAGGAACATGCACGCACACACACAAATGTACCACGTATATCATCCAAAGGCTCTGTCTGTTTGGAAAGGTCATGGGGACATGCCATAGTGGAGAAGGGCTGGTAGTGAGGGTGCTGTGCAATGTCTATCTCTCTCTCTCACACACACACACACATACACATCATAATAATGGGAATTTATATAGCGCTCTTTCTCACATGAGCTCAGTGCGCTTTACACACGCAACGTTCTCTTTCTTCCTCACACACACAACAACATACAGTATTTATACGGCGCTGAATCTTGATATAAATCAAATCAAAGCGCACACACACGTTAGCATTCACAACGCATTCAAACAAAAATACAATACAAAGCGATCACACACGTATGACATAAATGCTATACAGCAGAAACAGACCTAAAGGCAAGAGAGAGAATAGAAAGAGAGTGGAGCCTCAATGACGGGGGAACAGGTGGGTTTTGAGGTTAGATTTGAAAGCAGAGAGGGTCGGTCGCTGACGGAGAGAAAGAGGAAATTGTTCCAACACACACACACACGCGCACATGCATGCACACAGGCACACACACACATGAACGCACACACTCACACATACACACACACAGAGACACTCCGACTTCGGAGGATTTTGGAGACTGACAATGTTATGCTTGGAGCTTGAATGTCATGGCTAAAGACAATCCCCGCATAACTATGCAGAGCATAACATTTTGATGCAGCCTTGGTGTTCTAGCCTATGTCAGTTGGTCTGACACACAGATACATACACACACACACACACCTGTGACAGGCCTATCATCTCCTGTAGAAGCCTCTCTCTGCTTGGACAGGTCGTGGGGACATGCCATGATAGAGGAGGCCTGGTAGTGAGGGTGCTGTCTCTCTCTCACTCTCACACACAAAGATACAAACACACACACACCTGTGACAGGCCTATCATCCCCTGCAGAAGCCTCTCTCTGCTTGGACAGGTCGTGGGGACATGCCATGATGGAGGAGGCCTGGTAGTGAGGGTGCTGTCTCTCTCTCTCTCTCTCTCTCTCACTCTCACACACACAGATACAAACACACACACACACACCTGTGACAGGCCTATCATCCCCTGCAGAAGCCTCTCTCTGTTTGGACAGGTCGGGAGGACATGCCATGATGGAGGAGGCCTGGTAGTGAGGGTGCTGTCTCTCTCTCTCTCTCTCTCTCACTCTCACACACACAGATACAAACACACACACACACACACCTGTGACAGGCCTATCATCCCCTGCAGAAGCCTCTCTCTGCTTGGACAGGTCGTGGGGACATGCCATGATGGAGGAGGCCTGGTAGTGAGGGTGCTGTCTCTCTCTCTCTCTCTCTCACTCTCACACACACAGATACAAACACACACACACACACCTGTGACAGGCCTATCATCCCCTGCAGAAGCCTCTCTCTGTTTGGACAGGTCGGGAGGACATGCCATGATGGAGGAGGCCTGGTAGTGGGGGTGCTGTCTCTCTCTCTCTCTCTCACACACACACCTGTGACAGGCCTATCATCCACTGCAGAAGCCTCTCTCTGCTTGGACAGGTCGTGAGGACATGCCATGATGGAGGAGGCCTGGTAGTGGGGGTGCTGCGCTGAGGAGGGCTCCAATGGCGTCTTGCTCTCCTCTATCTGTCAGCACCACACATACAATGGAACACACATTTGGCATTTTTGGGGTATATTCTAGTCACAGAGACTTATCCCTGTGAAATTCAAGGCTGCTCTCCCCCGGAGAGAGCATCACCATAAATGCAGCACCTACCCCATTTTTATATTAAAATATTTTTTTTTTGGGGGGGGAAGGGTTTGGTAGGGGGGGGGGGTTGAAAAGGGCGGGCGTAACCTAGCTATCAATTTGGTCATACCAGGCAGCGGAATTTCTCCCTGCTCTTACTGACTTTTAACTGCTGTGGGACTTTTACGTGCGCAAAGCGCACGGGTCAGACTAGCTTTAAGTCCCCATCCGTAAGGACTGGGCATTCAGTTCGATTTTCCTGTCGAACTAGAAAGAAAGGGTGAGGCTGGAATTCGAACCTGGGTCACTCACGCTGCAGTCACGCACTGAATTGGCAGGCAAACGTGAAGAATTTGGCAGGCAAACACATAACAAGATGACCAGCACAAAAAACCAGCAACACACAGATTAATCTCTTTCCTTTCATCTGAACGTTGGACAGCAAAATATCCTGTTCAAGGTTCAACTGAGGAATGATTTGAAACCCCCCAAAATAAAACTGTGTTAAACAGCCAAAATTGCCTATGGGTTCATGCTGACGCCATTTTAAAGCATACTATACAAACAGGAAGTGACATCAGGCACTTCAAATGGTTACAACCCACCATTTCAGCAGTTTCAAGTTTCTATGTGTCATTATCATCAAGGCATCAATTTTAACTCTCAATCAGTCAATGCACTCTCCAGATCCGTTGTGTATATAGCCTTCATAGGCTCCTACAACGTACTAAATCCAGATCCAGATGATTACCGATAACCGGAACAGGCGGCTGAAAATCATATTTTCGGAACATGGCGACTGATTTTCTATTTTTCTCTGCGTCAGGTTTTTTTCTCTCTGGAGATGACGCACTGTTCTGAATTCACTGAAAATGTGCAATCTCTTCCATCCGAATGCCAAATAGAACAGAACTGCAGAAATCCAAGCGAGACAAAATCGTATTTTCGGAACATGGCGAACGTTTTTCTATTTTTCTGGGACAAAGGCAGACACTTTGTGACAGTAGGCATCTCTGCGTCATATTTTTTTCTCTCTCCAGAATGACGCACTGTTCTGAATTCACTGAAAATGTGCCAATCTTTTCCATTCGAATGCCAAATAGAACAGAACTGCAGAAGTCCAAGCGAGACGTTTTTTCCCCCTTTTGTCTCTCAACAGAGGTGGACAAATCAAACAAAGCCTGACAGACCTGGGTTCTTCTTTCTTTCTTTTCGAAAGCTCAGACAATTTCCTGTCGTGTGAGTGCAGATGCGTCATGCTACCGCTATGAGCCTAAAAAATAGTTTGGCCCAGCATGTCCGAATTCGGCTGGAGAAAATCTCTGTAACAGTTTCTTGATTGGACCAGTAAGGCAGAAAATGTGGATGACAGTAGTCGTGACCAAAATAAATAGAAACACCCGAAGGTGCTGATGGGACCCAGAGATGCACCAGCCGCGCCTGCCCTATCAACATGAGAGCAGCCCTGCTCCAGCCTTGGAAGTCCGTGTTGTGTTACTGGGGAGCATGCACACACGGAACATTCCATGAAGTATACAAAGGCACATAGCTACTCTCGGCTAAAAAGGCAGAGCCAAAGAGAGTGATAGATTAGAGGAAGTTACAAGCACAGAACTTCCAAAAGGTGGGGGGAACTATTTGTACTAAAGACCCCATAGCAGACCTGCTTACCCCCTACACAAGTTTTGAGTAGTCTGGATATCTGAAATGAGTAGTTTTGGTGCGAAATGTGTAGTTTTATTTATTAAACCAGCAAACAATGTTCACTGAAAATGAGTGGTAAAGAGCATTATTTTCAATTTTGAATAGTAGAGGTCCAGATTGAGTAGAATGCCCCCCCATAGTTCCCCCACCTTCTGGAAGTTCTGTGCTTGTAACTTCCTCTAATCTGTCACTCTCTCTGACTCTGCCTTTTCCCTTTGCTTGCTGTCATCTATCTACTATCTTTCTGCCTTACCGGTCCATTTTCCTGCCTTTTTTTTTTTCAAGAAACGCTTTCAAATAGATTCCTCCAGCTGAAGTCGGACATGCTGAGCCTAATTATTTCTTAGTTAGAAGCATAACGGCAGCATGACGCATCTGCGCTCATAATTGACAGGAAACTGTCTGAGCGATCGAAGAAGAAGAAGAAGAAGAAGAAGAAGAGTAGAATGCTACTCAAAAAGAGTAGAATAAACAGGTCTGCTCTAGTATTCCCACGGGGGAGGGAAGGGGGGGGGGGTGCAGACAGACCTGTGTGAGGGGGGTCTCCCTGGCCTGCTGGATGATGGTGTGCAGTTCGTGCTGGCACTGGCGCACCAGGGGAGGGAGGGGGTTGCAGCAGGCCAGCACTCCCTGGCGCTCCCGGGGGAGTATCTCAGCCATCTGCAGCAGCATGTGGTTCGGCAACACGTATCTGCAACACGGAAGGCGCAATTTACAGCACACAGACATAGAGTTGCAAACGATTTCAGCTACACAAGTTTGGCTATGATTACGTTGTTTAGATGAACATAAATAAATGCTATAAATGCAGTCAAAAGGGCAACATTTCTGGATTTCTATTTTGTTTTTGAAATAAAAGGCAGGAGAATGGACCTGAAAAGGCAGAAAGATAGTAGACGTCAGTAAGCAAAGGGAAAAGGCAGAGTCAAAGAGAGTGACAAGATTAGAGGAAGTTACAAGCACAGAACTTTCAGAAGGTGGGGGAATTATTTATACACAAGACTCCCCTGGTATCCCCACAGGGGATAGAGGTCTGTCAAGGCCTGGAGCTGCTGGGAGATACACACGCCCATACTCAGACAAACACAGACAGACAGACACAGACAGACAGACTCACTGCACACTCTCATCCTCATCGCGGGCAAGGCGGTCCCTCCAGCCGTAGAGGTCTTCCCTGGAGCTGCTTGGAGATACACATGCACACCCTCAGACAAACACAGACAGACAGACTCACTGCACACTCTCATCCTCATCGCGGGCAAGGCGGTCCCTCCAGCCGTAGAGGTCTTCCCTGGAGCTGCTTGGAGATACACACGCACACCTTCAGACAAACGCAGACAGACAGACACAGAGACAGACTCACTGTACACTCTCATCCTCATCGCGGGCCAGGCGATTCTTCCAGCCATAGAGGTCTTTCAAGGCCTGGAGCTGCTGGGAGATACACATGCCCATAATCAGACAAACACAGACAGACAAACACAGACAGACAGACTCACTGCACACTCTCATCCTCATCGCGGGCAAGGCAGTCCCTCCATCCGTAGAGGTCCTTCAAGGCCTGGAGCTGCTGGGAGATACACATGCCCATACTCAGACAAACAGACTCACTGCACACTCTCATCCTCATCGCGGGCCAGCTGGTCCCTCCAGCCGTAGAGGTCCTTCAAGGCCTGGAGCTGCTGGGAGATACATACGCCCATACTCAAACAGACAGACAAACACAGACAGACAGACAAACACAGACTCACTGCACACTCTCATCCTCATGGCGGACCGGGTGGTCCCTCCAGCCGTAGAGGTCCTTCAAGGCCTGTAGCTGCTTGGAGACACACACGCACATACTCAGACAAACACAGACAGACAGACAAACAGACAGACAGACAGACTCACTGCACACTCTCATCCTCCTGGCGGGCCAGCTGGTCCCTCCAGCCGTAGAGGTCCTTCAGGGCCTGGAGCTGCTGGGAGTTGAACACCTTCTTGCTCTTCATGTACAGGTCCAGGTGACTGTCCGCCGTCAGCCGGGGCTTCCGGTACACCTGATCAACGACAAGATACTCTCTGGCATATACACAGGATGTATAACAGTGTAGAGTGGCACAGTGGTAGCACGTTCGCTTCGTGTCAAGTAAACCCGAGTTCGAACCTGGGTACAGGGGATTTTCCCTATCACTTTACATTAGGCCTTGCGGTCTTTCGGATGAGACGATAAACCAGGGTCCCGTGTGCTCATGCACTTAGCACACGATAATCCCAGTGGCAATGAAAAAGTTGTCATTTGGTCAGAATTTACCCCCCTCCTTTCCTTCCTCATCAGTCACACAAAACTCGTATGCACACACACACACACAAAAAATGGGTGGCGCACTCTCCAGGTGGGAGCAACCTGAATTTCACAGACGCCTCTGTGACCATAGTATAATGTACCTAACCTAACCTAACAAAACAACAAATAGTCCATCATCATCATAAGTTACAAGACAGTAGTTATTGTACATTACCAAAAGCTTCTACCGTATTTTTCTGGACTATAAAGCGATATTTTCCCCCCAGACTCAGACCCCTGCACCTTATAATATGACTAATTAAACAGTAAGCGCATGTACACACAACTAAATGTGTCCGTACGGAAACACAGTAAATAAGTACAAGAAAAAAATAAATAAACGGACGCGTTTCTGTGCGCTTATTTTTTTCCTTCTTTCTTTTACTTATTCACAGGGTTTCTGTACGGAAACATCTTATTGTGTGCATGTGCGCTAAAAAAACCAAAATTTGAAAATTGGGTAAAATTTTGGGGATGCGCATTATACAAAGATGCGCTTTACAGTAAGTACGAAAAATACGGTATTTACTGTGAAAATGAAGCACTTTAGATTCAAGTCTGTCACAAAGATCGGTTTTGAGATCAATTTTATAACAGTTTATAAATTCTGGGGAAAACCCCCACGAAGCAGTACTCAAAATGCTGTGTACAAAGCCACAGAAGATACTGAAAACAGAACATCTCCTTTCACAAAAGATGAAGCTGGCTACAGTACCTTGATTTTCCATAACTGTAGGAAAATCATTCATTGTATGACCCTCACTTTACTATGGGCCCCACCTTCAGGCAAGTGTCAGCCAATGACAAAAACCATTTGAGTAAAGAGGGAATCAATTATTTTTTTGAGCGCACATGCATTTTTTTTTTACAGAAACAGTGACAACAGATCTAGAAACAGACAAACAAATGGCAGGGTGCTTGGCAGTGAATGTCTTGCATTTGGTGGGAGTGTAGAGTGATATTTGCCCACGATGCTAGAAGGGTTAATAAGAGTATTTTAAGAACGTGGATCCAGACGGCAAGATGGCCAATCCTGAAGACTCTTTCTATCAGCTTTTCCAATTCTGATTTGTGACCCAGCACCACCATTAAATGTCAAAGTGACCATTCTGAGAAAATTATACATTTGAAAACTTCAGACAATTCTCTTTCTAATGATACATGAACCATTCTTGTATCTTTTTCTGTTCCAGAGTTATGAGCACTTAAAGTTAGTAGGCTGAGCGTCGGCCGTTTTGAGAAAACACAGTCTGAAGTCTAGTCTAGCTGAAGAAAATGCATTGACCTATTCGTTTTAACCCTTTCATCACCAGCTATTTTTCAGCGAAAATTTTCCATAAAATTTACCTGGGAAGAGAACAAAATCTGTCTGTAATATTGGGTATTCCTCAGTGTCATATTTAAAGTAAGGCCTATCCTTACCTCCCAAAATTAAGAGAATAGGGTCTTTGGATAACACTTATTAACAGACCTAGGTTTGATGCATTTTAGTGACATGGATATTAAACCATTGTGGTGCAAAAATGCGACATTGGCAGCGAAAGATTTAAGGCACTTTTAGACAGCATATTAAAGATCGTCCTTTATAAATATGAAAAATACCCAAAACTCAAAACTGACCCCCAAAATGATATTTTTGACTTTCCAAGCCTGTTGTGAGAAACTAGCCCAGCGACTTAATGTCCCTTTCGTGGTGCTGGGTCACATTTCAGGAGCATACGTAAACGACTTTCACCCATGAGCATCTCACCAGGGCTCCCAATCGACCCGCAAAACAAGGGGTCCCAGGGACTCCTTCACTTACAGTATAGAGTGTCCTAGAGGCTGGATAGAGGGTCCCAGTGGCATTGCGAACACTAAAAAGAATTTTTCTAGTGCATCCCTGGGACCCCCTGCACATTCTTTTAGAGGGTCCTTTAGAATCTTAGTACTTCAGAGACCCCCAAATGGGGGTCCCTGGGCGCCCTGTCTCACCTTCAGGCACACATTCTTGCTGCGCTGGTAGACAGACTGCAGCAGGTTTCTCTGCTCGTTGCCTCGCTCGATCAGCTCATTACGCATGCGATCGTAGATGTAGAGCAGGTAGTGGGTGTCTTCCTGGGCGTAGCGCAGCATCTTTTCATGGAGCGGCCTGAGGTCAGACAGACAGACGACAGATGATAGGAATTGTTTGGAAATAATTAAGGGGAGAAATTTCAAGGTGTGTGTGAATGCAAAGCGCATAGAGCTTAAAGGTATGCGCCATAGAAATCTTCTTAATAAATAATGATCCTGCCTAACCGAGTGGGGACAAACAGGGGAAGTTACGCTGGCTTCATTAGCCGTCGCCTCATGTGTTTGAGTTGACACACATGACGAATAATGCAAAACGTCATTCTAAAGTGTACGTCATTTATATTTAAGACACAGTTTGCAAGTTCGACTAGTTTGTGGCCACTTCTAACCACCCCTCATTTCTCTAAAAAAATAATTTTGCAAGTCGCTCACTTGTATCCTGGTTTATCTCTTCGACGCCATGGTTGGTATGGTTTGACCCTCTCGGTCAAGGTAAACAACTCTAACTTTCATAAAGTTCTCTCTCCCATTTTTTTTTCTGAAAATCGTCTATTTTTAATTGTTTCCAGGGACAAATACCCCTTACCAGGGATGGTAGGCAGCCCTGTAACCCCATCACCTATCTGATTAATCCCACAACTGATTAACCCCACCTCCAACTGATTACCCCCGCCTCCAACTGATTAACCCCACCTCCAACTGATTACCCCCGCCTCCAACTGATTAACCCCACCTCCAACTGATTACCCCCCACCCCCTGCTGACCTCATCCTCCAGTCGGAGAGCTGGAACTGTTTGTCGGCCTCCACCTGGCAGTACAGCTGCAGAAGGTGGGCCAGGGAGAAGCGGGCCAGGCTCAGCACGCGGGCCGCCTGGCCCGTGTCAAACATGTTGACCACGTACACCCCAAAGTCCCGCTGCAGCCACTCCACGTCCGAGTCCGCTCCGTGGAACACCTGTGTGAAGGGTCAGGAAAGAGTTGATACATAGAAGTTAAAAGATGATAAACTTTGGTGAAAGAGAGAAAGTGTGTGTGTGTGTGTGTGTGTGTGAGAGAGAGAGAGAGAGAGAGAGAGAGAGAGAGAGAGAGAGAGAGAGAGAGAGAGAGAGAGAGAGAGAGGAGAGAGAGGGAGGGAGGGAGGGAGGGAGGGAGGGAGGGAGGGAGGGGAGGGAGGGAGGGAGGGAGGGAGGGAGGGAGGGAGGGAGGGAGGGAGGGAGGCAGGCAGGCAGGCAGGCAGGCAGGCAGGCAGGCAGGCAGGCAGGCAGGCAGGCAGGCAGGCAGGCAGGCAGGCAGGCAGGCAGGCAGGCAGGCAGGCAGGCAGGCAGGCAGGGAGGGAGGGACGGGAGGGAGGGAGGGAGGGAGGGAGGGAGGGAGGGAGGGAGGGAGGGAGGGAGGGAGGGAGGGAGGGAGGGAGGGAGGGAGGGAGGGAGGGAGGGAGGGAGGGAGGGAGGGGAGGGAGGGAGGGAGGGAGGGAGGGAGGGGAGGGAGGGAGGGAGGGAGGGAGGAGGGAGGGAGGGAGGGAGGGAGGGAGGGAGGGAGGGGGAGGGAGGGAGGGAGGGAGGGAGGGAGGGAGGGGAGGGAGGGAGGGAGGGAGGGAGGGAGGGAGGGAGGGAGGGGAGGGAGGGAGGGAGGGAGGGAGGGGAGGGAGGGAGGGAGGGAGGGAGGGGAGGGAGGAGGGAGGGAGGGAGGGAGGGAGGGAGGGAGGGAGGGAGGGAGGGAGAGAGAGAGAGAGAGAGAGAGAGAGAGAGAGAGAGAGAGAGAGAGAGAGAGAGAGAGAGAGAGAGAGAGAGAGAGAGAGAGAGAGAGAGAGAGAGAGAGAGAGAGAGAGAGAGAGAGAGAGAGAGAGAGAGAGAGAGAGAGAGAGAGAGAGAGAGAGAGAGAGAGAGAGAGAGAGAGAGAGAGAGAGAGAGAGAGAGAGAGAGAGAGAGAGAGAGAAGAGAGAGAGAGAGAGAGAGAGAGAGAGAGAGAGAGAGAGAGAGAGGAGAGAGAGAGGGTACACCCCAAAGTCCCGCTGCAGCCACTCCACGTCCGAGTCCGCGGAACACCTGTGTGATGGGCCAGGAAAGAATTGATACATAGAAGATAAAAGATGATAAACTTTGGTGAAAGAGAGAGAGTGTGTGCATGAGAGAGAAAGAAAGAGAGAGAGAGAGAGAGAGAGAGAGAGAGAGAGAGAGAGAGAGAGAGAGAGAGAGAGAGAGAGAGAGAGAGAGACAGAGAGAGAGAGAGAGAGAGAGAGAGAGAGAGAGAGAAACGAAAACGAAATTTTATTTAACCAGGGAACATGAGATAAGCAATGACAGCTTTTTTCCACCCAGCCCTGAGAGAAACAGACACAGAGAGAGAGAGAGAGAGAGAGAGAGAGATAGAGAGAGAGAGAGAGAGATAGAGAGAGGGTACACCCCAAAGTGCCGCTGCAGCCACTCCACGTCAGAGAGAGAGAGAGAGAGAGAGAGAGAGAGAGAGAGAGAGAGAGAGAGAGAGAGAGAGAGAGAGAGAGAGAGGAGAGAGAGAGGGTACACCCCAAAGTGCCGCTGCAGCCACTCCATGTCAGAGAGAGAGAGAGAGAGAGAGAGAGAGAGAGAGAGAGAGAGAGAGAGAGAGAGAGAGAGAGAGAGAGAGAGAGAGAGAGAGAGAGAGAGGGTACACCCCAAAGTGCCGCTGCAGCCACTCCACGTCCGAGTCTGCTCCGTGGAACACCTGTGTGAAGGGCAAGGAAAGCACTGAAAGTAAACAAACACATGGCAGGGTACTTGGCAGTGAATGTCTTTGCATTTGGTGGGAGTGTAGAGTGATGTACCGGGCGAATGTATTTGCCCATGGTGCTAGAAGAGCTAAGTAAAGAAGCTACTTTTAACCCTTTCACCGCCAGCCATATTTCAGCCAAAAATTGCCATTAAATTTACCTGGGTAGACAACAAAATCCATCAGCAGTATTGGGGATTCTTCTGTGACAAATAAAAAAAAAATAAGGTCTATCCTTACTTCCCCAAACTAAAACAATAGCGTCTTTGGATAATAGACCCCAATTTGATGCCTTTTAGTGACATAGGTGTTAAATCACTGTGGTGCTAAAATGCGACTTTGGCGGTGAAAGGGTTAAGATTCCACCTACAAACGACGGGGAAAGAATCGCCCTGTACCTTCACAATGTGTGGGTTGGTGAAGATTTCGTTCATCATTTTCATGTCGGAGCGCAGGGCAAGGGTGTCGATGAGGAAGTCCTGGGTGCGGGTGGAGATCTGCATCAGGCACAGAAACCCCTGGAAGGTCCTGTAGCTGTGGTGCTGAACACAACAAACGAATTATGTTTTAATATTCATTTATTCAATGGCAATAAATACTGTATGAATGAATGAAAGTTAGGTTTTATGTCCACTCGACTGCAAAACAGCACATATGGGATGAACCATCAACCAGCCATTATTCAAAAGCTCTGAGCAGATCCTGGAGGTACTGCAATACCAGGTATGATCTGACTCACGTATGATGAAATTCTGCTTAACGTCCTCCAGTCTGGAACAGACACATATGGGACATTAGTAGATATAAAGATGGTGGGAATGATCCTGGAGGCAATGCCCAGAAGCAGTGCAACACCAGGAAAGTCCAGAATTTGTAACAATAACAGATGTGTAAACCGTAACTACGACAACAAATGAATCATATATTAATGAGGCTTCATACTGAACATTCTCTGCCCCTGTCTCGTGCCCTGAGATGCGAACGCCACCTACTTAAGATCATCGCCCTTGCCTGTCAGGAACTAGCAGTACGGGGTATATAGCCACAGAAAATGATCTGCTCCTGACTCATCACCAGGGGGCATAGGCAGTTCAGGCCTAAAATTATCGCTCTTTCGTGTCGGCAAGTAGTATAAAGCCTCATTATCAATACTCCGAAGTCGGAGTGTGGCTGCCCATGTGGCGGGGTAATAAAAAACTGTCACACACGTAATGTTCTCATCCCTAGCTGGTGCATTTGTACCATAGTGTTCTAAGAAATACTGAGTTCATTTTCATTACTTAAAAATGTTTGTTAAGTTTTTGGTATAGCCCTATCCTACAACCAAGTAAGAAAGTTCGGACAAGTGATGTCCCTTGCGTGCCCGGGTGAGTTCCGGTCACACACACACAGTGACACACACAAAGTGGAGCCGCTGTAGCTCAGTTGGTAAGTCCGAGTCGCTAGCTCGTAATCCGTCATGGTTTGCAAGTTTTCCGTGGGTAGTTTGTGCACTTTAACAAGTACTTTGCCGGAAATCACCTGCGACACACCAGAGCAGGGGCAGATAACGCTAATTGATCGAGTTTCGGGAAAGGGCTATACATGTGTGTTTTCTTGTTAATCTGATAGTTTGGCTACCTCAAAACACATGCCAAGTTTTTCAAGAAGTAAATTCACTTTTTGTGTGTGTTCAAAATTAAGCAGAAACATTGACTAACAGGGTAGCAGACAATGTATAAAACGAACATTTGATTCTGATATGATCCTAAACACGAAGCTAATCTTTATATCTTTATTCCAAAGTGGTGCACACAGGCACACACACACACACAGTGATACACACACACACAGAGTGATACACACATACACACACACACACACCGTGATACACACAACACACACACACCACTGACCTCCAAGTCGACAGCAATCTCCTTCTGGTTGGCTAACATGTCACAGAGCTCTGCCAGGTCTGACACGGTGTCTATGAACTGTGCCGACACACTGTCAACAGGCTGCACTTCCTGTCAAGGAAAACCATTGATAATATTGAACAGAAATGAAAACATACAGCAAAATTAGAGGTAACAACTAAACAGTGGTAGCGCGTTCGCCTTATGTCAAGTAAAATCTACAAGAATGGGAGCACATTGTCGGAGTTGGAACGAGATAATTTCTTCGTCTGTCTGTCTGTCTGTGTGTGTGTGTCTGCTGTGCTCCCATTCTAACACTACCAGTACTAGGAGCAACAACAGTAAAAAACAAATCTACTAGTAGTAGTAGTTGTGGTGTAGAGTGGCACAGAGGTAAAGCATTCGCCTTGTGTCAAGTAAACCCAAGTTCGAACTTGGGTACAGGGGATTTTCCTTCTCACTTTGCACTAGGCCTTACGGTCTGAATGTGGAGTCTTTCGGATGAGACGATAAACCGAGGTCCAATGTGTGCCCATGCACTTAGCACACGCTAATCCCAGTGGCAACGAAAAAGTTGTAATTTGGTCAAAACTTAACCCCCTCCCCCACCCCCCTTTCCTTCCTCATCAGTCACACAAAAATCGCATGCAAAAGAAATAATTTGGTGGCGCACTTCAGGCTGCGACGCGCTCTCCAGGGGGGAGCAACCCGAAGTTCATAGAGACGCCTCCGTGACTATAAAGTACCTAATACTGCCATTATTGGTGAATGTTATAAAAACATTATCATTGATAACAAAAGATAATGTTAAGGCATAACACAGACATGGAAGCATCCAATATTATTCTTATTACCATATTTTTCAGACGCTCCCCAAAAATTCTACACAAAATTGAGATTTTGTTCTTACACTTTGTTACTATTTTGTTAGTCATACAGTGGAACCTCCCTTATAAGACCTTCAAAAATCATCCAAAAAGAGGTCTTAAATGGGAGGGAGTTGCGTAAGGGAGGTATTTTTAATACTTACAAAGGGCAATGTCTCAGAGAAGTAGGTCTTAAAGGGAGGGAGTCTTATAATGGGGGAGTCTTATAAGGGAGGTTCCACTGTATTACAAGGCCCAGTCTGGGAAATAACTATCGCCTTATAGTAGGCAAAAAATAGGGTAATTACTTTGAAAATGTCGCAAAGTGAACTTTACCTGTGGCACAACTTTCTCCAGTTGGTGAGGGGCAGGCTGCCATTCGTCCAACTCACACTGATAGGGGTGGGGGTACCTGCAGCACAAAGACAACTCACACTGATAGGGGTGGGGGTACCTGCAGCACAAAGACAACTCACACTGATAGGGGTGGGGGTACCTGCAGCACAAGGACAACTCACACTGATAGGGGTGGGGGTACCTGCAGCACAAAGACAACTCACACTGATAGGGGTGGGGGTACCTGCAGCACAAGGACAACTCACACTGATAGGGGTGGGGGTACCTGCAGCACAAAGACAACTCACACTGATAGGGGTGGGGGTACCTGCAGCACAAGGACAACTCACACTGATAGGGGTGGGGGTACCTGCAGCACAAAGACAACTCACACTGATAGGGGTGGGGGTACCTGCAGCACAAGGACAACTCACACTGATAGGGGTGGGGGTACCTGCAGCACAAAGACAACTCACACTGATAGGGGTGGGGGTACCTGCAGCACAAGGACAACTCACACTGATAGGGGTGGGGGTACCTGCAGCACAAAGACAACTCACACTGATAGGGGTGGGGGTACCTGCAGCACAAGGACAACTCACACTGATAGGGGTGGGGGTACCTGCAGCACAAAGACAACTCACACTGATAGGGGTGGGGGTACCTGCAGCACAAGGACAACTCACACTGATAGGGGTGGGGGTACCTGCAGCACAAAGACAACTCACACTGATAGGGGTGGGGGTACCTGCAGCACAAGGACAACTCACACTGATAGGGGTGGGGGTACCTGCAGCACAAAGACAACTCACACTGATAGGGGTGGGGGTACCTGCAGCACAAAGACAACTCACACTGATAGGGGTGGGGGTACCTGCAGCACAAAGACAACTCACACTGATAGGGGTGGGGGTACCTGCAGCACAAGGACAACGCACCATCATCAACATGTTCAAGTCAGGCACGGCAATGGAGGAAAAGCACTTTTGAATTATACGGTTTCAGGAGACGAAATAGGATTTTACGCCCTCTGCGGTCTTTCGACCATGTGGGGTATTTTTAAATACAAAGATGGTGGGAACAATACTGGAGGCAATGCCCGGAGGCAGTGCAGCACCAGTAAAGTCCTGATTTTTTAACAATACAGATACGTGTAGCAGTAACCACGCCTCGGATAAACCTCATCGGCTATGGTACCGCCACAATACATTGAAGTGTATATAAGGTTTCAGGAGATGTTGTCTCTTGGTGTATTCAAGGGACACCCCCGTGGGGATACCGGGGGTCTTTTGTATAAATAGTTCTCCCACTTTCTGGAAGTTCTGTGCTTGTAACTTCCTCTAATATGTCACTCTCTTTGACTCTGCCTTTTCCCTTTGCTTGATGTCATCTACTATCTTTCTGCCTTTCCGATCCATTCTCCTGCCTTTCAATAACTCGAGAAACCCCAATACAACGCAAAGATCAATAACTCTGAAGAAACTCTAGGAAAACGCAAAGAACAATAACTCTGGAGAAACTCCAGGAAAACACAAAGAACAATAACTCCGGAGAAACTCCAGGAAAACGCAAAGAACACTAACCCTGGAGAAACTCTAGGAAGACACATAGATAAAAAAAACTATGAGCCCCATCCCATTTTGTAGATTTTGGGGTTCTTTTTCTTTTCATTCTTGCCCCATGTCATTAAAAGTGAAACACAGTTGTATCCACTTCTTCTTCTTCTGCGTTCCCAGGCCATAACTGGTATGTGTTCGGTTTTCCGTTTTCAGTGGCCTCCCTGGTGTATACAGCCGACACATTTCAATTTCGAAGGAGAAAATAATTCGGAAAATTATTTGGAAAAAGGCAGGAGAATGGGCAAATGAGGCAGTAAAGTAGTAGATGACAGCGAGAAAAGGAAAAGGCAGAGTCAAAGGGAGTGACAGATAAGAAGAAGTTACAATCACAGAACTTCCACTAATTCTTAAACACATACAGACGCATGCCTGCCACAGGAGATTCATGAATGCAACAGCAGCAGTAGCAGCAAAAGCAACAATACTGTTACTACAGCAACAACAAAAACTACTACAGACCTCTATTTTAAGACTTCCAAAATGTCCGGAAAAATCGGTTGTAATTTGGAGGGGTCGTATGACGGAGGTTTTCACTGGCAGCGTAGAAAGAAAAAGTTCAGCACAGTTCATACTCTCTTCTTCATGCACACATACAATGACATATTAAAACTGGATTTGGGTCTTTCCAACTCCATAGGATTGTGCAATCGATGTATAACAGTTTCATTTCGCCAACTTCTGTTAATCACCTCCACTCTCGTCCAAAGTCAGTGGTTTTCTTTTTCAAAGTCAGTGGTTTTCGTGCTTTTCCTACGCTTTCCGCCATCTTTTCTACAACAAGGGAAGCGACTCCGCTTTCAGGCCCTTGACCGTGGTTGTTTCCCTTTGCACAAAGTCTATGTAGACGACAGCAACGGTCGTAAAAACCACCAAAATGGCGGTCGTAAGTCGCGTTTTAGAGGAAGTCGTTTAAGAGAGGTCGTTTACATAGTAAAATGCATCCGTGCCAACAAATCCGGTCTCAAATGAGAGGTGGTCACTTAACAGAGGGTCGTAAAATAGGGGTTTGTCTGTACTACTACTACTTCAGCACTAAAAACATGACCCATAGTGTGCAAAAACTGCACAGGCAGCAGCAATTGTCAATCCCAACATATCCCCGCAACTCTCTTTCCCGTCCCCACTGTCACAAAACCTTCAAGGCCCGCATTGGACTTGTCAGTAAACTATGCATTCATCTCACATCCTGAACCTCTTTGTAGCTAGGCCCAGGAAGCTGACGTCACTGTTGGATTTTTACAAAATGACCCAGATTTTGCTTCTTTTCAATCTAAATTTTGATGGTGCCTTTTTTATTATTATTATCAATTAATCTATTTCACACTTGTTTCAAAATAAAGATCAAACTTTTCACCTTTTCCTTGATGTGATTGTCTATTTTGTGTGTGTGAGAAAGATATTTCTTTGAGTGGAAGAGAAAGCAGGTGAACAAACGTAAGTTTGCCGCTTTGTGAGACGTCATTTTGTTGTCGCCCAGAACAGGCCGTATCAAATCTTGATCCCATAGGAGGGACAAACAACGTTACTAAAACAACTGCAACAACTATCAACTACTTAACCCCTTCACTGCCTTAAACAAAATTCATGACTGGCCTGGGGTCGCCTAGAAAATAATTATAACAAATAAGAAGCGTAACAAAACTCAACACTGTCATTGATTCGGTTTTGACAACATTACTGGTTGATCCAAGTTTATTTTTCGCTTCAAAATCGTGGTTACTTGCATTATAATCAGAATCATTAGTCTCCTTGTTAATATCACTGTTAATGAAAACATATTGGAGTACTTTCTGAGGCTTGTCTAGGGCCGATTTTTGTTACATTTTCAACATTAAAAATTGAAGCAGAAGTGTCAAACATAAGTTAAACGAAAGTAGGAAGAGTGATGAAGAGAAGTAACTTGAAAAAGGTGGTTTGGATTGAAAAAACATGGATTTAGACAAGCTTTAGACTCAGAAATTGCTTTTCCGAGAATACTCGGAACTAGGCCCTGACTGGCGTTTTTCTGTTCCAAGTATACTTAGAATTCGTCCGGAATGAGTTAACGCTTACATTTCTTACCAACAACAACAAAAATCAGCACTCACGCAAAATTCTGGTTCTCTGTATCCTCCAAGGTCACTCCAGGAGGCAGTTGTAAACTTTCTGTAAAAACACACAAATCTGACCATGAACTTATGCACCGTCACAATTTTCGCTCTCCAATACTACACTCCAATACATGTATACACTTTATCATTCTTATCCACAACATGAACAAAAAGACGGAATAGTGACTGCTGCCTGGATCTTTTGAATACAGGGATGAACAAATAAAAACCCTCATCATGAACATTCCTGTCTCGTAGAACGAGCCAAAATAACTACCTAGAATAACGAAGGAGTCCAATTTCCAAACAAATATGTTTGAAAAATTATTTTTTTTAAAGACAAAAAAAAGACCAAACGGACAGGTACTAAATCCATTTTGGAAGCAAAACTAATAAAAAGAAAATCTATATATATATATTAACTTTCAGCAGAAAACCCATCAGGACCAAATGAGATTACTTATTATAATGTTAGCGAAATACTGGTATGGCATAAAAAAATAAACAACAGTCATGCTCTTATGCTTAAAATTAAAATACTGAAAAACGCCTGGACAAACATAGTCATTAAAACCTGCAATTTTGTTTTCTTTAAAATAAATACATAGAAATATTTTAAACAGTCTGGTGAATTGATTATACGTGCAATGCAATACAAAGAAAAACCACCACAATGTCACATCTTCTTCTTCTACGTTCCCAGGCCATACGGCCATAATGGGCGAAGTGCGCATGTGTCCGTTTTTCAGTTTTCACTGATCTCCCCGCTGCATTCAGCCGACACATACCGATTTCGGAGGAGCTAAAATGAGAAAATTATTTGGAAGATAAAAAAAACTTATTTACACTATAAAAAAACTAACAGGCAGACCTGTTTACCCTTATAATGAACAACCTGGAATTTGCCACAGAAAAACCAGGAATTTGAGAAAAAAAACCCACAGAATTCACATGAACCTTTCGAGTTTGTGTTGGCCCGCAGCTGGGTCCTTTGCGAGAGTCGCGAAATTGCCAAGCTTCTTCGTGTTGACATGTTCAGTGATGCCGACATGCACAATTTTGAAGTCCACGTTGCAGTACTTGCAGTGTGCATGCTCGTCTCCCAAACGCGAACTTGTTATTCCTGGCACTTTCAAATACTTTTGAGAAAACTTCGGCTTCACTTTTGGCCGTTTCACCCTATCACTGCTGTCATTTGTCGAAGATTTCTGGCGCTTGCCACCTGCGGTTGACTTGCCTGACAACATGTTTGGCGCAAAACTACAATCTCTGCCAACAAGAAATACTATCGTTGAGGGGGGTCCAAGGACCAATGAAAAATTGCGTCTCAGAACTCCAAGGTTTCAGTCAACCATTGCGTCTTTTCATACAAACGGAAACAAATAATAGATGTTTTTTCGAAATCCCGGGATTTTCAGCGTTCACCCGGAATTTACTATTTTACCCAGAATTTTTGCAAATTCCCGGGATAATTCCGGCCAAACCGGAAGGGTAAACAGGTCTGCCCCGGTATCCCCACAGGGGCAAATGTCACATCAAAAACAATCAATCAAACAATCAACAAACCTAAACCAAAACCTAACCAGGGGGCAGTCAAACAGGTAGGGGCTTAGCGCGTGATATTCTTAGTTGGGCGTAGTGAGAGAGAGGGAGATGAGCCCCTCCCTCTCTCTCACTACGCCCAACTAATATGTCCCCTGGCGGTCACATTATCGTCCTAAGTTGCCCATTGCTGAACGAAAACCTAAAAACTTAACCTTGCAGAGATTTCTTGGCATTGGGCTTGTGTCGAATGATGGGCACAAAGGGCTTGTTGGAGTTGTCTATCTTGTCTCGGAAGCTCACTTGGGGGCGCTGGATGTTCTTGGCCGTCAGCAGCTGCACGGGAACTGGACCACCGGAGCTGGAGCGCTGCAATGCAACCAATGCAGGACTAAGATTTCGTATCGCTTTATTAACCCTTTTCTTTCAGCACTTGCAGAACGAGTGCTTGATCTATTGTCACTAAATTCACTTGAAATAATCCTCAAATCTCTTTCATTCATTCATTTCCTTCATTAAACAGGTCTTTTCTGGTGTTGCAGTACTTCCAGGATTGACCCACTATCTTTATAATGACCGTAAAATACCAGCGGCTTATGATGTGCCAGGCTTGTGTATGAATTTATTTTATTTATTTTTGTAAAAATCAGTAGGTGCGGCTTACAGACCTGTTTACCCTTATAATGAACAACCTGGAATTTGCCAGAGAAAACCCCGGAATTTGAGAAAGAACAACAGAATTCACATCGCAATGTCGCTTATGCCGCCATGTGAGATTTTGAAGTCCATGTTGCAGTACTTGCAGTGTGCATGCTTGTCTCCCAAACACGAACTTGTTATTCCTGGCACTTTTAAATACTTTTAATTTGAGAAAACTTCTGCTTCACTTTTGTCCGTTTCACCCTATCACTGCTGTTGTTTGTCGAAGATTTCTGGCGCTTGCCGCTGCGGTTGACTTGCCTGACGACATGTTTGGCGCAAAACTACAACCCTTGCATCTTTTCATACAAACGGAAACAAATAATAGACGGTTTTTCGAAATCCTGGGATTTTCAGCATTCACCCGGAATTTATTATTTAACCCAGAATGTTTGCAAATTCCCAGGATAATTCCGGCAAAACCGGGAGGGTAAACAGGTCTGGGCTTATAAACAGGTGTGCTTTGTAGTCCAAATATTACGGTACCTTTTTGTTCCAGGATGCTACGGCAGGGTTAGGGCGGCTGACAGCAGAGACCACCAGCTTTTGTTCATTCTTCCTCACCCCTGTCGCTTCATCCACCCAGGTACCCTGGTGAAGCACAGAACAAAAACACGAGCATCAGAATAAAAATGCGGATAACTGTGTTACCAATTCAACGACTGAAGCTGAAAGCATCAGAATCAAAATGAGGATAACCGTGTCACTAAATCAACGATTGAAACTGAAAGCATAAGAATCAAAATGTGGATAGCCGTGTCACTAGTGACTAATTCAATGACTGAAGCTGAAAGCATAAGAATCAAAATGCGGATAACTGTGTTACCAATTCAACCATTGAAGCTGAAAGCATCAGAATCAAAATGAGGATATATTTTGATAGTGTAATGACTTAAGCTGAAAAGCAGAGACTCTGAGTCCAAAGGATTTTGAATAAAAAACAAAAGCAGACAGAGGAGATGAACAGCTAAGAGCCACAAATCATCAGGAGAAAGCTAGAACGTACTATCACAAATCATCAGGAGAAGGCTAGAACGTACTATCACAAATCATCAGGAGAAAGCTAGAACGTACTATCACAAATCATCAGGAGAAAGCCAGAACGTACTATCACAAATCATCAGGAGAAAGCCAGAACGTACTATCACAAATCATCAGGAGAAAGCTAGAATGTACTATCACAAATCATCAGGAGAAAGCCAGAACGTACTATCACAAATCATCAGGAGAAAGCTAGAACGTACTATCACAAATCATCAGGAGAAAGCCAGAACGTACTATCACAAATCATCAGGAGAAAGCTAGAACGTACCATCACAAATCATCAGGAGAAAGCCAGAACGTACTATCACAAATCATCAGGAGAAAGCTAGAACGTACTATCACAAATCATCAGGAGAAAGCTAGAACGTACTATCACAAATCATCAGGAGAAAGCCAGAACGTACTATCACAAATCATCAGGAGAAAGCCAGAACGTACTATCACAAATCATCAGGAGAAAGCCAGAACGTACCATCACAAATCATCAGGAGAAGGCCAGAACGTACTATCACAAATCATCAGGAGAAAGCCAGAACGTACTATCACAAATCATCAGGAGAAAGCCAGAACGTACTATCACAAATCATCAGGAGAAAGCCAGAACGTACCATCACAAATCATCAGGAGAAAGCCAGAACGTACCATCACAAATCATCAGGAGAAAGCCAGAGAAAACTATCACAAATCAGGAGAAAGCTAGAACATACTACCACAATTTTTTTTAAGAAAAGGTGATAGTAGTAGTACCTTCTGGCTTTCATAAAATAAAATAAAATAAGTTTAAGTTGTAAATAGTGCACTACAAACGTGGGTGAAAGTAAAACATTATCTCAATCCTGAAATGATGACACTTTATATTATAATGTTCTTTGAATCTTCCCAATCCTGAAATGGTAACCACATGAAAGTTAATTTCCAATGTGTGTGTGTCTGTGTACATACAGGATGTATGGGGGTAGTGTTAGAATTGCATGTCTATCATCTTGTTTTAATCTGCATCAAATGTTGGCAGGAATGCTTAATTTTATATGACCTTGAATCTAGATGACAAGATGGCTAATCCTGAAGACTATTTCTATCAGCTTTTTCAATTCTGATATCAGGAACATTCCTGAACTACTTTCACCCATTTAGTATAAATGACCTTACAGGCACACAAACTTGCGATTCACTAATCTACATGTGTAATTGTACGTAATAATGCAAACAGACACAGATGCAGACAAACACACACAGACTGACCACTCTTTCCAACATCTGGTCATTGGCGTCCTTAATAACATCTGTCTGCTCGTCCAGCTCCAAGGCATGGTCAGTTCCAGAGATGGTCCCCTTCACGTTGTGGTGACGCATCACCCTCTGCAATCTACACAGTCCTATGATCATCATCATCATCATCATTATGAGCACCATCTTTATAATATCATGATCACCATCATTACCAGTCAGTTCCAGAGATGGTCCCCTTCACGTTGTGGTGACGCATCACCCTCTGCAATCTACACAGTCCTATGATCATTATCATCATCATCATTATCAGCACCATCTTTATAATATCATAATCACCATCATTACCAGTCAGTTCCAGAGATGGTCCCCTTCACGTTGTGGTGACGCATCACCCTCTGCAATCTACACAGTCCTATGATCATTATCATCATTATCAGCACCATCTTTATAATATCATAATCACCATCATTACCAGTCAGTTCCAGAGATGGTCCCCTTCACGTTGTGGTGACGCATCACCCTTTCCAATACACACAGTCCTATGATCATCATCATCATTATGAGCACCATCATTATAATATCATAATCACCATCATTACCAGTCAGTTCCAGAGATGGTCCCCTTCATGTTGTGGTGACGCATCACCCTTTCCAATACACACAGTCCTATGATCATCGTCATCATTATGCAATTTATGAGCACCATCATTATAATATCATAATCACCATCATTACCAGTTAGTTCCAGAGATGGTCCCCTTCACGTTGTGGTGACGCATCACCCTCTGCAATCTACACAGTCCTAATCCTATGATCATCGTCATCATCATTATTATCAGCACCGTCTTTATCATGAATCATCATCATAATCACTGTCATCACCAGTCAATTCCAGAGATGGACCCCACATTGTGGTGACACATACATATATCACTCTCTGCAATCTGAACCAGTTCAAACACTTATCATCATCACCATTATCATCACTATCTCACTATCAACATCAATTGATCATTATCAATGATAGGCATTTTAATCTGACGTTTCTCATGACCTATTATTTAGTAATTTACATGTACATAGAATCAATGATAGACATCCATATGTCATTTTCACTTTCAGACCAAGTTGTATGCACAATCCAAGTCTTACAGCAAGGTGACTATAATTGAAAAACACACAGTCTACAGGCACTGAATCACTGAGTGGCATAGCCCTATAGTGTGTGCATTTACTTCTATAAAAAGAAGCTGGCCACCACCACAGAAGAAGAAGAAGTATACTAATAAGTGTTTATAGTTAATTTATATTCCATTGTCAAAAGTGGCCCCCAAAACAGTTAGTTAAATAGTTAAACATTTACAATGTAAATTTAATACTACTAACCAATTGATACTGACAGCATTAGTAAAATAAGCTTTAAAAAATCACAGTGGCCATGAAGTTACATAGTAGAACATGTATAATTTCTTTTTTCTTTTTTCAAATGTACGTGTGTACCACAAATCTTTGCATGATACCATTAGTTATTACATCAAAAACTAAAAAGAAGCAATTTAAATTTATCTTCTACATTATCCAAGATGTATACCAGTATAGTGCTGGCATTAACTTTGAACACTCAAATGAACAGAATTTAATGGGGGGGTGGGGGGGGGGGGGGTGGGGGGTGTTCCCCATTGATGCTAGCCATAAACTATGCCACATTTATGCATGGGTGAAAGTAAAACATTCTTTCAAACCTGAAACGACACATTTTAATGTTATCTGAATCTTCCCACTCCTGAAGAGGTGACTGCTTTAAAAACAATTTCCTACGCGTGTGAGTCTGCATACAGCAGGGTTTTCATTTTGAAATGAAACAACAGATAAAAGAGTAAAAACAACAGATTAGAACACTTTCGGTCTAAGCTTAGTCACACGGGAAACATATCAGTACACACGAAACTTTGAGGCTCCAACAGAAACAACCGATTCAAAGCCGATTTTAAACGATGTTCTCGATCGGCAATCGGTTAAAAATGAAAACCCTGATACAGGATGGGTGAGTATAGTGTTACTGTTTGTTAGGATTACATATCTATTATCTATCATCTTGTTTTAATCTGCCATCAATGTTGGCAGAAATGTTTGATTTCATTTTATAAGACCGTGATTCTGGATGACAAGATGGCCAATCTTGAAGATTCTTTTTCAATTCCTGATTTCAGGAGCATGCCTGAAATTTATACTTTCACCCATGTTTACTACAGTTTAGTGATGGTTGATAGACTCACAGCTGTAGCAGTCTCCTGGCCTCCATATCCATGACATTGCGCACGCTGTCATACGTGGAATAGTATTCGTAGTCGCCCCCTGCTGGCAGGTTATTGGACGTCTTGGTCGCCTGGACCACCGTTCGCAGCATGTTCTGGCGGTTAACCAAAAAGAAATGCAGTATAAATATAATACATGTATGCGCAAAGAACTTGCAGTTTTGCCTCTGATGATTTTCATGATAAAGACTAAAAGAGTTATACCACACACACACACGCACTGACTAGCCATCTACTACTATAGCTCCAAGAACAAAAGAACAAAAGCACACACACACACACACACACGTGACACACATTTATGCAAACAAAACTATCAATCGGGAGTGCATTTATTTTCAAACATAAAGAAATACTGTTTTCACTTTAGTTTTCTCTCATTCCTCTTCCATCTGAAAGTGAAAGGTAATACCCCAAGAGCTATTCTCATAATAAATTTAATATTACTTCATTTCTTCTTTTTTTGGGGTCTAGATAAGTAGATCTAGACAGTAGATGTAATATGTTCCCTTATTTGTATTATAGCATGTACCAACAATCCAGGACTTCTTTCCCCCTAATAATATGTTCCCTTTAAATGTTATATTCTCCCAAGCCCATGAATGTTCTCCCTTTCAACATGATCCACAATTTCTCCCTTCACTGCCTCTAACTCTAAATATTTTTTGGGACGAGTTTCAATAAAAAAAAAAGCAAAAAAAAAGCAATTTGAGCAGACGATGCAAGGGAAACAACCATTGCACTCTCACTCGGCGTAGTCAAGGAGGACCGTTACTCACGCAGACTTTCGTGATCAACATCCGCCAACACAATGGCGGGCGCAAGGCACGCGATTTCCCGCAGTACAATATTACTGCTATGCTTGCTGCAACATGCTTATGTGAAAAACAGTCAAGTGGTAAAGATAATCTGTTGATTGATACTCACATTCACATGTTTCAGCAAATACGGCAAAAATCTTGCACCGCGAAGAAAAAAAATAATATAAAATTAAAAATTGAAAATTTTTTTTGGCCATGTTTCCAGAAACAGACATATTTTTTGGTTTGGCTTAATGTTCTGTCTCTTAAGTTCCCACATGTTTATATGAGGTATTAGGTACTTTATAATTATAGTCACAGAGGCGTCTCTCTGAAATTCGGGTTGCTCCCACCTGGAGAGCGCGTCGAAGCCAGAGGCGCGCCATCCAAGTTTTGTTTGTTTGCATGCAATTTTTGTGCACCATGACTGATGAGGAAGGAAAGGGGGGGTGGCGGGGGGTACATTTTGACCAAATGACAACTTTTTGGTTGCCACTGGGTTTAAGTGCATGGGTACAGGGGATCTTGGTTTATCATCTTATCCGAAAGACTCCACGTTCAACCGTAAGGCCTAGTGCAAAGTGAGAGGAAAAATCCCCTGTACCCAGGTTCAAACTCGGGTTTACTTGACAAAAGCCAAAAGGCGAACGCGTTACCTCTTCTGTGCCACTCTACACCTAAATTCAATATATCTAAGTTCATCAGTTTATCCATAGGCCTACTAAACTAAGACCACAATGATCTGACCAGACCTCAGTGCAGAACCTCCTTTAGTTGTTCTATAACTAGCGCCGTGGCCGGTTGGTAAGTGTTGCCGCTCGTATTGTTGTAATCCAACAGGTTTGTGAGTGCACTGGTTCGAACCCAGCTGGTCACGGTGTTGCATCCTTGGGAAAGATACTTTACTATTTCCTGGTCCTTCGGATGAGACAGGTCTAAAACCGAGGTCCTGTGTGCGAACACACCCACAAGATCTTGCGAGCCCAATCCACTATTCGGTACGAGTAGCCGTGTGTGCTGGTGCTGGTGGAATGGATGACACAAAGTGACAGACTCACAAAGCATGCATCCTGTGCGCCAATAGCAGTCTAAACAAAGACTTTGGGCATGGGACAAGATACAAATCCCCAATCAGAAGAAGAATACAAAGGTTGAATGAAAGCGACTGATCAGCGAAGAAAAGTATGAGTATGAACAGATGTAAGCATGAGCATGAACAGAAGTGCGTCTTTCCCTGCTTTTACATTCATCTGTTCTAATACTTCTATGTTGCTAATTTTCTAAAATTAATGTTTTCCTGCCTTGTTTGTGTTGAAGGAACACGTGCAACCTAAATCCTAATCTTTCGAACTCGACTCTCGAGCTAAGTCAGTAGACTACCTTCCTTGGAGTGTTTGTAAACAATTCAGCCATGACATAATCTGTATCTCACCTGCGAAAATTCAGTGATGCTTGAGCATCCTGGGAATAACTCCGCAGGCTGCTCTTCTGGCGATCGCGATTCATCCTTGGATGCGCTTGGAGAATCATCCACAGCGTGACTGCTGGAGGAAGCCATGTTTGATTTCTATGTCTCATTACCGAAAATCCATTGCATCTATTTACAGAATGTATCCCCATTCACGTGGGTAGCATTTGGCCTACTAGCAGTTTTCATGGTGCACGCTATTTCGTATTATATGGATTTACAGTAAAATTCAAGGTAAATCTTTACCTTTACCAAGTTCAATTTCAAACGGTGCTATCTTTGCTCTGTTCTATTTGCAATTCATTCACAATCTCCTTCATGGGCGTAGCAAGCGGCCCAACTGGCCTGGCCATGGCCGCAAACTACCCCCCCCCCCCCCCCACACACACACACACGCACGCACGCACGCACGCACGCACACACACACACACACACACACACACACACACACACACACACACACACACACACACACACACACACACACACACCTGAACAAGTACACTGAGTATCCAATGATCCCCTTTAGAGGCTGAAAGTAATTATTCGAATGCAATAAAATGTTAGTATTTGGTGCACAAATAACTGATTGAAATGTATATAAAAAATAAAATGATTTGAGTCAGCCATTTTGGTTTTGCGGTCTTGTGAAGTAGAGTTACTAAAACGTTTGTTGATCTCTGCGTGCGTATTATAATTAGACACACAAATAAGCACAGAGTGTAACCAAATGTGTTGTGTTTCACATGCACCTATATATTGTCTTCTGTAGACATATCAAGGCTTATGTACTGAGCAATAAAATATATGGACCATTTTGTAAATGCACGGACTTTTAAATGCATTCAAAACACTGTCTATTGGGGACCCGCGATGCAAACGGCCCTCGTCACATTCAAGGTTAATGCATAAACAATGTTACAGCATTCACCAACACACTAACTGTCCACAATAAACAGTATGCTGAAAACACTTCAAAAGTCTATGATTTTACTAAACGATCCATATATGTTATTGCTCAATACACAATCCTTGGGATGTCTACAGAAGCAAACGTAAGTTCAAATACAAAACAAAACATATTGTCACACTATGTGCTCATTTTTATGCCTAATTATGATACGCATCCAGAGGTCAACAATAGTTAAGTACCTCTTCTTTACAAGACTGCAAAACTAAAATGGCGCAACCAAATCATTTTATTTCTTACACAAATTTAATTCAGTTATTTGGACATCAATTCCTAAAATTTCATTCATATTCTTGTATTTAGTGTTGAACCAGAAGCTCAACAAATACCCCCCCCCCCCCCCCCCCCCCTAAGGTAACAATCACAAATTGCAGCTACTCAAAACGTGTCAAAATTGGGTGTGTCCACCCAAACAGCAATAAGCCGTAGTTGTACAAGCAGGCTTTCCAGGCTTCCTTGACAACTTAGGGAGTTCATTGAGACCTCATGCAAATTGTTTGCCTTGCCAAAAACAGTGGCCATGCACGCCCAATTGTGACACTTTTTGAGTTACCACACTTATGTGACTTTCACATTTCGGAGTGGCGTTGTTTGTTTTAGATATTGCATCGAAAGTAATCCCACGAATACAAAGAAACTTGGGATTGTAGTACACAAATAATTGATTTAAGCATATTCA
>CM065686.1:53597853-53642853 GCA_017654935.2 Phymorhynchus buccinoides | reverse complement strand
TTTGGCAGCTAATATTAACCACTAACACACAAACAGGGCATTGGGTCAGGATTGGTATATGATTATCAGACTCACGAATTTGCTCTGTGACCATAACGTCAGCGTTATCAGCAGCTATTCACGGGGTGGACTTTGGCGGATAGCAGGCCAGTGGGCCGTGGATACAGGGTATAAAAAGGCAGGGAGTTGGGGCCCAGGCATAACCCATCTGAAGCAAGCCCGTGACCAGCATCATGAGGGGTCTCCCCGTTGTGGTCACCTTCCTGGCTCTCCTGGCCCCCGCCAGCACCGGTGAGTCCTTCTCTTTACCTGTCTCTTGATCGTTGATCTCTCTGTTGGCTGCTTAACTGTCTGTTGATTGTTTATCCTTCTGTTGACTGTTTAACCGTCTGTTGATTGCTTACCTCTCTGTTTGATTGTAAACATCTCTGTTGATTCTAAACCTGTCTGTTGACTGTTTACCTTTCTGTTGATTATAAACCTGTCTGTTGACTGTTTACCTGTCTCTGGATTGTTTATCCTTCTGTTGATTGTTTATCCTTCTGTTGACTGTACACCTATCTGTTGATTGTTTACCTGTCTGTTGATTGTTGACCTGTCATGTCTTTTGACTGTTGACCCGCTTCTGGATTGTTTGTCGGTGGCTTAGTTTTTGCTATAAGTGAAGCCAGTTATTGGCTGTTCAGATATATGATTTCAGAATGATGGAAACTGAAAAAGTGATGCTTTTAAAAAAACCATTATTTCATTGTGCTTTCTTTTGTTAAGCTTTATGAGCTACCGTATATCCCTTGCAATGTCAGGTGAGATGTAGGGGACACTTATTGAAATAGTACCTCTTAAGGGTAGAGATTTATATCTCAAGAGCAGATAATCGGAAAGCTATAAAACTTTCTATTACGATTCTAACATTCTGTGTTCTATTAAACCTATCTGCTGTATGTGTATTAGTATATTTGTATTAGTTACTTTCATCTCCTATTTTTTTGACTTTGTGCATTGTGTTCCTTGCGCGGGTGTTACTTCAAAAATATATTGGTGTTGTATTTTGGGGGAAATAATATTGATCAATCTTTTTTGTGTTCTAATCCATTTTGTTTGAGTTTATTGTCGATGATTGACATGTTGTCTTCCTTTCATTTTCAGGCCCCATCAGTTCCATTTGGGATGATAATAATTCACAATGCGCCAAGAAATGCATCGGTAAGTTGAAATATTTCATTTCTACCGCGTTCACAACGTAAATCAGAATACACTATCTACAATAATTGTGCTTATAATGGATTTCAAAATAAAAGTATTGTATGGTTCTTTGTAAGTAGGCCTATATAATAAAAATGAATAGAACGTATGTCATACCTACTTTTCAATGATAATGCTGCACAAATTTACTTATCTCTTATGGATAATATTACATCGAGCTTTAGAAGAAAAATTATAATATATTCACTACTCACTATATTATAGTGAGTGTCGTGGCTTTAGAAGAGTTTCGATAAGTTGGGTATTTGTCATAATCGCTTCCGTAGTTAACTGAGACGTCTAGCAATTACAAAATGGCACACCAACAATAAATATTAATTTACGTAATTAAAAATACCCACACGTACGCGCGCATGTGTGTATGTGTGTGTGTATGTGTGTGTGTGTGTGTGTGTGTGTGGTGGGGGGGGGGGGGGGGGGGGGGGGTGGGGGGTGGGGGTGGGGTGGGGTGTGTGTGGGTGGGGGGTGTGTGTGAGGGTGGGTGGGTGGTGAGTGTGTATGTAGGTGTGTGTGTTGTCTACAAGACGTTGCGGTATTGTTGATAGAACACCCAAACTCTGTATGTAGCAGCAATAATATTTCGAATTTATTGCATTTATTAAAAGACGCAAATTTATCAGAGGAAAAGTGTCTGAAAGAGTGTCCTCACTATGGTTCCCAATCACAGCCTCCCAGAAGTTCCAGTACGCCCGCCAGACGACCTACGAGTTTGAGTACCAGGCTGAGACCGCCACCTCCATGGAGGACGCCAGTGAGGACACTGCCCGCCTGGCCGTCACCGCCACTGCCCTCATCCACGTCCTCAACGACTGCGACATGGTTCTCCAGGTCAGAGGACCCCATAGTGTAGACCTTGTTTGTTTGTCACAATGGTCTTCCATGTCATCCACGTCCTCAACGACTGCGACATGGTTCTCCAGGTCAGAAGACCTCATAGTGAAGGCCTTGTTTGTTTGTCACAAGAGTCTTCCATGTCATCCATGTCATCAACGACTGCGCGATGGTGCTTCAGGTCAGAGGACCTCATAGTGTAGGCCTTGTTTGTTTGTCACAAGAGTCTGTCATGTCAGGTCAGAGGACCTCATAGTGTAGGCCTTGTTTGTTTGTCACAATAGTCTGTCATGTCAGGTCAGAGGACCTCATAGTGTAGGCCTTGTTTGTTTGTCACAATAGTCTGTCATGTCAGGTCAGAGGACCTCATAGTGTAGGCCTTGTTTGTTTGTCACAATAGTCTGTCATGTCAGGTCAGAGGACCTCATAGTGTAGGCCTTGTTTGTTTGTCACAATAGTCTGTCATGTCAGGTCAGAGAACATCATTGTGTAGGCCTTGTTGGTTTGTCACAATAATCTTCCATGTGTGGTCAGAGGACCTTGTTTGTGTAGGCCTTGTTTGTTTGTCACAATAGTCTTCCATGTCAGGTCAGAGGACTTCATAGTGTAGGCCTTGTTTGTTTGTCACAATAGTCTTCCATGTCAGGTCAGAGGACCTCATAGTGTAGGCCTTGTTTGTTTGTCACAATAATCTTCCATGTCAGGTCAGAGGACCTCATAGTGTAGGCCTTGTTTGTTTGTCACAATAGTCTTCCATGTCAGGTCAGAGGACCTCATAGTGTAGGCCTTGTTTGTTTGTCCCAATAGTCTTCCATGTCAGGTCAGAGGACCTCATAGTGTAGGCCTTGTTTGTTTGTCACAATAGTCTGTCATGTCAGGTCAGAGGACCTCATAGTGTAGGCCTTGTTTGTTTGTCACAATGGTCTGTCATGTCAGGTCAGAGGACCTCATAGTGTAGGCCTTGTTTGTTTGTCACAATAGTCTTCCATGTCAGGTCAGAGGACCTCATAGTGTAGGCCTTGTTTGTTTGTCACACTAATCTTCCATGTCAGGTCAGAGGACCTCATAGTGTTGACCTTGTTTGTTTGTTACAATAGTCTGTCATGTCAGGTCAGAGAAAATAATTGTGTAGGCCTTGTTTGTTTGTCACAATGGTCTGTCATGTCAGGTCAGAGGACCTCATAGTGTAGGCCTTGTTTGTTTGTCACACTAATGTTCCATGTCAGGTCAGAGGACCTCATAGTGTAGGCCTTGTTTGTTTGTCACAATAGTCTGTCATGTCAGGTCAGAGGACCTCATAGTGTTGACCTTGTTTGTTTGTCACGGTGGACAATAGTCTTCCATGTCAGGTCAGAGGACCTCATAGTGTAGGCCTTGTTTGTTTGTCACGGTGGACAATAGTCTTCCATGTCAGGTCAGAGGACCTCATAGTGTAGGCCTTGTTTGTTTGTCACAATAGTCTGTCATGTCAGGTCAGAGGACCTCATAGTGTTGACCTTGTTTGTTTGTCACAATAGTCTGTCATGTCAGGTCAGAGGACCTCATAGTGTAGGCCTTGTTTGTTTGTCACAATAGTCTTCCATGTCAGGTCAGAGGACCTCATAGTGTAGGCCTTGTTTGTTTGTCCCAATAGTCTTCCATGTCAGGTCAGAGGACCTCATAGTGTAGGCCTTGTTTGTTTGTCACAATAGTCTGTCATGTCAGGTCAGAGGACCTCATAGTGTAGGCCTTGTTTGTTTGTCACAATAGTCTTCCATGTCAGGTCAGAGGACCTCATAGTGTAGGCCTTGTTTGTTTGTCCCAATAGTCTTCCATGTCAGGTCAGAGGACCTCATAGTGTAGGCCTTGTTTGTTTGTCACAATAGTCTTCCATGTCAGGTCAGAGGACCTCATAGTGTAGGCCTTGTTTGTTTGTCCCAATAGTCTTCCATGTCAGGTCAGAGGACCTCATAGTGTAGGCCTTGTTTGTTTGTCACAATAGTCTGTCATGTCAGGTCAGAGGACCTCATAGTGTAGGCCTTGTTTGTTTGTCACAATAGTCTGTCATGTCAGGTCAGAGGACCTCATAGTGTAGGCCTTGTTTGTTTGTCACAATAATCTTCCATGTCAGGTCAGAGGACCTCATAGTGTAGGCCTTGTTTGTTTGTCACGGTGGACAATAGTCTTCCATGTGCAGTATCTGTCTCACGTGGTCTGGTGCTTAGTGGCATATCAAAGAAGAGAGAGGAAAGTGGGTTTGATAAAGACAGGGGAGATAATTGTAGTTATGCAGATGGATTCCATTGAATGGTGCTTACATTATAATGACAATAATAATTGGAAAATGTTATTTACGCAGAAAAGCTTAGTACTAAAGCAGATGGAAAACAGAAAGATTCCAAGCAATACTGCGCAAATTGGCTGCAGGGAAAGTGAAGCTAACCGATAGTAGCAACCACAAAAAAATAGTTTTACCTTTATGGAATAGGTATTTTTATTTCCCTCTAAGTACGCTAACTGTCGTATATATTTATGAGTCCACAATAATTGCATATCACTTAATCACTTTTTTTTTTACAATATTTGTTTTGTTATTTCTAGTCTGTGAAAATCAGTGCTTAAAACAATATTTATTCCAAACCCTTCAATGTTGCTTCTTTGAAGCTTTTCGTACCACACACACTCCTTGTGAAATTGAGGTTTTATCGGTATTTAAAAGTCCTTAGCTGTTTCCCTGTAAGTGCTGATTTCTTATAGTAAAATAATTAATCCTGTAAATACCATTTCAGTTGCGTGACGTGAGTGTCAAAGAATCGGACCCCAACTCTCCGAGCATGCGCACTGCCCCCGAATCGGCACGTGCCGCCGCTCTGCTGGAAAGACAACCCCTGCGCTTCTCCTTCCAAGATGGCGTGGTGGAGGAGTTGTGTCCCTCCCAGGGAGAAGAGTTGTGGGCCCTGAACGTGAAGCGTGGCGTCCTCTCCGCCTTCCAGAACAGCATGAGTCGTCTGGACAACGACCAGACTGTCACCGAGGTGTGTGTGTGTGTGTGTGTGTGTGTGTGTGTGTGTGTGTGTGTGTGTGTGTGTGTGCGTGCGTGCGTGCGTGCGTGTTTATGAGAGAGAGAGAGAGAGAGAGAGAGAGAGAGAGAGAGAGAGAGAGAGAGAGAGAGAGAGAGAGAGAGAGAGAGAGAGAGGGGGGGGGTGGGGTGGGGCTAGGTAGATAAACATGTCAACATTAAAGATAGGTGACTTGTTCAAAGAGGTCATATGTATCCACAGGTGGACGTTGTCGGAATATGCCCCGCCCAGTACCAGGTGGAGAACAAGGGCTGGTACTAAACTATGTGGACAGGCGTACTCCTTTATAATGCACACTATGTACCAACAGGTGGACGTTACGGGAACCTGCCCCGCCCAGTACCAGGTGGAGAACAAGGGCTGGTACTCCACCACAGTGAAGAGGACCAAGGACCTGTTGGCCTGTACTGATCGCCATGGTTACCAGACCGCCCTGCAGGCTTCCCCTTACCACGTGCCCTCGGTCAGTATGTCTTAGAGGTCGTCTGCATGGTTGACTAATAACTTTGCTTTGTATCATTTTAGTCCATCCCTGTGTGATCTTTGGTGTTCTTAGACATAAGCTTGATAAGTTGTTGTTAAGTCTGGTATACGTTCACGTTAATCGAGTCTTGATTAATATAGTTTTGCGGCAGTGCGTGTAGTCTCTACTTCTCATACACTTTAAAAGAGCTGCACACACGTTGTACTGTACTTGCACGTTAACCGAGTCTTGATTATATATGTTTGCGGCAGTGAGTGTAGTCTCTACTTCTCGTAAACTTTAAAAGAGCTTCACACACGTTGTACTGTTTCCGTTGGATATAAGCTTGATACGTTGTGCTTAAGTCTCGTATACTTTCATGTTAACTAGTCTTGATTGCATATTTTTGCAGCAGTGCGCGTAGTCTCTACTTCCCATTATTGTCTTTTATCCGTCTCTATTGCGGTATTTTTTAATTGTTGTTTTCTATTCAAATGTGTATAATCTGTATCTCTAACGACGATCGTCATGTGCTGTTGCTTTATGTTACTTTGTTGTGAATCATGTTTGTTTGAGGTTACTATGTCTGTGTTTATTGATATTCTGTAATGTATTCTGTGCAGTCCCTTCTTTTGCTGAAGAGCTCTCACCATTGCCAGGAGAATGTGCGTCAGTACGGCACAACATATCAACGACATTGTTAAACATGACTGATTGTTGGTTGTAGTGCTCTATTGTTCATTATCTGTAATGCAGTAGGTGCAGTCCCTTCTTTTGCTGAAGAGCTCTCACCACTGCCAGGAGAATGTGCGTCAGTACGGCACAACATATCAACGACATTGTTAAACATGACTGATTGTTGGTTGTAGTGCTTTATTGTTCATTATCTGTATTGCAATCTATGCAGTCTCTTCCTCTGCTGAAGAGCTCTCACCACTGCCAGCAGACTGTGGACCAGTACGGCATAACATAACAATATTGTTAATGTTATTATTATTTATCATTGTTGTTCTGTGTTGCAGTCTGTGCAGTCCCTCCCTCTCCTGAAGAGCTCCCACCACTGCCAGCAGACTGTGGGTCAGTACGGCATTCTGAGCAGCGCCACCTGCACGGAGACTCACCAGTTCCGGCCCTTCTCCAGGGAGAACAGCGGGGCCATCACCAAGGTGACGCAGAGCCTGCAGTACAAGACACAGAGCTCCCTGCCTGTCCCCGTGCAGCGTAAGTATAGCCTGCAGTACAAGACACACAGTATAGCCTGCAGTACAAGACACACATCACAGCCTGCAGTACAAGACACACAGCATAGCCTGCAGTACAAGACACAGAGCTCCCTGCCTGTCCCCGTGCAGCGTAAGTGTAGCCTGCAGTACAAGACACACATCATAGCCTGCAGTACAAGACACACAGTATAGCCTGCAGTACAAGGCACACAGTATAGCCTGCAGTACAAGACACACAGTATAGCCTGCAGTACAAGACACACAGCATAGCCTGCAGTACAAGACACACAGTATAGCCTGCAGTACAAGGCACACAAAATAGCCTGCAGTAGAAGACACAGAGCTCCCTGCTGTCCCTGCGTGTAGCCTGCAGTACATGACACATAATATAGTGCAGTACAAGACACACAATATAGCCTGCAGTATAAGACACATTATAGCCTGCAGTACAAGACACACAGTACAGCCTGCAATACAAGACACACAGTACAGCCTGCAGTACAAGACACACAATACAGCCTGTAGTACAGACACACAGGACAGCCTGCAATACAAGACACACGGTATAGTCTGCAGTACAAAACACAAGTATCGGTCTTAGAAACAAGGGTCTGCTTTTGTCTACAGCCGTCAGCAACAGAGTCAGCCTGATGTACGACCACGGCAACCAAGAGCAGATCACCCAGCAGGCCCAGCAGCGGGCCGAGGAAGTGCTCCGCCAGCTGTGCCGGGACACCCTGAAGGACATCCGCCCGGACACCCCCAGCCTCTTCTCCTCCCTGGTGTCGGCCCTGCGCAGAGTGGACTCGGTCAGCCTGCAGTCTCTGTACTCCAGAGTGCAGCAGAATGCCCTGTGCGCCAACAACGTCCGTGTCAAGTGAGTCTCCTTCTCCATCACCGATTCTGTATTAATATCCTTACAACGTCCGTCAGTGTCAAGTGAGTCGCCTTCTCCAACACTGATTCTGTATTAATCTCCTAACAACGGCCGTGTCGAGTGAGTTTCCTTCTCCAATACTGATTCTTTAATAATCTCCTTTAACAACGTCCGTGTTGAGTGAGTCTCCTTCTCCAACACTGATTATTTATTAATCTCCGTTAACAACGTCCGTGTTGAGTGAGTCTCCTTCTTCAACACTGATTCTTTATTAATCTCCGTTAACAACGTCCGTGTTGAGTGAGTATCCTTCTCCAACACTGATTCTTTATTAATCTCCTTTAACAACGTCCGTGTTGAGTGAGTCTCCTTCTCCAACACTGATTCTATATTAATCCCCTTTGACAACGTCCGTGTCAAGTGAGTCGCCTTCTCCAACACTGATTATTTCCTTGTTAATCTCAGAACATCAGTAATATATCGGTTCTATTGTCAATATCATTGATGAAAGTTGTGAGTTAAGATACATGGGAAAACATACACAAAACAAGAACATTGGATTGTTTACTTTCAATAAATAACTAGCATAATGTCTTTTGTTTTTAACCAATATTTAAAATGTCAAATATTTGTTCACTTAGTATTTTATGCTTGATATCCACGCAAAGTTAATAAACATTCTCAGTATGACAATTAATACAACGAGCAGTTTACTACACGATAATGGTGGGTCTTCTTCACCACGCTTAACGGTTATAGCGAGGAGTGTAGGCCTATTGATGGCGTGGAACCAGTTATCGTGATGCCCTTTAAGGATATTACTGAATGTTCTTCCTAATATATCTCCAACACTGCTCTGTCAACAGGAAATTCTCGATTTATTATTGAATATTGATTGTAGCATGTCTCCATCACTGCTCTGTCAACAGGAAGTTCTCAATATATTGTTGAATATTGATTGTAACATGTCTCCAACACTGCTCTGTTAACAGGAAGTTCTCGATATATTGTTGAATATTGGTTGTAACATGTCTCCAACACTGCTCTGTTAACAGGAAGTTCTCGATATATTGTTGAATATTGGTTGTAACATGTCTCCAATACTGCTCTGTTAACAGGAAGTTCTTGATATATTGTTGAAGTTGAATATTGGTTGAAACATGTCTCCAACACTGCTCTGTCAACAGGAAGTTCTCGATATATTATTGAATGTTGATTGTAACATGTCTCCAACACTGCTCTGTCAACAGGAAGTTCTCGATATATTATTGAATATTGATTGTAACATGTCTCCAACACTGCTCTGTTAACAGGAAGTTCTCAATATATTGTTGAATATTGGTTGTAACATGTCTCCAACACTGCTCTGTCAACAGGAAGTTCTTCGTGGATGCTCTGCCCATGGCCGGCACGGAAGCCACCGTGGGCATGATGACGCAGATGCTGACGAACAATGACGTCACCGGCATCGAGGCCGACATGTGGCTGACGTCACTGGCCCTGATCCAGGAGCCCAGCTCCGCCATGTTGGATCAGGTGAAGCCCCTGCTGACGTCACAGAGCCTGCAGGAGAAGGCCCTGCTGCCAGTGACCACCATGGTGAACAAGTTCTGCCAGCACCACCCTCAGTGCGCTAGCCAGCCCTCCGTCACCGCCATCATGACGTCACTGGAGGACCTCATCGGCAGCGCCTGCTACGTCAACAAGAAGAACATGGACCAGGTCAGTTGAACATCGGTTTCTGTCACACCATTTACTTTTTGGCAGTCTGTATTTACTATTAAATATAAACATTGCATCTGGTCATGGACCATTGGCATTAATTGGAGCACACGGTTTGGGCTCCATCCTTTCTGGTCAGATGTCAGTGTCAAGCAGTTTAAATGTGTCAGAATAGAAACAACGATAAAATATATCTTTCAGTTACGCCCAAAAAACGTTTCGTTGTGACTTAGAGGTACACTGTTTCCTTCAGGGCATGCACATAATGTATATACCATTCATTTTCAACATTCACACTAGTCTTAGGTGTTGTAATTTTAAAAGTAAGCTGTTTAACTCTTCACCTCTGTGGGTGTTCCAGGTGCTGATGGCACTGCGGGCTATCGGCAATGCGGGTCATGTCAGCAGTGTGGCCACTGTGGTCAACCAGTGTGTCCGCAGAAGCAGAAACCCCATGGAGGTCCGAGTGTCCGCCGCCCAGGCCTTCAGACGTCTGCCCTGCGATGCTGATGTGAGTCCTTCACCCGTCTGTTTGTCTGTCTGCCTGTCTGTCTAAATGTCTCTGCATCACTTCGTATCGTATCGTTTCGTATCACGTCTTCAGCCTTTCTGTGTCTCAGTCTGTTTATCTGAGTTACTAAAAACGGTAGCTGTCTGTTTATATAATGAAACATCTATAATAAAGATATTATAATCAAACATTACTATCATCACTGTTATTGTTATTATTATTATTATTATTATTATTATTATTATTATTATTATTATTATTATTATTATTAACAGCGCAGCGCCGTGACTACCATCATGGAGGACACCCAAGAGGACTCTGAATTACGTATCGCCGCTTACCTGGCCGTGATGACCTGTCCTGATGACGTCATTCTGCAGAAGATACAGCGTCTCTTGGAATCGGAAACCAATCAGCAGGTAAGAACTGAGCTACGTTTTCTGTCGTTTATGATAGGGTTTTTCCATCCTTGTTTAGCGAACGATGCATGTTTGCTACAGGTTTAGTCAGTTAAAAGTTTCAGTAATCCTTTTCAAGACGGAAAATAATTTACTTTGTAAAGACATTTGTGCCCCATGACAATGAACGTTGCAAAGGCTGTTTCACTACCATATCCAAACTATAATACATACATGTGCTTTTATAACTTTACATACAACAGCCCTGTTACTTGAGTGGTTCCCAACAGATTTTGATGCCATATGCCAGATGCTATCCTCTGAATAAAATGGTTTTGAGCAAGAAACAATTCAACTTTGATTCAACATTTTCAAATGGATTTATTGTCAACATCTTCTGATATCGTGTATGTTTGCAAATGTTATGAGTGCACTCAACTAAAGATACTTCCTGATGCTGTGTCCAGGTGGGGTCGTTCATCTGGAGCCACCTGACCAACCTCCAGGAGACCTCCAGCCCCCACAAACAGGCCGTGAGGGAACTGCTGAAGAACGTCCAGCTGTCCAACAACTACGACCTGGGACGCCTGCAGTTCTCCAGGAACTACGAGGGCTCGGCCTTCCTCAAGCGACTCAACAGCGGAGCCGCTGCCGAGGGCAACCTGGTGTGGTCCTCCTCCTCCTCCCTGCCCCGCTCCCTGTCCGCCAACCTGACCGTGGACCTGTTCGGCCGATCCCTGAACCTGATGGACTTTGGCCTGAGGCTGGAGGGTCTGGAGTACCTGCTGGAGACAATGCTGGGGCCCTACGGATACTTCGGCCAGAGCGACAAGAGCCGCAAGGTGAGACAGGTGCTTCTTGTCACAGTATGTTAAGATTCACCGCATGTATAGAGTGTGTCCTAAAAATGAATCTGCAGCTGCATCACAAGGTTTGTTTGTCAAGAACACTTCACTGCTCTGAACAGTATCTATGTGTTCCATTGACGGTTTTCCCAAGAGAACTGACGATTCAAGAAGCAGAAGACATTTTAAAACATTTAGTACATATCAAAAGGTTAAATATCACCCAGACAAGTGTGACCATTTCATAATAGGTATATTGGCATACACCAACGGAATAAATTCAAAATTGGATTACAGGCCTGACGAACAAAATAAATACATTGAAGATTATGACTGTTACGTTGTTCTGTTACATTTTCGTTCTGGTGATGACAAATACGTCAGAGACCTGAAGGCTGACATGTGCCCTATGTTGTACAGAGTGACAGCCAGCTGGACGAGCTGAAGGGGTCCCTGTACCTCAGGATGATGGGCAACGAGATGTCCTACCAGCGGTTCCAGGGCCTGGAGTCCTTCACCTCGGCCTCCTCCTTCAACATGCTGGACTTCCTCCTCAAGCTGAGCAAGAAGCACGACGTCTCCATGACTCACAGCACGGTAACACAATATTTATCACTTCAATGGTTTCTCTGTGGATTGTCTTTCTAAGACTGTTGACCATTTCCAGGCCAAAACGCAGGAATCTTTTTCACTTTTCTCTCTGACTATCTCTTTCAGTTCTTAATTGTCATACTAACATTAAGAGCATGTTACTGTTTCTGGTACAGTACTAAGCAATAACTTGTTTTGTGTTTGTTACTCACTAGCATAGCAATTACTTTTTTTTAATGGAAACCTTGCAAAGACACTACCTATTTGTGAACATTCTACTCTCAAACAATTATGTTTTGGTCTGTAATTATAAATCCCTATAGCAAGCGCTTTTCTGCAGAACACAGTCATGCTGACGTGGAAAACAGTAACCATGTGTCAGGAAAAAAGCTTCTTACAGCCAGCGATCCTTACTAATATTACTAATTGTGACTGCACTGACTTGCAGGAGTTCCTGGACACAGAGATGACGGTTCCCACGTCCTGCGGTCTGCCGCTGTCCCTGGCAGTGAAGGAGTTAATAATACTAACTGTGACTGCACTGACTTGCAGGAGTTCCTGGACACGGAGATGACGGTTCCCACGTCCTGCGGTCTGCCGCTGTCCCTGGCAGTGAAGGAGTTAATAATACTAACTGTGACTGCACTGACTTGCAGGAGTTCCTGGACACAGAGATGACGGTTCCCACGTCCTGCGGTCTGCCGCTGTCCCTGGCAGTGAAGGGCTCGGCCACTGTGGACCTCAGGGCCTCGGGCAGCATGGACCTGCGCAAGGTGTCCGCCACACCCCGCAGTCTGCAGATCGACGGAGAGTTCAGACCCAGGTATGGCACTGACACAACATCGTGTCTGGACTGTCTCCTTGTTGTACCTTGTTGTCAACTGTTGGTATGCGTCCTTTACTTGTCAGTCTTTCTCAATATTTTGAGGAAATGAGAGCCTATCGATGTACGGTATGTTATATTTTGGGGCAGTTTGGTATTAAATAGATTACGGTTGTTTTAGAAGTACTGAAACGAATTGTATTGTTCCGCTGGATATGTGTGGTTTATTGTTACAGATACGTGCTTTTTATCTGTGCATGGAATTACTTGTATGAAAATCAGTTAAAGACTTAAGTTGCAAAATTTCCACAATGGTTTGTTTTAGTAAATTGAAATCAAACTCAATACATCAAAAACACATATCAACACATGAGAACATTCAAAATATTCAAAACATGATTTCTAAAATGTTGCATAAAGAAATCACTTCATTACTTTCTGAAAAAATGAAACTTATTGCAATTTTGTTAATATCATAAAACATATAAAAAATGCATCTTTGAATTTCAGTGGCGCCATTCGCGTTTCCGGTCACATGACGGTGGATGCCCAGGTGTCTCGTGCAGCCCTGCATGTGACGGGCACTCTGCACTCCAGCAGCGCCCTGAAGGCACGGGTCGACCTTGACCGTGGCCGTGTGCTCAGCGTGGAACTGGGTGTGCCCGAGGAAAAGATGGAGCTCTTCGACATCAGGTGAGGAATACATAGACATGGATTTAGGCCCACTATACGACTTTAAAGACCCACCACGTCACGCAAAATCATGGTTTTCACGTGTTTTCCCTCTTATAGCTGGTAAGAAATCGAAATCTTCCAAGCATAAGAGGGAATGTGACACGTGTCTTTAATGTACGTGTGGGGCTGTTTGATATTATGTGGTAACCATGTAATGTTTTTTTTAACGTGTATTTTGCTGTCTCACCGTGTTGTTTCATGATAGTTGGTTGACAATGATTGACATGTATCTACCGTGCATATAGGCCTACCTATATTCCAAGACAATAGACCCCAGAGAACTTACCACGACTCTTGTCAACAACATGAAAACCCAGTCTAAGCCCGTTTCGTTCTTTTAAGCTCTTTAGGAGTTCAGCATCGTGCACAACACGGTGGAGAAGAAGAAGAAGAAGATGAATCAGAATCACAGTCTAAGCTGACCACCCCAATCTTTGCTTTCAGCTCTGAGTTCAGCATCGTGCACAACACGGTGGAGAAGAAGCAGAAGATGGATCACTGTCTAAACTGACCACCCCATTCTTTCTATTATTTATAGCTCTGAGTTCAGCATCGTACACAACACGGTGGAGAAGAAGCTGAAGATGAATCACTGTCTAAACGGACCACCCCAATCTTTCTAATATTTATAGCTCTGAGGTCAGCATCGTACACAACACGGTGGAGAAAAAGCAGAAGATGGATCACTGTCTAAACTGACCACCCCAATCTTTCTAATATTTATAGCTCTGAGGTCAGCATCGTACACAACACGGTGGAGAAAAAGCAGAAGATGGATCACTGTCTAAACTGACCACCCCAATCTTTCTAATATTTATAGCTCTGAGTTCAGCATCGTACACAACACGGTGGAGAAAAAGCAGAAGATGAATCAGAATCACCCCAATCTTTGCATTGCGCACAACACGGTGGAGAAGAAGAAGAAGAAGATGAATCAGAATCACAGTCTAAGCTGACCACCCCAATCTTTGCTTTCAGCTCTGAGTTCAGCATCGTGCACAACACGGTGGAGAAGAAGCAGAAGATGGATCACTGTCTAAACTGACCACCCCATTCTTTCTATTATTTATAGCTCTGAGTTCAGCATCGTGCACAACGCGGTGGAGAAGAAGCAGAAGATGGATCACTGTCTAAGCTGACCACCCCAATCTTTCTATTATTATAGCTCTGAGTACAGCATCATGCACAACACGGTGGAGAAGAAGCAGAAGATGGATCACTGTCTAAACTGACCACCCCAATCTTTCTATTATTCATAGCTCTGAGTTCAACATCGTGCACAACACGGTGGAGAAGAAGAAAAAGAAGATGAATCAGAATCACAGTCTAAGCTGACCACCCCAATCTTTGCTTTCAGCTCCGAGTTCAGCATCGTGCACAACACTGTGGAGAAGAAGCAGAAGATGATCACGGAGAACCGGCGCAGCGTCAAGATGTGCACGGGGGACCTGGCTGCACGCGTCACGGGCCTGGAGCTGTGCGGAGAACTGCAGTACCCCAACGCCTCCACCAGCGACCTGGGACCCTACTTCCCCTTCACCGGACCCACCTCCCTCACCGTCGCCCTCCTCAAGCGGGACACGCACTCCAGCTACAAGCTGCTGTTCAAGAGAGTGGAGGTAATCATGATGCAATCATTTTAAGACACTTGTGTTGACGTCAGCATAGGAAACCAAATAAAGAAGACGATTAAAACAAGCTAACCTGAAAACGGCATATGTTTCTTTGCATTTCTTGTACACATACATAAAAAGTCCTTTAAGCAGTGATTCAGGTACTGACATTAACCGGCCGTTCCCTGCACTGTCTGCCAACAGAACAAGAAGAAGACTATGGCCCAGCTGTCGTTCAACACCCCTGGCTCCAAAGTGGACCGTGCTCTGGCCTTTGACCTGGTCATCAACCACGCAGACAAACAGCTGGAGCTCAGCGCCGCATCGCCTTGGAAAACAGCCGAGTTCAAAGGTCAGTATGTGTATTTCAACTTCACCCGTCTCTGTGTTTTGATGCTGTGGTGGAACAGGACCTATTAAATACACTTAATACAGCTGATTTTATTTTATTTTATGTTGCTTGATTTTCTTCATTGTTGAATTGATGACGATAATAAATGAATAGTGACACACAATGTTCACTACAATCTGCAAAATGCTACAAATCTTAACAAATTCTCCCTATGACACACTTCAAACTTTTAGCGTTTTTGACCCGCAGGAGCCATCACCTCCACCAAGAAACTGATGGGCGTCAGCGGAAGTTTCGTCACGGATGACGTCAACACCTATGCCCTGACAACGGAAGTGGAGATGGCAGAGTCTAAGGGCGGGATGAGGTACAGCCCTCGTGTGGAGATCCGCCATCCTGGCTCTGAAGACATGGCTCTGACCGGCATGGTTTCCTTGGAACCCAAAGCTGTCACTGTGGACCTCAGCCTGAGTGGTGTCACAGAGCGCCCCTGGAACTTCAAATGTGAGTTGATGGAATCTGGACTGGATTCTTGCTCTTTTATTCATTTTGTTATCCTCGATTATCTACTTTGTTAGGATCGTAATAAGTCTAAAAGCAATTAAGTAAATAATCAACGTCTAGCTTTGTGATTTATATTCATTTTTATTTCTAAGCCACAAGTGGTTCTGCTAGGAGAGAAGAAAATATACAAAGTCGTCTTTTTTTAAATATACAAAGTCATTTTTTTAAAATCGGTTATGGTTTGTATATGACATTTTAGTATGCTAGTAATGCTTTGTTAGTTAAAGTCTCTGTACACGTTAGCACTATTCACAAAATACTACTATTTCTCCTTGGCAACACATGCGAGTGTCATATCATTAGTCATACTATGAGTGGCCTAACACTGTGTTGCCATAGGAAAATAGTGATATTTTGTGAATATTGTTAACGCGTACAGAAACCTTTATCATATCACTATTTTTGTCCGTTGTGTCTCCCAGCTGCCCTGATCAACACTGGCAAGGAGAAGAGCCTGGTGAGCTCTGTGAACAATGGCGGCAAGCAGGAGTACTCCCTGAGTGTGGGCACCAAGATGAGCATGGCCAGTAACAAGATCACCAAGATTCAGGTAAATGACCAAACTATCCAAAGTGAGGTCATTAAGGAAAACTTAAAGTACAAGTAATCAAGAAAACCACTAAGAACAGGAAACACAGAACATGAACAAGATACAAATGATTAAGAACATTGACAAAATACTAGTAATGAAGGAAGCCACCATGAACTATGACCTCAGTAAGATAAAAGAAGCAAAACAATCACCAGGTTATATCATTGTAGACGTGCAGAACACTTCATATAATTATTGACAATTTTACCAAAGGAGGTAATTGAACGATTTGTATTGTTTGATGCAGCTGCATCTTGTAATGTGACATATATATATTTAACAAAGATTTTTGTTCCGGGCATTGACTTTGTTTAGTTTGTTTGAAGATTTGGCTGTTTTGATTTTTTGCGCATGTTTATACAGGCATTCAAATATTTCTCTCTGTTGCAGGTGAACCCGTTCCTGTCAGTGAAGACCCCCAGACGGGAACTGGTGTCACTGGAGGGCTCCACTATGTACACTCAGGGCAAGATCCTGCAGTCTGAGCTCACCTTCAGCCTGCTGAAGTACAAACCCCTCAATGCTCAGTGTGAGTACTTCACTGTCTCTTCACTGCTATACAGACACCACATGAAGGAACACTCACAAAGACAGCCCAATGTGGCAGTGTACTGCTACACAGATATCACACATCTTTACTGTGCCTAATACCATGGAATATCCACTGAATCGTTGACTTTGTTCTGCTTGAAGATGCTTAGACCCTAGCGGTTGAGGTTGATGGTGTAGGGTTCCAAGACTTTATTGTCAGTTTCTACAAGGTGTTTTGCAACTTAACATATTCTTAAAAGTCTATTAATGTCATCAATAATGTTGGTTACGTTTCGCCTTCAGTTTTTGTCATTAGTAACCGTTGTCGTTCTCTGTGTCACGCAGTTTATTACTGTCACGCATAATGTTAGCTATCTTCAGCCTTCAACCTTGGTCATCACTGATCCTTGTCTCGCTGTATGTCCACAGTGTATTGCTCTCACCAATAATGGTAGCTACCTTTTGTTTTTACTAACAGTCCTTACTAATTGTTTTGCTGTCGTTCTCTGTGTGTCTTCAGTCACGGCCACCAAGTCTGAGCGGAAGTCGTCTGTGCGTTACCTGAGCAAGGCCAGCGTCAAGTCCTCTGTGGTCAGCGGCAGCATGTCCAGCATGGCCAGCGTCAGGAAGGGCCGGCTGCTGAGTGGCCGCTCCACCGTGTCCTACTCTGTGCCCCGTGTGGTCAAGGACAAGCTGGAACTGGTGGCCAAGCTGTCGGACCGCTCCACCAAAGCCTACAACAAGTACAGCATGCGATCGTAAGTCTGGCATCAAACACCCCTTTCTTTATATTACATTACAACAAGTACAGCATGCAATCGTAAGTCTGGCATCAAACACCACTTTCTTTATAGTCCATTACAACAAGTACAACATGAGATCGTAAGTCTGGCATCAAACACCCCTGTCTTTATAGTCCATTACAACAAGTACAGCATGCGATCGTAAGTCTGGCATCAAACATCCCTGTCTTTATTGTCCATTACGACAAGTACAGCATGCGATCATAAGTTGGGCATCAAACACCCCTTTCTTTTTAGTCCATTACAAGCACAGCATGCGATCGTAAGTCTGGCATCAAACACTCCTGTCTTTATATTCCATTACAAGTACAGCATGAGATCTTTATATTCCATTACAAGTACAGCATGCAATCGTGAGTCTGGTATTAATGTCCCTTTCTTTCTAGTCCATTACAACAAGTACAGCATTCTAAACTTCTTTCTAGTCCGTTTGATATTGTTCTAGTTGGCAGAGCAGACAAAGAAAAACAAAATGTTCATGGTTTTGAATTACATGTAGGTTGATTTATACAAAAGTGCCATGATTATACAACGTTGACATTTTGTTTATGTATCAGATTTCACAAGACCTTTAATGCCCACTCTATATAAGATTAGTATTGTATTTTAGCAATGACCAAATTAGGCCTATATCATTCATCTGAGGTCCTCTTGGTACGACATACAGTGTTTTGCCATGTCATGTCCCTGTAAAATTGTGCATAGTTTAAAACAAATTGCTCAAGTTCACAATGTGTCCCTCGCTGTTTCCCAGGAGCCTGGAGTCCCGCAGTTTCCCCGACTACAACACGGACGTCAAGTTGAACGTGGACCACAAGAAGAAGCTGTCCTCAGGAGAGCTGGAGGTCCGCTACGGTGGTGACCGCAAGGACAAGAGCAGGAGGGTGCTGCTGTCCTCCACTGTGACCAGGAAGATCAAGAACCCCCAGAACGTCGACCTCAGCTACAAGATGGCGGCAGAGGCTCCTCAGCACGTAAGAGCAACATTTACCTTTTCCTGATGCTAGTCTTAAAGCTAGGCGAATTGGTGTATTAGGCGAGGTTCGTAAAAGTTATGTGCTTTTTAAGTGTGTTTTTTACCTTTGTTCATCGTTTCATTTATGTGTTTGATCTGTTTGAAATATTTCAAGAAAATTTCAAAAGAAATATCCACAACATGGACTTCAACTTTATGATGGCTATTGAACACCCTTACCATGGTGACAGCTCGGCGATTCTTTTGAATCTTTTGAATCTCTTGAGGATTGACTTCACCTAAATGATGGCGACAGAAGTTGCTTAGCACGCAAGAAGCGTAGTATTGCTTTGTTTCCAACTGCACTAACAGCAAATGATGATTCTAATCGAAACAGTTCATAAATGCGTACACAATTATGTCTAAAATGATAATGTATCGTACGCACTTTGTCTTCTGTTTAATAAACTTGATGCTTATCACCTGAAAATTGCATCATTCTTAGCCTAAATTTTAGAATAGGGCTTAGGTATAATGTGGAACAAGGTCTGTTATTTGTCTTTGAGTCTAACATATCTAACGAATCTTTTTTTATGTTCTGTTCAGGACATCAACTACCGAATCAAGGGAAGTCACAACCACAGTCCCCGCAGCTTGGACTCCAGTGTGACCATGACCCTGGGCAAGGGCAAGGATGTCAGCGCGGCCTTGACCCTGAATGACGCCAGTAGCAAGCTGAAGAGGCTCAATGGCGAGCTGAGCCTGTCTGCCCCAAGCACCGACCTGACCCTGAAGTCTGCCCTCAACCAAGTCTCCAGGAAACAGGTACGGTGACCTTTGATACATATGTCAGATGAGACAGATAGGTACAAAACACAAGAGGAGGGGTGCATAAACTTACAGAGAGAAATAGGGAGAGTTACTAAGTGGATTAGAATAATGTCATAAGCCGGCGACAGACTATGTGACTGCCTCATATGACGCAATCACGTCGTGACGTAGATCAAATTTTGTTTCCCGCACAGAAGACGTCACAAGCCATCTGACTCGATCAGACTCGATCAGTGAAATTTAGAACCCGCCCTATTCGGCCCTGTCACCTGACTGGGCCCGACTGAGTCAGACTGATCGAGTTAGATGGTATGCAAATGAGGTGAAACGTCACGACCTGATCGAGTCACATGAGGCAGCCACATAGTCTGTCGCTTTTTCTTGAAACTCTAAACCCTTAGCGCTGTCTTATAAATGACAGGCCCTTTCTTTTATCCGATGACGATTATTAATCCGATTCTGACAAATCTTCGTTGAATTGTTCAGAATTTTTCTTAGTAATCCAAACGATCTTCATCAACACTTGTCTCTTTTCACTGGTACCAATTGACAATCCTATTCTGACTGATTTTAGTTGACTGATCGAAGGATACCCATAATCTAATTCATCCTCATTAAAATTATTGTGTTTTCACTGGTACCAATTGACAATCCTATTCTGACTGATGTAAGGATACCCATAATCCAATTCATCCTCAGTAGAACTATTGTCTTTTCACTGGAACCAATTGACAATCCTATTCTGACTGATCGAAGGATACCCATAATCTAATTCATCCTCATTAAAATTATTGTGTTTTCACTGGTACCAATTGACAATCCTATTCTGACTGATCTTAGTTGACTGATGTAAGGATACCCATGATCCAATTCATCCTCAGTAAAACTATTGTCTTTTCAATTGACAATCCTATTCTGACTGATCTTAGTTGACTGATGTAAGGATACCCATAATCCAATTCATCCTCAGTAAAACTATTGTCTTTTCAATTGACAATCCTATTCTGACTGATTTTAGTTGACTGATGGAAGGATACCCATAATCCAATTCATCCTCAGTAAAATTATTGTCTTTTCACTGGTACCAATTGACAATCCTATTCTGACTGATCTTAGTTGACTGATGGAAGGATACCCATAATCCAATTCATCCTCATTAAAACTATTGCCTTTTCACTGGTTCCAACTGATGATTCTGTTCTGACTGATGTTCACTGCCTTACAGTGGGAGCACAGCATCGACCTGAAGTCGGGTGAAAACAGACACAGCCTGAACACAGTCTACCAGAACAAGGGTGGCAACTCCCACCAGCTCAACACCACCCTGGGTGTGGCCGGTATGACCCCCGTGACCTTGACCGGAGGGGTCAACATGGACTGGAAAGACCTTCAACTTGCCGCTTCCCTGCACAAGGACAAGGTCAGTGGTAAAACAGTGTTTTGGTTTATTTACTAGTCGGATGAACGCTCGTTTTATTTTTGTGATATGGACACTCATAATTATGTGAAAGGTTACTAGAGAGAGGAAAATGCATGTCGTATTATAATATTAGTGACTGATTGTGAATGTATTCATAAATTGCAGGCATGACTTCAGTGCGTCATCAGTTCTGATTAAAGCTTTGAAAGGTTACAAGGTTCGCCTTGTTGCATTAATTATTATGCATAGCATTAATATCAGTAATAGGAGCTTATCAAGTGTCTTTGTCGTGTCCATGATGCGTGTTATTGCAATAAAGGCCATTCTCGAACACATTCTGTTCAAACCTAAAGCTTTTATAAGCTGTTTTATTGCTCTGAGTGTTATGTTGCATTGATGCTTTTTAAAGCTGTTTCATAGAAACACATTTATTTCTCTTACTCCCTTGTTACATGAAATCTTGAGGTTGTTTCCTCAAAGAACATGTATGGGCATCAGCGCCAATCAGAAGCCTTACATATTTCATCACAACTTTGGTTTAATACATAACAACTATTGCAAACTAGAACATGTACGGCATGGCAGTGCTTTGCAAACTAGCATATTAGTGCTTTGTTGCATCAACGCTTTTCGTTGTTTCCACACAGAACATGTACGACATCAGTGGCAGTCAGAAGCCTTACATATTTCATCACAACTTTGGTTTAATGCATCATAACTATTGCAAACTAGCATATTACTGCTTTGTTGCATCAACGCTTTCCGTTGTTTCCACACAGAACATGTACGGAATCAGTGGCAGTCAGAAGCTGGCCAAATCTTCCAACGGAAAGTGGGGGGTCGAGGTCACCATGCCCTCTAGGCGTATGACCTTGACCGCTGATGCCGGCAAGGGCAAAGGCAACTACGAAGGTTCCCTGGAGGCTGCCTGGGATGCCGACAATGACAAGGATGCCAAGGTCAGTGACGTCATCAGCAGTTATTTTGTGTCTCTTGTGTGTGGAGAGGAAACGAGGTCATTATGCCAAGCACTCCACTCGTTCTTTCTGTAATTGTTCTCTCTCTCTCTCTCTCTCTCTCTCTCTCTCTCTCTCTCTCTCTCTCTCTCTCTCTCTCTCTCTCTCTCTCTCTCTCTCTCTCTCTCTCTCTCTCTCTCTCTCTCTCTCTCTCTCTCTCTCTCACTCTCTCTCTCTCTCTCTCTCTCTCTCTCTCTCTCTCACACACACACACTCACACACACACACACACACACACACACACACACACGCACACACGCATGCACGCACGCACGCACGCACACACACACACACACACACACACACACACACACGCAAACACACACACACACACACACACACACACACACACACACACACACACACACACACACACACACACACACACACACACACACACACACACACATTTGGTTATTCATCTATCAGTTCTTATGTGCTTGATGATGGTGATGATAATGAGAACGATGATGACGACGGTGCTATAGACAACAATGGTGATGATGAAGATGAAGACAATGGTTTCTCTTGTTATCAACACACAGGTGTTGATCAAGGGCTTGGCAGGAAGCAAGAGCACATGTGACTACTCCTCGCACAAGGCTCGGGTCAGCCTGACCTCTCCCCTGGAGGGCTACCATGATCAGCATGACTTGTTCATTCATCCTTACCTTCATCACTGTTAACAACAGGTGCTGATCAAGGGCTTGGCAGGAAGCAAGAGCACAGGTGACTACTCCTCGCACAAGGCTCGAGTCAGCCTGACCTCTCCCCTGGAGGGCTACCGGCAGCTGGAGGCCAGCGCCGAGGTGGACAGCAGCCAGTCCCAGCACCAGGTCAGCACGCGTCTGGTCATGGGAGACAAGAAACGCCAGATCACCACCAGCCTCGCTGTGGCCGCGCCCTTGACCCCGCGTGACCTTGACCTCACCTTCAAGGCCAAGACGCCTTTCCGGGGTTATGGCTCCATGGGGTTGGCTGTGCTGCACAAGATGGACAACGGTCTGAACAGCAAGGTGAGTTACAGTGTGTGTGACGATTATCAATTTTACCTTTGTCTGCAAATGTTGATAAATGTCATTTTGTTTGATTTTGTTCGTATTTGAACTTGATCCGAAACAACTTTTAAATGAATTTTGATGAACGTTTTGCGGATGTTTGGTAGGACACTACCATCAGTACATCCCATTCGTAGATTGCTTTGTTAAGAAATTGTCTTGATTGTCACATACTCTGTGCATACTTATTAGCAATCATCTTTGCATCTATCCTGCAGGTGACCTTGACCCTGCAGAAGGATCAAATGGAGGTCAGTCTCAAGGCCATGAACCGCGGAACAGATGAGTCACGTGACGTAGAAGCTCAGCTGGAGGTGCAGTCCAGCTTACGTCAGAGCAAGATGACGTCGCTGATCATCAGTGCTGCGCACCAGGACGACGGACGTCACTTCCGGAACAAAGTAGGGGTCAAGGTCAACGACGAGAGCTACAGTGGCGCCCTCAACATGGAGGTGGACACGGGCAGTAACTCCGGAGACCTCACCATCACCTGGCCTCAGGACGAGGTAGATAGAATATCGTATGGAATGTTCTCTCTCTGACTTTCTTTCTGTGTATCTGTCTTTGTCTGTGTCTGTCTGTCTGTCTCTCTCTCTGTCTCTCTCTGTCTCTCTCTCTCTCTCTCTCTCTCTCTCTCTCTCTCTCTCTCTCTCTCTCTCTCTCTCTCTCTCTCTCTCTCTCTCTCTCTCTCTCTCTCTCTCTCTCTCTCTCTCCCTCTCTCCCCCCTTAAGTTCACCATCACTCAGCCTTAGGATGAGACAAACTATTTTTTCCCGCCTCTTTTCGTTGTCTTATCTCTTTTTGAGTTTCATAAATCTTGGAGAATTTGCCGTGGATGTGATTTCAGATGAAGACCCTTTTTTTAAATTTCTTCCTTTTTTATTCCCTCACATTCTCCATTGATTTTCCGATAGCCTGCATCACATTTCGTGAATCTGATTTCAGATGAAGAACTCGTGGACTCACCGTCAGTCTTCCACTGGACTGACCTCCACTCTCTCCTCCACCTGGGCCTCCAACAAGCGCGTGCAGATTGACGTCACTGCTCAGCACGTGCCTGGCTCTCTCAGCGGATCATTGGCTCTTCAGTCTCCATGGAAACAAGCACGTGACTGGCGCGCGGACATGAAGACGCAGTATGGCTCTGGAAAGATCGAGTCTTCTTCCTCTGTACAGGTAATGTCAAGAAAGGGACTATTTTCGTTTGATGTGTAGATGTGTAATTGAAATGAACACAGTCTTTTTATTTATTTTATAGAAAGTACACTTACAGTTTAAACAGTCATTTTTCTATTACGTTTAAGTAAAATGGCCTAAAGCATGAAATTGAATTTCTCTTTCAAACTGTGTTGTTTCATTACACTCATTTGCTGCTTAAATTTATTTTATTTTCAGTCATTTGACGGTTGAGATTTAGTGAGTTGTAAACATTTTTTTAAAATTGATCATGCTTTTTTAATTTTACAAAATTTAACGAACACACAAAACATTGAATACTCACAAGCGGACTAAGTGTCCGGTAAGTTTTAAACATCCTTTTATATCAAGATTGGTTTCTCTTCTCAAACTTGTCTACAATTTCTCTAAGGGTAATGTTTTTATTTCTTACACAATGACAATCAGACTGAGGTGCCATAAACGATTTAAAACAACTGGCTATCCAAGGTTCTTTATCTATGTCACAATCAGAAAGAGAACGTGGAGATCTTCACGCACAGACTGACGATGACAGCTGACGTCAGCAAAACCGATATGGACTTCATGATGACGTCACCCTGGACTGAGCCTATCAGCAGCAAGGTCAATGCCAAGTACGCCAGCTTCCCCATGTCGGGCAGTGCAGAGGTGAGTATCAGGGCTGTTAGGCCATGATAATGACAGTGTATTTGTCGTTTGTCAGTTCACCCTTCTCGATTTAGACATTGTAATGTAGCTAAACATCTGAGTAAATGACCTAATCGAAACAGGAAAGTTAATGCTTCACAGATTTCTAGAAGCATGCTTTATATTTCACCTCTGAGTGTCAGGATTGTTAGGTATGCTGTGGTAATGAAAGTGAAAAACATTATTTGGCAGAAATTTCTAGAACCATGGATTTTTCTTTCACTACTTAAAAGACATCCTCTACATCATGGACAGTCCAGTCAATGCAGCCGCAAACTTTCCATTGTTTTTGTGATCGTGAAGAGGCTTGCTGAATAACGTATCGCTTTCGTTTCAGTTTTCTTGGGAACCAAGGAAAAAGGTCACCGCAGAGGGCTCTATCATCATCAACAGCTGGGATGACCTGGACATCAGCACGAGAGTGACCACCCCTGCCAGAGGTCTGCGCACATTGGCAGCGGAATTGAGCAGCAAGGCAGAGGGCAGCACCGTCGTGAGCCAAGTCACCGTGGACCTGGGCATGCGCAAGAACGTGATCCTGACCAGCCGCGTGGAGCGAGACCTGAGCGCAGTGCGCGTGAAGCTGACCACCCCGTTTGACCAGCTGCGTGTGGTGGACACCGGAATGGACATCAGCCTCCAGCAGGCTGTGGGCAAGGTCAAGGCTGACTTCAAGGCCACTCCTCTGATTGGTCAGTACCAGGTCAGCGCCAGCCTGGATGCTGAGGACGACTTCAGTGCCAGCCTTCGTGTGGACACCCCCAGACCCGAGTTCCCCTACCTCCAGGTCAGACAATGGCTTCTTTCTTTAACAATATCTTGAAAGCTTGTTAGAAGGTGCAAGCACTAAACACGATTTGTCAGGTTTACTGAATTTACATTAGACATTGTAAAATATTGTAATTCTTTTCCCGACAAACATCCGAGCTAGAAAATAAATTGGTAAAATCTTGTTTCAGTAGAACTTTCCATTTACTCCTAGCCAAATAAGAAATATTTCAATAGTTTACATCTACACAAGTCATTAGCTGTTTTACTATAATGTAAAAGTGAATACATTCTATTCCTTTGTGTGGATATTTTATAAAAGGGTCATGTCATCAATATAAAAATAAAATAAAATATGAAGTTGACAAGTTTTACTTTTAAATTCGCTAATTAAAGGAAATGTTTTGTCCTAACTGTCCCCAGATCCTGGCCACCAGCAAGGAAAAGCGTCGTGTGTGCCAGTCCCGGGTGGAGGTGGAGCTGTCCCCACGTCAGACGTACTCCCTGGACGCCACCTACTCCTTCGACGTGCCTCTGGTGCTGGACGTCAGCATGGCCACTCCCCTCAGCGGCTACGAGTCCCTGAGCGCCTCCTTCAGGCACAACATGAGAGACACCGCCATGGACGTTTCCGCACAGGTATGAATTGGAGCAAGTGTATGTATAAATACAGTATGTAGTAAAATCTCAACAATACACATACAGGCTACGAGTCCCTGTGTGCCTCCTTCAGGCACAAACATGAGAGAAGCCACCATGGATGCTTCTGCACAGGTCTGTAGTGAATGCTACTTGTAATGTGTGTGTGTAAGATATCATATTTAGCAGTATGTGAACGATACATAAGAATTATGTCAGGTTACGAGTCCCCGAGTGCCTCCCTCAGGCACAACATGAGATACACCGCAATGGACGCTTCCGCACAGGTGCGTCTTGTTGTAGATCATTATATTTGCTGATATATGAAGAATAAGCCTACATAACAATTATGTGACAACAATATCGCTTTTAATTTACAAAAGTTTCATTGTATTCAGAGTTATTCCAAAAGTATTCTTCTAAAGATATGTAAATATTTCATATGTACCTTTCACACTACAATTTTCCAAAATAATGAAGATAACTCAGGTGAACAGAATAGTAACATGTTTTTAAAAAATATTATATGAGCTGTGATTGATGTCTGTGCGGTGGTATGATGTGGTAGAGATTCCACAAGAGACTTTATGGCTGCTGAACATGACTTTGTTAATGTGATTGTTGTGGCTAGTTATGGGCATTGACAACGGAATTGTGACATAAAGAAGTTGTTCACATTGCATACAATGCCCCGTGGGTGATGCTCAGGTGATGTACACCAACGACCAAGCCGTGAAGATGACGGCCATGATGGATTGGTCACGTGGTCTGGACGGCAGCCTGACTGTGTCGACGCCTTTCATTGGCTGGGAGCAGAGCTCAGCCACCATTCGCCACGAGGGAGAGTGGGACGACTTCAGCAGCCTGGCTGACGTCAGTGTGGGCGGCCAGGGGCTGACAGCCAGCGCCAAGTTCCTGCACAAGATGAAGACTGAGGCCCAGATGACCGTCAGCACGCCCTGGGCAGGATGGGAAAAGGTACATGTCGTTCACAACGATTGAGGGAGTTCTTTTATTGTCAAAATAATTGTCTGTTGTCTTTCTATTGTCAAAAAAAGTATCTATTCTTTTGACAATAACAGAGCTCCCTCACTTTTACGAAATAACATGTTAATATCTGCATTAGAACAAAAATGTCACAAATCTTTTAAAAATAAGTGAAGTTGTCATCAAATTGTTACATTGTTTGAACATATTTTAAATACAAACTTTCTACCATTTAGAAAACAAACGAGATCGTTATTAGTACGTTTTTATTCCTGTGCAGATCGAGGCCGCCCTTTCCCGTAAAGGAGACCTGTCCAACCTGCGAGGAACAGCCAGCGTGGCTTACGGCGGCCAGAAGATGGAGGGCGGCCTGATGACCAAGTGGAACTCCCGCAAGGCCCGCCTGGCGGCCTCGCTGACCACGCCCTACACGGAGGACCTCAAGCTGAGCCTGGAGCAGGGTGAGGACTGGCAGAGCGAGGCCTCCCTCAGCTACGGCCGTCAGTACAGCCTGGACACCACCACCAGCAGCGCCGTCTACAACAGCAGGGAGCTCAGTGCCTCCGCCGACATCAAGTACCGCCTGGGAGGACCTCGCCACTTCCTCACCGCCTCGTTCTCCAAGCTCGGCTCCCTCCAGGACCTGACTCTCTCCGCCACCACCAGCCTGGACAAGCAGGAGGTCAGTCTGACCGGGGAACTGAACACGCTGCGGGACATCAAGGCTGCAGTGGCTCTGCGAACGCCCTTCAGCCGCTTTGAGAGCATGGGCGCCTCTTTCCACAATAACGGGGACTTGAGCAGTATGACCATCGAGAGCAACGTGGAGTACATGACCGACAGGAACATCAACGGCAAGGTCGAGCTTTCTCTGCAGGATCTGAGTCAGATCAGTTTCCATGGGTCCCTCACCTCCCCCATCAGTGGACTGGAACGCAGCTCGGTCTCCCTTTCCCACAGCTTGAGCTCCGGAATGTGTCGAGGATCATTCAACCTGGACACCACCATCTGCGACTTTGGCTCTCTGGAGGGATCGTACCAGAAGACCGGACAGCTGGACGACATGAAGGCCGAGTCTCGCCTCACTTACAATGGTCAGTCTCTTCTGGACGCTGACCTGGCCCACAAAGTGACCTACAGACGACTGACCTCTTCTCTGCACGTGCTGACCCCTGTCATGCCGGAGCTTAACATGGACATCAACCATCAAGGGGACATGAGTCGGTTCACCACCAAGGCGTCTGCTTCCTTTGGGGCTGACAAAGTCTCTTCCAACACGCAGTTCGCCTTGAGTGGAGACAACGTTGACCTGAGCCAGAGCGTCACCTCTTACGTCATGTACGAGTCTCACCAGGCCGCCATCACCCTGACCAAGGCTGGACCCCTCAATGACGTCACACTGCAGCTGTCAGGAAGCGTGGACACAAAGCAGGCCAAGGTCACTGGTAAATTCTCCAATGTCCGTGACCTCTCCGCCTCCCTGGAACTGGAGTCTCCGTTCAATGGATTCAGCCAGATGGGAGCCAGCGTCAGCAAGATGGGAGACTCCAGCGACCTGACTGTCACTGCAGCTGCTAACCTGGAGCGTCAGAAGGTGGAGGTCATCAGCAAGTTCACCCGGGACAGTGAAGTCAGAGGCTCTGTGGACGTCACCACGCCCTTCACCGGCTACACACAGATGGGGGCAATGTTCAGCTATGATGACCAGAACGCCATGCTGTCGGGAAACATGCAAAACGACAGGATCGAAGCCACTGGAAAACTTGTCACCGATAACATCGTCGAGGGCAATGTGGACATCAAAACACCCTTCAATGGCTACAGGCAGATGGGAGCTGCTTTCAATTATGGAGGCGAGAAAGCCATGATTTCTGGTAACCTGGGAAACGACAGAATTGAAGCTACCGGTCGATTTGTCAGCGACAACACCATGGAAGGCAATGTTGACATCAAAACACCCTTCAATGGCTACAGGCAGATGGGAGCTGCTTTCAATTATGGAGGCGAGAAAGCCATTATTTCTGGTAACCTGGAAAACGACAAGATTGAGGCTACTGGGAGATATATCAGCGACAACATCGTAGAGGGCAACGTGGACATCAAAACACCATTCAATGGCTACGAGCAGATGGGTGCTGCGTTCAACTATGGAGGGGGGAAAGCCATGATTTCTGGAAACCTGCAAAATGACAAAATTGAAGCTACTGGGCGAATGGTTAATGGCGATGATTTTGAGGCCATTGGTGACATCATGACACCCTTTAACGGCTACAAGCAGATGGGAGCTTCCGTCAGTTATGGAGGGGAGAAGGCCAAGATCTCCGGAAATCTGCAGAACGACAGAATTGAAGCCACTGGACGATTCGTCAGTGATAACACCGTAGAAGGCAACGTTGACATCACCACACCATTCAAGGGCTTCAAGCAGATGGGCGCTTCTTTCAGTTACGGAGGCGAGAAAGCAATGGTTTCCGGACATCTGCAAAATGAGAAAATAGAAGCGACTGGAAGAATGGTTAACGGCGATGCTTTTGAGGTCAGTGTTGACACCACGACACCCTTTAACGGCTACAAGCAGATGGGAGCTTCCTTCAACCTCGGAGGCAACAGTATGACAGCCGCTGCGACCTTGGAGAACAAGAAGGTTGAGGCCATCGCAAACTACGACAACTCTGATGACATCACGGGTTCCGTAGAGATCAGCACACCTTTCAGAGGATACACGCAGCTGGGAGGCAAGTTCCGCTATTCCGGAGACCTGAGTGACGTCCTGGTGACCTCCAGTGGAAACGTGGAGAGAAGCAAAATGGAGGTGACGGCCAAGTTCACCAACGGCCAAGACGTCTCTGGATCCCTGACCCTGCTCACCCCCTTCCCTGGCTACAGCAGTCTGGGCTCTTCCTTCACCCTCACCGGAGACTGGAGTGACCTCAGCTTTACCAGCGACGCCTTCCTGCAGAACCAGAGATTGGAGGCCAAGGCCGGCTTCCAGAACGACCAGGAGATGTCTGGCACCGTCACCGTCAACACGCCTTTCCCCGGCTACCGCCACATGGGGGCCTCCTTCCAGCAGAAGGGAGACCTGGATGACTTCTCTCTGCTGATGGCCACGAACCTCATGGAGGACAAGCTGCAGGCCAGGGCCTCTTTCGCCAACCAGCAGGACGTCTCTGGCTCCGTCAGCCTGGACACGCCTTTCCAGGGATTCACACAACTGGGGGCTGGCTTCAAGCACGCGGGCAGCGCCAACAACTTCAACACTGAGGGCCAGTTCACCTACATGGATGGACAGACCGTTTCAGGAAAGGTGAGCTGAAGCAGTGTAGTGAATTACTATTTTGATCAGTTTATTTTCACTATCTATCTTGATGGTAGCGCTGCAATAGTGCTGGTTTCTGAAATCGTTTCTTAACTGTCCATTATATGGCTACCATTCAATTCAGTTACATAATAGATACCGTAAATTCTAGTGGCAGTAATGTCTGGTTTCTCAGATGATTAAAATAATACAATCTTGTAGAAACGATACACTATTTTTGTTTCAACGAGTGCCGTACACACTAAACGCCATTTTACGCATCGTGCTATCGTTCTCCAGGTCACCTTCTACAAATACCGCCTGAGGCGCATCGAGGCCTCTGCCCTGCTGAACACACCCTTCCTGAACTGGGAGATGACCAAGCTGAGCTACAAACATGCCGGCAACGCCAACAAACTGCAGTGTACCGCCATGCTGGAGAGCAGTGAGGGCCAGACACACAGTGCAGACCTCAAGGTGAGTGCCACGTATCAACATTTAGCATGGATGTAGATATAAGGTGTAGTACTAACGCCAACAAACTGCAGGAATGGATGTCAGTACCTTTAAAATAAAAGAGAATACAAACGTTAATAACAACTTTCTTGTTCCGTTTCAGTGTATGTTTTATTCATTAATATTAGTTGAGCAGTGTCTTCTGTTCTAGTTATTTCAACATAACAAGCTTACTGCTCTAAGATGTCTATGTATTTGCACTGATATATTCCCGATGAATTAATGAACAAATCACATCTCACTCATCTCTTCCTTCTGTTCTGCAGGTGGACCTGAGAAAGGACCAAGACGTGCAGCTGACAGTGAAGACCCCCTACGATGGGCTCCGCCTGACCGAACTGACCCACAGCCTGTCCCAGAGCGACAGCGGTGCCCAGTGGACTGGAACGCTGACCTATGGCCAGGGACAGAGGACCTTCAGCCAGCTGACCGTGTCCTACCCCGACGGCCGCTTCAGCTCCCAGTTTGACCTTCAGACGCCCTTCACCTCTGACCTCAAGGCCACTTTCGACTTCCAGGGCGTTATGACAGCTCACACCAGGAAGATGGTAGGTCATGGTGAACAATTAATGTTGTTGAAAGAATAGATGCTGATGTATGAAAAGCATAGGCCTATCTGATGTAAGGCGGTAAGAATGGGAAACAGCTGAAACAACAACAAAGATTCCATCATAAATGTTGCATAAAAAAGAGATGCTTTATATTTTAAGTGCAAATGCTGTAAAACCAAGGAAAATAAGTTGATGGATTATAATTAAACTCAGCGTAAAAGATAATCCTTTCCTGCTATGCTGAATGCTGGAAGAAGACAATCTTCTACTGATGGGATATGTGTTTACACTGTGCATCTCACAACGAGTATTAAATGGGCATTGTGCGCAGACTCTGCAGTACGGAGACAAGCTGCAGATGGCTGACGAGATAGAGTTCCAGATCAACCAAACCCCTCTCTTCCTGCTCAACGAGATGCACAGCTACACCTACAATGACGTCACCACCACGCGCTCCCTGCATGTGCGTCACGAGGGTCCTTTGAATGACGTCACTCTGGTGGTGAAGGGACAGCTGAATGGCGAGGAAGTGGCCATGGATGCCGCCTTCAAGAACGAGTATGACCGAGTGGAGGCCAACGTCAAGATCAACACGCCTTTCGAGGGTTACAGGTACCTACAGATAACTTACCAACAGTAGCATCATCTATACATTTGTCTTTGTTATTTTTACCGATGGCCGTGCAATCCTTTCTTCGATGCTGTTCACGTTGGTGTGTAGTGCTATGTTATTAGTTAGAGCCTAGCAGCCTGTGATGTACTCTTCGTTGTAACGTTCACGTGGTTGTGCAATGTTCTTCTCATTTCCTTTTTGCATGGTTGTGATTGTTTATTTATGTTACCTTTTTACGTAGCTTTGTGCTGGTCTTTTATTGCCTATTCACGTAACTGCGCATTATTTTCTTTATTACCCAGTAGAGTGACTATTCATTGATTTGGCAAGCTGTCACACGCCTATTATTACATCTCTTTGCGTCTCCCTAATTTCAGAAAACTTTAGGGAAACGCAAAGAACAATAGTTCTGGAGATCACGTCCATCCCGTTGTAATTCATATTGCTGTGCTGTTCCCTATTTCCCAATTGTAATTCATGTTGCTGTACTGTTCCCTATTCCATTTCTTGTCATTCAAATTGCTGTGCCGTTGTTCACCATTCCATTCATCATCATCCATATTGCTGTTCGCTGTGTGTGCAGTGACCTGGGAGCCAGCTTCCAGCACGTGGGCGAAGTGAACAGCGCCTTCAGCACCCAGGCCAGAGTGGACTACGCTGATGGACAGGAGGTGGCCGGCAAGCTGGACTTCATGCGCTCCACCTGGCGACGACTGGAGCTGACCGCCGAGCTGACCACGCCCTTTGAAGACTGGACCATGACTCAGGCCCAGTACAGACACCAGGCCGACAACGGTGAGAGTCTGTGGGCATGTTTTATGGAACTGTTTAAGGACCAAGGTTAAAATGTAAATGAGCTCGAAAGTCCATCGGTTTGGGCTTAAAGGCGTTCAAATTCCCAGAATAGTTTGTTGAGCTGAGTTGTAAATTTGTTGATAATATAGACTAGCTTGTAAGGGTTGTGCAGTTGGAATGTTAATTGTTCATGGTCACAGTTTAGACCACAGGATAGTCATGTAATTGACAATGACGAGAGTATATGTGGTTCGGTCCTTTAATTAAGTGTCAAGGAAATTATACAGACATGTTGATGAAAATTTCTAAGCATTCAAATGTCTATAGTATTAACATCAGTTGTAATTTCTTCTTTGTTTCTGCGAACCTAAAAGTTCTGTTATCACTTACTGTATTCTGTTGTATCGCACTGTAAACGAGCCTACATTCTCTATCACACAGATGGGTTCACATGCTACACCAGTGCAGAGTACCTCAACGACCAGCGGGTGACTGGCGACCTCCGTGTGACGTCAGCTCCTCACCCGGAAGTGACGCTGGCTGTGACGTCACCCTGGACCAACTGGGAGCAGCTGTCTGCTTCTGGCTCTTTCCAGAACGACGGCTGGGGAAACAAAGAGGTGCGCCAATCTAGGACCTGTCCTTTCCCTTGTCCCTGTGTCCTCTTCCATGTTGTCTCTGCACAGTGTTCTTTTCTGGTCTCTTTTCTGCTCTACTCTTCTTCTTTCTGCGAAGTTTACCTTTGTACTTCGTGTTCTGTATAATCTAATTGTTTAATCAGTAACACTCTGCTTTTTCTTCAATGTCTGTGCTATGATTTCTTCACCAACATAGTATTCTAACCATCGTGTTCGATTCCTGCAGCTGTCCAGCAAGGTGGACCTTGGCCAGGGCTTTGTCTACACCATCAACACCGCTCTCAGCCACGCTGACTCCACCGCCTTCACGGCTCGCGTGACCACGCCCCACGCTGATTGGACCACGCTGGATGCACGTGCCAGCCTGGACGGAGGCCTGCAGAACTTCAAGAGCTCAGCCTACCTCAGCGCCCCCCTGCTGGATTCCGTCAGCGCCTCGGCCTCTGCCCACTACAGCTCCCTGTTCGACCTGACGGCTGGGGCCTCGCTCGACACACCTTTCAACAGCGTCAAGGAATGGAAGATTGAGGTAAAGAGGGGGCCTTTAAAGATTGGCTTAAAGAAGATTCTGTTAAGGACCTAATATCATAAGCTCGATGCGCCTTTCGACTGCCTCAAGGAAAGGAAGATTGAGGTAAAGGACTAATATCATAAGCTCTATGCCTTGGCATGAGGCTGTGTCAGACTAGTTGACATAGGCTAGAACGCCAAGGCTACATCAAAATGTTGTTATGCTCTGAATGGTTGTGCGGGGATTGTCTTAAGCCATGACAAGCTCCCAGCATAACATCATCAGTCTAAAAAAACCAAAGATCGGAGTGTGGCTGCCCACATGGCGGGGTAATCAAAAACGGTCACACACGTAATGTTCTCATCCCTAGCTGATGCATTTGTACCTTAGTGTTCAAGTGCTTTTCGCTGTTGGGATGATCCCTGGAGTCTTTTATCCAGGGTAAGCCAACCAACCAACCACCAACCAACCATAAGCTCGACACACCTTTCGACTGCGTCAAGGAATGAGCGATTGGGATAAGGGGCAAAGATTGCAAGTCTGAAGTGAAGAGAACCATTTGAAAGATAGCCTGAAAGAACAAAAACACTGGGTTCATTTAAAGAGCAATGAGTGGAAAACTGAAGCCAGGTACGATTGACAGATTGACAAATAAAATTAGACAGAAAAGATTAACATAATTATACAGTTAAGAGCGAGAGTGGGCCAGGAGAGCAAGAGTAATTAAAGAGCTAAGAAGGAAAAACAAACTAGGCAACAATGAGGACTGGAAGGCTGTGATAGTACCATGTCTAGGTATGACAAACAAAAAAATATTGTTGGAGATTTGGAATTAAGCCAAGCCAACATCTCAAACTAAATTAAGATTTCAAGATTTCTGTTGCTTTCTGTTTTAGATAAACAAAATAAGTTGGGGAAAACGATGGTAAAATCGAACACAGCAGGACGTTTTCCACTCAGAAAGTAACGCTTCTTTACAGATGGTGAACGGAGAGCGCGGCGACCAGAAGACTAGTCACGTGACTGTGGGTTGGTCAGGTGACCAGGAGATCGTCCTTGACGGCACGTGGAGCCATAGCAACGGCTGGTACGAGCGCCACCTGTTGACAGATGTCAGCCTAGTGACTCCCTTCGAGGCTGTGCATTCTACCAGCTGGCTGCTGGAGCACCACTCTTCCCAGGGCAAATACGAACAGAAGGTGAGTGGAAATGTAACAAGACTGAATAAAATGTACAGACGACACCAGAACGCTCAGATAATACAAGAAAAGATCAGTTTCAGTGCAATAGCATTAAGGCAATATTGAGAAAACTCTGAGAGCACAGAATGTACATACGCTGAGAGCAGATATTGGCAGACAGCAATAAGAAATGTATTCATAAAATCAAAAAGGAATTATGAACATTGTGAAAACTTATTTTAAAAAGCATACATCAAAGTGTGAGAAAACAAATATAATAATGTTGCTCTTTCCGACTTTGTACACATTCCATGATGACATCATCACAATTCGCTGCTGCTCTTTCAGACTTATTGCACATACAATAATGGCATCATCACAATTCGCTGCTGATCTTTCAGACGGTTTGCACATACGATAATGACATCATCACAATTCTCTGCTGTCCTTTTATACTTTTTGCACATACAATAATAACATCATCACAATTCGCTGCTGTCCTTTTAGACTTTTTGCACATACAATAATAACATCATCACAATTCGCTGCTGTCCTTTTAGACTTTTTGCATATACAATAATGACATCATCACAATTCGCTGCTGTCCTTTCAGACTTTTTGCACATACAATAATAACATATCACAATTCGCTGCTGCTCTTTCAGGCTTTTTGCACATACAATAATGACATCATTTCGCAGCTGCTCTTTTTGCACATACAATAATGACATCATCACAATTTGCTGTTGCTCTTCCAGATGACCGGCAGTCTGAACGGCGACAAGCTGGTCGACCTTGACCTTGCCACACTCACTGACCTTCCCCAGGTGACCTTAACCCTGACCGAGCCTCGCGCCATGCAGTACTCTGCGACTCGCACCAGTGAGGGCGCTGAACTCAGCCTGGACTGGAACCGTAATGACCCTGACAGTAACCTGCGTCTGCTCTCGCACCTGACCGCCTCCAGCGACTCTGACTCTCTGATGCACGACTTGGAGCTGAAGGTACGCATTTGTCATTCTTTGCTTTGTAAAGCTATGCATTTCTTGTGCTATAATTCTGGTCACAAAAGTGCATAGCATAATCATCTGACTGCCTCCAGCGACTCTGACTCCCTGCTGCACGACTTGGAGTTGAAGGTATCACTTGTCATCGTCTGCCTCAAAACAAAAACATTAAATGTTTAGCGCTATTGTTCTGATTACAAACGTTTTAAAGGTAATCGTTTGACTACTTGTAGCGACTCTGAGACAGTGCATCACAATTGGTGTTGAAATTAAAGTTCCTGGTTTAGGTCTTGTTGTTAGCTACGTTTTCAATACATGGATTGTAAATGAGTATCTTGTCAACTCCTACAGATTATTAGCTCCTACAATTTGCATTATATTCTGACGACACACATCATGTTGTTCTTGCTGTTCAGGTCATCCAGCCCTCGTGCTCAGTGGGAGCCAAGTAGTCTTACTTCCTCGATATTTGTTTCTGGTTCTTGTTGATACGTTTTCAAGACATGGATTGTAAATGACTCCTACAGCTTATCAGCTCCTACAATTTGCAGTATATTCTGACAACACACACCATGCTGTTATTTCTGTTCAGACCATCCAGCCATCACGCACAGTGGGAGCCACGTACAGTCTGACATTTCCCATTGTTTAATGTTCTGATGACACACACCGTGTTGTTCTTTCTGTTCAGACCATCAGTGTTCAGTGGGAGCCACGTACAGTCTGACGTCGTGGATAGTACTTACTAGCTGGTTCTAGTTCATATTCATGCTATTATTTGCATTGTCCATATGTGCTGCTCTTTCTGTTCGGGCCATCCATCCCTCACGCACAGTGGGAGCCAAGTACAGTCAGGCGTCCTGGAAAATAGTTACTGGTTCTAGTTGATAGTCATACTATTATTCGTATTGTCCATATGTGCTGTTCTTTCTGTTCAGGCCATTCAGCCCTCGGGCACAGTGGGAGCCAAATACAGTCTGACGTCCACCCAGGGCAACACGGTCAGCCAGGGGGAGCTGTACTGGGGCAGGGGCAGTAACCACCGCATGTTCTACAGCCTGGACCTCACCGACATCAGCCGCCGCTCCAGCACGAGCTACGAAGGCAAGGTGAAGGTCGGAGTGATGTCTCGTGCCGTGCAGCTGAGCGGAGCCATGTCCCACACGCCCCTGTCCCGCCAGATGGACGCCACGCTCCAATGGGACGCTGACATTGACCAGAAGAAACAGGTGGCGCTCAAGACACTATGGACTTCCGGCGACAAGAACAAGGCTGACGTCACTCTCAGTCTGCCTGCCATCAACCAGGTGACTAGCGTTGCTCATTGAACTTTTTTTGAACAGTGATCTGTTAATTTGTTGTGCACCTTGGTTTCTTTCATTGCGTTTAACATCCATTGTTGTACACTTTTTTGTAATTCGCCTATTATAATCTTCCTATGACATAAAATGACAGTTAACCGTTTTCAGAATCTCTGTTTCAACATTTATGACTGAACAATCTTTCATTGCTTTTTGTTTTTCACTTTACCCCTACATTAGTTTTAAGGGGAAATAATGGGCATAGAGGTGTTAAACAAGATTTCAGATTTCATTTATTTGCGCCTTGCTTACTTCGTAAAGCCTTGAATGGTAAAGTAGGATGTAATTGCATTATGAATCGTTTTTAGTTGTTAAGATTAACAAATCAAACAGTAATGGAACAAAAACTCATTTTCATTAATTGTCCACATCAGAGCATTCTATGAATAACTGTGGTCACGTGGTGTTCAGGAGGTGCGCGTGCAGAGCGAGGTGGTGGTGAACCAGGGGAGAACACTGCTGGACACCAGCACGGCCCTCTCCTACTCCCCAGACTCAAGCAAAGTGCTGACCTTCACCTCCAAGATCCAGGACACCACCGGGGCCTGGGACTCCAGCAGCAACTACACCCTGGAGATGACCTTAACCCACCCCCACACCGACCTCGACCTGGCCATGACCTCTCACCTTGGGGCTTCCCAGGACCGTTACTCTGCCGCCATTGACACGTGGTACCTGACGTCACGCCGCCAGAGAAAGAACATGGCGCTGAGGGGAGAGATTGACCAGCTGAGACAGCAACTGACCATGGAGGTGTGTGTAATATGTTTATGACAATGTATGTGTACTTTAACTGACAGTAGATTGTTTATTTTAAAGAACATGGCGCTGAGGTGAGAGATTGACCAGCCGAGACAGCAACTGACCATGGAGGTGTGTGTGTAATATGTTTATAACAATGAATGACTGTGTACTTTCACTGACAGTAAATTGTCTATATTAAGAACATGGCGCCGAGGGGAGAGATTGATCAGCTGAGACTAAGGAGGTGTGTAGGTCCTGAACTAGCAAATTTACAAGGATGCCTCCGGGTCTTTAACTGAAGGCAGAATGTGACTTTGCGTGGAGAGATAATCACCTGTCTGTATGCTGCAAAAGATAGAACGTCTACTTGGCACATCTTAGTCATTAACTCATAGTACAATAATCTACAAGGAAACGATCATCATGTCTGGCTTTAAATGCTGTTACCCTCTCAAAATGATAAAGGATAAGCTATGGTAAAATAAAATAAAACGTGTATTGCTAACTATTTGGCTCTGTAGATAATTGATTTCTTGTCATTTCTTGTCTTGTATTTTACGTACGTTAAAAACATGCAACCCCAAATAGATAATTATGCAACTGTACATTTAAAAAAATGTTATGGGTTCACGTACACTGATGTTAATGTACGATCACCTGCCCTTCTGCGAACTTGTTCTTTCATTTATTTACACAGTCAATTCAACAGGATTGTTAACTTTGTTTTGTCAATCCCTGAAGCACACAAAACTTGTATGACTTCTGTCATTCCTTGTACACAAATCCTATAAACCTCTTGTCTTGCTGGCAGATGGTGACTGTTCTGTCATTCCTTGAAGTACACAAATCCTATAAACCTCTTGTATTGCTGGCAGATGGTGACTGCTCTGTCATTCCTTGAAGTACACAGATCCTATAAACCTCTTGTATTGCTGGCAGATGGTGACTGCTCTGTCATTCCTTGAAGTACACAGATCCTATAAACCTCTTGTGTTGCTGGCAGATGGTGAGCCCCGTGAAGAAGGTGGAGGTGAAGGGCCAGGTGAGGAGTGTGGAACCCTACTCCCTCAGCCTCACCAACCGTTTTGACGATGACCAAACCATCCAGGCTGACGTCACTCTGGACACCAACAAACGGTCCCTCAGCTTCAGGACCAACTACGATCTGGGTAAGGCAGGATTTTGTGGATGTTTTTTGTAGATGTTGTTAGCATTGCTGCTGGACACTGAGTCTATTTCACCACTGGTATTGCTGCGTTCTTTAGTCATATTCTATAATCTCAATTCCCTAAACCGCAGCCCTGTTACTTCAGTTTCGTAGTGGAAACCATTTCTTCACTGAAACAACAACAGCATAAAAACAGTTTGATCTTAAATGATGTCCCCAATATCTAACGACTGTCACACAGAACCCGTCCTGCATTACACAGAACCCATTACATGATAGTCGTCACATGACTTACCCAGGATTTCTTTCCAACCATTACAGAACACCCAGAGCGCAACCTGATCGTGAAGGCTTTCTACGTCAACGACTCGGCCATCACGGCGGAAGTGTACCGTGATCACGTGACTGAGGTCATCAGTGATGCTCTGCTGGCCATCCGTCTGAACAGCTCCACCCTCCTCCATTCCCGTCTGCACTGGCGTCCTTCCGCCCTCTCCGACCTGCAGGTAAGGGAGAGCACTGGGTGGGGAAGGGGTCACAGGAAGCCGTTCAGCCTGCTCAAGCTCAGTGATTATGACAGACATATACCACAGATATGATAATAGACATTCATCTTTGTCCTACACGAGTTCAGCCTCCTCAAGCTCAGTGACTACATTATTATAGACATATACCACAGATAAAATGGTAACAGCGGTTCCTCTTTGTTCTACAGGATGATTACCCTCCTAATGCTCAATGACTGTATCATGATAGACATATATGATTACAGACGTTCCTCTTTGTCCCACAGGAGTTCAGCCTCCTCAAGCTCAGTGACTATATTATGATAGACATATACAACATATATGGTAACAGACGTTCCTCTTTGTCCCACAGGAGTTCAGCCTCCTCAAGCTCAGTGACTATATTATGATAGACATAGACCACATATATCACAACAGACGTTCCTCTTTTTCTTACAGGAGTTCAGCCTCCTCAAGCTCAGTGACTACATAATGATAGACATAGACCACATATATCACAACAGACATTCTTCTTTGTCTTACAGGAGTTCAGCCTCCTCAAGTTCAGTGACAACATAATGATAGATATAGACCACATATATACCTCTTTGTCCCACAGGAGTTCAGCCTCCTCAAGCTCGGTGGCTATGCTGTACGCAGCAAGGACAGCCTGGTCAGCCTCAGTGACGCTGTGCGCGAGGAGCTGGCGGCCCGCTATACTCTCAGTGCGGCCTCTCTGGCCCAGGACCTCAGGCCTCTGGTGGAACTGGTGGACAGCGAGATGGGCCAGGTGGCCTCCCAGCTGCAGGTGCTGAGGAAGCAGCTGAACCGATTCTACCGCCGTAGTCCTCTCCTGCAGAACGCGGGCAGCGCCGTCACTGAACGCTTCCTGGCCCTGCAGTAAGTTGACAACAATGCTAGGGCTGGGTGGTCTGTGATAATGCAGTGATAAGGCTGGGAGAAAACAAGCAGAGTAGATACATTATGACTCAAAGACACAAGCTACAGATTCCGTTAATGTTTCTTATTTATGCTACCCACTCGATAGATATGTGAATAAGCAGCGTGTATAATACAAATTTATGCAGATATATTTCCGGGAATTGTCCAAGTTTTCCTTGACTTTCTTGAAGAGCTCTGTGTGTGAATAGTGCTATTAGACAGGAGGGTCTCTTTTTTTTTTATAGATTGATTGAATTTGAAAGAATCGCTGGAGTAGGCCATTTTGTTTTACATAGCACATCAATATGAAATACTTTGATAGTGAATGGTGTTGCTAAACATAGTCTTTAATTGTTTTAATGTTTTCCGGGTGAAGTCTTTGCTTAAATTACATCATATGGCAGGATTTCCAATCTGCTCTGTCAGGCAAGCTTTTTGTTTACCCCAACCCTAACGCTGCCTTGTGCCACCCTCAATCCCCCGTCTGTTAATTAACTGAGAGCGCTTTTACCACGTGACCATTTATGTTATGTGTGTGGTTTGCAGGCAGTACGTGGGTGAGGTGTCAGACATTTACCAGCAGAGAGCGGAGATGGTCAGTCAACAGATGAGGGACACCCTGCAGGCCATGACCCAGTACCGGGCTGACCTCTTCTACCAGCAGGCCGTGGACAGTCTCCTGAACTCTATGGAGGTGAATCTACTATATATCTCACTTTGTTCGTTTTTTTCTTGTTTGTTTCTGTCTTTCTCCCTGGACCAGTACAGGGCTGACCTCTTCTACCAACAGGCTGTGGACAGTCTGCTGAACACTGTGGAGATGAATCTACTATCTTTATTTAATTTAATTTCTTCCTTCCTTCTTTTTCTTTATTTCTTTCCTCATTTGTTTGCTCCTTCAATACTTCCTTTCTATCTGATGTGTTATTTTCCTCTGACTGCACTGATCTCTTCTACCACCAACAATCTTCTACCAACAACTGATTTACCTATGCTTACTAAAATTGTACATCAAAAAGTAAATTTTCCTGTTGACTTGATCAGACGATCAGTACAATCAATTCACCCATTAATTGATTCACTGACGCATTCACTAATTCATCGGTTGACGTTTCAGGAGCTGATTGACAGCGGGCTGGAGCAGCTGACAGAGACTGTGATGTCCCTGGACAACTATCTTCTGGCTGTCAGAGATCGCAGCGTCCGTCTGTCCAACACTGTGTCAGGTAAATAAGTGAACTTCAACATTGTTTTCTCTTATTTGTCAGTCCGTATGTCAGCTTAATCTTCTGTGTGTCACCACATGTTGTTTTAATCGGTTTCACCGTATCAGGTCAAATATCGTGACAACATCATTTTCTCCTTGTGTCAGTATCTTTTGTCAAGTGACGGTATATCTTCTGTATTCTCTTATACTGGCACAAGAGCTTGCTAAAGCATCGTAGCCTATAACCGTTAGTTTGGAATGGCGGTCATAATAATCATGCAAACTCCAAAAGCTTTGACATAGTAGGCCTTTGAGGGTTGTTTTTTCTGCGGCGGCTTTCTGCAGCACGAGATACACATTAACTCAGAATTTGCATCGTTTATTGTGCATACAACATCCTTTAGCTGTTTATAGTCACCATATCAGGCGTTGCAACCTTTCTCATGTTCACAACGCCCTCTAGGTGTTCACACTCACTATATCAGACCATACAACGGTTTGTTTAGCAAATGCTGCACACAGCATCTTCTGCCAGTTTATAGGCCTGCACAGTTATCCACACCCTATAGCGTTGATCGTGCACATAACATCCTCGGACGTTTGTTTCCTCATTCATTACCGTTTCTTTTTACAGACGCTGCCCACATCATTTTCAGCCAGTTTATGCAGACTTACCCATACCTTAGAGAGTTGCTTACGCACATTTAGCATCATGTAGTATTGTACGTTCTACCACTAACCCAGAACGTTACCATTTCTCTGTGCAGAAGCTGCCCACAACATCAGCAACCACCCCCACCTGCTGTACCTGAAGCACTCCCTGAACCCCACCCCCTACCTCCACTCCCTCACACACAAGCTGGCCGCAGTACGCATGCCCGAGGAGTACAGTGCCGCCATCTACCAGGCCTCCAGCCATGTGAATGACGTCATGGCCGACGTTCTGAACCAAGAGAAAGTGAAACAGATCAGAGCGGCTTACAACGAGATTTACCAACAGGTGAATTTACAACCAACCCCCCCCAAAAAAAAACCCGGTAATATTTGTAAATGAGACCTCTTGTTGTTGAATAGGGTTTTCAAAACCAGATTAAGTATGATTTACTTAGTAGTGATACCACATTGGTGAATAGTGTTGCATGTTTCCATTCAGTACACCCAACGTTTATAGAATCTAAAAGATAATGGACTGCTTTCTGAATGTTTCGCATTGATATGTTTTGGAAAATATTTGCCTTTGTCCATAAAGCGCCAAGAGCATTTCTCAAGCGGCTAGTTGTTAATGTGCCTTACTGGAGTTTAAATTAAAACAAGAGCATCATACTCACTCTTCGATATCTGATCAAAACGGTAGTTTCTGACACATGATGGCATGCATCTGATGAACGTGGATATTGAAACAAAGTTATGCAAGCAATTGATTGTAAAATGTGCATGATGAATGTCTGCTAAAAGTAAAGCTTCATGCAAACTGTCAGTCGTAGATTATGATTGCATGTATTCAAACCAAAACGCCACATTATCATCCGTATAAGCATGTCTGATTGTATGTATGTCATGTCTTATTGTCTAATGTTTTGTCCTTGCAGGGTGTGGGGGCCTACCATTACTGGCAGGTGGAGGAGAACCTCAAGAAGCACCTGCTCAGTATCACTCTATCAGTCGTTCTTTGTGTCTTAATGTATACTGCTCTATCCTTGCAGTAAGTGCACCAAGCCTTAAAATATACTGTTCTATCCTTGCAGGGAGTGTGGGCCTACCATTACTGGCAGGTGGAGGAGAACCTCAAAGAAGCACTGTCAGTATCACTCTGATCAGTCGTCTTTGTGTCTTAATGGATACTGCTATATCCGTGCAGTAACGGCACGCCACACACGTATTATATACGAAGATATACTGTCTATCCTTGCAGGGAGGTTGGGCCTACTTACTGGCAGGTGGAGGAGAACCTCAAGAAACACCTAATCAGGTGACACCCTTTCAAGGAGATCGCCAGGAAGAACTCGAGGTCTTACACTCGTCATTCCGTTTCCTGCAAGGAGGTCACGGGACCGTGTGGCAACCAGAGCAGGAAGCGTTCCAGACCGAGTCTCCGTCTTCCGCACATGGAGGAAACTTGGACTCAATTCGGATATGCACGCTCGCTGGTGGCCGCAGGTACGAGACGTCAGGATTCCGCGTGTTACCAGATTGAATGCGTACTATACACACGATTGCAGTATTTTATGACCATGTGATGTCTGGGAGTATTTTAGACAATGTGAGTGTCTGGTAGTGTCTTATGACCACGTGAGGCGGAAGTGTTTTTTATGAAACTGTGAGTGTCTGTGAGTATTGTAATGACCATGTGAGTGTCTGGAGTATCTTATGACCAGTGTCGGGGTATTTCCTCTGCGATTGTTATGGTAAACCTGTTATTAGTTGATTAAAGTATCATCAATGTCACAGTCTCGCTAGACTCATGTGCGCTTGATAGGTATTTGAAATAGCAACAACGCACTTCGCTACAGTTTTTTCCTAACATTCATACACACGTTACTATTAACTTACCCCACCATTTATGTTTTTAATTAGCTATGGGGGCGTACTCTCAGCGCACACGCCGTGC
>CM065686.1:53580850-53593350 GCA_017654935.2 Phymorhynchus buccinoides | reverse complement strand
AGAGTGAGATAAACATAGAGAGTGAGCCAGAGGTTTTAACCCTTTCGCCGCCAGCCATATTTCAGCCAAAAAATACCATTAAACTTATCTGGGTAGAGAAAATAAAATATCTGCAATATTGCGAATTCCTCTGTGACATGCATAACATTAGGACTATCCTTACCTCCCAAAATTAACAAAATAAGGTCTTTGGATAACAGGCCCTGATTTGATGCCTTTTAGTGACATGGGTGTTAAACCATTGTGGTGCTAAAATGCGACATTGGCGGTGAAAGGGTTAAGGCATTCCTGAAAGGGGAAAGGTGCGGCAGGGATAAAACCGCTTAAGAAAACATTTAAGTCATTCAAAGTTACTTTTATTTTCTGACCAAACGTGCTCTATGTGAGACTGTTTTTTCAGCAAATGAGTCAAGCATGTATAGGCCTACTCTAATTTCACGTAAATTCAAAATGAATCTTAACAGGATACAAAGATTTATGTTTACATCAAGCATCCATATTTGTTATATACTACTCAACAAAAAGTTAAGTACCACTTTTTACAAGCGCATAAAACAAAGATGGTTTATTCAAATCATCTCAAAATTTGAATATGCTTAAATCAATTATTTGTGTACTACAATCCCAAGTTTCTTTGTATTCGTGGGATTACTTTCGATGCAATATCTAAAACAAACAACGCCACTCCGAAATGTGAAAGTCACATAAGTGTGGTAACTCAAAAAGTGTCACAATTGGGCGTGCATGGCCACTGTTTTTGGCAAGGCAAACAATTTGCATGAGGTCTCAATGAACTCCCTAAGTTGTCAAGGAAGCCTGGAAAGCCTGCTTGTACAACTACGGCTTATTGCTGTTTGGGTGGACACACCCAATTTTGACAGGTTTTGAGTAGCTGCAATTTGTGATTGTTACCTTAGGGGGGGGGGGGGTATTTGTTGAGCTTCTGGTTCAACACTAAATACAAGAATATGAATGAAATTTTAGGAATTGATGTCCAAATAACTGAATTAAATTTGTGTAAGAAATAAAATGATTTGGTTGCGCCATTTTAGTTTTGCAGTCTTGTAAAGAAGAGGTACTTAACTATTGTTGACCTATGGATGCGTATCATAATTAGGCATAAAAATGAGCACATAGTGTGACAATATGTTTTGTTTTGTATTTGAACTTACGTTTGCTTCTGTAGACATCCCAAGGATTGTGTATTGAGCAATAACATATATGGATCGTTTAGTAAAATCATAGACTTTTGAAGTGTTTTCAGCATACTGTTTATTGTGGACAGTTAGTGTGTTGGTGAATGCTGTAACATTGTTTATGCATTAACCTTGAATGTGACGAGGGCCGTTTGCATCGCGTGTCCCCAATAGACAGTGTTTTGAATGCATTTAAAAGTCCGTGCATTTACAAAATGGTCCATATATTTTATTGCTCAGTACATAAGCCTTGATATGTCTACAGAAGACAATATATAGGTGCATGTGAAACACAACACATTTGGTTACACTCTGTGCTTATTTGTGTGTCTAATTATAATACGCACGCAGAGATCAACAAACGTTTTAGTAACTCTACTTCACAAGACCGCAAAACCAAAATGGCTGACTCAAATCATTTTATTTTTTATATACATTTCAATCAGTTATTTGTGCACCAAATACTAACATTTTATTGCATTCGAATAATTATTTTCAGCCTCTAAAGGGGATCATTGGATACTCAGTGTACTTGTTCAGGTGTGTGTGTGTGTGTGTGTGTGTGTGTGTGTGAGAGACTCAGGGGAGGGGCACAAAGAGTGACTGGATAGAGAAAGCAAAACAGATGTACATAGTTTTAATGGTGTGAGTCTTAAGAGTTGTTTTAGAGGGAGTTTTAAAGATGGATTAAACAAGGATGGAGTAGGATTTAAGGTTCTGTATACTAATGCTGATGGTTTGACAAATAAGAAAAATGAATTGCTTTTTCAGATTGATGAACTAGAACCAAAAATTATTGCTATTACAGAGACCATTCCTAAAAACGTTAAAGACTTTGTACCTTCAGAATACAGCCTGGAAAATGTTAACATGTTTCACAACGAAAATCCTAGCCGGGGAGTAGCCTTATATTTTGATAAAACATTACATGCGCAAGAATGCACTACACTAAATAAGTGCACATTCCAAGAGTCAGTCTGGTGCCAGTTCCAAACTAAGGATAAAGAAAAAATTCTTGTTGGTTGCATTTATAAAAGTCCCAACACCAATGAGGAAAATCTTCAAAAACTCTACAAACTTATAGGAAAAGCCGAAATTCAGAAATATGATAAAGTTTTAATCATGGGTGATTTTAACTTTCCAAATATAGATTGGGAAGGGCATTGGACAAATGATAAAGATAATGATTTTATGGAAATTTTAAGGGATGCCTTGTTATTTCAAACAGTAACAGAGCCCACAAGGACAAGGGAAGGACAAAAAGAGAATGTTCTTGATCTGATTTTAGTTAACGACACTCAAATAGTATCAGACATTACACACTCTTGCCCCCTAGGCAAGAGTGACCACCAAGTGCTAACCTTCTCCCTGTATGCTAGTGTTCACAACACAGATCCCTCCAAACAAACAACAGCATATAATTTGAAAAAAGGGAATTATACACAAATGAGACAGGATCTTGCTGATCAGAGTTGGGATCACTTGCATGACTTGAGTGTCGAGGAATGTTGGCAGGACATTAAAGGGAAAATACACCTCTCAATGGATAAAAACATAACAAAGAGTAGAGGTATTAATAATATGAAGAAAAAACATAGACCTTACTGGATGTCACTAACATTAAGAGGAAAGGTGAAAAAGAAAGAAAGATTATATAGAAAATATTTAGAGAATGGGAAATTAAAAGCTGGTAAACGTTACAGGGACTATATAGAAGCAAGAAATCATTGCTGTAAAAAACTGAGGAGTGAAACAAAGGAACATGAAAGAGAAATAGCCAAAAACTGTAAGCTAAATCCGAAGATGTTTTGGAAATATATAAACTCTAAACTCAAACTGTGTTCTGGGGTTAGCTCTCTGAAGGATAAGCAAGATAATATTGTCACCGATGATCAGCACAAAGCTAATGTTTTGAACGAGTTTTTTGCTAGCGTATTTACAAAGGAAAATACAGACAACTTACCACAAACTGCTAATGAGGCCCCTGCATATAGTGCAGACATTGTTATAACAGTAGAAGCTGTGAAGAATAAACTGAAAAATGTGGATGTGAACAAGGCTCAGGGGCCAGACAAGATCCCAGCCAGAGTGCTCAAAGAGCTACATCAGGAACTAGCAATTCCTCTAACAATTTTATATAATAAAAGTTTAGAATTTGGGGAACTCCCATCAGATTGGAAAACAGCAGAGGTCATTGCAATCTTCAAAAAGGGTACAAGAACTGACCCAGGTAACTATAGACCAGTGAGCCTGACGTGCATATTATGTAAGATTTTAGAACAGTTTGTACGGGACGCTGTTGTTAAACATATGGTAGATTTTAATCTGTTCACAGAATGTCAACATGGGTTCAGGACAGGGCGTTCTTGTATGACCCAGTTGTTAGATGTGATGGACGATTTTACCCAACTTTTAGAGGACAAAGAGGCATTTGATATTATTTACTTAGATTTTAGAAAGGCCTTTGATTCTGTGCCGCACGAAAGGCTACTTCTTAAACTGGAAGCTTACGGGATAACAGGAAACATATTAACGTGGGTTAAAAACTTTCTGAAGGGAAGATCTCAAAGAGTGCGGGTGGGAACAAAACAGTCTTCTAGCACCGATGTTTTAAGTGGTATTCCCCAGGGTAGCATCCTGGGCCCAGTACTTTTTACAGTTTTTATAAATGATCTCCCAGAAGACATACAAAGTGCATGTAAGATATTTGCAGATGATACTAAGGTGTATAATCGTTCCCAAAATTCAGATGTACTGCAAAACGATATTAACAGACTCATAGAATGGTCAGAGAAGTGGAATTTATATTTTAACGCAGGAAAATGCAAGGTTATGCACGCGGGGTACAATAATCCAAGTAAAGCATATGAAATTACTCATGGCTCATCTAAGCATGTTTTAGATACTTGTACAGAGGAGAAGGACCTAGGGGTTATATTTGATTCAAAACTCAAATTTGATAAGCACATCACAACAGCGATAAATAAAGCCAGTAGGATGCTGGGCTTGATCAGAAGGAGTTTTAAAAACTTAAATAAAGAGGTGTTCATAAATCTTTACAAATGTTTAATACGGCCTCATCTTGAGTATGGCAATATAATTTGGAATCCCTTTCTTAAACGACAGTCCAGTGCAATTGAGAAGGTACAGAGGAGAGCAACCAAACTGATAAAATCAATGAAAAATTTGGATTATGAGGACAGGCTAAGTAAATTAGACTTGCCATCTTTAAAATACAGAAGACTAAGGGGAGATTTGATAAATGCTTACAAGATTCTTCAAGGCACTGACAATACTAACAAAGGCTTGTTTCACTTGTCTAACGAAATTAGAACCCGTAATAGTGAACTTAAGATCCTAACCAGGTACAGCAGAACTAACATTAGAAAAAACTTTTTTTCTAACAGAGTCACCCAATATTGGAACAACCTCCCTGCACATACTAAACTGGCCTCAGATACTAACAAATTCAAAAACCTCCTAGACAGTGATCCAAAAATGGCCCTGTTAAAGTACATCTATGATTAGTGCATCAAAATGGATGCTAAAAACCGCCACAGCAATTGCCAAACTAACCAAAAGGAAGGACGCATTGAGAGGCTGCAAGGCCTGGTCGTCCAAATACCTTACCTGACCTGACCTGACCTGACCTGTGTGTGTGTGTGTGTGTGTAGTGTGTGTGTGTAGTTTGCGGCCATGGCCAGGCCAGTTGGGCCGCTTGCTACGCCCATGAAGGAGATTGTGAATGAATTGCAAATAGAACAGAGCAAAGATAGCACCGTTTGAAATTGAACTTGGTAAAGGTAAAGATTTACCTTGAATTTTATTGTAAATCCATATAATACGAAATAGCGTGCACCATGAAAACTGCTAGTAGGCCAAATGCTACCCACGTGAATGGGGATACATTCTGTAAAGAGATGCAATGGAGTTTCGGTAATGAGACATATAAATCAAACATGGCTTCCTCCAGCAGTCACGATGTGGATGATTCTCCAAGCGCATCCAAGGATGAATCGCGATCGCCAGAAGAGCAGCCTGCAGAGTTATTCCCAGGATGCTCAAGCATCACTGAATTTTCGCAGGTGAGATACAGATTATGTCATGGCTGAATTGTTTACAAACACTCCAAGGAAGGTAGTCTACTGACTTAGCTCGAGAGTCGAGTTCGAAAGATTAGGATTTAGGTTGCACGTGCTCCTTCAACACAAACAAGGCAGGAAAACATTAATTTTAGAAAATTAGCAACATAGAAGTATTAGAACAGATGAATGTAAAAGCAGGGAAAGACGCACTTCTGTTCATACTCATGCTTCCATCTGTTCATACTCATACTTTTCTTCGTTGATCATTCGCCTTCATTCAACCTTTGTATTCTTCTTCTGACTGGGGATTTGTATCTTGCCCCATGCCCAAAGTCTTTGTTTAGACTGCTATTGGCGCACAGGATGCATGCTTTGTGAGTCTGTCACTTTGTGTCATCCATTCCACCAGCACCAGCACACACGGCTACTCGTACCGAATAGTGGATTGGGCTCGCAAGATCTTGTGGGTGTGTTCGCACACAGGACCTCGGTTTTAGACCTGTCTCATCCGAAGGACCAGGAAATAGTAAAGTATCTTTCCCAAGGATGCAACACCGTGACCAGCTGGGTTCGAACCAGTGCACTCACAAACCCGTTGGATTACAACAATACGAGCGGCAACACTTACCAACCGGCCACGGCGCTAGTTATAGAACAACTAAAGGAGGTTCTGCACTGAGGTCTGGTCAGATCATTGTGGTCTTAGTTTAGTAGGCCTATGGATAAACTGATGAACTTAGATATATTGAATTTAGGTGTAGAGTGGCACAGAAGAGGTAACGCGTTCGCCTTTTGGCTTTTGTCAAGTAAACCCGAGTTTGAACCTGGGTACAGGGGATTTTTCCTCTCACTTTGCACTAGGCCTTACGGTCTGAACGTGGAGTCTTTCGGATAAGACGATAAACCAAGATCCCCTGTACCCATGCACTTAAACCCAGTGGCAACCAAAAAGTTGTCATTTGGTCAAAATGTACCCCCCCCCACCCCCCCTTTCCTTCCTCATCAGTCATGGTGCACAAAGATTGCATGCAAACAAACAAAACTTGGATGGCGCGCCTCTGGCTTCGACGCGCTCTCCAGGTGGGAGCAACCCGAATTTCAGAGAGACGCCTCTGTGACTATAAAGTACCTAATACCTCATATAAACATGTGGGAACTTAAGAGACAGAACATTAAGCCAAACAAAAAAATATGTCTGTTTCCGGAAACATGGCTAAAAAAAATAGGTTAGGTAGGTAGGCTTTCAATTTTTATATATATTTTTTTCTTCGCGGTGCAAGATTTTTGCCGTATTTGCTGAAACATGTGAATGTGAGTATCAATCAACAGATTATCTTTACCACTTGACTGTTTTTCACATAAGCATGTTGCAGCAAGCATAGCAGTAATATTATACTGCGGGAAATCGCGTGCCTTGCGCCCGCCATTGTGTTGGCGGATGTTGATCACGAAAGTCTGCGTGAGTAACGGTCCTCCTTGACTACGCCGAGTGAGAGTGCAATGGTTGTTTCCCTTGCATCGTCTGCTCAAATTGCTTTTTTTTGTGCTTTTTTTTGTTGAAACTCGTCCCAAAAAATATTTAGAGTTAGAGGCAGTGAAGGGAGAAATTGTGGATCATGTTGAAAGGGAGAACATTCATGGGCTTGGGAGAATATAACATTTAAAGGGAACATATTATTATTAGGGGGAAAGAAGTCCTGGATTGTTGGTACATGCTATAATACAAATAAGGGAACATATTACATCTACTGTCTAGATCTCAAAAAAAGAAGAAATGAAGTAATATTAAATTTATTATGAGAATAGCTCTTGGGGTATTACCTTTCACTTTCAGATGGAAGAGGAATGAGAGAAAACTAAAGTGAAAACAGTATTTCTTTATGTTTGAAAATAAATGCACTCCCGATTGATAGTTTTGTTTGCATAAATGTGTGTCACATGTGTGTGTGTGTGTGTGTGTGTGTGCTTTTGTTCTTTTGTTCTTGGAGCTATAGTAGTAGATGGCTAGTCAGTGTGTGTGTGTGGTATAAGTATAACTCTTTTAGTCTTTATCATGAAAATCATCAGAGGCAAAACTGTAAGTTCTTTGCGCATACATGTATTATATTTATACTGCATTTCTTTTTGGTTAACCGCCAGAACATGCTGCGAACGGTGGTCCAGGCGACCAAGACGTCCAATAACCTGCCAGCAGGGGGCGACTACGAATACTATTCCACGTATGACAGTGTGCGCAATGTCATGGATATGGAGGCCAGGAGACTGCTACAGCTGTGAGTCTATCGACCATCACTAAACTGTAGTAAACATGGGTGAAAGTATAAATTTCAGGCATGCTCCTGAAATCAGGAATTGAAAAAGAATCTTCAAGATTGGCCATCTTGTCATCCAGAATCACGGCCTTATGAAATCAAACATTTCTGCCATCATTGATGGCAGATTAAAACAAGATGATAGATAATAGATATGTAATCCTAACAAACAGTAACACTATCCTCACCCACCCTGTATCAGGGTTTTCATTTTTAACCGATTGCCGATCGAGAACATCGTTTAAAATCGGCTTTGAATCGGTTGTTTTTGTTGGAGCCTCAAAGTTTCGTGTGTACTGCTGTGTTTCCCCGTGTGACTAAGCTTAGACTGAAAGTGTTCTAATCTGTTGTTTTTACTCTTTTATCTGTTGTTTCATTTCAAAATGAAAACCCTGCTGTATGCAGACTCACACGCGTAGGAAATTGTTTTTAAAGCAGTCACCTCTTCAGGATTGGGAAGATTCAGATAACATTAAAATGTGTCGTTTCAGGTTTGAAAGAATGTTTTACTTTCACCCATGCATAAATGTGGCATAGTTTATGGCTAGCATCAATGGGGAACACCCCCCCCCCCCCCCCATTAAATTCTGTTCATTTGAGTGTTCAAAGTTAATGCCAGCACTATACATCTTGTATAATGTAGAAGATAAATTTAATTTGCTTCTTTTTAGTTTTTGATGTAATAACTAATGGTATCATGCAAAGATTTGTGGTACACACATACATTTGAAAACAGAACAAAGAAATTATACATGTTCTACTATCTAACTTCATGGCCACTGTGATTTTTTAAAGCTTATTTTACTAATGCTGACAGTATCAATTGGTTAGTAGTATTAAATTTACATTGTAAATGTTTAACTATTTAACTAACTGTTTTGGGGGCCACTTTTGACAATAGAATATAAATTAACTATAAACACTTATTAGTATAGTATAGGGCTATGCCACTCAGTGATTCAGTGCCTGTAGACTCTGTGTGTGTTTTTCAATTATATTCACCTTGTTGTAAGACTTGGATTGTGCATACAACTTGGTCTGAAAGTGAAAATGACATATGGATGTCTATCATTGATTCCATGTACATGTAAATTACTAAATAATAGGTCATGAGAAACGTCAGATTAAAATGCCTATCATTGATAATGATCAATTGATGTTGATACTGATAGTGAGATGGTGATGATAATAGTGATGATGATAAGTGTTTGAACTGGTTCAGATTGCAGAGAGTGATATATAATGTGTCACCACAATGTGGGGTCCATCTCTGGAATTGACTGGTGATGACAGTGATTATGATGATGATTCATGATAAAGACGGTGCTGATAATAATGATGATGACGATGATCATAGGATTAGGACTGTGTAGATTGCAGAGGGTGATGCGTCACCACAACGTGAAGGGGACCATCTCTGGAACTGACTGGTAATGATGGTGATTATGATATTATAATGATGGTGCTCATAATGATGATGATGATCATAGGACTGTGTGTATTGGAAAGGCTGATGCGTCACCACAACGTGAAGGGGACCATCTCTGGAACTGACTGGTAATTATGATATTGATGAAGATGCCTTAGATGGTGCTGATAATGATGATGATGATGATAATGATCATAGGACTGTGTAGATTGCAGAGGGTGATGCGTCACCACAACGTGAAGGGGACCATCTCTGGAACTGACTGGTAATGATGGTGATCAATTATAAAGATGGTGCTCATAATGATGATGATGATCATAGGACTGTGTAGATTGCAGAGGGTGATGCGTCACCACAACGTGAAGGGGACCATCTCTGGAACTGACTGGTAATGATGGTGATTATGATATTATAAAGATGGTGCTCATAATGATGATGATGATCATAGGACTGTGTAGATTGCAGAGGGTGATGCCTCACCACAACGTGAAGGGGAACATCTCTGGAACTGACTGGTAATGATGGTGATCATGATATTATAAAGATGCCTTAGATGGTGCTGATAATGATGATGATGATCATAGGACTGTGTAGATTGCAGAGGGTGATGCCTCACCACAACGTGAAGGGGAACATCTCTGGAACTGACTGGTAATGATGGTGATCATGATATTATAAAGATGGTGCTCATAATGATGATGATGATCATAGGACTGTGTAGATTGCAGAGGGTGATGCGTCACCACAACGTGAAGGGGACCATCTCTGGAACTGACCATGCCTTGGAGCTGGACGAGCAGACAGATGTTATTAAGGACGCCAATGACCAGATGTTGGAAAGAGTGGTCAGTCTGTGTGTGTTTGTCTGCATCTGTGTCTGTTTGCATTATTCCGTACAATTACACATGTAGATTAGTGAATCGTAAGTTTGTGTGCCTGTAAGGTCATTTATACTAAATGGGTGAAAGTAGTTCAGGAATGTTCCTGATATCAGAATTGGAAAAGTTGATAGAAATAGTCTTCAGGATTAGCCATCTTGTCATCTAGATTCAAGGTCATATAAAATTAAGCATTCCTGCCAACATTTGATGCAGATTAAAACAAGATGATAGACATGCAATTCTAACACTATCCCCACACATCCTGTATGTACACAGACACACACACACATTGGAAATTAACTTTCATGTGGTTACCATTTCAGGATTGGGAAGATTCAAAGAACATTATAAAGTGTCATCATTTCAGGATTGAGATAATGTTTTACTTTCACCCACGTTTGTAGTGCACTATTTACAACTTAAACTTATTTTATTTTCTTTGATGAAAGCCAGAAGGTACTACTACTATCACCTTTTCTTTAAAAAAATTGTGGTAGTATGTTCTAGCTTTCTCCTGATTTGTGATAGTTTTCTCTAGCTTTCTCCTGATGATTTGTGGCTCTCAGCTGTTCATCTCCTCTGTCTGCTTTTGTTTTTTATTCAAAATCCTTTGGACTCAGAGTCTCTGCTTTTCAGCTTAAGTCATTACACTATCAAAATATATCCTCATTTTGATTCTGATGCTTTCAGCTTCAATGGTTGAATTGGTAACACAGTTATCCGCATTTTGATTCTTATGCTTTCAGTTTCAGTCATTGAATTAGTCACTAGTGACACGGCTATCCACATTTTGATTCTTATGCTTTCAGTTTCAATCGTTGATTTAGTGACACGGTTATCCTCATTTTGATTCTGATGCTTTCAGCTTCAGTCATTGAATTGGTAACACAGTTATCCGCATTTTTATTCTGATCCTCATGTTTTTGTTCTGTGCTTCACCAGGGTACCTGGGTGGATGAAGCGACAGGGGTGAGGAAGAATGAACAAAAGCTGGTGGTCTCTGCTGTCAGCCGCCCTAACCCTGCCGTAGCATCCTGGAACAAAAAGGTACCGTAATATTTGGACTACAAAGCACACCTGTTTATAAGCCCAGACCTGTTTACCCTCCCGGTTTTGCCGGAATTATCCTGGGAATTTGCTAACATTCTGGGTTAAATAATAAATTCCGGGTGAACGCTGAAAATCCCAGGATTTCGAAAAACTGTCTATTATTTGTTTCAGTTTGTATGAAAAGATGCAAGGGTTGTAGTTTTGCGCCAAACATGTCGTCAGGCAAGTCAACCGCAGGCGGCAAGCGCCAGAAATCTTCGACAAACAACAGCAGTGATAGGGTGAAACGGACAAAAGTGAAGCAGAAGTTTTCTCAAAAGTATTTAAAAGTGCCAGGAATAACAAGTTCGTGTTTGGGAGACAAGCATGCACACTGCAAGTACTGCAACGTGGACTTCAAAATCTCACATGGCGGCATAAGCGACATTGCGATGTGAATTCTGTTGTTTTTTCTCAAATTCCGGGGTTTTCTGTGGCAAATTCCAGGTTTATTATAAGGGTAAACAGGTCTGTAAGCCACACCTACTGATTTTTACAAAAATAAATAAAATAAATTCATACACAAGCCCGGCACATCATAAGCCGCTGGTATTTTACGGTCATTATAAAGATAGTGGGTCGATCCTGGAAGTACTGCAACACCAGAAAAGACCCATTTAATGAAGGAAATGGATGAAGGAAGGAGATTTGAGGATTATTTCAAGTGAATTTTGTGACAATAGATCAAGCACTCGTTCTGCAAGTGCTGAAAGAAAAGGGTTAATAAAGCGATACGAAATCTTAGTCCTGCGTTGGTTGCATTGCAGCGCTCCAGCTCCGGTGGTCCAGTTCCCGTGCAGCTGCTGACGGCCAAGAACATCCAGCGCCCCCAAGTGAGCTTCCGAGACAAGATAGACAACTCCAACAAGCCTTTTGTGCCCATCATTCGACACAAGCCCAATGCCAAGAAATCTCTGCAAGGTTAAGTTTTTTGGTTTTCATTCAGCACTGGGCAACTTACGATGATAATGTGACCGCCAGGGGACATATTAGTTGGGCGTAGTGAGAGAGAGGGAGGGGCTCATCTCCCTCTCTCTCACTACGCCCAACTAAGAATAGAACGCGCTAAGCCCCTACCGGTTTGACTGCCCCCTGGTTAGGTTTTGGTTTAGGTTTGTTGATTGTTTGATTGATTGTTTTTGATGTGACATTTGCCCCTGTGGGGATACCGGGGCAGACCTGTTTACCCTTCCGGTTTGGCCGGAATTATCCCGGGAATTTGCAAAAATTCTGGGTAAAATAGTAAATTCCGGGTGAACGCTGAAAATCCCGGGATTTCGAAAAAACATCTATTATTTGTTTCCGTTTGTATGAAAAGACGCAATGGTTGACCGAAACCTTGGAGTTCTGAGACGCAATTTTTCATTGGTCCTTGGACCCCCCTCAACAATAGTATTTCTTGTTGGCAGAGATTGTAGTTTTGCGCCAAACATGTTGTCAGGCAAGTCAACCGCAGGTGGCAAGCGCCAGAAATCTTCGACAAATGACAGCAGTGATAGGGTGAAACG
>CM065686.1:53555850-53578350 GCA_017654935.2 Phymorhynchus buccinoides | reverse complement strand
GGGTGGGGTGGAAAGTGGTGGGAGACTTGCAAAAAAAATGGCTGGGGGACAAAAAAAAAAAAAAATACAGATTATTGTTTGAAGGAGGCTTGTGGGTAGTCGGATAGGGAGAGGATGGGGTGGGGTGGAAAGGGGTGGGAGACTTGGAAAACAAATGGGCTGGGGGACTAAAAATAAATACATTTATCTATAAATTATATATAGATTTCGGTTCTCGTATTTCCAAGACATAGCCGAGGTCGGTCGTCCAATCAGGATTCGGTATTTTCACGTGCAGATGATGACGTCACATTACTGCATGGCCACCACAGCCTTCCGAGGATTGTAAAATCGTCTCCTCATCACTGGCGGGGCCTCGTTGGAGGGCGTGGTGTTCTGCACGGGGGAAGCATATTGTCAATAATTCAATATGATATTCTTCAGACGAAAAACAAAAGACTGACGTCAGTAAATCAATGTAAATTATTATAGGCCTATTCTATAAATTTAAAAAAAGTGAAAATAGATCCTTTAGCATTCCCAGTTTTACATGCAAATACAAATAAATTTGTAGCCTACCGTGTAAAACATATGTTAGGCATGTAAGTGTTTTAGGTTTAATTTGGACAAACAAACTATACATAATAAAAAATAAACATTAATATTTTTAATAGTTTATCCACTGTAATGCACAAAGTTCTGACTCTTAGCATTTCATGTAGACCTACTGCATACTACATTAAAATGGAAGCCTAATAGTAATACTGTAAAAGCATTAGGTCCTATTCCAAAATCAGGCTCCCATGATTATCAATTTCAAATGACTACTGTGCTATCCTTTGTGAAAAGCACTCACATAATCATTAAAATGTATTATGTTCAGTTTGTTTCTTTACAATATCAACAATGCTATCGATTATTTAATGTTCATTCAACTTATGCATACAACTTATAGTCTCTTCAACTTCTTCAACAAATATTTATTGTTTCCTCCTCTGACACAAACACATACGCACACGCATGAATAGACACGTTGTTGTGAAAAAGAACATTCAAAATATTGCAGCAACACGCACGCACGCACACACGCACACACGCACTCACACACACACACGCAACGCGCACACACACACGCAACGCACGCACACACACACGCGCAGCACACAGCAACAGCACAATTAACACAAACACAAACCAATAGAATCCACTCACATTCTGTTCAGTGTTGTTACTGTACCACCATTTGGCCTCGGGAACGTACTGCAACAGACAAATTAAAAAAACAATGCTCGATGCTTTAGGACACCTCACTTGGTCTGTATCGCTCTCCAGGTGGGAGCAACCCGAATTTCACAAAGATGCCTCTGTGACTATAAAGTACCTAATACCTAATAATACCTAATGTGTATGTATGCCAGTCTGTCGTTTCCGACAATAACTGCCAGATAGCAGAGGGCGCATATACTATTCTGGCGGGCTGGGCGAGAATTTGTTTATAGTGGAGATGTCTTGCCCAGGGTACATCCCCTCTCTCTCAGCCAAAGGGATTTGAGGACACAGCTGGCTTTGAGGAAGGTCCCCAAAAGCCAGCCCATCCCTTTGGCTGCAGCACCAGAGCCGGTGCAATTAGGCCCCCCCTCGTTCGAGAGTCATAGCCTTCCACAAGAGACTAAACTGTAGGCTACCGTGATTTTCCATTACTGTAGAAAACCATCTATTGCACAGCTCCCATGTTATTGTTGGCCCCTACTACAGGCTAATGCCAACCAATGATAAAAGCCATTTGAGTCTGTATCAATGTAAAACAAGCACAATATGCATAGCATGCGTTACAGCCAATTTAGTATATATCGCATGATGCGCGCAATGCCTGACGAATGTTTCCCAGGAAACAAACTCTCATCTGCCTTGGCTTAAGGCTGTGTCAGACCAACTGACATAGGTTAGAACACCAAGGCTACATCAAAATGTTGTTATGCTTTGCATAGTTATGCGGGGATTGTCTTTAGCCATGACAAGCTCCTAGCATAACATCATCAGTCTACAAAATCCTCCGAAGTCGGAGTGTGGCTGCCCACGTGGCGGAGTAATCAAAAACGGTCACACACGTACTGTTCTCATCCCTAGCTGCTGCATTTGTACCATAGTGTTCAAGTGTTTCGGCTGTTGGGATGATCCCTGGAGTCTATTAGCCAGGGTGCGAACAACAACAACAAACTCTCATAAGATGGACAAACACATCAAGATGAAAACAACTTCTCTCTCTCTCTCTCTCTCTCTCTCTCTCTCTCTCTCTCTCTCTCTCTCTCTCTCTCTCTCTCTCTCTCTCTCTCTTTCTCTCTCTCTCTCTCTCTCTCTCCCTCCCCCTTTCCCCTCTCTCTCTCTCTCTCTCTCTCTCTCTCTCTCTCTCTGTGGCACAAACACATACGCACGCACGCGCGTGTGCGCTAGAGAGTACGCCCCATAGCTAATTAAAAACAATAAATGTAATTATGTAACTATACATGAAATGTTAGTCCTCTACAATATTGCTATTTCAAAATACCTATCAAGCGCACATGGAGTCTAGCAGAGACTGTGACAATTGATGATAACTTTAATAACAACTAATAAAAGGTTTACCATAACAATCGCAGAGGAAAATACCCCAGACACATGGTCATAAAGATACTCCAGACACTCACATGGTCATAAACAAATACTCCAGACACTCACATGGTCATAAAAACACTTCCGACACTCACGTGGTCATAAGACACTCCAGACACTCACATTGTCATAAAAATACTCCAGACACTCACATGGTCATAAAAATACTGCACGGTGTCCATATCTGGAACGGAATCCATGACGTCATCGTACTGCGCCACCAGCGGCGTCATATCCGGAATGGAGTCCAGAGTTTCCATGGTGACGGGAAGACGGAGCTCGGTCTGAACCTCTCCCTGCTCTGGTTGCCACACGGTCACGTGACTCTCTTGCAGGAAACGGAAATGACGAGTGTAGACCTCGAGTTCTTCCTGGACGATCTCCTTGAGAAGGGTGGTCACGCTGATTAGGTGTTTCTTGAGGTTCTCCTCCACCTGCCAGTAATGGTAGGCCCACACTCCCTGCAAGGATAGAACAGTATACTTTAAGACTTGATGCACTTACTGCAAGGATAGAGCAGTATACATTAAGACACAAAGAACGACTGATAGAGTGATACTGAGCAGGTGCTTCTTGAGGTTCTCCTCCACCTGCCAGTAATGGTAGGCCCACACTCCCTGCAAGGATAGAACAGTATACTTTAAGGCTTGGTGCACTTACTGCAAGGATAGAACAGCATACTTTAAGACACAAAGAACGACTGATAGAGTGATACTGAGCAGGTGCTTCTTGAGGTTCTCCTCCACCTGCCAGTAGTGGTAGGCCCCCACACCCTGCAAGGACAAAACATTAGACAATAAGACATGACATACATACAATCAGACATGCTTATATGGATGATAATGTGGCGTTTTGGTTTGAATACATGCAATCATAATCTACGACTGACAGTTTGCATGAAGCTTTACTTTTAGCAGACATTCATCATGCACATTTTACAATCAATTGCTTGCATAACTTTGTTTCAATATCCACGTTCATCAGATGCATGCCATCATGTGTCAGAAACTACCGTTTTGATCAGATATCGAAGAGTGAGTATGATGCTCTTGTTTTAATTTAAACTCCAGTAAGGCACATTAACAACTAGCCGCTTGAGAAATGCTCTTGGCGCTTTATGGACAAAGGCAAATATTTTCCAAAACATATCAATGCGAAACATTCAGAAAGCAGTCCATTATCTTTTAGATTCTATAAACGTTGGGTGTACTGAATGGAAACATGCAACACTATTCACCAATGTGGTATCACTACTAAGTAAATCATACTTAATCTGGTTTTGAAAACCCTATTCAACAACAAGAGGTCTCATTTACAAATATTACCGGGTTTTTTTTTGGGGGGGGTTGGTTGTAAATTCACCTGTTGGTAAATCTCGTTGTAAGCCGCTCTGATCTGTTTCACTTTCTCTTGGTTCAGAACGTCGGCCATGACGTCATTCACATGGCTGGAGGCCTGGTAGATGGCGGCACTGTACTCCTCGGGCATGCGTACTGCGGCCAGCTTGTGTGTGAGGGAGTGGAGGTAGGGGGTGGGGTTCAGGGAGTGCTTCAGGTACAGCAGGTGGGGGTGGTTGCTGATGTTGTGGGCAGCTTCTGCACAGAGAAATGGTAACGTTCTGGGTTAGTGGTAGAACGTACAATACTACATGATGCTAAATGTGCGTAAGCAACTCTCTAAGGTATGGGTAAGTTTGCATAAACTGGCTGAAAATGATGTGGGCAGCGTCTGTAAAAAGAAACGGTAATGAATGAGGAAAAAAACGTCCGAGGATGTTATGTGCACGATCAACGCTATAAGGTGTGGATAACTGTGCATGCCTATAAACTGGCAGAAGATGCTGTGTGCAGCATTTGCTAAACAAACCGTTGTATGGTCTGATATAGTGAGTGTGAACACCTAGAGGGCGTTGTGAACATGAGAAAGGTTGCAACGCCTGATATGGTGACTATAAACAGCTAAAGAATGTTGTATGCACAATAAACGATGCAAATTCTGAGTTAATGTGTATCTCGTGCTGCAGAAAGCCGCCGCAGAAAAAACAACCCTCAAAGGCTTACTATGTCAAAGCTTTTGGAGTTTGCATGATTATTATGACCGCCATTCCAAACTAACGGTTATAGGCTACGATGCTTTAGCAAGCTCTTGTGCCAGTATAAGAGAATACAGAAGATATACCGTCACTTGACAAAAGATACTGACACAAGGAGAAAATGATGTTGTCACGATATTTGACCTGATACGTTGGAAACCGATTGAAACAACATGTGGTGACACACAGAAGATTAAGCTGACATACGGACTGACAAATAAGAGAAAACAATGTTGAAGTTCACTTATTCACCTGAGACAGTGTTGGACAGACGGACGCTGCGATCTCTGACAGCCAGAAGATAGTTGTCCAGGGACATCACAGTCTCTGTCAGCTGCTCCAGCCCGCTGTCAATCAGCTCCTGAAACGTCAACCGATGAATTAGTGAATGCGTCAGTGAATCAATTAATGGGTGGATTGATTGTACTGATCGTCTGATCAAGTCAACAGGAAAATTTACTTTTTGATGTACAATTTTAGTGAGCATAGGTAAATCAGTTGTTGGTAGAAGATTGTTGGTGGTAGAAGAGATCAGTGCAGTCAGAGGAAAAAACCACATCAGATAGAAAGGAAGTATTGAAGGAGCAAACAAATGAGGAAAGAAATAAAGAAAAAGAAGGAAGGAAGAAATTAAATTAAATAAAGATAGTAGATTCATCTCCACAGTGTTCAGCAGACTGTCCACAGCCTGTTGGTAGAAGAGGTCAGCCCTGTACTGGTCCAGGGAGAAAGACAGAAACAAACAAGAAAAAAACGAACAAAGTGAGATATATAGTAGATTCACCTCCATAGAGTTCAGGAGACTGTCCACGGCTTGCTGGTAGAAGATGTCAGCCCGGTACTGGGTCATGGCCTGCAGGGTGTCCCTCATCTGTTGACTGACCATCTCCGCTCTCTGCTGGTAACTGTCCGACACCTCACCCACGTACTGCCTGCAAACCACACACATAACATGGATGGTCATGTGGTAAAAGCGCTCTCAGTTAATTACCAGAGAGGGTGGCACAAGGCAGCGTTAGGGTTGGGGTAAAAAAAGAAGCTTGCCTGACAGAGCAGATTGGAAATCCTGCCATATGATGTAATTTAAGCAAAGACTTCACCCGGAAAACATTAAAACAATTAAAGACTATGTTTAGCAACACCATTCACTATCAAAGTATTTCATATTGATGTGCTATGTAAAACAAAATGGCCTACTCCAGCGATTCTTTCAAATTCAATCAATCTATAAAAAAAAAAGAGACCCTCCTGTCTAATAGCACTATTCACACACAGAGCTCTTCACGAAAGTCAAGGAAAACTGGGGCAATTCCCGGAAATATATCTGCATAAATTTGTATTATACACGCTGCTTATTCACATATCTATCGAGTGGGTAGCATAAATAAGAAACATTAACGGAATCTGTAGCTTGTGTCTTTGAGTCATAATGTATCTACTCTGCTTGTTTTCTCCCAGCCTTATCTCTGCATTATCACAGACCCCCCAGCCCTAGCATTGTTGTCAACTTACTGCAGGGCCAGGAAGCGTTCAGTGACGGCGCTGCCCGCGTTCTGCAGGAGAGGACTACGGCGGTAGAATCGGTTCAGCTGCTTCCTCAGCACCTGCAGCTGGGAGGCCACCTGGCCCATCTCGCTGTCCACCAGTTCCACCAGAGGCCTGAGGTCCTGGGCCAGAGAGGCCGCACTGAGGGTATAGCGGGCCGCCAGCTCCTCGCGCACAGCGTCACTGAGGCTGACCAGGCTGTCCTTGCTGCGTACAGCATAGCCACCGAGCTTGAGGAGGCTGAACTCCTGTGGGACAAAGAGGTATATATGTGGTCTATATCTATCATTATGTTGTCACTGAACTTGAGGAGGCTGAACTCCTGTAAGACAAAGAAGAATGTCTGTTGTGATATATGTGGTCTATGTCTATCATTATGTAGTCACTGAGCTTGAGGAGGCTGAACTCCTGTAAGAAAAAGAGGAACGTATGTAATCATATCTGTGGTATATGTCTATCATAATAATTATAGTCACTGAGCTTGAAGAGGCTGAACTCCTGTGGGACAAAGAGGAACGTCTGTTACCATATATGTTGTATATGTCTATCATAATATAGTCACTGAGCTTGAGGAGGCTGAACTCCTGTGGGACAAAGAGGAACGTCTGTAATCATATATGTCTATCATGATACAGTCATTGAGCATTAGGAGGGTAATCTCCTGTAGAACAAAGAGGAACCGCTGTTACCATTTTATCTGTGGTATATGTCTATAATAATGTAGTCACTGAGCTTGAGGAGGCTGAACTCGTGTAGGACAAAGATGAATGTCTGTTATCATATCTGTGGTATATGTCTATCATAATCACTGAGCTTGAGCAGGCTGAACGGCTTCCTGTGACCCCTTCCCCACCCAGTGCTCTCCCTTACCTGCAGGTCGGAGAGGGCGGAAGGACGCCAGTGCAGACGGGAATGGAGGAGGGTGGAGCTGTTCAGACGGATGGCCAGCAGAGCATCACTGATGACCTCAGTCACGTGATCACGGTACACTTCCGCCGTGATGGCCGAGTCGTTGACGTAGAAAGCCTTCACGATCAGGTTGCGCTCTGGGTGTTCTGTAATGGTTGGAAAGAAATCCTGGGTAAGTCATGTGACGACTATCATGTAATGGGTTCTGTGTAATGCAGGACGGGTTCTGTGTGACAGTCGTTAGATATTGGGGACATCATTTAAGATCAAACTGTTTTTATGCTGTTGTTGTTTCAGTGAAGAAATGGTTTCCACTACGAAACTGAAGTAACAGGGCTGCGGTTTAGGGAATTGAGATTATAGAATATGACTAAAGAACGCAGCAATACCAGTGGTGAAATAGACTCAGTGTCCAGCAGCAATGCTAACAACATCTACAAAAAACATCCACAAAATCCTGCCTTACCCAGATCGTAGTTGGTCCTGAAGCTGAGGGACCGTTTGTTGGTGTCCAGAGTGACGTCAGCCTGGATGGTTTGGTCATCGTCAAAACGGTTGGTGAGGCTGAGGGAGTAGGGTTCCACACTCCTCACCTGGCCCTTCACCTCCACCTTCTTCACGGGGCTCACCATCTGCCAGCAACACAAGAGGTTTATAGGATCTGTGTACTTCAAGGAATGACAGAGCAGTCACCATCTGCCAGCAACACAAGAGGTTTATAGGATCTGTGTACTTCAAGGAATGACAGAGCAGTCACCATCTGCCAGCAACACAAGAGGTTTATAGGATCTGTGTACTTCAAGGAATGACAGAACAGTCACCATCTGCCAGCAATACAAGAGGTTTATAGGATTTGTGTGCTTCAGGGAATGACAAAACAAAGTTAACAATCCTGTTGAATTGACTGTGTAAATAAATGAAAGAACAAGTTCGCAGAAGGGCAGGTGATCGTACATTAACATCAGTGTACGTGAACCCATAACATTTTTTTAAATGTACAGTTGCATAATTATCTATTTGGGGTTGCATGTTTTTAACGTACGTAAAATACAAGACAAGAAATGACAAGAAATCAATTATCTACAGAGCCAAACAGTTAGCAATACACGTTTTATTTTATTTTACCATAGCTTATCCTTTATCATTTTGAGAGGGTAACAGCATTTAAAGCCTGAGAATGATGATCGTTTCCTTGTAGATTATTGTACTATGAGTTAATGACTAAGATGTGCCAAGTAGACGTTCTATCTTTTGCAACATACAGACAGGTGATTATCTCTCCACGAAAAGTCACATTCTGCCTTCAGTTAAAGACCCGGACGCATCCTTGTAAATTTGCTAGTTCAGGACCTACACACCTCCTTAGTCTCAGCTGATCAATCTCTCCCCTCGGCGCCATGTTCTTAATATAGACAATTTACTGTCAGTGAAAGTACACAGTCATTCATTGTTATAAACATATTACACACACACCTCCATGGTCAGTTGCTGTCTCGGCTGGTCAATCTCTCACCTCAGCGCCATGTTCTTTAAAATAAACAATCTACTGTCAGTTAAAGTACACATACATTGTCATAAACATATTACACACACCTCCATGGTCAGCTGCTGTCTCAGCTGGTCAATCTCTCCCCTCAGCGCCATGTTCTTTCTCTGGCGGCGTGACGTCAGGTACCACGTGTCAATGGCGGCAGAGTAGCGGTCCTGGGAAGCCCCAAGGTGAGAGGTCATGGCCAGGTCAAGGTCGGTGTGGGGGTGGGTCAAGGTCATCTCCAGGGTGTAGTTGCTGCTGGAGTCCCAGGCCCCGGTGGTGTCCTGGATCTTGGAGGTGAAGGTCAGCACTTTGCTGGAGTCTGGGGAGTAGGAGAGGGCCGTGCTGGTGTCCAGCAGTGTTCTCCCCTGGTTCACCGCCACCTCGCTCTGCACGCGCACCTCCTGAACACCACGTGACCACAGTTATTCATAGAATGCTCTGATGTGGACAATTAATGAAAATGAGTTTTTGTTCCATTACTGTTTGCATTTGTTAATCTTAACAACTAAAAACGATTCATAATGCAATTACATAAAAAAATAAGAAGGAAGGTAAATCCTACTTTACCATTCAAGGCTTTACGAGGTAAGCAAGGCGCAAATAAATGAAATCTGAAATCTTGTTTAACACCTCTATGCCCATTATTTCCCCTTAAAACTAATGTAGGGGTAAAGTGAAAAACAAAAAGCAATGAAAGATTGTTCAGTCATAAATGTTGAAACAGAGATTCTGAAAACGGTTAACTGTCATTTTATGTCATAGGAAGATTATAATAGGCGAATTACAAAAGAGTGTACAACAATGGATGTTAAACGCAATGAAAGAAACCAAGGTGCACAACAAATTAACAGATCAGTGTTCAAAAAAAGTTCAATGAGCAAAGCTAGTCACCTGGTTGATGGCAGGCAGACTGAGAGTGACGTCAGCCTTGTTCTTGTAGCCGGAAGTCCATAGTGTCTTGAGCGCCACCTGTTTCTTCTGGTCACGGTCAGCGTCCCATTGGAGCGTGGCGTCCATCTGGCGGGACAGGGGCGTGTGGGACATGGCTCCGCTCAGCTGCACGGCGCGAGACATCACTCCGACCTTCACCTTGCCCTCGTAGCTCGTGCTGGAGAGGCGGCTGATGTCGGTGAGGTCCAGGCTGTAGAACATGCGGCGGTTACTGCCCCTGCCCCAGTACAGCTCCCCCTGGCTGGCCGTGTTGCCCTGGGTGGACGTCAGACTGTATTTGGCTCCCACTGTGCCCGAGGGCTGAATGGCCTGAACAGAAAGAACAGCACATATGGACAATACGAATAATAGTATGACTATCAACTAGAACCAGTAACTATTTTCCAGGACGCCTGACTGTACTTGGCTCCCACTGTGCGTGAGGGATGGATGGCCCGAACAGAAAGAGCAGCACATATGGACAATGCAAATAATAGCATGAATATGAACTAGAACCAGCTAGTAAGTACTATCCACGACGTCAGACTGTACGTGGCTCCCACTGAACACTGATGGTCTGAACAGAAAGAACAACACGGTGTGTGTCATCAGAACATTAAACAATGGGAAATGTCAGACTGTACGTGGCTCCCACTGTGCGTGATGGCTGGATGGTCTGAACAGAAATAACAGCATGGTGTGTGTTGTCAGAATATACTGCAAATTGTAGAAGCTGATAAGCTGTAGGAGTCATTTACAATCCATGTCTTGAAAACGTATCAACAAGAACCAGAAACAAATATCGAGGAAGTAAGACTACTTGGCTCCCACTGAGCACGAGGGCTGGATGACCTGAACAGCAAGTACAACATGATGTGTGTCGTCAGAATATAATGCAAATTGTAGGAGCTAATAATCTGTAGGAGTTGACAAGATACTCATTTACAATCCATGTATTGAAAACGTAGCTAACAACAAGACCTAAACCAGGAACTTTAATTTCAACACCAATTGTGATGCACTGTCTCAGAGTCGCTACAAGTAGTCAGACGATTACCTTTAAAACGTTTGTAATCAGAACAATAGCGCTAAACATTTAATGTTTTTGTTTTGAGGCAGACGATGACAAGTGATACCTTCAACTCCAAGTCGTGCAGCAGGGAGTCAGAGTCGCTGGAGGCAGTCAGATGATTATGCTATGCACTTTTGTGACCAGAATTATAGCACAAGAAATGCATAGCTTTACAAAGCAAAGAATGACAAATGCGTACCTTCAGCTCCAAGTCGTGCATCAGAGAGTCAGAGTCGCTGGAGGCGGTCAGGTGCGAGAGCAGACGCAGGTTACTGTCAGGGTCATTACGGTTCCAGTCCAGGCTGAGTTCAGCGCCCTCACTGGTGCGAGTCGCAGAGTACTGCATGGCGCGAGGCTCGGTCAGGGTTAAGGTCACCTGGGGAAGGTCAGTGAGTGTGGCAAGATCAAGGTCGACCAGCTTGTCGCCGTTCAGACTGCCGGTCATCTGGAAGAGCAACAGCAAATTGTGATGATGTCATTATTGTATGTGCAAAAAGTCTGAAAGAGCAGCAGCGAATTGTGATGATGTCATTATTGTATGTGCAAAACGTCTGAAAGAGCAGCAGCGAATTGTGATGATGTTATTATTGTATGTGCAAAAAGTCTGAAAGAGCAACAGCGAATTGTGATGATGTTATTATTGTATGTGCAAAAAGTCTAAAAGGACAGCAGAGAATTGTGATGATGTCATTATTGTATGTGCAAAAAGTATAAAAGGACAGCAGAGAATTGTGATGATGTCATTATCGTATGTGCAAACCGTCTGAAAGATCAGCAGCGAATTGTGATGATGCCATTATTGTATGTGCAATAAGTCTGAAAGAGCAGCAGCGAATTGTGATGATGTCATCATGGAATGTGTACAAAGTCGGAAAGAGCAACATTATTATATTTGTTTTCTCACACTTTGATGTATGCTTTTTAAAATAAGTTTTCACAATGTTCATAATTCCTTTTTGATTTTATGAATAAATTTCTTATTGCAGTCTGCCAATATCTGCTCTCAGCGTATGTACATTCTGTGCTCTCAGAGTTTTCTCAATATTGCCTTAATGCTATTGCACTGAAACTGATCTTTTCTTGTATTCTGTGAGCGTTCTGGTGTCGTCTGTACATTTTATTCAGTCTTGTTACATTTCCACTCACCTTCTGTTCGTATTTGCCCTGGGAAGAGTGGTGCTCCAGCAGCCAGCTGGTAGAACGCACAGCCTCGAAGGGAGTCACTAGGCTGACATCTGTCAACAGGTGGCGCTCGTACCAGCCGTTGCTATGGCTCCACGTGCCGTCAAGGACGATCTCCTGGTCACCTGACCAACCCACAGTCACGTGACTAGTCTTCTGGTCGCCGCGCTCTCCGTTCACCATCTGTAAAGAAGCGTTACTTTCTGAGTGGAAAACGTCCTGCTGTGTTCGATTTTACCATCGTTTTCCCCAACTTATTTTGTTTATCTAAAACAGAAAGCAACAGAAATCTTGAAATCTTAATTTAGTTTGAGATGTTGGCTTGGCTTAATTCCAAATATACTTTTTGTTTGTCATACCTAGACATGGTACTATCACAGCCTTCCAGTCCTCATTGTTGCCTAGTTTGTTTTTCCTTCTTAGCTCTTTAATTACTCTTGCTCTCCTGGCCCACTCTCGCTCTTAACTGTACAATTATGTTAATCTTTTCTGTCTAATTTTATTTGTCAATCTGTCAATCGTGCCTGGCTTCAGTTTTCCACTCATTGCTCTTTAAATGAACCCAGTGTTTTTGTTCTTTCAGGCTATCTTTCAAATGGTTCTCTTCACGTCAGACTTGCAATCTTTGCCCATTATCCCAATCGCTCATTCCTTGACGCAGTCGAAAGGTGTGTCGAGCTTATGGTTGGTTGGTGGTTGGTTGGTTGGCTTACCCTGGATAAAAGACTCCAGGGATCATCCCAACAGCGAAAGCACTTGAACACAAAGGTACAAATGCATCAGCTAGGGATGAGAACATTACGTGTGTGACCGTTTTTGATTACCCCGCCACATGGGCAGCCACACTCCGACTTTGGAGGATTTTAGACTGATGATGTTATGCTGGGAGCTTGTCATGGCTTAGGACAATCCCCACACAACCATTCAGAGCATAACAACATTTTTATGTAGCCTTGGCGTTCTAGCTTATGTCAACTAGTCTGACACAGCCTCATGCCAAGGCATAGAGCTTATGATATTAGTCCTTTACCTCAATCTTCCTTTCCTTGAGGCAGTCGAAAGGCGCATCGAGCTTATGATATTAGGTCCTTAACAGAATCTTCTTTAAGCCAATCTTTAAAGTCCCCCTCTTTACCTCAATCTTCCATTCCTTGACGCTGTTGAAAGGTGTGTCGAGCGAGGCCCCAGCCGTCAGGTCGAACAGGGAGCTGTAGTGGGCAGAGGCCGAGGCGCTGACGGAATCCAGCAGGGGGGCGCTGAGGTAGGCTGAGCTCTTGAAGTTCTGCAGGCCTCCGTCCAGGCTGGCACGTGCATCCAGCGTGGTCCAATCAGCGTGGGGCGTGGTCACGCGAGCCGTGAAGGCGGTGGAGTCAGCGTGGCTGAGAGCGGTGTTAATGGTGTAGACAAAGCCCTGGCCAAGGTCCACCTTGCTGGACAGCTGCAGGAATCGAACACGATGGTTAGAATACTATGTTGGTGAAGTAAATCATAGCACAGACATTGAAGAAAAAGCAGAGTGTTACTGATTAAACAATTAGATTATACAGAACACGAAGTACAAAGGCAAACTTCGCAGGAAGAAGAAGAGTAGAGCAGAAAAGAGACCAGAAAAGAACACTGTGCAGAGACAACATGGAAGAGGACACAGGGACAAGGGAAAGGACAGGTCCTAGATTGGCGCACCTCTTTGTTTCCCCAGCCGTCGTTCTGGAAAGAGCCAGAAGCAGACAGCTGCTCCCAGTTGGTCCAGGGTGACGTCACAGCCAGCGTCACTTCCGGGTGAGGAGATGACGTCACACGGAGGTCGCCAGTCACCCGCTGGTCGTTGAGGTACTCTGCACTGGTGTAGCATGTGAACCCATCTGTGTGATAGAGAATGTGGGCTCGTTTACAGTGCCATACAACAGAATACAGTAAGTGATAACAGAACTTTTAGGTTCGCAGAAACAAAGAAGAAATTACAACTGATGTTAATACTATAGACATTTGAATGCTTAGAAATTTTCATCAACATGTCTGTATAATTTCCTTGACACTTAATTAAAGGACCGAACCACATATACTCTCGTCATTGTCAATTACATGACTATCCTGTGGTCTAAACTGTGACCATGAACAATTAACATTCCAACTGCACAACCCTTACAAGCTAGTCTATATTATCAACAAATTTACAACTCAGCTCAACAAACTATTCTGGGAATTTGAACGCCTTTAAGCCCAAACCGATGGACTTTCGAGCTCATTTACATTTTAACCTTGGTCCTTAAACAGTTCCATAAAACATGCCCACAGACTCTCACCGTTGTCGGCCTGGTGTCTGTACTGGGCCTGAGTCATGGTCCAGTCTTCAAAGGGCGTGGTCAGCTCGGCGGTCAGCTCCAGTCGTCGCCAGGTGGAGCGCATGAAGTCCAGCTTGCCGGCCACCTCCTGTCCATCAGCGTAGTCCACTCTGGCCTGGGTGCTGAAGGCGCTGTTCACTTCGCCCACGTGCTGGAAGCTGGCTCCCAGGTCACTGCACACACAGCGAACAGCAATATGGATGATGATGAATGGAATGGTGAACAACGGCACAGCAATTTGAATGACAAGAAATGGAATAGGGAACAGTACAGCAACATGAATTACAATTGGGAAATAGGGAACAGCACAGCAATATGAATTACAACGGGATGGACGTAATCTCCAGAACTATTGTTCTTTGCGTTTCCCTAATGTTTTCTGAAATTAGGGAGACGCAAAGAGATGTAATAATAGGCGTGTGACAGCGTGCCGTCAATGAATAGTCACTCTATTGGGTAATAAAGAAAATAATGCGCAGTTACGTGAATAGGCAATAAAAGACCAGCACAAAGCTACGTAAAAAGGTAACATAAATAAACAATCACAACCATGCAAAAAGGAAATGAGAAGAACATTGCACAACCACGTGAACGTTACAACGAAGAGTACATCACAGGCTGCTAGGCTCTAACTAATAACATAGCACTACACACCAACGTGAACAGAATCGAAGAAAGGATTGCACGGCCATCGGTAAAAATAACAAAGACAAATGTATAGATGATGCTACTGTTGGTAAGTTATCTGTAGGTACCTGTAACCCTCGAAAGGCGTGTTGATCTTGACGTTGGCCTCCACTCGGTCATACTCGTTCTTGAAGGCGGCATCCATGGCCACTTCCTCGCCATTCAGCTGTCCCTTCACCACCAGAGTGACGTCATTCAAAGGACCCTCGTGACGCACATGCAGGGAGCGCGTGGTGGTGACGTCATTGTAGGTGTAGCTGTGCATCTCGTTGAGCAGGAAGAGAGGGGTTTGGTTGATCTGGAACTCTATCTCGTCAGCCATCTGCAGCTTGTCTCCGTACTGCAGAGTCTGCGCACAATGCCCATTTAATACTCATTGTGAGATGCACAGTGTAAACACATATCCCATCAGTAGAAGATTGTCTTCTTCCAGCATTCAGCATAGCAGGAAAGGATTATCTTTTACGCTGTGTGTAATTATAATCCATCAACTTATTTTCCTTGGTTTTACAGCATTTGCACTTAAAATATAAAGCATCTCTTTTTTATGCAACATTTATGATGGAATCTTTGTTGTTGTTTCAGCTGTTTCCCATTCTTACCGCCTTACATCAGATAGGCCTATGCTTTTCATACATCAGCATCTATTCTTTCAACAACATTAATTGTTCACCATGACCTACCATCTTCCTGGTGTGAGCTGTCATAACGCCCTGGAAGTCGAAAGTGGCCTTGAGGTCAGAGGTGAAGGGCGTCTGAAGGTCAAACTGGGAGCTGAAGCGGCCGTCGGGGTAGGACACGGTCAGCTGGCTGAAGGTCCTCTGTCCCTGGCCATAGGTCAGCGTTCCGGTCCACTGGGCACCGCTGTCGCTCTGGGACAGGCTGTGGGTCAGTTCGGTCAGGCGGAGCCCATCGTAGGGGGTCTTCACTGTCAGCTGCACGTCTTGGTCCTTTCTCAGGTCCACCTGCAGAACAGAAGGAAGAGATGAGTGAGATGTGATTTGTTCATTAATTCATCGGGAATATATCAGTGCAAATACATAGACATCTTAGAGCAGTAAGCTTGTTATGTTGAAATAACTAGAACAGAAGACACTGCTCAACTAATATTAATGAATAAAACATACACTGAAACGGAACAAGAAAGTTGTTATTAACGTTTGTATTCTCTTTTATTTTAAAGGTACTGACATCCATTCCTGCAGTTTGTTGGCGTTAGTACTACACCTTATATCTACATCCATGCTAAATGTTGATACGTGGCACTCACCTTCAGGTCTGCACTGTGTGTCTGGCCCTCACTGCTCTCCAGCATGGCGGTACACTGCAGTTTGTTGGCGTTAGTACTACACCTTATATCTACATCCATGCTAAATGTTGATACGTGGCACTCACCTTCAGGTCTGCACTGTGTGTCTGGCCCTCACTGCTCTCCAGCATGGCGGTACACTGCAGTTTGTTGGCGTTGCCGGCATGTTTGTAGCTCAGCTTGGTCATCTCCCAGTTCAGGAAGGGTGTGTTCAGCAGGGCAGAGGCCTCGATGCGCCTCAGGCGGTATTTGTAGAAGGTGACCTGGAGAACGATAGCACGATGCGTAAAATGGCGTTTAGTGTGTACGGCACTCGTTGAAACAAAAATAGTGTATCGTTTCTACAAGATTGTATTATTTTAATCATCTGAGAAACCAGACATTACTGCCACTAGAATTTACGGTATCTATTATGTAACTGAATTGAATGGTAGCCATATAATGGACAGTTAAGAAACGATTTCAGAAACCAGCACTATTGCAGCGCTACCATCAAGATAGATAGTGAAAATAAACTGATCAAAATAGTAATTCACTACACTGCTTCAGCTCACCTTTCCTGAAACGGTCTGTCCATCCATGTAGGTGAACTGGCCCTCAGTGTTGAAGTTGTTGGCGCTGCCCGCGTGCTTGAAGCCAGCCCCCAGTTGTGTGAATCCCTGGAAAGGCGTGTCCAGGCTGACGGAGCCAGAGACGTCCTGCTGGTTGGCGAAAGAGGCCCTGGCCTGCAGCTTGTCCTCCATGAGGTTCGTGGCCATCAGCAGAGAGAAGTCATCCAGGTCTCCCTTCTGCTGGAAGGAGGCCCCCATGTGGCGGTAGCCGGGGAAAGGCGTGTTGACGGTGACGGTGCCAGACATCTCCTGGTCGTTCTGGAAGCCGGCCTTGGCCTCCAATCTCTGGTTCTGCAGGAAGGCGTCGCTGGTAAAGCTGAGGTCACTCCAGTCTCCGGTGAGGGTGAAGGAAGAGCCCAGACTGCTGTAGCCAGGGAAGGGGGTGAGCAGGGTCAGGGATCCAGAGACGTCTTGGCCGTTGGTGAACTTGGCCGTCACCTCCATTTTGCTTCTCTCCACGTTTCCACTGGAGGTCACCAGGACGTCACTCAGGTCTCCGGAATAGCGGAACTTGCCTCCCAGCTGCGTGTATCCTCTGAAAGGTGTGCTGATCTCTACGGAACCCGTGATGTCATCAGAGTTGTCGTAGTTTGCGATGGCCTCAACCTTCTTGTTCTCCAAGGTCGCAGCGGCTATCATACTGTTGCCTCCGAGGTTGAAGGAAGCTCCCATCTGCTTGTAGCCGTTAAAGGGTGTCGTGGTGTCAACACTGACCTCAAAAGCATCGCCGTTAACCATTCTTCCAGTCGCTTCTATTTTCTCATTTTGCAGATGTCCGGAAACCATTGCTTTCTCGCCTCCGTAACTGAAAGAAGCGCCCATCTGCTTGAAGCCCTTGAATGGTGTGGTGATGTCAACGTTGCCTTCTACGGTGTTATCACTGACGAATCGTCCAGTGGCTTCAATTCTGTCGTTCTGCAGATTTCCGGAGATCTTGGCCTTCTCCCCTCCATAACTGACGGAAGCTCCCATCTGCTTGTAGCCGTTAAAGGGTGTCATGATGTCACCAATGGCCTCAAAATCATCGCCATTAACCATTCGCCCAGTAGCTTCAATTTTGTCATTTTGCAGGTTTCCAGAAATCATGGCTTTTCCCCCTCCATAGTTGAACGCAGCACCCATCTGCTCATAGCCATTGAATGGTGTTTTGATGTCCACGTTGCCCTCTACGATGTTGTCGCTGATATATCTCCCAGTAGCCTCAATCTTGTCGTTTTCCAGGTTACCAGAAATAATGGCTTTCTCGCCTCCATAATTGAAAGCAGCTCCCATCTGCCTGTAGCCATTGAAGGGTGTTTTGATGTCAACATTGCCTTCCATGGTGTTGTCGCTGACAAATCGACCGGTAGCTTCAATTCTGTCGTTTCCCAGGTTACCAGAAATCATGGCTTTCTCGCCTCCATAATTGAAAGCAGCTCCCATCTGCCTGTAGCCATTGAAGGGTGTTTTGATGTCCACATTGCCCTCGACGATGTTATCGGTGACAAGTTTTCCAGTGGCTTCGATCCTGTCGTTTTGCATGTTTCCCGACAGCATGGCGTTCTGATCATCATAGCTGAACATTGCCCCCATCTGTGTGTAGCCGGTGAAGGGCGTGGTGACGTCCACAGAGCCTCTGACTTCACTGTCCCGGGTGAACTTGCTGATGACCTCCACCTTCTGACGCTCCAGGTTAGCAGCTGCAGTGACAGTCAGGTCGCTGGAGTCTCCCATCTTGCTGACGCTGGCTCCCATCTGGCTGAATCCATTGAACGGAGACTCCAGTTCCAGGGAGGCGGAGAGGTCACGGACATTGGAGAATTTACCAGTGACCTTGGCCTGCTTTGTGTCCACGCTTCCTGACAGCTGCAGTGTGACGTCATTGAGGGGTCCAGCCTTGGTCAGGGTGATGGCGGCCTGGTGAGACTCGTACATGACGTAAGAGGTGACGCTCTGGCTCAGGTCAACGTTGTCTCCACTCAAGGCGAACTGCGTGTTGGAAGAGACTTTGTCGGCACCAAAGGAAGCAGACGCCTTGGTGGTGAACCGACTCATGTCCCCTTGATGGTTGATGTCCATGTTAAGCTCCGGCATGACAGGGGTCAGCACGTGCAGAGAAGAGGTCAGTCGTCTGTAGGTCACTTTGTGGGCCAGGTCAGCGTCCAGAAGAGACTGACCATTGTAAGTGAGGCGAGACTCGGCCTTCATGTCGTCCAGCTGTCCGGTCTTCTGGTACGATCCCTCCAGAGAGCCAAAGTCGCAGATGGTGGTGTCCAGGTTGAATGATCCTCGACACATTCCGGAGCTCAAGCTGTGGGAAAGGGAGACCGAGCTGCGTTCCAGTCCACTGATGGGGGAGGTGAGGGACCCATGGAAACTGATCTGACTCAGATCCTGCAGAGAAAGCTCGACCTTGCCGTTGATGTTCCTGTCGGTCATGTACTCCACGTTGCTCTCGATGGTCATACTGCTCAAGTCCCCGTTATTGTGGAAAGAGGCGCCCATGCTCTCAAAGCGGCTGAAGGGCGTTCGCAGAGCCACTGCAGCCTTGATGTCCCGCAGCGTGTTCAGTTCCCCGGTCAGACTGACCTCCTGCTTGTCCAGGCTGGTGGTGGCGGAGAGAGTCAGGTCCTGGAGGGAGCCGAGCTTGGAGAACGAGGCGGTGAGGAAGTGGCGAGGTCCTCCCAGGCGGTACTTGATGTCGGCGGAGGCACTGAGCTCCCTGCTGTTGTAGACGGCGCTGCTGGTGGTGGTGTCCAGGCTGTACTGACGGCCGTAGCTGAGGGAGGCCTCGCTCTGCCAGTCCTCACCCTGCTCCAGGCTCAGCTTGAGGTCCTCCGTGTAGGGCGTGGTCAGCGAGGCCGCCAGGCGGGCCTTGCGGGAGTTCCATTTGGTCATCAGGCCGCCCTCCATCTTCTGGCCGCCGTAAGCCACGCTGGCTGTTCCTCGCAGGTTGGACAGGTCTCCTTTACGGGAAAGGGCGGCCTCGATCTGCACAGGAATAAAAACGTACTAATAACGATCTCGTTTGTTTTCTAAATGGTAGAAAGTTTGTATTTAAAATATGTTCAAACAATGTAACAATTTGATGACAACTTCACTTATTTTTAAAAGATTTGTGACATTTTTGTTCTAATGCAGATATTAACATGTTATTTCGTAAAAGTGAGGGAGCTCTGTTATTGTCAAAAGAATAGATACTTTTTTTGACAATAGAAAGACAACAGACAATTATTTTGACAATAAAAGAACTCCCTCAATCGTTGTGAACGACATGTACCTTTTCCCATCCTGCCCAGGGCGTGCTGACGGTCATCTGGGCCTCAGTCTTCATCTTGTGCAGGAACTTGGCGCTGGCTGTCAGCCCCTGGCCGCCCACACTGACGTCAGCCAGGCTGCTGAAGTCGTCCCACTCTCCCTCGTGGCGAATGGTGGCCGAGCTCTGCTCCCAGCCAATGAAAGGCGTCGACACAGTCAGGCTGCCGTCCAGACCACGTGACCAATCCATCATGGCCGTCATCTTCACGGCTTGGTCGTTGGTGTACATCACCTGAGCATCACCCACGGGGCATTGTATGCAATGTGAACAACTTCTTTATGTCACAATTCCGTTGTCAATGTCCATAACTAGCCACAACAATCACATTAACAAAGTCATGTTCAGCAGCCATAAAGTCTCTTGTGGAATCTCTACCACATCATACCACCGCACAGACATCAATCACAGCTCATATAATATTTTTTTTAAACATGTTACTATTCTGTTCACCTGAGTTATCTTCATTATTTTGGAAAATTGTAGTGTGAAAGGTACATATGAAATATTTACATATCTTTAGAAGAATACTTTTGGAATAACTCTGAATACAATGAAACTTTTGTAAATTAAAAGCGATATTGTTGTCACATAATTGTTATGTAGGCTTATTCTTTATATATCAGCAAATATAATGGTCTACAACATGACGCACCTGTGTGGACACGTCCATTGCGGTGCATCGCATGTTGTGCCTGAAGGAGGCACTCAGGGACTCCTAGCCTGACATAATTCTTATGTATCGTTCACATATTGCTAAATATGATATCTTACACACACATTACAAGTAGCATTCACTACAGACCTGTGCAGAAGCATCCATGGTGGCTTCTCTCATGTTTGTGCCTGAAGGAGGCACACAGGGACTCGTATCCTGTATGTGTATTGTTGAGATGTTACTACATACCGTATTTATACATACACTTGCTCCAATTCATACCTGTGCGGAAACGTCCATGGCGGCTTCTCTCATGTTGTGCCTGAAAGAGGCGCTCAGGGACTCGTAGCCGCTGAGGGGAGTGGCCATGCTGACGTCCAGCACCAGAGGAACGTCGAAGGAGTAGGTGGCGTCCACGGAGTACGTCTGGCGTGGGGACAACTCCACCTCCACCCGGGACTGGCGCACACGACGCTTTTCCTTGCTGGTGGCCAGGATCTGGGGACAGTTAGGACAAAACATTTCCTTTAATTAGTGAATGTAAAAGTAAAACTTGTCAACTTCATATTTTATTTTATTTTTATATTGATGACATGACCCTTTTATAAAATATCCACACAAAGGAATAGAATGTATTCACTTTTACATTATAGTAAAACAGCTAATCACTTGTGTAGATGTAAACTATTGAAATATTTCTTATTTGGCTAGGAGTAAATGGAAAGTTCTACTGAAACAAGATTTTACCAATTTATTTTCTAGCTCGATGTTTGTCGGGAAAAGAATTACAATATTTTACAATGTCTAATGTCAATTCAGTAAACATGATAAAGATTGTTTAGTGCTAGCACCGTCTAACAAGCTTTCAATGTATTGTTAAAGAAAGAAGCCATTGTCTGACCTGGAGGTAGGGGAACTCGGGTCTGGGGGTGTCCACACGAAGTCTGGCACTGAAGTCGTCCTCAGCATCCAGGCTGGCGCTGACTTGGTACTGACCAATCAGAGGCGTGGCCTTGAAGTCGGCCTTGACCTTGCCCACAGCCTGTTGGAGGCTGATGTCCATTCCGGTGTCCACCACACGCAGCTGGTCAAACGGGGTGGTCAGCTTCACGCGCACTGCGCTCAGGTCTCGCTCCACTCGGCTGGTCAGGATCACGTTCTTGCGCATGCCCAGGTCCACGGTGACTTGGCTCACGACGGTGCTGCCCTCTGCCTTGCTGCTCAATTCCGCTGCCAATGTGCGCAGATCTCTGGCAGGGGTGGTCACTCTCGCGCTGATGTCCAGGTCATCCCAGCTGTTGATGATGATAGAGCCCTCTGCGGTGACCTTTTTCCTTGGTTCCCAAGAAAACTGAAACGAAAGCGATACGTTATTCAGCAAGCCTCTTCACGATCACAAAAACAATGGAAAGTTTGCGGCTGCATTGACTGGACTGTCCATGATGTAGAGGATGTCTTAAGTAGTGAAAGAAAAATCCATGCTTCTAGAAATTTCCCTGCCAAATAATGTTTTTACACTTTTTCATTACCACAGGACACTGAGAGGTGAAATATAAAGCATGCTTCTAGAAATTTCTGCCAAATAATGTTTTTCACTTTCATTACCACAGCATACCTAACTCCTGACACTGAGAGGTGAAATATAAAGCTATGCTTCTAGAAGGCTTCTTAGAAATTATATTTCTCACTTTCATTACCACAGCATA
>CM065686.1:53540850-53550850 GCA_017654935.2 Phymorhynchus buccinoides | reverse complement strand
ATTTGTCAGAATCGGATTAATAATCGTCATCGGATAAAAGAAAGGGCCTGTCATTTATAAGACAGCGCTAAGGGTTTAGAGTTTCAAGAAAAAGCGACAGACTATGTGGCTGCCTCATGTGACTCGATCAGGTCGTGACGTTTCACCTCATTTGCATACCATCCTAACTCGATCAGTCTGACTCAGTCGGGCCCAGTCAGGTGACAGGGCCGAATAGGGCGGGTTCTAAATTTCACTGATCGAGTCTGATCGAGTCAGATGGCTTGTGACGTCTTCTGTGCGGGAAACAAAATTTGATCTACGTCACGACGTGATTGCGTCATATGAGGCAGTCACATAGTCTGTCGCCGGCTTATGACATTATTCTAATCCACTTAGTAACTCTCCCTATTTCTCTCTGTAAGTTTATGCACCCCTCCTCTTGTGTTTTGTACCTATCTGTCTCATCTGACATATGTATCAAAGGTCACCGTACCTGTTTCCTGGAGACTTGGTTGAGGGCAGACTTCAGGGTCAAGTCGGTGCTTGGGGCAGACAGGCTCAGCTCGCCATTGAGCCTCTTCAGCTTGCTACTGGCGTCATTCAGGGTCAAGGCCGCGCTGACATCCTTGCCCTTGCCCAGGGTCATGGTCACACTGGAGTCCAAGCTGCGGGGACTGTGGTTGTGACTTCCCTTGATTCGGTAGTTGATGTCCTGAACAGAACATAAAAAAAGATATGTTAGACTCAAAGACAAATAACAGACCTTGTTCCACATTATACCTAAGCCCTATTCTAAAATTTAGGCTAAGAATGATGCAATTTTCAGGTGATAAGCATCAAGTTTATTAAACAGAAGACAAAGTGCGTACAATACATTATCATTTTAGACATAATTGTGTACGCATTTATGAACTGTTTCGATTAGAATCATCATTTGCTGTTAGTGCAGTTGGAAACAAAGCAATACTACGCTTCTTGCGTGCTAAGCAACTTCTGTCGCCATCATTTAGGTGAAGTCAATCCTCAAGAGATTCAAAAGATTCAAAAGAATCGCCGAGCTGTCACCATGGTAAGGGTGTTCAATAGCCATCATAAAGTTGAAGTCCATGTTGTGGATATTTCTTTTGAAATTTTCTTGAAATATTTCAAACAGATCAAACACATAAATGAAACGATGAACAAAGGTAAAAAACACACTTAAAAAGCACATAACTTTTACGAACCTTGCCTAATACACCAATTCGCCTAGCTTTAAGACTAGCATCAGGAAAAGGTAAATGTTGCTCTTACGTGCTGAGGAGCCTCTGCCGCCATCTTGTAGCTGAGGTCGACGTTCTGGGGGTTCTTGATCTTCCTGGTCACAGTGGGAAAAAAAGGACAGCAGCACCCTCCTGCTCTTGTCCTTGCGGTCACCGCCGTAGCGGACCTCCAGCTCTCCTGAGGACAGCTTCTTCTTGTGGTCCACGTTCAACTTGACGTCCGTGTTGTAGTCGGGGAAACTGCGGGACTCCAGGCTCCTGGGAAACAGCGAGGGACACATTGTGAACTTGAGCAATTTGTTTTAAACTATGCACAATTTTACAGGGACATGACATGGCAAAACACTGTATGTCGTACCAAGAGGACCTCAGATGAATGATATAGGCCTAATTTGGTCATTGCTAAAATACAATACTAAACTTATATAGAGTGGGCATTAAAGGTCTTGTGAAATCTGATACATAAACAAAATGTCAACGTTGTATAATCATGGCACTTTTGTATAAATCAACCTACATGTAATTCAAAACCATGAACATTTTGTTTTTCTTTGCCTGCTCTGCCAACTAGAACAATATCAAACGGACTAGAAAGAAGTTTAGAATGCTGTACTTGTTGTAATGGACTAGAAAGAAAGGGACATTAATACCAGACTCACGATTGCATGCTGTACTTGTAATGGAATATAAAGAAAGGGGTGTTTGATGCCAGACTTACGATCTCATGCTGTACTTGTAATGGAATATAAAGACAGGAGTGTTTGATGCCAGACTTACGATCGCATGCTGTACTTGTTGTAATCGAATATAAAGACAGGGATGTTTGATGCCAGACTTACGATCGCATGCTGTACTTGTAATGGACTAAAAAGAAAGGGATGTTTGATGCCCGACTTATGATCGCATGCTGTACTTGTCGTAATGGACAATAAAGAAAGGGATGTTTGATGCCAGACTTACGATCTCATGCTGTACTTGTTGTAATGGAATATAAAGACAGGGGTGTTTGATGCCAGACTTACGATCTCATGCTGTACTTGTTGTAATGGACTATAATGAAAGCGGTGTTTGATGCCAGACTTACGATTGCATGCTGTACTTGTTGTAATGTAATATAAAGAAAGGGGTGTTTGATGCCAGACTTACGATCGCATGCTGTACTTGTTGTAGGCTTTGGTGGAGCGGTCCGACAGCTTGGCCACCAGTTCCAGCTTGTCCTTGACCACACGGGGCACAGAGTAGGACACGGTGGAGCGGCCACTCAGCAGCCGGCCCTTCCTGACGCTGGCCATGCTGGACATGCTGCCGCTGACCACAGAGGACTTGACGCTGGCCTTGCTCAAGTAACGCACAGACGACTTCCGCTCAGACTTGGTGGCCGTGACTGAAGACACACAGAGAACGACAGCAAAACAATTAGTAAGGACTGTTAGTAAAAACAAAAGGTAGCTACCATTATTGGTGAGAGCAATACACTGTGGACATACAGCGAGACAAGGATCAGTGATGACCAAGGTTGAAGGCTGAAGATAGCTAACATTATGCGTGACAGTAATAAACTGCGTGACACAGAGAACGACAACGGTTACTAATGACAAAAACTGAAGGCGAAACGTCACCAACATTATTGATGACATTAATAGACTTTTAAGAATATGTTAAGTTGCAAAACACCTTGTAGAAACTGACAATAAAGTCTTGGAACCCTACACCATCAACCTCAACCGCTAGGGTCTAAGCATCTTCAAGCAGAACAAAGTCAACGATTCAGTGAATATTCCATGGTATTAGGCACAGTAAAGATGTGTGATATCTGTGTAGCAGTACACTGCCACATTGGGCTGTCTTTGTGAGTGTTCCTTCATGTGGTGTCTGTATAGCAGTGAAGAGACAGTGAAGTACTCACACTGAGCATTGAGGGGTTTGTACTTCAGCAGGCTGAAGGTGAGCTCAGACTGCAGGATCTTGCCCTGAGTGTACATAGTGGAGCCCTCCAGTGACACCAGTTCCCGTCTGGGGGTCTTCACTGACAGGAACGGGTTCACCTGCAACAGAGAGAAATATTTGAATGCCTGTATAAACATGCGCAAAAAATCAAAACAGCCAAATCTTCAAACAAACTAAACAAAGTCAATGCCCGGAACAAAAATCTTTGTTAAATATATATATGTCACATTACAAGATGCAGCTGCATCAAATAATACAAATCGTTCAATTACCTCCTTTGGTAAAATTGTCAATAATTATATGAAGTGTTCTGCACGTCTACAATGATATAACCTGGTGATTGCTTTGCTTCCTTTATCTTACTGAGGTCATAGTTCATGGTGGCTTCCTTCATTACTAGTATTTTGTCAATGTTCTTAATCATTTGTATCTTGTTCATGTTCTGTGTTTCCTGTTCTTAGTGGTTTTCTTGATTACTTGTACTTTAAGTTTTCCTTAATGACCTCACTTTGGATAGTTTGGTCATTTACCTGAATCTTGGTGATCTTGTTACTGGCCATGCTCATCTTGGTGCCCACACTCAGGGAGTACTCCTGCTTGCCGCCATTGTTCACAGAGCTCACCAGGCTCTTCTCCTTGCCAGTGTTGGTCAGGGCAGCTGGGAGACACAACGGACAAAAATAGTGATATGATAAAGGTTTCTGTACACGTTAACAATATTCACAAAATATCACTATTTCCCCATGGCAACACAGTGTTAGGCCACTCATAGTATGACTAATGATATGACACTCGCATGTGTTGCCAAGGAGAAATAGTAGTATTTTGTGAATAGTGCTAACGTGTACAGAGACTTTAGCTAACAAAGCATTACTAGCATACTAAAATGTCATACACAAACCATAACCGATTTAAAACAATATGACTGTATATTTTAAAAATGACGACTTTGTATATTTTCTTCTCTCCTAGCAGAACAACTTGTGGCTTAGAAATAAAAAAGAATATAAATAACAAATCTAGACGTTGATTATTTACTTAATTGCCTTTAGACTTATTACGATCCTGACAAAGCAGAGAATCGAGGATAACAACATGAATAAAAGAGCAAGAATCCAGTCCAGATTCCATCAACTCACATTTGAAGTTCCAGGGGCGCTCGGTGACACCACTCAGGCTGAGGTCCACAGTGACAGCTTTGGGTTCCAAGGAAACCATGCCGGTCAGAGCCATGTCTTCAGAGCCAGGATGGCGGATCTCCACACGAGGGCTGTACCTCATCCCACCCTTAGACTCTGCAATCTCCACTTCCGTTGTCAGGGCATAGGTGTTGACGTCATCCGTGACGAAACTTCCGCTGACGCCCATCAGTTTCTTGGTGGAGGTGATGGCTCCTGCGGGTCAAAAACGCTAAAAGTTTGAAGTGTGTCATAGGGAGAATTTGTTAAGATTTGTAGCATTTTGCAGATTGTAGTGAACATTGTGTGTCACTATTCATTTATTATCGTCATCAATTCAACAATGAAGAAAATCAAGCAAAATAAAATAAAATAAAATCAGCTGTATTAAGTGTATTTAATAGGTCCTGTTCCACCACAGCATCAAAACACAGAGACGGGTGAAGTTGAAATACACATACTGACCTTTGAACTCGGCTGTTTTCCAAGGCGATGCGGCGCTGAGCTCCAGCTGTTTGTCTGCGTGGTTGATGACCAGGTCAAAGGCCAGAGCACGGTCCACTTTGGAGCCAGGGGTGTTGAACGACAGCTGGGCCATAGTCTTCTTCTTGTTCTGTTGGCAGACAGTGCAGGGAACGGCTGGTTAATGTCAGTACCTGAATCACTGCTTAAAGGACTGTTTATGTATGTGTACAAGAAATGCAAAGAAACATATGCCGTTTCCAGGTTAGCTTGTTTTAATCGTCTTCTTTTATTTGGTTTCCTATGATGACCCGTCAACACAAGTGTCTTTAAATTATTGCCTCAAGATTACCTCCACTCTCGTGAACAGCAGCTTGTAGCTGGAGTGCGTGTCCCGCTTGAGGAGGGCGACGGTGAGGGAGGTGGGTCCGGTGAAGGGGAAGTAAGGTCCCAGGTCGCTGGTGGAGGCGTTGGGGTACTGCAGTTCTCCGCACAGCTCCAGGCCCGTGACGCGTGCAGCCAGGTCCCCCGTGCACATCTTGACGCTGCGCCGGTTCTCCGTGATCATCTTCTGCTTCTTCTCCACAGTGTTGTGCACTATGGTGAACTCGGAGCTGAAAGCAAAGATTGGGGTGGTCAGCTTAGACAGTGATTCTGATTCATCTTCGCTTTCTTCAGATCCACCGTGTTGTGCACGATGCTGAACTCAGAGCTATAAATAATAGAAAGAATGGGGTGGTCAGTTTAGACAGTGATCCATCTTCTGCTTCGTCTGCTTCTTCCACCGTGTTGTGCACGATGCTGAACTCAGAGCTATAAATAATAGAAAGATTGGGGTGGTCAGCTTAGACAGTGATCCATCTTCTGCTTCTTCTCCACAGTGTTGTGCACGATGCTGAACTCGGAGCTGAAAGCAAAGATTGGGGTGGTCAGCTTAGACTGTGATTCTGATTCATCTTCTCTTTCTTCTTCTCCACCGTGTTGTGCACGATGCTGAAGATCAGAGCTGGGTGATTCTGATTCATCTTCTGCTTTTTCTCCACCGTGTTGTGTACGATGCTGAACTCAGAGCTATAAATAATAGAAAGAATGGGGTGGTCAGTTTAAACAGTGATCCATCTTCTGCTTCTTCTCCACCGTGTTGTGTACGATGCTGAACTCAGAGCTATAAATATTAGAAAGATTGGGGTGGTCCGTTTAGACAGTGATTCATCTTCAGCTTCTTCTCCACCGTGTTGTGTACGATGCTGAACTCAGAGCTATAAATAATAGAAAGATTGGGGTGGTCAGTTTAGACAGTGATCCATCTTCTGCTTCTTCTCCACCGTGTTGTGCACGATGCTGAACTCAGAGCTGAAAGCAAAGATTGGGGTGGTCAGCTTAGACTGTGATTCTGATTCATCTTCTTCTTCTTCTTCTCCACCGTGTTGTGCACGATGCTGAACTCCTAAAGAGCTTAAAAGAACGAAACGGGTTTAGACTGGGTTTTCATGTTGTTGACAAGAGTCGTGGTAAGTTCTCTGGAGTCTATTGTCTTGGAATATAGGTAGGCCTATATGCACGGTAGATACATGTCAATCATTGTCAACCAACTATCATGAAACAACACGGTGAGACAGCACAATACACGTTAAAAAAACATTACATGGTTACCACATAATATCAAACAGCCCCACACGTACATTAAAAAAAAACCACGTCACGTGTCACATTCACTCTTTTGCTAGGAACATTTCTTAAGGTTTCTTGCCAGCCATAAGAGGGAAAAACACGTGAAACCCATGATTTTGGACACGTTGACGTGGTGGGTCTTTAAAGGTCGTTATAGTGGGCCTAACTCCATGTCTATGTATTCCTCACCTGATGTCGAAGAGCTCCATCTTTTCCTCGGGCACACCCAGTTCCACGCTGAGCACACGGCCACGGTCAAGGTCGACCCGTGCCTTCAGGGCGCTGCTGGAGTGCAGAGTGCCCGTCACATGCAGGGCTGCACGAGACACCTGGGCATCCACCGTCATGTGACCGGAAACGCGAATGGCGCCACTGAAATTCAAAGATGCATTTTTTATATGTTTTATGATATTAACAAAATTGCAATAAGTTTCATTTTTTCAGAAAGTAATGAAGTGATTTCTTTATGCAACATTTTAGAAATCATGTTTTGAATATTTTGAATGTTCTCATGTGTTGATATGTGTTTTTGATGTATTGAGTTTGATTTCAATTTACTAAAACAAACCATTGTGGAAATTTTGCAACTTAAGTCTTTAACTGATTTTCATACAAGTAATTCCATGCACAGATAAAAAGCACGTATCTGTAACAATAAACCACACATGTTCAGGGGAACAATACAATTCGTTTCAGTACTTCTAAAACAACCGTAATCTATTTAATACCAAACTGCCCCAAAATATAACATACCGTACATCGATAGGCTCTCATTTCCTCAAAATATTGAGAAAGACTGACAAGTAAAGGACGCATACCAACAGTTGACAACAAGGTACATTAAGGAGACAGTCCAGACACGATGTTGTGTCAGTGCCATACCTGGGTCTGAACTCTCCGTCGATCTGCAGACTGCGGGGTGTGGCGGACACCTTGCGCAGGTCCATGCTGCCCGAGGCCCTGAGGTCCACAGTGGCCGAGCCCTTCACTGCCAGGGACAGCGGCAGACCGCAGGACGTGGGAACCGTCATCTCTGTGTCCAGGAACTCCTGCAAGTCAGTGCAGTCACAGTTAGTAATATTAACCCCTTCACTGCCAGGGACAGCGGCAGACCGCAGGACGTGGGAACCGTCATCTCTGTGTCCAGGAACTCCTGCAAGTCAGTGCAGTCACAGTTAGTAATATTAACCCCTTCACTGCCAGGGACAGCGGCAGACCGCAGGACGTGGGAACCGTCATCTCCGTGTCCAGGAACTCCTGCAAGTCAGTGCAGTCACAATTAGTAATATTAGTAAGGATCGCTGGCTGTAAGAAGCTTTTTTCCTGACACATGGTTACTGTTTTCCACGTCAGCATGACTGTGTTCTGCAGAAAAGCGCGTGCTATAGGGATTTATAATTACAGACCAAAACATAATTGTTTGAGAGTAGAATGTTCACAAATAGGTAGTGTCTTTGCAAGGTTTCCATTAAAAAAAAGTAATGCTATGCTAGTGAGTAACAAACACAAAACAAGTTATTGCTTAGTACTGTACCAGAAACAGTAACATGATTTCCATGATTGTTTGTTTCCAAAAAGTAATTGCTATGCTAGTGAGCAACAAACGCGAAACAAGTTATTGCTTGGTACTGTACCAGAAACAGTAACATGCTTCTAATGTTAGTATGACAATTAAGAACTGAAAGAGATAGTCAGAGAGAAAAGTGAAAAAGATTCCTGCGTTTTGGCCTGGAAATGGTCAACAGTCTTAGAAAGACAATCCACAGAGAAACCATTGAAGTGATAAATATTGTGTTACCGTGCTGTGAGTCATGGAGACGTCGTGCTTCTTGCTCAGCTTGAGGAGGAAATCCAGCATGTTGAAGGAGGAGGCCGAGGTGAAGGACTCCAGGCCCTGGAACCGCTGGTAGGACATCTCGTTGCCCATCATCCTGAGGTACAGGGACCCCTTCAGCTCGTCCAGCTGGCTGTCACTCTGTACAACATAGGGCACATGTCAGCCTTCAGGTCTCTGACGTATTTGTCATCACCAGAACGAAAATGTAACAGAACAACGTAACAGTCATAATCTTCAATGTATTTATTTTGTTCGTCAGGCGTGTAATCCAATTCTGAATTTATTCCGTTGGTGTATGCCAATATACCTATTATGAAATGGTCACACTTGTCTGGGTGATATTTAACCTTTTGATATGTACTAAATGTTTTAAAATGTCTTCTGCTTCTTGAATCGTCAGTTCTCTTGGGAAAACCGTCAATGGAACACATAGATACTGTTCAGAGCAGTGAAGTGTTCTTGACAAACAAAACCTTGTGATACAGCTGCAGATTCATTTTTAGGACACACTCTATACATGCGGTGAATCTTAACATACTGTGACAAGAAGCACCTGTCTCACCTTGCGGCTCTTGTCGCTCTGGCCGAAGTATCCGTAGGGCCCCAGCATGGTCTCCAGCAGGTACTCCAGACCCTCCAGCCTCAGACCAAAGTCCATCAGGTTCAGGGTCGGCCGAACAGGTCCGCGGTCAGTTGGCGACGGGACGGGGCAGGGAGGAGGAGGATGGACCACACAGGGTTGCCCTCGGAGCGGCTTGCTCCGGCTGTTGAATCGCTTGAGGAAGGCCGAGCCAGTCGGTAGTTCCTGGAGAACTGCAGGCGTCCCAGTCGTAGTTGTTGGACAGCTGGACGTTCTTCAGCAGTTCCCTCACGGGGGCCTTTTTGTGGGGGCTGGAGGTCTCCTGGAGGTTGTCAGGTGGATTCCAGATAACGACGACCCACTGCCCAGCATCAGAGGTATCTTTAGTTGAGTGAACACTCATAACATTTTGCAAACATTACACGATATCAGAAGATGTTGACAATAAATCCATTTGCATGTTGATCAAAAGTTGAATTGTTTCTTGCTCAAAAAACCATTTTATTCAGTAGGATAGCACTGGCATATGGCATCAAACTCTGTTGGGAACCACTCAATTACAGGGCTTGTTTTTCTATGTAAAGTTATAAAATCACATGTATGTATTTTAGTTTGGTATGGTAGTGAAACAGCTTTGCAACGTTTCTTGTCATGGTGCACAAATGTCTTTATAAGCCAATAATGTTCTTGAAAAGTTTACTGAACCTTTTAACCTATAAACTGTCAAACATCAAACATTCAATCGTTCGCTAAACAAGGCATGGAAAAAACCCATCATACGACGAAAACGTAGCTCAGTTCTTTAAACCTGCTGATTGGTTTCCAGATGTCCAAATCCGCTGTATCTTCTGCTTCTGCAGAATGACGACATCAATCAGGATCATGAAGGACAAGAGGGTCATCAATGGACGGACTACGTACAATTCACGGCCGGTAAGCGGGCGATACGTAATTCAGAGTCCCTCGTTTGGTTGTCCTCCGTGATGGGTATCACGAAAAAGCGCTGCGGGCTGCGCCTGTTATAATAATAATAATCATAATATAATAATAATAATAATAATAACTAATAATAATAACATAACAG
>CM065686.1:53525060-53540350 GCA_017654935.2 Phymorhynchus buccinoides | reverse complement strand
TAGAAGCATTTCGGCATTTGTGTCAAGTAAAACCAAGTTCGAAACTTTGGGTTACAGGGGATTTTCCTTCTCAACTTTGCACTAGGCCTTACGGTCTGAATGTGGAGTACTTTCGGAATGAGACGATAACAACCGAGGTCAATGTGTGCCCATGCAATCTTAGCACACATTAACCCCAGTGAGGCAACAGAACAAGGTATGTAATTTGGTCAAAAAACTAACCCCCCTCCCGCACCCCCTTTTCCGATGCACCTCCCCTCAGTCACACCACAAATAATCGCGAGCAAAAAGAAAGTAAATTTGTGATGTTGCGCGCTTTGCCGGAACTGCGACGCGCTCTACAGGGGGGAGCAACCCGAACTTCATAGAGACGACTCAGTGGACTATAAAGTATTATACTGACATTATGGTGAATGTTATAAGAAAACATTATCATTGATAACAAAAGATAATTCGTTAAGGCATAACGCAGATTGGAAGCATACAATATTATTCTATGACCATATTTTTCAGACTAAAAGGACGGCTCCCCAAAAAGAATTCGAGCTACAAAATGGAGATTCGTTCTTACACTTTGTTACTAGATTTTGTTTGAGTGCATTACAGTGGAACCTCCCTTCTAAGACCTTTTCCCCCCAAATAAATCATCCAAAAAGAATGGTCTTAAATGGGAGGGAAGTTGCCGAGTACGGGAAGGTATTTTTAATACTTACGAAAGGCGGCAAAGTATCTTGAGAGAAGTAGGTTCTTAAAGGGAGGGAGTCTTGTAATGCGGAGGTCCTATAAGGGAGGTGTTCCACTGTATTACCAAGGCCCAGTCTGGGGAAATAACTGAACGCCTGCTATAGTAGGCCAAAAAAGATAAGGGTTAATTACTGTGAAAAATGTTCGCAAGGTGAACTTGTACCTGTGCACAAGAATTCTCCAGTTGTGGGAGCAGGATCGCCATTCGTCCAACTCACACTGTAGGGGGTGGGAGCACCGCAGACAAGACAACTCACCACTGATAGGGGTGGGGGTACTGCAGCAACAAAAGACAACTCACACCGATAGGGGTGGGGGTACCCTGCAGCACAAGGAAAACTCAACACTGATAGGGGTGGGGGGTACCTGCAGCACAAAGGACAATGCAACCCCTGATAGGGTGGGGGTACGCTGCAGCACAAGGGGACGCATCACAACCTAGATAGGGTGGGGGCTACCTGCAGCACAAGGACAACTACACTGATAGGGTAGGGGGTACCTGCAGCACAAAGGACAACTCACACCTGAAGGGGTGGGGGTACCTGAGCACAGAGGGACAAACTCGCACACTGATAGGGGTGGGGGTACCTGCAGCACAAAGGACAATCACACTGATAGGGGTGGGGGGTACCTTGCAGCCACAAAGACAACTCACACTGATTAGGGGTGGGGGTACCTGCAGCACGAGAGGAACAAGATCGACACTGATAGGAGGGTGAGGGTACCTGCAGCACAAAGACAATCACACTGATAGGGAGTGGGGGTACCTGGCAGCACAAAGACCAACTCACACTGATAGGGGTGGGGTACCTGCAGCCACGAAAGACAAACTCACACAGATCAGGAGGGTGGGGGGGGTACCTGCAAGCCCAAGGACACGCGACATACATCAACCATGTTCAAAAGTTCTGAAGGCACGGCAATGGAGGAAAAAGCACTTTTGAATTAGTACGGTTTCAGGAGACGAAATAGGATTTTACGCCCTCTGCGGTCTTTCGACCATGTGGTGTTAGTGTAAATACAAAGATGGTGGGAGAACAATACTAGGAGAGAGAATGCCCGGTGGAGGCAGGGCAGGAGCAGCAACAGTAAAAGATCCGATTTTTAACAAATACAGATACGGTAGATAGCAGTAACAGCCCGGGTAAACCTCATCGGCTATGGTACCGCCCACAATACAGTTGAAGTTTTGTATAAGGTTAGTCGAGGAGATGTTGTACTGTCTTGATTGAGTCAAGGGACACCCCCGTGGGATACCGGGGGGTCTTCTTTTGTATAAGATAGTTCTCCACTTTCTAGGGAAGTTCTGTGCTTGTAACTTCCTCTAATCTGTCACTTTCTTTGACCTGCCATTGTCCCTTTGCTTGATTCTCAATATCTTTCGCCTTTACGATGATTCTCCTGCCTGTCAATAACTCTGGAGAAACCCAATACAACGCGCAAAGATCAATAACTCTGAGAAATTATAGGAAAAACGCAAAAAGAACAATAAAAACTCTGGAAGAAAACTCCCAGGAAAAACACAAAGAACAATAACTCTGGAGGAAACGTAGGAAACGCAGAAGACCAATAAACTCTGGAGAAACTCGAGAAAACACAAAGAACATAAACTCGGAGGAAACTCAGGAAAACGCAAAGAACAATAACTCCGGAGAAACTCCAGGAAAACGCAAAGAACACTAACCCCTGGAGAAACTACACTAGGAACGACAACATGAGAGTGTAAAAAAAATACTATGAGCCCCATCCCATTTTGTAGATTTGGGGTTCTTTTTCTGTTCTCACACTATCTACTACCCTGCCCCATGCCTCCCATTGAAAGTGGACCACACCACAGTTGTATTGCCGACACTTTCTCTTCTTCTGCGCTCGCCAGAGCATAACTCGGCTATGTGCTTCGAGGTTGTTTTACGTGTTTCAGGTTGTCTCCCTGCGTGTATTACACAAAAGCCGACAACATTCGAGTTCAGAAGGAGAAAAATAAATTCGGAAAATTATTTGGAAAAAGGGCAGGAGGAATTGGCAAAAATGAGGCAGATAAAGGAGTAGATGACAGCGAGAAAAGGAAAAAGGCAGAGTCGCAAAGGGACGAGTGACAGATAAGAAGAAGTTACAATCACAGAACTCCATAATTCTTAAAAACATACAAGGGACGCATGCCGATGCCACAGGGAGATTCTGAATGCAAACAGCAGCAGTAGCAGCAAAAGCAACAATACTGTTACTAGCACAGCAACAACAAAAAATAGTAGTAGTAAGTACAGGACAACCTCTATGTTTAAGATGTCCAAAATGTTCGGGAAAGAATCGGGATGGTAAAAATTGGAGAGGGGGTTCGTATGACGGAGGTTTCCACACTCGGCAGCGCGATAGAAAGAAAAAGTTCCAGCACGAGTTCATACTCTCGTCTTCAGCCAACATACAATGACATATTAAAACTGGGATTTGGGTCCTTTCCACGTCAAATAGGATTGTGCAAAACGGATATTTAAGTTAACCAGTTTCACTTTGCCGACTTTCTTTTAATAACCTCCACTCTCGTCCAAAGGTAACCAGTGGTTTTCTTTTTCAAAAGTCAGGGGTTTTTCGTGCATTTTTCCTACGCTGACTCCGCCATCTTTTTCTACAAGGGAACGCGACTGGGCTTTCTAGGCCTTGACCGTGGTTGTTTCCCTTGGCACAAAGTCTATGTAAGACGGGACGAGACGACGCGTCGTAAAAACCACAAGGAATGGCGGTCGTTACAGTCGGTTTTAGAGAGGTTCGTTTACATAGTAAAAGCATCCGTGCAACAAATCGGTTCAAATGAGAGGTGGTCACATAACAGGGTCGTAAAATAGGGGGGTCTGTACTCTACTACTACCTCAGCACTTAAAAAATGGGACCCAGTAGGTGCAAAAAACTGCACAGGCAGCAGCAATTGTCAATCCCAAACACATCCCCGCAACTCTCTTTTCCCGGTCCCCACGTCACAAAACCTTCGCAAGGCCCGCATGGGACTTGTCAGTAAACTATGCAGGACATCTCACATTCCTGAACCTCTTTGTAGCTAGGTCCCAGGAAGCTGATGTCACGTTGGGATTTTTACCAAAATGACCAGATTTTGCTTCCTTTAATCTACAATTTGTTACGATGGTTGCCTTTTTTGTACAAGATTAATCTATTTCACACTTGTGTCAAAATAAAGATTCAAACTTTCAGCTTTTCCTTAGGATGTGATTAGTTGTTTGCGGTGTGAAGAAAGACATCTGCATTTTGAGTGGAGAAGAGAAGCAGCGTGAACAACACGTACGATTGCCGCCTTTGGTGTGAGTCATTTTGTTGCGCCCAGAAAAAACATGGCCGTATCAAAATTCGATTTCCCATAGGAGGGACAAACAACGGTTACTAAACAACGCAACAAGTAAAGAAATACTAACCCCTTCACTGCAGCTTAAACAAAATTACATGACTGGACGGGGTCGCCTAGTAGAAAGTAAATTGCAAATAAGAAGCGTAACAGAAAGACTTCAAGAAAACACTTGTCATTGAATTGGGTTTTGGACAACCTTAACTGGTTGGTACCAAGGTTATTTTTCGCTCACAAAATCGTGGTTACTTGCTTATGTAATGTAACATTAGTCTCCTTGTTAATATCCAGTTAATGAAAACATATTGGGAGTATGTCTGAGGATTGGTCTAAGGGCCGGATTTTTGTTACATTTCAAAACATTAAAAATTGAAGCAGAAGTAGTCAAAAACATAAGGTTAAACGAAAAGGGAAAGAGTGGATGAAGAGCAAGTAAAGTAGAAAAAGGTGGTTTGGATTTGAAAAAAAAGCATAGGATATAGACAAGTTAAGTTTTAGACTCAGAAATCGCTTTTCCGAGAATACTCGGAAAAACAGGCATGGCAGCTTTTTCTGATGCCGAGTATCCTCAGAAGAAATTAATACGGAATGGAGTTAACGCTTACCATGTTTACTTACCAAAACAACAAAAGACCAAGGCACTCACGCAAAAATTCATGGTCTCTGTATACTCCAAAGGGTCACTACCAGGAGGCAGTTGTAAACTTCTGTAAAAAACACACAAAGTCTTGACCAATGAACTTATGCACCGTCACAATTTCGACTCTCCGACTACATATGCATACACTTTATATCATTCTATCCACATAACATGAAAACAAAAGAGACGGAATTAGTGAGCTGCATGCCTGGATCTTGATTGAAATACAGGGATGAGACAAATAAAAAGAAAACCCTCATCTATTGTAACGTCCTTCTCGTAGAATGAGCACCAAAATAGCATAACCTAAGAATAACGAAGGAGTCCAATTCCAAACAAATAGTTTGAGAAAAATTTATTTTTTTAAAGACAAAAAAAAGACACAAGAGACGGACATGGTACTAAAATCCATTTGGGAGCAAAACTAATAAAAAGAAAAAAGAATCTATCGAAGTAATTAACTTTCAGCAGAAATAACCATCAGGGACCAAATGAGATTACTTATTATAAATGTTAGCGAAATACTGTATAGGTATAAAAAAGAAACAACAGTCATGCTTTATGGACTTAAAATAAAAAATACTGAAAAACCGCCGGACAAAACATAGTTAGATTAAGAAACCTGCCAATTTTTTGTTTTTCTCTTAAAATAAATACATAGGAAATATTTATTAAACAGTTCTGTGAATTGATTATACGTGCAATGCAATACAAAGAAAAAACCACCACAATGTCACATCTTCTTCTCTACGTCCCAGGCCTACGGCCAATAAGGGAGCGAAAAGTGCGCAATGTGGTCCGTTTTATGATTCTCCCTGCTGCATTCAGCGAACATACCGATTTCGGAGGAGCTAAAATGAAGAAAAAATTATTTGGAAGATAAAAAAACTTTTACACGCTATAAGAAAAAACTAACAGGCAGACCTTGTTACCCTTATAATGAAACAACCTGGAAATTTGCCACAGGAAAAAAAGCCAGGATTTGAGAAAAAAAAGACCACACAGAATTCCACATGAGAAAACCTTTGAGGTTGTGTTGGCCCGGAATAAGCTGGAGGTCCTTGGCGAGAGTCGCGAAATTGCCAAGCTTCTTCGACGATGTTGACCTGTTCAGTGATGCCGACGAGTGCACAATTTTGAAGTGGCAGAGTGCGTACGTGCAGTGTGCATGCTCGCTTCCCAAACGCGAAACTGTTATTCGTGGCACTTTGCAAATACTTTTATGTTGAGAAAAACTTCGGCTGCACTTTGGGCGTTTCACCCTATCACTGCTGTCGTTTGCCGAAGATTTCTACGGCCGCTCTTGCAGCCTGCGGTTGACACGTTTGTTTTCCTTTGTAATATATGTTTGCGGCAAAAAACTACAATCTCTTGCCAAAACAAGAAATGAACTATCGTTGAGGGGACGGGTGCCAAGGACCAATGAAAAATGCGTCTCAGACACTCCAAGGTTTTCGGTTCAACATTGCGGTCTTTTCATACGAAACGGAAACCAAATAATAGATGTTTTTTCGGACATTCGCCGGGATTTTCAGCGGATTGACACCGGAATGTTACTATTTTACCCCAGAATTTTTTGCAAATTCCCCGGATAATGACGCGCCAGCGAAAACCGGAAGGGTAAACGCAGGGTCTGCCCCGGTAATCCCCACAGGGGCGAAAATGATACATCAAAACAACATCAATCAGAAGCAATACAAAAAACCAAACCAAAAACCAACCGAGGGGGCAGTCAAAAAAGGTAGGGGTTGTCGCGTGACTATTTTAGTTGGGCGTTTAGTGACGAGAGAGAGGAGATGAGCCCCTCCTCTCTCTCACTACGCCCAACTAATATGTCCCCCTGGGCGGGTCACACGAATTATCGTCCTAAGTTTGCCATTGCTGAAGCGAAAAACTACAAAACTACCTTGCAGAGATTGCTAGCATTGGGCTTGTGTCGGAAGGGATGGCACAAAGGGCTTTGTTGGAGTTGTCTATCTTGTCTCGGAAGCTCACTTGGGGGCGCTGGGACTGTTTCTTGGCCAGTCCAGAGCGATGCAACGGGAAACTGGACCACCGAGGAGACTGGAAAGGGGGCGGGGGTTAGCGCTGCAATGCAACCAATGCGAGGAGACTAAGAGTTTCGTATCGCTTATTAACCTTTGCTTTTCAGCACTTCGAACGATGTGCTTGATTATTTGCACTGAAATCACTTGAAATAATCCTCAAAGATCCTCTTCACTCATCCATTTCCTTCATAAAACAGGTACCTTTTCTGGGTGGTTGCGAGTAGGACTTCCAGGATTGACCCCTATCTTTTAATGGACCGTTAAAATACCAAGCGGCTATATGATGTGCCAGCTTGTGTATGAATTTATTTTATTTATTTTTTGTAAAAGTCAGTAGGCTCGGCTTAAGAAACCCTGTTTACCCTTATAATGAAACAACCTGGAAGTATGCCAGAGAAAAAACCCCCGGCATTTGAGAGAAAAAAGAACACCAGAATTCACATCCGCATGTAGCTTATGCGCCATGTGGAGATTTTGAAGTCCACGTCGCGCAAGTACTGCAGTGTGCGATGATTTCTTCCCAAAACACGAACCCGTTTTCTTCATGGCACTTTTACTACTTTTATTTGAGAAAGACACTTCGCTTGACTTTGTACGTCACCCTATCACTGCTGTTGTATTTGTCGAAGATTTCTGGCGCTGTGCCGGATCGGTTGACCTTGCGCTGACGAATGTTGGCGCAAAAAAACTACAACCCTTGCATCTTTGCATACAACAACGGAAACACATAATAAGGGACGGTGATGTAGCACGAAGCATGGATTTCAGCATTCACCCGGAAATTTATTATTTAACCCCGAATGTTTGCAAATTCCCAGGATAAATTTCGGCCAAAACCGGGAGGGTAAAGAGGTCTGGGCGACTTATAAACAGGTGTGCTTTGTAAGTCCAAATATTTACGGTACCTTTTTGTTCCAGGATGTACGGGCAGGGGTTAGGGCGGCTGACAGCCCCCCCCCCCCCCAAGGAGACCACCAGCTTTGTTGAATTCTTCCTCCCCATGTCGCTTCACATCCACCAGGTACCCTGGTTGAAGCACAGAAACAAAGAAAAACACGTAAGCATTCAGAATAAAAATGCGGATAACTGTGTTACCAATTCAAACGATGAAGCTGAAAGCATCAGAATCAAAATGAGGATACACCGTGTCACTAGAATCAACGATTGAAACTGAAAGCATAAAGAATGCAAAATGTGGGATAGCCGGTTGTCACTAGGTGACTAATTCAATGGAACCTGAAGCTGAAGAGCATAAGAATCAAAAGGCGGATAACTGTGTTACCAATCAAACCATTGGAAAGCTGAAAGCATCAGAATCAAAATGAGGATATATTTTGAAGTGTAATGGACTTAAAAGCTGAAAAGCACGAGACGCTGAGGTCCAAAGGATTTTGAATAAAAAACAAAAGCAGGATAGAAGGAGAGATGAACAGCTAAGAGCACAAAAAATCATCAGGAGAAAGCTAGAAGTGACTAACTCACAAATCATCAGGAGAAGACCTGTAGAAAGTAACTATCACAAATTCATTCAGGAGAGAAAGCTAGGAGAAACGTACTATCACATAATCATTCAGGAGAAGCCAGAAACGTTACTATCCACAAATCATCAGGAGGAAAAAGCCGAACGTTACTATCACAATATCATCTAGGAGAAAGCTTATCAATGTTACATCACAAAATATCAGGGAGAAAGCCAGAACGTACTATCACAAATCATCAGGAGAAGAGCTAGAACGTTTACTATCACAAATCATCAGGAGAGAAGCGACACAGTCGAACGTACTAAATCGACAAATCCGTCAGGAGAAAACTAGGGAAACGTTGACCGATCACAGACATCAGTCAGGAGGAAAGCCAGAGAACGTACTATCACAAATCATCAAGAGAAAAAGCTAGAAAGTCACTTATCACAAATCATCAGGAGAAAAGCTAGAAGTAACTATCACAGAGAATCATACAGGAGGAAAGCCAGAACGTACTATTCACAAATCATGCAGGAGAAAGCCAGGAAAGGACTATCGAATCAATCAGGAGAAAAGCCCAGAAACGTACCACACAACATCTCAGGCGGAAGGCCACAGAACGGTACTATCACAAATCATCAGGAGAAGCCAGAACGTAACTATCACGACCAAAATCATCAGGAGAAAGCCAGAACGTACTATCACAAATCAATGAGGAGAAAGGCTGCACAGAACGTACCACTCACAAAAATCATCAGGAGGGAAAGCCAGACGCGTACATCACAAATCATCAGGAGAAAGCCAGAGAAAAACTATCACAAATCAGGACGAAGAGCATAGAAAACATCTACACAATTTTTTTTAGACGAAAAAGGTTGTAGTAGTGAAGTACCTTCTGCTTTATTAAAATAAGAATGAAAAGGTATAGAGTTGTAATAGTGCTACTACAAACGGGGGGTTGTAGGGGGGAGGTGAAAGTGTAAAACTTATCTCAATCCTGAAATGATGACACTTTAGATTTTTATAATGTTCTTTGAATCTTCCCCAATCCTGAAATGTAAACCACATGAAAGTTAATTTCCAATGTTTGTTGTGTCTGAATGTACAACAGGATGTATGGGGGAGGTAGTGTTAGAAATGCATGTCTATCAATTCTTGTTTTACTCTGCATCAAAAGTTGGCAGTAATGCTTAAATGTTATATGAATTGAATCGTAGATGACAAGATGGCTAATCCTGAAGAGCTAATTTCTATCAGCCTTTTCCAATTTCTGAATATCAGGAACATTCCTGAAACTACTTTCACCCATGTAGTATAAATGACGCTTACAGGCCCAGCACGAGAAGCTGCGATTCACGATAATTACATGTGTAATGTACTAAATAATGCAACACATGACCACAAGGATGGCAGACAAGAAACCACACGCAGACTGACACACTCTTCAGACATCTGGTCATTGTTGGCGACTTTAATAACATCTGTTTTATGCTCGTCCGAAGCTCCAAGGCATGGTCAGTTCCAGAGATGGTCCCCTTCCGTGTGGTGACGCAATCACCCTCTGCAAATATACCACAGTCCTATGATCATTCATCATCATCATAATTGTGAGGCAACCTTCTTTATAATATCATGTCCACCATCAGTACCAGTTGTCAGATTTCCAGAAGGATGGTCCCCATCACGTTGTAGGGTGACGCATCACCCTCTGCCAATCTACCAGTCCTATGATCATTAGCCTTCATCATCATTAGCAGCACCATCTTATAATATTCATAATCACCATCATCTACCAGTCGCAGTTTCCAGAGTGGTCCGCCTTATCACGTTGGGAGACGCATCACCCTCTGCAATCTACACAGTCCTGTGTCATTATTCATCATTATCAGGCACCGCATATTCTAATAGCATAGATCCCACCATCGCCCCCCAAAAAAGTTTTTTACCAGTCAGTCAAGAGATGGACCCCTTCACGCTGATGTGGTGATGCAGCACCATTTCCAATAAAAACAGTCCTATGGTCAATCGTCCATCATTATGAGCACCATCATTATAAATCATAATCACCATCATTTACCAGCAGTTCCAGAGGATGGTTCCCCCCTTCATGTTGTGGTGGGAACGCATCCACCCTTTCCAATACACCACAGTCTATTGATCATCGTCATCATTATGCAATTTATGAGCACATCATTAATAATATCATAATCGCCAAACATAACAGTTAGATTTCCAGAGATGGGCCCCTTTCACGTTGTGGTGACGCATCCCTCTGCAATCTACACACCGAATCCTATGATCATCGTCATCAGTACATTATTATCTGCACCGTCTTAGCATGAACTACCATCTCATAATCGCCACTTGTCGATCATCAGTCAATTCCATGAGATGGAACCACATTGTGGTGACAAATACATATATCACTCTCTGCAATCTGAAAACCAGTTCAAAACTTATCATCACACCATTATCAAGGCACACTAGCTCAGCTCTCAAAACATCAGATAATTTCATTATCAATGATAGGCAGTTTTAAATTGACGTTCTCAATGACCTATGATTTAGTAATTTACATGTACTGTAGGGAAATCAATGATTAGAGAAAATCCATAGTGTCATTTTCACTTTCAGAACCACGTGTATGCACAATCCAGTCTTACAGCCAAGGTGGACATAATTTGAAAACACGAACACACAGTCTTACAGGCCACTCGAATGCACTGAGTGGCATAGCCCTTATACTAAAAGTGTTTATAGTTAATTTATATTCTATTGTCAAAAGTGACCCCCAAAACAGTTAGTTAAATAGTTAAACATTTACAATGTAAATTTAATACTACTAACCAATTGATACTGATAGCATTAGTAAAATAAGCTTTAAAAAATCACAGTGGCCATGAAGTTAGATAGCAAAACATGTATAATTTCTTTTTTCTTTTTTCAAATGTACGTGTGTACCACAAATCTTTGCATGATACCATTAGTTATTACATCAAAAACTAAAAAGAAGCAATTTAAATTTATCTTCTACATTATCCAAGATGTATACCAGTATAGTGCTGGCATTAACTTTTGCACACTCAAATGAACAGAATTTAATGGGGTGGGGTGGGGTGGGGGGGGGGGTGGGGGGGGGGGGGGGGGGGTGGTGTTCCCCATTGATGCTAGCCATAAACTATGCCACATTTATGCATGGGTGAAAGTAAAACATTCTTTCAAACCTGAAACGACACATTTTAATGTTATCTGAATCTTCCCACTCCTGAAGAGGTGACTGCTTTAAAAACAATTTCCTACGCGTGTGAGTCTGCATACAGCAGGGTTTTCATTTTGAAATGAAACAACAGATAAAAGAGTAAAAACAACAGATTAGAACACTTTCGGTCTAAGCTTAGTCACACGGGAAACATATCAGTACACACGAAACTTTGAGGCTCCAACAGAAACAACCGATTCAAAGCCGATTTTAAACGATGTTCTCGATCGACAATCGGTTAAAAATGAAAACCCTGATACAGGATGGGTGAGTATAGTGTTACTGTTTGTTAGGATTACATATCTATTATCTATCATCTTGTTTTAATCTGCCATCAATGTTGGCAGAAATGTTTGATTTCATTTTATAAGACCGTGATTCTGGATGACAAGATGGCCAATCTTGAAGATTCTTTTTCAATTCCTGATTTCAGGAGCATGCCTGAAATTTATACTTTCACCCATGTTTACTACAGTTTAGTGATGGTTGATAGACTCACAGCTGTAGCAGTCTCCTGGCCTCCATATCCATGACATTGCGCACGCTGTCATACGTGGAATAGTATTCGTAGTCGCCCCCTGCTGGCAGGTTATTGGACGTCTTGGTCGCCTGGACCACCGTTCGCAGCATGTTCTGGCGGTTAACCAAAAAGAAATGCAGTATAAATATAATACATGTATGCGCAAAGAACTTGCAGTTTTGCCTCTGATGATTTTCATGATAAAGACTAAAAGAGTTATACCACACACACACACGCACTGACTAGCCATCTACTACTATAGCTCCAAGAACAAAAGAACAAAAGCACACACACACACACACACGTGACACACATTTATGCAAACAAAACTATCAATCGGGAGTGCATTTATTTTCAAACATAAAGAAATACTGTTTTCACTTTAGTTTTCTCTCATTCCTCTTCCATCTGAAAGTGAAAGGTAATACCCCAAGAGCTATTCTCATAATAAATTTAATATTACTTCATTTCTTCTTTTTTTGGGGTCTAGATAAGTAGATCTAGACAGTAGATGTAATATGTTCCCTTATTTGTATTATAGCATGTACCAACAATCCAGGACTTCTTTCCCCCTAATAATATGTTCCCTTTAAATGTTATATTCTCCCAAGCCCATGAATGTTCTCCCTTTCAACATGATCCACAATTTCTCCCTTCACTGCCTCTAACTCTAAATATTTTTTGGGACGAGTTTCAATAAAAAAAAAAAGAAAAAAAAAAAAAGCAATTTGAGCAGACGATGCAAGGGAAACAACCATTGCACTCTCACTCGGCGTAGTCAAGGACCGTTACTCGCGCAGACTTTCGTGATCAACATCCGCCAACACAATGGCGGGCGCAAGGCACGCGATTTCCCGCAGTACAATATTACTGCTATGCTTGCTCAGTTGCTGCAACATGCTTATGTGAAAAACAGTCAAGTGGTAAAGATAATCTGTTGATTGATACTCACATTCACATGTTTCAGCAAATACGGCAAAAAATCTTGCACCGCGAAGAAAAAAAAATAATAAAAATTAAAAATTAAAAGCCTACCTACCTAACCTATTTTTTTTGGCCATGTTTCCGGAAACAGACATATTTTTTGGTTTGGCTTAATGTTCTGTCTCTTAAGTTCCCACATGTTTATATGAGGTATTAGGTACTTTATAATTATAGTCACAGAGGCGTCTCTTCTGAAATTCGGGTTGCTCCCACCTGGAGAGCGCGTCGAAGCCAGAGGCGCGCCATCCAAGTTTTGTTTGTTTGCATGCAATTTTTGTGCACCATGACTGATGAGGAAGGAAAGGGGGGGTGGCGGGGGGTACATTTTGACCAAATGACAACTTTTTGGTTGCCACTGGGTTTAACGTGCATGGGTACAGGGGATCTTGGTTTATCGTCTTATCCGAAAGACTCCACGTTCAACCGTAAGGCCTAGTGCAAAAGTGAGAGGAAAAATCCCCTGTACCCAGGTTCAAACTCGGGTTTACTTGACAAAAGCCAAAAGGCGAACGCGTTACCTCTTCTGTGCCACTCTACACCTAAATTCAATATATCTAAGTTCATCAGTTTATCCATAGGCCTACTAAACTAAGACCACAATGATCTGACCAGACCTCAGTGCAGAACCTCCTTTAGTTGTTCTATAACTAGCGCCGTGGCCGGTTGGTAAGTGTTGCCGCTCGTATTGTTGTAATCCAACAGGTTTGTGAGTGCACTGGTTCGAACCCAGCTGGTCACGGTGTTGTATCCTTGGGAAAGATACTTTACTCCTATTTCCTGGTCCTTCGGATGAGACAGGTCTAAAACCGAGGTCCTGTGTGCGAACACACCCACAAGATCTTGCGAGCCCAATCCACTATTCGGTACGAGTAGCCGTGTGTGCTGGTGCTGGTGGAATGGATGACACAAAGTGACAGACTCACAAAGCATGCATCCTGTGCGCCAATAGCAGTCTAAACAAAGACTTTGGGCATGGGACAAGATACAAATCCCCAATCAGAAGAAGAATACAAAGGTTGAATGAAAGCGACTGATCAGCGAAGAAAAGTATGAGTATGAACAGATGTAAGCATGAGCATGAACAGAAGTGCGTCTTTCCCTGCTTTTACATTCATCTGTTCTAATACTTCTATGTTGCTAATTTTCTAAAATTAATGTTTTCCTGCCTTGTTTGTGTTGAAGGAACACGTGCAACCTAAATCCTAATCTTTCGAACTCGACTCTCGAGCTAAGTCAGTAGACTACCTTCCTTGGAGTGTTTGTAAACAATTCAGCCATGACATAATCTGTATCTCACCTGCGAAAATTCAGTGATGCTTGAGCATCCTGGGAATAACTCCGCAGGCTGCTCTTCTGGCGATCGCGATTCATCCTTGGATGCGCTTGGAGAATCATCCACAGCGTGACTGCTGGAGGAAGCCATGTTTGATTTCTATGTCTCATTACCGAAAATCCATTGCATCTATTTACAGAATGTATCCCCATTCACGTGGGTAGCATTTGGCCTACTAGCAGTTTTCATGGTGCACGCTATTTCGTATTATATGGATTTACAGTAAAATTCAAGGTAAATCTTTACCTTTACCAAGTTCAATTTCAAACGGTGCTATCTTTGCTCTGTTCTATTTGCAATTCATTCACAATCTCCTTCATGGGCGTAGCAAGCGGCCCAACTGGCCTGGCCATGGCCGCAAAACTACCCCCCCCCCCCCCCCCACACACACACACACGCACGCACGCACGCACGCACGCACGCACGCACGCACGCACACGCACACACACACACACACACACACACACACACACACACACACACACACACACACACACACACACACACACCTGAACAAGTACACTGAGTATCCAATGATCCCCTTTAGAGGCTGAAAGTAATTATTCGAATGCAATAAAATGTTAGTATTTGGTGCACAAATAACTGATTGAAATGTATATAAAAAATAAAATGATTTGAGTCAGCCATTTTGGTTTTGCGGTCTTGTGAAGTAGAGTTACTAAAACGTTTGTTGATCTCTGCGTGCGTATTATAATTAGACACACAAATAAGCACAGAGTGTAACCAAATGTGTTGTGTTTCACATGCACCTATATATTGTCTTCTGTAGACATATCAAGGCTTATGTACTGAGCAATAAAATATATGGACCATTTTGTAAATGCACGGACTTTTAAATGCATTCAAAACACTGTCTATTGGGGACCCGCGATGCAAACGGCCCTCGTCACATTCAAGGTTAATGCATAAACAATGTTACAGCATTCACC
>CM065686.1:53500060-53520060 GCA_017654935.2 Phymorhynchus buccinoides | reverse complement strand
ACAGAGATAGACACAGACAAACACAGAAACGAAGATAGATATATAAAGAGCACAGACTACTACATTTTGTCATCATACATGGGGCATTATAGCGGGAAAGAGGAGGGGGTGGGGTACTGTTAGTGTCCTGAGGGAAATGGCAGTGAGGAAGTGTCCAGAGGCAAATGTCCAGGCGTGGTGGTGGTCAAGACCCCTCTAGAAGTCATAGCGGCTTTTTGTGGTCTTTTCTATATACTATGTCTCTGTCTTTATTGTGTTGTTGATTGTTTTATTGCTGCAAAAAGAATTTCCTGTAAAATGGACAATAAAAATAATTGATTGATTGATTGAATGATTGGTATTCCCATTTGCTCCAATTCATTAAGTATCTAAATTGTATTCGATTGGCTCATTCACATTAACTATATTGGGACAATTGACTGTAACAATGACCGTAACTGGATGTGGCTGTGTGAGAACTGACCAGAAGAAACCGGCTGGAACAATGTCAGTGCTAGAGAGGGAGGAGAGAAGGGTTCCAGAAAGGAAACAAAGCCAACAGTTTAGATGACATAATGTTTGCCGAAAATACAAAACAATATGCCTATTAAGATTTTACGGGAGTCATGATCTACACAAAAATAAATAACAGAGAAGAAAACCCTGTCCATACCACTTAAGTCGTAGAAATAGAAAACGAAGCATGGTGAACTTGATATGTAGGTCTGTCTATAACGCATTATGCTGATAAAGGCCGCTTTATCATCCGAAGTTCAAAGTAAACGAGATACACATACACTGGTTGACCAGGTTTAGCAACTAGGGGAAGACGGGGTAAAAAGCGCGTGGGCGGGTAAGAAGCCCACCCCAATTATCTCACGAAATAAAGAAAATTTCGATCAATTTTGCCCATGAGACGAATGCTAGACATTAACGCTCGTCTCATGGGCAAAATGAGACTGAAATTTGCTTCATTTCATGAGATAATTGGGGTGGGCTTCTTACCCGCCCATGCGCTTTTTACCCCGTCTTCCCCTAATATTAACCACTAACACACAAACAGGGCATTGGGTCAGGATTGGTATATGATTATCAGACTCACGAATTTGCTCTGTGACCATAACGTCAGCGTTATCAGCAGCTGTTCACGGGGTGGACTTTGGCGGATAGCAGGCCAGTGGGCCGTGGATACAGGGTATAAAAAGGCAGGGAGTTGGGGCCCAGGCATAACCCATCTGAAGCAAGCCCGTGACCAGCATCATGAGGGGTCTCCCCGTTGTGGTCACCTTCCTGGCTCTCCTGGCTCCCGCCAGCACCGGTGAGTCCTTCTCTTTACCTGTCTCTGGATCGTTGATCTCTCTGTTGGCTGCTTAACTGTCTGTTGATCGTTTATCCTTCTGTTGACTGTTTAACCGTCTGTTGGTTGTTTACCTCTCTGTTTGATTGTAAACATCTCTGTTGATTCTAAACCTGTCTGTTGACTGTTTACCTTTCTGTTGATTCTAAACCTGTCTGTTGACTGTTTACCTGTCTCTGGATTGTTTATCCTTCTGTTGATTGTTTATCCTTCTGTTGACTGTACACCTATCTGTTGATTGTTTACCTGTCTGTTGATTGTTGACCTGTCATGTCTTTTGACTGTTGACCCGCTTCTGGATTGTTTGTCGGTGGCTTAGTTTTTGCTATAAGTGAAGCCAGTTATTGGCTGTTCAGATATATGATTTCAGAATGATGGAAACTGAAAAAGTGATGCTTTTAAAAAAAACATTATTTCATTGTGCTTTCTTTTGTTAAGCTTTATGAGCTACCGTATATCCCTTGCAATGTCAGGTGAGATGTAGGGGACACTTATTGAAATAGTACCTCTTAAGGGTAGAGATTTATATCTCAAGAGCAGATAATCCGAAAGCTATAAAACTTTCTATTACGATTCTAACATTCTGTGTTCTATTAAACCTATCTGCTGTATGTGTATTAGTATATTTTTATTAGTTACTTTCATCTCCTATTTTTCTTGACTTTGTGCATTGACGGTGTTCCTTGCGCGGGTGTTACTTCAAAAAATATATTGGTGTTGTATTTTGGGGGAAATAATATTGATCAATCTTTTTTATGTTCTAATCCATTTTGTTTGAGTTTATTGTCGATGATTGACATGTTGTCATCCTTTCATTTTCAGGCCCCATCAGTTCCATTTGGGATGATAATAATTCACAATGCGCCAAGAAATGCATCGGTAAGTTGAAATATTTCATTTCTACCGCGTTCACAACGTAAATCAGAATACACTATCTACAATAATTGTGCTTATAATGGATTTCAAAATAAAAGTATTGTATGGTTCTTTGTAAGTAGGCCTATATAATAAAAATGATTAGTAAGTATGTCATACCTACTGTTTAATGACAATGCTGCACAAATTTACTTATCTCTTATGGATAATATTACATCGAGCTTTAGAAGAAAAATTATAATATATTCACTACTCACTATATTATAGTGAGTGTCGTGGCTTTAGAAGAGTTTCGATAAGTTGGGTATTTGTCATAATCGCTTCCGTAGTTAACTGAGACGTCTAGCAATTACAAAATGGCACACCAACAATAAATATTAATTTACGTAATTAAAAATACCCACACGTACGCGCGCATGTGTGTATGTGTGTGTGTGTGTGGGTGAGTGGGGTGTGGGTTGGGGTGGGGTGTGAGGGTGGGTGGGTGTGTGTGTGAGTGTGTATGTAGGTGTGTGTGTTGTCTACAAGACGTTGCGGTATTGTTGATAGAACACCCAAACTCTGTATGTAGCAGCAATAATATTTCGATTTTATTGCATTTATTAAAAGACGCAAATTTATCAGAGGAAAAGTGTCTGAAAGAGTGTCCTCACTATGGTTCCCAATCACAGCCTCCCAGAAGTTCCAGTACGCCCGCCAGACGACCTACGAGTTTGAGTACCAGGCTGAGACTGCCACCTCCATGGAGGACGCCAGTGAGGACACTGCCCGCCTGGCCGTCACCGCCACTGCCCTCATCCACGTCCTCAACGACTGCGACATGGTTCTCCAGGTCAGATGACCTCATTGTGTAGGCCTTGTTTGTCTGTCACAAGAGTCTTCCATGTCATCCACGTCCTCAACGACTGCCATGTGGTGCTCCGGGTCAGAGGACCTCATAGTGTAGACCTTGTTTGTTTGTCACAAGAGTCTTTCATGTCATCCACGTCCTCAACGACTGCGCGATGGTGCTTCAGGTCAGAGGACCTCGTAGTGTAGGCCTTGTTTGTTTGTCACAATAGTCTGTCATGTCAGGTCAGAGAAAATAATTGTGTAGGCCTTGTTTGTTTGTCACAATAGTCTGTCATGTCAGGTCAGAGGACCTCATAGTGTAGGCCTTGTTTGTTTGTCACAATAGTCTGTCATGTCAGGTCAGAGAACATCATTGTGTAGGCCTTGTTTGTTTGCCACAATAATCTTCCATGTCAGGTCAGAGGACCTCATAGTGTAGGCCTTGTTTGTTTGTCACGGTGGACAATAGTCTTCCATGTGTAGTATCTGTCTCACGTGGTCTCGTGCTTAGTGGCATATCAAAGAAGAGAGAGGAAAGTGGGTTTGATAAAGACAGGGGAGATAATTGTGGTTATGCAGATGGATTCCATTGAATGGTGCTTACATTATAATGACAATAATAATTGGAAAATGTTATTTACGCAGAAAAACTTTGTACTAAAGCAGATGGAAAACAGAAAGATTCCAAGCAATACTGCGCAAATTGGCTGCAGGGAAAGTGAAGCTAACCGATAGTAGCAACCACAAAAAAATAGTTTTACCTTTATGGAATAGGTATTTTTATTTCCCTCTAAGTACGCTAACTGTCGTATGTATTTATGAGTCCACAATAATTGCATATTACTTTATCACTTTTTTTCACAATATTTGTTTTGTTATTTCTAGTCTGTGAAAGTCAGTGCTTAAAACAATATTTATTCCAAACCCTTCAATGTTGCTTCTTTGAAGCTTTTCGTACCGCACACACTCCTTGTGAAATTGAGGTTTTATTGGTATTTAAAGGTCCTTAGCTGTTTCCCTGTAAGTGCTGATTTCTTATAGTAAAATAATTAATCCTGTAAATACCATTTCAGTTGCGTGACGTGAGTGTCAAAGAATCGGACCCCAACTCTCCGAGCATGCGCACTGCCCCCGAATCGGCACGTGCCGCCGCTCTGCTGGAAAGACAACCCCTGCGCTTCTCCTTCCAAGATGGCGTGGTGGAGGAGTTGTGTCCCTCCCAGGGGGAAGAGTTGTGGTCCCTGAACGTGAAGCGTGGCGTCCTCTCCGCCTTCCAGAACAGCATGAGTCGTCTGGACAACGACCAGACTGTCACCGAGGTGTGTGTGTGTGTGTGTGTGTGTGTGTGTGTGTGTGTGTGTGTGTGTGTGTGTGTGTGTGTGTGTGTGTGTTTATTAGAGAGAGAGAGAGAGAGAGAGGGGGGGGGGGGGGCTAGGTAGATAACCAACATGTCAAAATTAAAGATAGGTGACTTGTTCAAAGAGGTCATATGTATCCACAGGTGGACGTTGTCGGAACATGCCCCGCCCAGTACCAGGTGGAGAACAAGGGCTGGTACTAAACTATGTGGACAGGCGTACCCCTTCATAATGCACACTATGTACCAACAGGTGGACGTTACGGGAACCTGCCCCGCCCAGTACCAGGTGGAGAACAAGGGCTGGTACTAAACTATGTGGACAGGCGTACCCCTTCATAATGCACACTATGTACCAACAGGTGGACGTTACGGGAACCTGCCCCGCCCAGTACCAGGTGGAGAACAAGGGCTGGTACTAAACTATGTGGACAGGCGTACCCCTTCATAATGCACACTATGTACCAACAGGTGGACGTTGTCGGAACCTGCCCCGCCCAGTACCAGGTGGAGAACAAGGGCTGGTACTAAACTATGTGGACAGGCGTACCCCTTCATAATGCACACTATGTACCAACAGGTGGACGTTACGGGAACGTGCCCGGCCCAGTACCAGGTGGACAACAAGGGCTGGTACTAAACTATGTGGACAGGCGTACCCCTTCATAATGCACACTATGTACCAACAGGTGGACGTTACGGGAACCTGCCCCGCCCAGTACCAGGTGGAGAACAAGGGCTGGTACTCCACCACAGTGAAGAGGACCAAGGACCTGTTGGCCTGTACTGATCGCCATGGTTACCAGACCGCCCTGCAGGCTTCCCCCTACCACGTGCCCTCGGTCAGTATGTCTGAGAGGTCGTCTGCATGGTTGACTAATAACTTTGCTTTGTATAATTTTAGTCCATCCCTGTGTGATCTTTGGTGTTCTTAGACATAAGCTTGATAAGTTGTTGTTAAGTCTGGTATACGTTCACGTTAATCGAGTCTTGATTAATATAGTTTTGCGGCAGTGCGTGTAGTCTCTACTTCTCATACACTTTAAAAGAGCTGCACACACGTTGTACTGTACTTGCACGTTAACCGAGTCTTGATTATATATGTTTGCGGCAGTGAGTGTAGTCTCTACTTCTCGTAAACTTTAAAAGAGCTGCACACACGTTGTACTGTTTCCGTTGGATATAAGCTTGATACGTTGTGCTTAAGTCTGGTATACTTTCATGTTAACTAGTCTTGATTGCATATTTTTGCAGCAGTGCGCGTAGTCTCTACTTCCCATTATTGTCTTTTATCCGTCTCTATTGCGGTATTTTTTAATTGTTGTTTTCTATTCAAATGTGTATAATCTGTATCTCTAACGACGATCGTCATGTGCTGTTGCTTTATGTTACTTTGTTGTGAATCATGTTTGTTTGAGGTTACTATGTCTGTGTTTATTGATATTCTGTAATGTATTCTGTGCAGTCCCTTCTTTTGCTGAAGAGCTCTCACCATTGCCAGGAGAATGTGCGTCAGTACGGCACAACATATCAACGACATTGTTAAACATGACTGATTGTTGGTTGTAGTGCTCTATTGTTCATTATCTGTAATGCAGTAGGTGCAGTCCCTTCTTTGGCTGAAGAGCTCTCACCACTGCCAGGAGAATGTGGGCCAATACGGCACAACATATCAATGACATTGTTAAACATGACTGATTGTTGGTTGTAGTGCTTTATTGTTCATTATCTGTATTGCAGTCTGTGCAGTCTCTTCCTCTGCTGAAGAGCTCTCACCACTGCCAGCAGACTGTGGACCAGTACGGCATAATATAACAATATTGTTAATGTTATTATTATTTATCATTGTTGTTCTGTGTTGCAGTCTGTGCAGTCCCTCCCTCTCCTGAAGAGCTCCCACCACTGCCAGCAGACTGTGGGTCAGTACGGCATTCTGAGCAGCGCCACCTGCACGGAGACTCACCAGTTCCGGCCCTTCTCCAGGGAGAACAGCGGGGCCATCACCAAGGTGACGCAGAGCCTGCAGTACAAGACACAGAGCTCCCTGCCTGTCCCCGTGCAGCGTAAGCATAGCCTGCAGTACAAGACACACAGCATAGCCTGCAGTACAAGACACACATCACAGCCTGCAGTACAAGACACACAGCATAGCCTGCAGTACAAGACACAGAGCTCCCTGCCTGTCCCCGTGCAGCGTAAGTGTAGCCTGCAGTACAAGACACACATCATAGCCTGCAGTACAAGACACACAGTATAGCCTGCAGTACAAGGCACACAGTATAGCCTGCAGTACAAGACACACATTATAGCCTGCAGTACAAGACACACATCATAGCCTGCAGTACAAGACACACAGTATAGCCTGCAGTACAAGGCACACAAAATAGCCTGCAGTAGAAGACACAGAGCTCCCTGCCTGTCCCTGTGCAGCGTATGTGTAGCCTGCAGTACATGACACATAATATAGCCTGCAGTACAAGACACACAATATAGCCTGCAGTATAAGACACATTATAGCCTGCAGTACAAGACACACAGTACAGCCTGCAATACAAGACACACAGTACAGCCTCCAGTACAGACACACAGTACAGCCTGTAGTACAAGACACACAGCACAGCCTGCAATACAAGACACACGGTATAGTCTGCAGTACAAAACACAAGTATCGGTCTTAGAAACAAGGGTCTGCTTTTGTCTACAGCCGTCAGCAACAGAGTCAGCCTGATGTACGACCACGGCAACCAAGAGCAGATCACCCAGCAGGCCCAGCAGCGGGCCGAGGAAGTGCTCCGCCAGCTGTGCCGGGACACCCTGAAGGACATCCGCCCGGACACCCCCAGCCTCTTCTCCTCCCTGGTGTCAGCCCTGCGCAGAGTGGACTCGGCCAGCCTGCAGTCTCTGTACTCCAGAGTGCAGCAGAGTGCCCTGTGCGCCAACAACGTCCGTGTCAGTGTCCGTGTCAAGTGAGTCGCCTTCTTCAACACTGATTCTGTATTAATCTCCCAACAACGGCCGTGTCGAGTGAGTCGCCTCCTCCAACACTGATTCTTTATTAATCTCCTTCAACAACGTCCGTGTTGAGTGAGTCTCCTTCTCCAACACCGATTCTTTATTAATCTCCTTTAACAACGTCCGTGTCAAGTGAGTCGCCTTCTCCAACACTGATTCTGTATTAATCTCCTAACAACGTCCGTGTTGAGTGAGTCTCCTTCTCCAACACTGATTCTATATTAATCCCCTTTGACAACGTCCGTGTCAAGTGAGTCGCCTTCTCCAACACTGATTCTTTCCTTGTTAATCTCAGAACATCAGTAATAAATCGGTTCTTTTTTCAATATCATTGATCAAAGGTGTGAGTTAAGATAAATGGGAAAACATACACAAAACAAGAACATTGGATTGTTTACTTTCGATAAATAACTAGCATAATGTCTTTTGTTTTTAACCAATATTTAAAATGTCAAATATTTGTTCACTTAGTATTTTATGCTTGATATCCACGCAAAGTCAATAAACATTCTCAGTATGACAATTAATATAACGAGCAGTTTACCACACGATAATGGTGGGTCTTCTTCACCACGCTTAACGGTTATAACGAGGAGTGTAGGCCTATTGATGGCGTGGAACCAGTTATCGTGATGCCCTTTAAAGATATTACTGAATGTTCTTCCTAATATATCTCCAACACTGCTCTGTCAACAGGAAGTTCTCGATTTATTATTGAATATTGATTGTAACATGTCTCCAACACTGCTCTGTTAACAGGAAGTTCTCGATATATTGTTGAATATTGGTTGTAACATGTCTCCAACACTGCTCTGTCAACAGGAAGTTATCGATATATTATTGAATATTGATTGTAACATGTCTCCAACACTGCTCTGTTAACAGGAAGTTATCGATATATTGTTGAATATTGGTTGTAACATGTCTCCAACACTGCTCTGTCAACAGGAAGTTATCGATATATTATTGAATATTGATTGTAATATGTATCCAACACTGCTTTGTCAACAGGAAGTTCTCGATATATTATTGAATATTGATTGTAACATGTCTCCAACACTGCTCTGTTAACAGGAAGTTCTCGATATATTGTTGAATATTGGTTGTAACATGTCTCCAACACTGCTCTGTCAACAGGAAATTCTTCGTGGATGCTCTGCCCATGGCCGGCACGGAAGCCACCGTGGGCATGATGACGCAGATGCTGACGAACAATGACGTCACCGGCATCGAGGCCGACATGTGGCTGACGTCACTGGCCCTGATCCAGGAGCCCAGCTCCGCCATGTTGGATCAGGTGAAGCCCCTGCTGACGTCACAGAGCCTGCAGGAGAAGGCCCTGCTGCCAGTGACCACCATGGTGAACAAGTTCTGCCAGCACCACCCTCAGTGCGCCAGCCAGCCCTCCGTCACCGCCATCATGACGTCACTGGAGGACCTCATCGGCAGCGCCTGCTACGTCAACAAGAAGAACATGGACCAGGTCAGTTGAACATCGGTTTCTGTCACACCATTTACTTTTTGGCAGTCTGTATATACTATTAAATATAAACATTGCATCTGGTCATGGACCATTGGCATTAATTGGAGCACACGGTTTGGGCTCCATCCTTTCTGGTCAGATGTCAGTGTCAAGCAGTTTAAATGTGTCAGAATAGAAACAACGATAAAATATATCTTTCAGTTACGCCCAAAAAACGTTTCGTTGTGACTTAGAGGTACACTGTTTCCTTCAGGGCATGCACATAATGTATATACCATTCATTTTCAACATTCACACTAGTCTTAGGTGTTGTAATTTTAAAAGTAAGCTGTTTAACTCTTCACCTCTGTGGGTGTTCCAGGTGCTGATGGCACTGCGGGCTATCGGCAATGCGGGTCATGTCAGCAGTGTGGCCACTGTGGTCAACCAGTGTGTCCGCAGAAGCAGAAACCCCATGGAGGTCCGAGTGTCCGCCGCCCAGGCCTTCAGACGTCTGCCCTGCGATGCTGATGTGAGTCCTTCACCCGTCTGTTTGTCTGTCTGCCTGTCTGTCTAAATGTCTCTGCATCACTTCGTATCGTATCGTTTCGTATCACGTCTTCAGCCTTTCTGTGTCTCAGTCTGTTTATCTGAGTGACTGAAAACAGTAGCTGTCTGTTTATATAATGAAACATCTATAATAAAGATATTATAATCAAACATTACTATCATCACTGTTATTGTTTATTATTATTATTATTATTATTATTATTATATTATTATTATTATTATTATTATTAACAGCGCAGCGCCGTGACTACCATCATGGAGGACACCCAAGAGGACTCTGAATTACGTATCGCCGCTTACCTGGCCGTGATGACCTGTCCTGATGACGTCATTCTGCAGAAGATACAGCGTCTCTTGGAATCGGAAACCAATCAGCAGGTAAGAACTGAGCTACGTTTTCTGTCGTTTATGATAGGGTTTTTCCATCCTTGTTTAGCGAACGATGCATGTTTGCTACAGGTTTAGTCAGTTAAAAGTTTCAGTAATCCTTTTCAAGACGGAAAATAATTTACTTTGTAAAGACATTTGTGCCCCATGACAATGAACGTTGCAAAGGCTGTTTCACTACCATATCCAAACTATAATACATACATGTGCTTTTATAACTTTACATACAACAGCCCTGTTACTTGAGTGGTTCCCAACAGATTTTGATGCCATATGCCAGATGCTATCCTCTGAATAAAATGGTTTTGAGCAAGAAACAATTCAACTTTGATTCAACATTTTCAAATGGATTTATTGTCAACATCTTCTGATATCGTGTATGTTTGCAAATGTTATGAGTGCACTCAACTAAAGATACTTCCTGATGCTGTGTCCAGGTGGGGTCGTTCATCTGGAGCCACCCTGTATATATAATATATATATATATATATATATATATATATAGATATATATATATATATATAACTAATCTATATATATATATATATAGTATAAATATATATATATATATATAATATCTATATATATATATATTATATATATATATATATATATATACAAGGTGCTGCCAGATGAACGACCCCACCTGGACACAGCATCAGGAAGTATCTTTAGTTGAGTGCACTCATAACATTTGCAAACATACACGATATCAGAAGATGTTGACAATAAATCCATTTGAAAATGTTGAATCAAAGTTGAATTGTTTCTTGCTCAAAACCATTTTATTCAGAGGATAGCATCTGGCATATGGCATCAAAATCTGTTGGGAACCACTCAAGTAACAGGGCTGTTGTATGTAAAGTTATAAAAGCACATGTATGTATTATAGTTTGGATATGGTAGTGAAACAGCCTTTGCAACGTTCATTGTCATGGGGCACAAATGTCTTTACAAAGTAAATTATTTTCCGTCTTGAAAAGGATTACTGAAACTTTTAACTGACTAAACCTGTAGCAAACATGCATCGTTCGCTAAACAAGGATGGAAAAACCCTATCATAAACGACAGAAAACGTAGCTCAGTTCTTACCTGCTGATTGGTTTCCGATTCCAAGAGACGCTGTATCTTCTGCAGAATGACGTCATCAGGACAGGTCATCACGGCCAGGTAAGCGGCGATACGTAATTTCAGAGTCCTCTTGGGTGGTCCTCCATGATGGTAGTCACGGCGCTGCGCTGTTAATAATAATAATATAATAATAATAATAATAATAATATAATAATAATAATAATAATAATAACAGTGATGATAGTAATGTTTGATTATAATATCTTTATTATAGATGTTTCATTATATAAACAGACAGCTACTGTTTTCAGTCACTCAGATAAACAGACTGAGACACAGAAAGGCTGAAGACGTGATACGAAACGATACGATACGAAGTGATGCAGAGACATTTAGACAGACAGGCAGACAGACAAACAGACGGGTGAAGGACTCACATCAGCATCGCAGGGCAGACGTCTGAAGGCCTGGGCGGCGGACACTCGGACCTCCATGGGGTTTCTGCTTCTGCGGACACACTGGTTGACCACAGTGGCCACACTGCTGACATGACCCGCATTGCCGATAGCCCGCAGTGCCATCAGCACCTGGAACACCCACAGAGGTGAAGAGTTAAACAGCTTACTTTTAAAATTACAACACCTAAGACTAGTGTGAATGTTGAAAATGAATGGTATATACATTATGTGCATGCCCTGAAGGAAACAGTGTACCTCTAAGTCACAACGAAACGTTTTTTGGGCGTAACTGAAAGATATATTTTATCGTTGTTTCTATTCTGACACATTTAAACTGCTTGACACTGACATCTGACCAGAAAGGATGGAGCCCAAACCGTGTGCTCCAATTAATGCCAATGGTCCATGACCAGATGCAATGTTTATATTTAATAGTATATACAGACTGCCAAAAAGTAAATGGTGTGACAGAAACCGATGTTCAACTGACCTGGTCCATGTTCTTCTTGTTGACGTAGCAGGCGCTGCCGATGAGGTCCTCCAGTGACGTCATGATGGCGGTGACGGAGGGCTGGCTGGCGCACTGAGGGTGGTGCTGGCAGAACTTGTTCACCATGGTGGTCACTGGCAGCAGGGCCTTCTCCTGCAGGCTCTGTGACGTCAGCAGGGGCTTCACCTGATCCAACATGGCGGAGCTGGGCTCCTGGATCAGGGCCAGTGACGTCAGCCACATGTCGGCCTCGATGCCGGTGACGTCATTGTTCGTCAGCATCTGCGTCATCATGCCCACGGTGGCTTCCGTGCCGGCCATGGGCAGAGCATCCACGAAGAATTTCCTGTTGACAGAGCAGTGTTGGAGACATGTTACAACCAATATTCAACAATATATCGAGAACTTCCTGTTAACAGAGCAGTGTTGGAGACATGTTACAATCAATATTCAATAATATATCGAGAACTTCCTGTTGACAGAGCAGTGTTGGAGACATGTTACAATCAGCATTCAATAATATATCGATAACTTCCTGTTGACAGAGCAGTGTTGGAGACATGTTACAACCAATATTCAACAATATATCGATAACTTCCTGTTAACAGAGCAGTGTTGGAGACATGTTACAATCAATATTCAATAATATATCGATAACTTCCTGTTGACAGAGCAGTGTTGGAGACATGTTACAATCAATATTCAATAATAAATCGAGAATTTCCTGTTGACAGAGCAGTGTTGGAGACATGTTACAATCAATATTCAATAATAAATCGAGAACTTCCTGTTGACAGAGCAGTGTTGGAGATATATTAGGAAGAACATTCAGTAATATCTTTAAAGGGCATCACGATAACTGGTTCCACGCCATCAATAGGCCTACACTCCTCGTTATAACCGTTAAGCGTGGTGAAGAAGACCCACCATTATCGTGTGGTAAACTGCTCGTTATATTAATTGTCATACTGAGAATGTTTATTGACTTTGCGTGGATATCAAGCATAAAATACTAAGTGAACAAATATTTGACATTTTAAATATTGGTTAAAAACAAAAGACATTATGCTAGTTATTTATTGAAAGTAAACAATCCAATGTTCTTGTTTTGTGTATGTTTTCCCATTTATCTTAACTCACACCTTTGATCAATGATATTGAAAAAAGAACCGATTTATTACTGATGTTCTGAGATTAACAAGGAAAGAATCAGTGTTGGAGAAGGCGACTCACTTGACACGGACGTTGTCAAAGGGGATTAATATAGAATCAGTGTTGGAGAAGGAGACTCACTCAACACGGACGTTGTTAGGAGATTAATACAGAATCAGTGTTGGAGAAGGCGACTCACTTGACACGGACGTTGTTAAAGGAGATTAATAAAGAATCGGTGTTGGAGAAGGAGACTCACTCAACACGGACGTTGTTGAAGGAGATTAATAAAGAATCAGTGTTGGAGGAGGCGACTCACTCGACACGGCCGTTGTTGGGAGATTAATACAGAATCAGTGTTGAAGAAGGCGACTCACTTGACACGGACGTTGTTGGCGCACAGGGCACTCTGCTGCACTCTGGAGTACAGAGACTGCAGGCTGGCCGAGTCCACTCTGCGCAGGGCTGACACCAGGGAGGAGAAGAGGCTGGGGGTGTCCGGGCGGATGTCCTTCAGGGTGTCCCGGCACAGCTGGCGGAGCACTTCCTCGGCCCGCTGCTGGGCCTGCTGGGTGATCTGCTCTTGGTTGCCGTGGTCGTACATCAGGCTGACTCTGTTGCTGACGGCTGTAGACAAAAGCAGACCCTTGTTTCTAAGACCGATACTTGTGTTTTGTACTGCAGACTATACCGTGTGTCTTGTATTGCAGGCTGTGCTGTGTGTCTTGTACTACAGGCTGTACTGTGTGTCTGTACTGGAGGCTGTACTGTGTGTCTTGTATTGCAGGCTGTACTGTGTGTCTTGTACTGCAGGCTATAATGTGTCTTATACTGCAGGCTATATTGTGTGTCTTGTACTGCAGGCTATATTATGTGTCATGTACTGCAGGCTACACATACGCTGCACAGGGACAGGCAGGGAGCTCTGTGTCTTGTACTGCAGGCTATTCTGTGTGTCTTGTACTGCAGGCTATGCTGTGTGTCTTGTACTGCAGGCTGTGATGTGTGTCTTGTACTGCAGGCTATGCTGTGTGTCTTGTACTGCAGGCTATACTGTGTGCCTTGTACTGCAGGCTATACTGTGTGTCTTGTACTGCAGGCTATGATGTGTGTCTTGTACTGCAGGCTACACTTACGCTGCACGGGGACAGGCAGGGAGCTCTGTGTCTTGTACTGCAGGCTATGCTGTGTGTCTTGTACTGCAGGCTGTGATGTGTGTCTTGTACTGCAGGCTATGCTGTGTGTCTTGTACTGCAGGCTATACTTACGCTGCACGGGGACAGGCAGGGAGCTCTGTGTCTTGTACTGCAGGCTCTGCGTCACCTTGGTGATGGCCCCGCTGTTCTCCCTGGAGAAGGGCCGGAACTGGTGAGTCTCCGTGCAGGTGGCGCTGCTCAGAATGCCGTACTGACCCACAGTCTGCTGGCAGTGGTGGGAGCTCTTCAGGAGAGGGAGGGACTGCACAGACTGCAACACAGAACAACAATGATAAATAATAATAACATTAACAATATTGTTATATTATGCCGTACTGGTCCACAGTCTGCTGGCAGTGGTGAGAGCTCTTCAGCAGAGGAAGAGACTGCACAGACTGCAATACAGATAATGAACAATAAAGCACTACAACCAACAATCAGTCATGTTTAACAATGTCATTGATATGTTGTGCCGTATTGGCCCACATTCTCCTGGCAGTGGTGAGAGCTCTTCAGCCAAAGAAGGGACTGCACCTACTGCATTACAGATAATGAACAATAAAGCACTACAACCAACAATCAGTCATGTTTAACAATGTCGTTGATATGTTGTGCCGTACTGACGCACATTCTCCTGGCAATGGTGAGAGCTCTTCAGCAAAAGAAGGGACTGCACAGAATACATTACAGAATATCAATAAACACAGACATAGTAACCTCAAACAAACATGATTCACAACAAAGTAACATAAAGCAACAGCACATGACGATCGTCGTTAGAGATACAGATTATACACATTTGAATAGAAAACAACAATTAAAAAATACCGCAATAGAGACGGATAAAAGACAATAATGGGAAGTAGAGACTACGCGCACTGCTGCAAAAATATGCAATCAAGACTAGTTAACATGAAAGTATACGAGACTTAAGCACAACGTATCAAGCTTATATCCAACGGAAACAGTACAACGTGTGTGCAGCTCTTTTAAAGTTTACGAGAAGTAGAGACTACACTCACTGCCGCAAACATATATAATCAAGACTCGGTTAACGTGCAAGTACAGTACAACGTGTGTGCAGCTCTTTTAAAGTGTATGAGAAGTAGAGACTACACGCACTGCCGCAAAACTATATTAATCAAGACTCGATTAACGTGAACGTATACCAGACTTAACAACAACTTATCAAGCTTATGTCTAAGAACACCAAAGATCACACAGGGATGGACTAAAATTATACAAAGCAAAGTTATTAGTCAACCATGCAGACGACCTCTCAGACATACTGACCGAGGGCACGTGGTAGGGGGAAGCCTGCAGGGCGGTCTGGTAACCATGGCGATCAGTACAGGCCAACAGGTCCTTGGTCCTCTTCACTGTGGTGGAGTACCAGCCCTTGTTCTCCACCTGGTACTGGGCGGGGCAGGTTCCCGTAACGTCCACCTGTTGGTACATAGTGTGCATTATGAAGGGGTACGCCTGTCCACATAGTTTAGTACCAGCCCTTGTTGTCCACCTGGTACTGGGCCGGGCACGTTCCCGTAACGTCCACCTGTTGGTACATAGTGTGCATTATGAAGGGGTACGCCTGTCCACATAGTTTAGTACCAGCCCTTGTTCTCCACCTGGTACTGGGCGGGGCAGGTTCCGACAACGTCCACCTGTTGGTACATAGTGTGCATTATGAAGGGGTACGCCTGTCCACATAGTTTAGTACCAGCCCTTGTTCTCCACCTGGTACTGGGCGGGGCAGGTTCCCGTAACGTCCACCTGTTGGTACATAGTGTGCATTATGAAGGGGTACGCCTGTCCACATAGTTTAGTACCAGCCCTTGTTCTCCACCTGGTACTGGGCGGGGCAGGTTCCCGTAACGTCCACCTGTTGGTACATAGTGTGCATTATGAAGGGGTACGCCTGTCCACATAGTTTAGTACCAGCCCTTGTTCTCCACCTGGTACTGGGCGGGGCATGTTCCGACAACGTCCACCTGTGGATACATATGACCTCTTTGAACAAGTCACCTATCTTTAATTTTGACATGTTTATCTACCTAGGCCCCCCCCCCCTCTCTCTCTCTCTCTCTCTCTCTCTAATAAACACACACACACACACACACACACACACACACACACACACACACACACACACACACACACACACACACCACACCTCGGTGACAGTCTGGTCGTTGTCCAGACGACTCATGCTGTTCTGGAAGGCGGAGAGGACGCCACGCTTCACGTTCAGGGACCACAACTCTTCCCCCTGGGAGGGACACAACTCCTCCACCACGCCATCTTGGAAGGAGAAGCGCAGGGGTTGTCTTTCCAGCAGAGCGGCGGCACGTGCCGATTCGGGGGCAGTGCGCATGCTCGGAGAGTTGGGGTCCGATTCTTTGACACTCACGTCACGCAACTGAAATGGTATTTACAGGATTAATTATTTTACTATAAGAAATCAGCACTTACAGGGAAACAGCTAAGGACCTTTAAATACCAATAAAACCTCAATTTCACAAGGAGTGTGTGCGGTACGAAAAGCTTCAAAGAAGCAACATTGAAGGGTTTGGAATAAATATTGTTTTAAGCACTGACTTTCACAGACTAGAAATAACAAAACAAATATTGTGAAAAAAAGTGATAAAGTAATATGCAATTATTGTGGACTCATAAATACATACGACAGTTAGCGTACTTAGAGGGAAATAAAAATACCTATTCCATAAAGGTAAAACTATTTTTTTGTGGTTGCTACTATCGGTTAGCTTCACTTTCCCTGCAGCCAATTTGCGCAGTATTGCTTGGAATCTTTCTGTTTTCCATCTGCTTTAGTACAAAGTTTTTCTGCGTAAATAACATTTTCCAATTATTATTGTCATTATAATGTAAGCACCATTCAATGGAATCCATCTGCATAACCACAATTATCTCCCCTGTCTTTATCAAACCCACTTTCCTCTCTCTTCTTTGATATGCCACTAAGCACGAGACCACGTGAGACAGATACTACACATGGAAGACTATTGTCCACCGTGACAAACAAACAAGGCCTACACTATGAGGTCCTCTGACCTGACATGGAAGATTATTGTGGCAAACCAACAAGGCCTACACAATGATGTTCTCTGACCTGGCATGACAGACTATTGTGACAAACAAACAAGGTCAACACTATGAGGTCCTCTGACATGACATGACAGACTATTGTGACAAACAAACAAGGCCTACACTATGAGGTCCTCTGACCTGACATGGAAGATTATTGTGACAAACAAACAAGGCCTACACTATGAGGTCCTCTGACCTGAAGCACCATCGCGCAGTCGTTGAGGACGTGGATGACATGGAAGACCATTGTGACAAACAAACAAGGTCTACACTACGAGGTCTTCTGACCCGGAGCAGCATGTGGCAGTCGTTGAGGACGTGGATGACATGGAAGACTCTTGTGACAAACAAACAAGACAACTATGAGGTCTTCTGACCTGGAGAACCATGTCGCAGTCGTTGAGGACGTGGATGAGGGCAGTGGCGGTGACGGCCAGGCGGGCAGTGTCCTCACTGGCGTCCTCCATGGAGGTGGCAGTCTCAGCCTGGTACTCAAACTCGTAGGTCGTCTGGCGGGCGTACTGGAACTTCTGGGAGGCTGTGATTGGGAACCATAGTGAGGACACTCTTTCAGACACTTTTCCTCTGATAAATTTGCGTCTTTTAATAAATGCAATAAAATCGAAATATTATTGCTGCTACATACAGAGTTTGGGTGTTCTATCAACAATACCGCAACGTCTTGTAGACAACACACACACCTACATACACACTCACCCCCCCACCCACCCTCACACACCCACCCCCCCCACACCCCACTCACCCCGACAACACACACACATACACACATGCGCGCGTACGTGTGGGTATTTTTAATTACGTAAATTAATATTTATTGTTGGTGTGCCATTTTGTAATTGCTAGACGTCTCAGTTAACTACGGAAGCGATTATGACAAATACCCAACTTATCGAAACTCTTCTAAAGCCACGACACTCACTATAATATAGTGAGTAGTGAATATATTATAATTTTTCTTCTAAAGCTCGATGTAATATTATCCATAAGAGATAAGTAAATTTGTGCAGCATTGTCATTAAACAGTAGGTATGACATACTTACTAATCATTTTTATTATATAGGCCTACTTACAAAGAACCATACAATACTTTTATTTTGAAATCCATTATAAGCACAATTATTGTAGATAGTGTATTCTGATTTACGTTGTGAACGCGGTAGAAATGAAATATTTCAACTTACCGATGCATTTCTTGGCGCATTGTGAATTATTATCATCCCAAATGGAACTGATGGGGCCTGAAAATGAAAGGATGACAACATGTCAATCATCGACAATAAACTCAAACAAAATGGATTAGAACATAAAAAAGATTGATCAATATTATTTCCCCCAAAATACAACACCAATATATTTTTTGAAGTAACACCCGCGCAAGGAACACCGTCAATGCACAAAGTCAAGAAAAATAGGAGATGAAAGTAACTAATAAAAATATACTAATACACATACAGCAGATAGGTTTAATAGAACACAGAATGTTAGAATCGTAATAGAAAGTTTTATAGCTTTCGGATTATCTGCTCTTGAGATATAAATCTCTACCCTTAAGAGGTACTATTTCAATAAGTGTCCCCTACATCTCACCTGACATTGCAAGGGATATACGGTAGCTCATAAAGCTTAACAAAAGAAAGCACAATGAAATAATGTTTTTTTTAAAAGCATCACTTTTTCAGTTTCCATCATTCTGAAATCATATATCTGAACAGCCAATAACTGGCTTCACTTATAGCAAAAACTAAGCCACCGACAAACAATCCAGAAGCGGGTCAACAGTCAAAAGACATGACAGGTCAACAATCAACAGACAGGTAAACAATCAACAGATAGGTGTACAGTCAACAGAAGGATAAACAATCAACAGAAGGATAAACAATCCAGAGACAGGTAAACAGTCAACAGACAGGTTTAGAATCAACAGAAAGGTAAACAGTCAACAGACAGGTTTAGAATCAACAGAGATGTTTACAATCAAACAGAGAGGTAAACAACCAACAGACGGTTAAACAGTCAACAGAAGGATAAACGATCAACAGACAGTTAAGCAGCCAACAGAGAGATCAACGATCCAGAGACAGGTAAAGAGAAGGACTCACCGGTGCTGGCGGGAGCCAGGAGAGCCAGGAAGGTGACCACAACGGGGAGACCCCTCATGATGCTGGTCACGGGCTTGCTTCAGATGGGTTATGCCTGGGCCCCAACTCCCTGCCTTTTTATACCCTGTATCCACGGCCCACTGGCCTGCTATCCGCCAAAGTCCACCCCGTGAACAGCTGCTGATAACGCTGACGTTATGGTCACAGAGCAAATTCGTGAGTCTGATAATCATATACCAATCCTGACCCAATGCCCTGTTTGTGTGTTAGTGGTTAATATTAGGGGAAGACGGGGTAAAAGAGCGCATGGGCGGGTAAGAAGCTCCACCCCAATTATCTCATGAAATGAAGGCAAATTTCAGTCAATCATTTTGCCCATGAGACGAGCGTTAATGTCTAGCATTCGTCTCATGGGCAAATTTGACTTAATTTTTCTTTATTTCGTGAGATAATTGGGTGGGCTTCTTACCCGCCCATGCGCTTTTTACCCCGTCTTCCCCTAGTTTGGCTAAACCTGGTCAACCAGTGTATGTGTATCTCGTTTACTTTGAACTTCGGATGATAAAGCGG
>CM065686.1:53490060-53495060 GCA_017654935.2 Phymorhynchus buccinoides | reverse complement strand
TATTTGTGTACTAAAATCCTAAGTTTCTTTGTATTCGTGGGATTACTTTCGATGCAATATCTAAAACAAACAACGCCACTCCGAAATGTGAAAGTCACAAAAGTGTGGTAACTCAAAAAGTGTCACAATTGGGCGTGCATGGCCACTGTTTTTGGCAAGGCAAACAATTTGCATGAGGTCTCAATGAACTCCCTAAGTTGTCAAGGAAGCCTGGAAAGCCTGCTTGTACAACTACGGCTTATTGCTGTTTGGGTGGACACACCCAATTTTGACAGGTTTTGAGTAGCTGCAATTTGTGATTGTTAACTTAGGGGTGGGGGGGGGGGGTATTTGTTGAGCTTCTGGTTCAACACTAAATACAAGAATATGAATGAAATTTTAGGAATTGATGTCCAAATAACTGAATTAAATTTGTGTAAGAAATAAAATGATTTGGTTGCGCCATTTTAGTTTTGCAGTCTTGTAAAGAAGAGGTACTTAACTATTGTTGATCTCTGTATGCGTATCATAATTAGGCATAAAAATGAGCACATAGTGTGACAATATGTTTTGTTTTGTATTTGAACTTACGTTTGCTTCTGTAGACATCCCAAGGATTGTTTATTGAGCAATAACATATATGGATCGTTTAGTAAAATCATAGACTTTTGAAGTGTTTTCAGCATACTGTTTATTGTGGACAGTTAGTGTGTTGGTGAATGCTGTAACATTGTTTATGCATTAACCTTGAATGTGACGAGGGCCGTTTTCATCGCGGGTCCCCAATAGACAGTGTTTTGAATGCATTTAAAAGTCCGTGCATTTACAAAATGGTCCATATATTTTATTGCTCAGTACATAAGCCTTGATATGTCTACAGAAGACAATATATAGGTGCATGTGAAACACAACACATTTGGTTACACTCTGTGCTTATTTGTGTGTCTAATTATAATACGCACGCAGAGATCAACAAACGTTTTAGTAACTCTACTTCACAAGACCGCAAAACCAAAATGGCTGACCCAAATCATTTTATTTTTTATATACATTTCAATCAGTTATTTGTGCACCAAATACTAACATTTTATTGCATTCGAATAATTATTTTCAGCCTCTAAAGGGGATCATTGGATACTCAGTTGTACTTGTTCAGGTGTGTGTGGTGTGTGTGTGTGTGTGATTGTGTGTGTGTGTGTGTGTGTGTGTGTGTGTGTGTGTGTGTGTGGTGGCGTGTGCGTGCGTGCGTGCGGTGCGTGCGTGCGTGCGTGCGTGTGTGTGTGTGTGGGGGGGGGGGCCGTGTAGTTTGGCGGCCATGGCCAGGCCAGTTTGGGCCGCTTGCTACGCCCATGAAGGAGATTGTGAATGAATTGCAAATAGAACAGAGCAAAGATAGCACCGTTTGAAATTGAACTTGGTAAAGGTAAAGATTTACCTTGAATTTTACTGTAAATCCATATAATACGAAATAGCGTGCACCATGAAAACTGCTAGTAGGCCAAATGCTACCCACGTGAATGGGGATACATTCTGTAAATAGATGCAATGGATTTTCGGTAATGAGACATAGAAATCAAACATGGCTTCCTCCAGCAGTCACGCTGTGGATGATTCTCCAAGCGCATCCAAGGATGAATCGCGATCGCCAGAAGAGCAGCCTGCGGAGTTATTCCCAGGATGCTCAAGCATCACTGAATTTTCGCAGGTGAGATACAGATTATGTCATGGCTGAATTGTTTACAAACACTCCAAGGAAGGTAGTCTACTGACTTAGCTCGAGAGTCGAGTTCGAAAGATTAGGATTTAGGTTGCACGTGTTCCTTCAACACAAACAAGGCAGGAAAACATTAATTTTAGAAAATTAGCAACATAGAAGTATTAGAACAGATGAATGTAAAAGCAGGGAAAGACGCACTTCTGTTCATGCTCATGCTTACATCTGTTCATACTCATACTTTTCTTCGCTGATCAGTCGCTTTCATTCAACCTTTGTATTCTTCTTCTGATTGGGGATTTTTATCTTGCCCCATGCCCAAAGTCTTTGTTTAGACTGCTATTGGCGCACAGGATGCATGCTTTGTGAGGTCGTGTCACTTGTGTGTCATCCATTCCACCAGCACCAGCACACACGGCTACTCGTACCGAATAGTGGATTGGGCTCGCAAGATCTTGTGGGTGTGTTCGCACACGAGGGACCTCGGTTTTAGGTACCTCATCCGAAGGACCAGGAAATAGGAGTTAAAGTATCTTTCCCAAGGATGCAACACCGTGAACAGCTGGGTTCGAACCAGTGCACTCACAAACCTGTTGGATTACAACAATACGAGCGGCAACACTTACCAACCGGCCACGGCGCTAGTTATAGAACAACTAAAGGAGGTTCTGCACTGAGGTCTGGTCAGATCATTGTGGTCTTAGTTTAGTAGGCCTATGGATAAACTGATGAACTTAGATATATTGAATTTAGGTGTAGAGTGGCACAGAAGAGGTAACGCGTTCGCCTTTTGGCTTTTGTCAAGTAAACCCGAGTTTGAACCTAGGTACAGGAGATTTTTCCTCTCACTTTGGCACTAGGCCTTACGGTCTGAACGTGGAGTCTTTCGGATGAGACGATAAACCGAGGTCCCGTGTTGTGCCCATGCACTTTAAACCCAGTGGCAACCAAAAGTTGTCATTTGGTCAAATGTACCCCCGCACGCCACCCCCCTTTCCTTCCTCATCAGTCATGGTGCACAAAAATTGCATGCAAAGAAACAAAAATTGGGTGGCGCGCCTCTGGCTTCGACGCGCTCTCCAGGTGGGAGCAACCCGAATTTCAGAGAGACGCCTCTGTGACTATAATTATAAAGTACCTAATACCTCATATAAACATGTGGGAACTTAAGAGACAGAACATTAAGCCAAACCAAAAAATATGTCTGTTTCCGGAAACATGGCCAAAAAAAATAGGTTAGGTAGGTAGGCTTTCAATTTTTAATTTTATATTATTTTTTTTCTTCGCGGTGCAAGATTTTTGCCGTATTTGCTGAAACATGTGAATGTGAGTATCAATCAACAGATTATCTTTACCACTTGACTGTTTTTCACATAAGCATGTTGCAGCAAGCATAGCAGTAATATTGTACTGCGGGAAATCGTGTGCCTTGCGCCCGCCATTGTGTTGGTGGATGTTGATCACGAAAGTCTGCGTGAGTAACGGTCCTCCTTGACTACGCCGAGTGAGAGTGCAATGGTTGTTTCCCTTGCATCGTCTGCTCAAATTGCTTTTTTTTTGCTTTTTTTTTTATTGAAACTCGTCCCAAAAAATATTTAGAGTTAGAGGCAGTGAAGGGAGAAATTGTGGATCATGTTGAAAGGGAGAACATTCATGGGCTTGGGAGAATATAACATTTAAAGGGAACATATTATTAGGGGGAAAGAAGTCCTGGATTGTTGGTACATGCTATAATACAAATAAGGGAACATATTACATCTACTGTCTAGATCTACTTATCTAGACCCCAAAAAAAGAAGAAATGAAGTAATATTAAATTTATTATGAGAATAGCTCTTGGGGTATTACCTTTCACTTTCAGATGGAAGAGGAATGAGAGAAAACTAAAGTGAAAACAGTATTTCTTTATGTTTGAAAATAAATGCACTCCCGATTGATAGTTATTATGTTTGCATAAATGTGTGTCACGTGTGTGTGGTGTGTGTGTGCTTTTGTTCTTTTGTTCTTGGAGCTATAGTAGTAGATGGCTAGTCAGTGCGTGTGTGTGTGTGGTATTACATCTTTTAGTCTTTGGAGGTTGGGAGGGGGGGGGGGGGAGAAGTTTTGGGGGGGGGTTTTTTTTTGGTGGGGTTTTTTTAATCAGAAATCATCAGGCAAAACTGCAAGTTCTTTGCGCATACATGTATTATATTTATACTGCATTTCTTTTTGGTTAACCGCCAGAACATGCTGCGAACGGTGGTCCAGGCGACCAAGACGTCCAATAACCTGCCAGCAGGGGGCGACTACGAATACTATTCCACGTATGACAGCGTGCGCAATGTCATGGATATGGAGGCCAGGAGACTGCTACAGCTGTGAGTCTATCAACCATCACTAAACTGTAGTTGACATGTGTGAAAGTATAAAGTTCAGGCATGCTCCTGAAATCAGGAATTGAAAATAGAATCTTCAAGATTGGCCATCTTGTCATCCAGAATCACTGTCTTATAAAATGAAATCAAACATTTCTGCCAAAATTGGTTGCAGATTAAAACAAGATGATAGATAATAGATATGTCATCCTAACAAACAGAAACCTGCTAGTAGCTGGCCCCTCCTGTAATCAGGGTTTTCATTTTTAACCGATTGCAGATCGAGAACATCGTTTAAAATCGGCTTTGAATCGGTTGTTTCTGTTGGAGCCTCAAATTTTCGTGTGTACTGATATGTTTCCCGTGTGACTAAGCTTAGACCGAAAGTGTTCTAATCTGTTGTTTTGACTCTTTTATCTGTTGTTTCATTTCAAAATGAAAACCCTGCTGTATGCAGACTCACACGCGTAGGAAATTGTTTTTAAAGCAGTCACCTCTTCAGGAGTGGGAAGATTCAGATAACATTAAAATGTGTCGTTTCAGGTTTGAAAGAATGTTTTACTTTCACCCATGCATAAATGTGGCATAGTTTTTATGGGCTAGCATCATGGGGAACACCACCCCCCCCCCCCCCCCCCACCCCACACCCCAACCCATTAAATTCTGTTCATTTGCGTGTGCAAAAGTTAATGCCAGCACTATACTGGTATACATCTTGGATAATGTAGAAGATAAATTTAAATTGCTTCTTTTTAGTTTTTGATGTAATAACTAATGGTATCATGCAAAGATTTGTGGTACACACGTACATTTGAAAAAAGAAAAAAGAAATTATACATGTTTTGCTATCTAACTTCATGGCCACTGTGATTTTTTAAAGCTTATTTTACTAATGCTATCAGTATCAATTGGTTAGTAGTATTAAATTTACATTGTAAATGTTTAACTATTTA
>CM065686.1:53452834-53489560 GCA_017654935.2 Phymorhynchus buccinoides | reverse complement strand
AGTCTTCCATGTGTAGTATCTGTCTCACGTGGTCTCGTGCTTAGTGGCATATCAAAGAAGAGAGAGGAAAGTGGGTTTGATAAAGACAGGGGAGATAATTGTGGTTATGCAGATGGATTCCATTGAATGGTGCTTACATTATAATGACAATAATAATTGGAAAATGTTATTTACGCAGAAAAACTTTGTACTAAAGCAGATGGAAAACAGAAAGATTCCAAGCAATACTGCGCAAATTGGCTGCAGGGAAAGTGAAGCTAACCGATAGTAGCAACCACAAAAAAATAGTTTTACCTTTATGGAATAGGTATTTTTATTTCCCTCTAAGTACGCTAACTGTCGTATGTATTTATGAGTCCACAATAATTGCATATTACTTTATCACTTTTTTTCACAATATTTGTTTTGTTATTTCTAGTCTGTGAAAGTCAGTGCTTAAAACAATATTTATTCCAAACCCTTCAATGTTGCTTCTTTGAAGCTTTTCGTACCGCACACACTCCTTGTGAAATTGAGGTTTTATCGGTATTTAAAGGTCCTTAGCTGTTTCCCTGTAAGTGCTGATTTCTTATAGTAAAATAATTAATCCTGTAAATACCATTTCAGTTGCGTGACGTGAGTGTCAAAGAATCGGACCCCAACTCTCCGAGCATGCGCACTGCCCCCGAATCGGCACGTGCCGCCGCTCTGCTGGAAAGACAACCCCTGCGCTTCTCCTTCCAAGATGGCGTGGTGGAGGAGTTGTGTCCCTCCCAGGGGGAAGAGTTGTGGTCCCTGAACGTGAAGCGTGGCGTCCTCTCCGCCTTCCAGAACAGCATGAGTCGTCTGGACAACGACCAGACTGTCACCGAGGTGTGTGTGTGTGTGTGTGTGTGGTGTGTGTGTGTGTGTGTGTGTGTGTGTGTGTGTGTGTGTGTGCGTGTGTTTTATTGGGGTGCTAGGTAGATAAACATGTCAAAATTAAAGATAGGTGACTTGTTCAAAGAGGTGATAGATCCACAGACGTTGTCGGACATGCCCCGCCCAGTACCAGGTGGAGAGTACTAAACTATGTGGACAGGCGTACCCCTTCATAATGCACACTATGTACCAACAGGTGGACGTTACGGGAACCTGCCCCGCCCAGTACCAGGTGGAGAACAAGGGCTGGTACTAAACTATGTGGACAGGCGTACCCCTTCATAATGCACACTATGTACCAACAGGTGGACGTTACGGGAACCTGCCCCGCCCAGTACCAGGTGGAGAACAAGGGCTGGTACTAAACTATGTGGACAGGCGTACCCCTTCATAATGCACACTATGTACCAACAGGTGGACGTTGTCGGAACCTGCCCCGCCCAGTACCAGGTGGAGAACAAGGGCTGGTACTAAAATGTGGACAGGCGTACCCCTTCATATGCACACTATGTACCAACAGGTGGACGTTACGGGATAATGCCCGGCCCAGTACCAGGTGGACAACAAGGGCTGGTACTAAACTATGTGGACAGGCGTACCCCTTCATAATGCACACTATGTACCAACAGGTGGACGTTACGGGAACCTGCCCCGCCCAGTACCAGGTGGAGAACAAGGGCTGGTACTCCACCACAGTGAAGAGGACCAAGGACCTGTTGGCCTGTACTGATCGCCATGGTTACCAGACCGCCCTGCAGGCTTCCCCTTACCACGTGCCCTCGGTCAGTATGTCTTAGAGGTCGTCTGCATGGTTGACTAATAACTTTGCTTTGTATCATTTTAGTCCATCCCTGTGTGATCTTTGGTGTTCTTAGACATAAGCTTGATAAGTTGTTGTTAAGTCTGGTATACGTTCACGTTAATCGAGTCTTGATTAATATAGTTTTGCGGCAGTGCGTGTAGTCTCTACTTCTCATACACTTTAAAAGAGCTGCACACACGTTGTACTGTACTTGCACGTTAACCGAGTCTTGATTATATATGTTTGCGGCAGTGAGTGTAGTCTCTACTTCTCGTAAACTTTAAAAGAGCTTCACACACGTTGTACTGTTTCCGTTGGATATAAGCTTGATACGTTGTGCTTAAGTCTCGTATACTTTCATGTTAACTAGTCTTGATTGCATATTTTTGCAGCAGTGCGCGTAGTCTCTACTTCCCATTATTGTCTTTTATCCGTCTCTATTGCGGTATTTTTTAATTGTTGTTTTCTATTCAAATGTGTATAATCTGTATCTCTAACGACGATCGTCATGTGCTGTTGCTTTATGTTACTTTGTTGTGAATCATGTTTGTTTGAGGTTACTATGTCTGTGTTTATTGATATTCTGTAATGTATTCTGTGCAGTCCCTTCTTTTGCTGAAGAGCTCTCACCATTGCCAGGAGAATGTGCGTCAGTACGGCACAACATATCAACGACATTGTTAAACATGACTGATTGTTGGTTGTAGTGCTCTATTGTTCATTATCTGTAATGCAGTAGGTGCAGTCCCTTCTTTTGCTGAAGAGCTCTCACCACTGCCAGGAGAATGTGCGTCAGTACGGCACAACATATCAACGACATTGTTAAACATGACTGATTGTTGGTTGTAGTGCTTTATTGTTCATTATCTGTATTGCAATCTATGCAGTCTCTTCCTCTGCTGAAGAGCTCTCACCACTGCCAGCAGACTGTGGACCAGTACGGCATAACATAACAATATTGTTAATGTTATTATTATTTATCATTGTTGTTCTGTGTTGCAGTCTGTGCAGTCCCTCCCTCTCCTGAAGAGCTCCCACCACTGCCAGCAGACTGTGGGTCAGTACGGCATTCTGAGCAGCGCCACCTGCACGGAGACTCACCAGTTCCGGCCCTTCTCCAGGGAGAACAGCGGGGCCATCACCAAGGTGACGCAGAGCCTGCAGTACAAGACACAGAGCTCCCTGCCTGTCCCCGTGCAGCGTAAGTATAGCCTGCAGTACAAGACACACAGTATAGCCTGCAGTACAAGACACACATCATACATCACAGCCTGCAGTACAAGACACACAGCATAGCCTGCAGTACAAGACACAGAGCTCCCTGCCTGTCCCCGTGCAGCGTAAGTGTAGCCTGCAGTACAAGACACACATCATAGCCTGCAGTACAAGACACACAGTATAGCCTGCAGTACAAGGCACACAGTATAGCCTGCAGTACAAGACACACAGTATAGCCTGCAGTACAAGACACACAGCATAGCCTGCAGTACAAGACACACAGTATAGCCTGCAGTACAAGGCACACAAAATAGCCTGCAGTAGAAGACACAGAGCTCCCTGCGTGTAGCCTGCAGTACATGACACATAATATAGTGCAGTACAAGACACACAATATAGCCTGCAGTATAAGACACATTATAGCCTGCAGTACAAGACACACAGTACAGCCTGCAATACAAGACACACAGTACAGCCTGCAGTACAAGACACACAATACAGCCTGCAGTACAGACACACAGGACAGCCTGCAATACAAGACACACGGTATAGTCTGCAGTACAAAACACAAGTATCGGTCTTAGAAACAAGGGTCTGCTTTTGTCTACAGCCGTCAGCAACAGAGTCAGCCTGATGTACGACCACGGCAACCAAGAGCAGATCACCCAGCAGGCCCAGCAGCGGGCCGAGGAAGTGCTCCGCCAGCTGTGCCGGGACACCCTGAAGGACATCCGCCCGGACACCCCCAGCCTCTTCTCCTCCCTGGTGTCGGCCCTGCGCAGAGTGGACTCGGTCAGCCTGCAGTCTCTGTACTCCAGAGTGCAGCAGAATGCCCTGTGCGCCAACAACGTCCGTGTCAAGTGAGTCTCCTTCTCCATCACCGATTCTGTATTAATATCCTTACAACGTCCGTCAGTGTCAAGTGAGTCGCCTTCTCCAACACTGATTCTGTATTAATCTCCTAACAACGGCCGTGTCGAGTGAGTTTCCTTCTCCAATACTGATTCTTTAATAATCTCCTTTAACAACGTCCGTGTTGAGTGAGTCTCCTTCTCCAACACTGATTATTTATTAATCTCCGTTAACAACGTCCGTGTTGAGTGAGTCTCCTTCTTCAACACTGATTCTTTATTAATCTCCGTTAACAACGTCCGTGTTGAGTGAGTATCCTTCTCCAACACTGATTCTTTATTAATCTCCTTTAACAACGTCCGTGTTGAGTGAGTCTCCTTCTCCAACACTGATTCTATATTAATCCCCTTTGACAACGTCCGTGTCAAGTGAGTCGCCTTCTCCAACACTGATTATTTCCTTGTTAATCTCAGAACATCAGTAATATATCGGTTCTATTGTCAATATCATTGATGAAAGTTGTGAGTTAAGATACATGGGAAAACATACACAAAACAAGAACATTGGATTGTTTACTTTCGATAAATAACTAGCATAATGTCTTTTGTTTTTAACCAATATTTAAAATGTCAAATATTTGTTCACTTAGTATTTTATGCTTGATATCCACGCAAAGTTAATAAACATTCTCAGTATGACAATTAATACAACGAGCAGTTTACTACACGATAATGGTGGGTCTTCTTCACCACGCTTAACGGTTATAGCGAGGAGTGTAGGCCTATTGATGGCGTGGAACCAGTTATCGTGATGCCCTTTAAGGATATTACTGAATGTTCTTCCTAATATATCTCCAACACTGCTCTGTCAACAGGAAATTCTCGATTTATTATTGAATATTGATTGTAGCATGTCTCCATCACTGCTCTGTCAACAGGAAGTTCTCAATATATTGTTGAATATTGATTGTAACATGTCTCCAACACTGCTCTGTTAACAGGAAGTTCTCGATATATTGTTGAATATTGGTTGTAACATGTCTCCAACACTGCTCTGTTAACAGGAAGTTCTCGATATATTGTTGAATATTGGTTGTAACATGTCTCCAACACTGCTCTGTTAACAGGAAGTTCTCGATATATTGTTGAATATTGATTGTAACATGTCTCCAACACTGCTCTGTCAACAGGAAGTTCTCGATATATTATTGAATATTGATTGTAACATGTCTCCAACACTGCTCTGTTAACAGGAAGTTCTCGATATATTGTTGAATATTGGTTGTAACATGTCTCCAACACTGCTCTGTTAACAGGAAGTTCTTGATATATTGTTGAAGTTGAATATTGGTTGAAACATGTCTCCAACACTGCTCTGTCAACAGGAAGTTCTCGATATATTATTGAATATTGATTGTAACATGTCTCCAACACTGCTCTGTCAACAGGAAGTTCTCGATATATTATTGAATATTGATTGTAACATGTCTCCAACACTGCTCTGTTAACAGGAAGTTCTCGATATATTGTTGAATATTGGTTGTAACATGTCTCCAACACTGCTCTGTCAACAGGAAGTTCTTCGTGGATGCTCTGCCCATGGCCGGCACGGAAGCCACCGTGGGCATGATGACGCAGATGCTGACGAACAATGACGTCACCGGCATCGAGGCCGACATGTGGCTGACGTCACTGGCCCTGATCCAGGAGCCCAGCTCCGCCATGTTGGATCAGGTGAAGCCCCTGCTGACGTCACAGAGCCTGCAGGAGAAGGCCCTGCTGCCAGTGACCACCATGGTGAACAAGTTCTGCCAGCACCACCCTCAGTGCGCTAGCCAGCCCTCCGTCACCGCCATCATGACGTCACTGGAGGACCTCATCGGCAGCGCCTGCTACGTCAACAAGAAGAACATGGACCAGGTCAGTTGAACATCGGTTTCTGTCACACCATTTACTTTTTGGCAGTCTGTATTTACTATTAAATATAAACATTGCATCTGGTCATGGACCATTGGCATTAATTGGAGCACACGGTTTGGGCTCCATCCTTTCTGGTCAGATGTCAGTGTCAAGCAGTTTAAATGTGTCAGAATAGAAACAACGATAAAATATATCTTTCAGTTACGCCCAAAAAACGTTTCGTTGTGACTTAGAGGTACACTGTTTCCTTCAGGGCATGCACATAATGTATATACCATTCATTTTCAACATTCACACTAGTCTTAGGTGTTGTAATTTTAAAAGTAAGCTGTTTAACTCTTCACCTCTGTGGGTGTTCCAGGTGCTGATGGCACTGCGGGCTATCGGCAATGCGGGTCATGTCAGCAGTGTGGCCACTGTGGTCAACCAGTGTGTCCGCAGAAGCAGAAACCCCATGGAGGTCCGAGTGTCCGCCGCCCAGGCCTTCAGACGTCTGCCCTGCGATGCTGATGTGAGTCCTTCACCCGTCTGTTTGTCTGTCTGCCTGTCTGTCTAAATGTCTCTGCATCACTTCGTATCGTATCGTTTCGTATCACGTCTTCAGCCTTTCTGTGTCTCAGTCTGTTTATCTGAGTTACTAAAAACGGTAGCTGTCTGTTTATATAATGAAACATCTATAATAAAGATATTATAATCAAACATTACTATCATCACTGTTATTGTTATTATTATTATTATTATTATTATTATTATTATTATTATTATTAACAGCGCAGCGCCGTGACTACCATCATGGAGGACACCCAAGAGGACTCTGAATTACGTATCGCCGCTTACCTGGCCGTGATGACCTGTCCTGATGACGTCATTCTGCAGAAGATACAGCGTCTCTTGGAATCGGAAACCAATCAGCAGGTAAGAACTGAGCTACGTTTTCTGTCGTTTATGATAGGGTTTTTCCATCCTTGTTTAGCGAACGATGCATGTTTGCTACAGGTTTAGTCAGTTAAAAGGTTCAGTAATACTTTTCAAGAACATAATTTGCTTTATAAAGACATTTGTGCCCCATGGCAATGAACGTTGCAAAGGCTGTTTCACTACCATATCCAAACTAAAATACATACATGTGATTTTATAACTTTACATAGAACAGCCCTGTTAAGTGAGTGGTTCCCAACAGATTTTGATGCCATATGCCAGATGCTATCCTCTGAATAAAATGGTTTTGAGCAAGAAACAATTCAACTTTGATTCAACATTTTCAAATGGATTTATTGTCAACATCTTCTGATATCGTGTATGTTTGCAAATGTTATGAGTGCACTCAACTAAAGATACTTCCTGATGCTGTGTCCAGGTGGGGTCGTTCATCTGGAGCCACCTGACCAACCTCCAGGAGACCTCCAGCCCCCACAAACAGGCCGTGAGGGAACTGCTGAAGAACGTCCAGCTGTCCAACAACTACGACCTGGGACGCCTGCAGTTCTCCAGGAACTACGAGGGCTCGGCCTTCCTCAAGCGACTCAACAGCGGAGCCGCTGCCGAGGGCAACCTGGTGTGGTCCTCCTCCTCCTCCCTGCCCCGCTCCCTGTCCGCCAACCTGACCGTGGACCTGTTCGGCCGATCTCTGAACCTGATGGACTTTGGCCTGAGGCTGGAGGGTCTGGAGTACCTGCTGGAGACCATGCTGGGGCCCTACGGATACTTCGGCCAGAGCGACAAGAGCCGCAAGGTGAGACAGGTGCTTCTTGTCACAGTATGTTAAGATTCACCGCATGTATAGAGTGTGTCCTAAAAATGAATCTGCAGCTGCATCACAAGGTTTGTTTGTCAAGAACACTTCACTGCTCTGAACAGTATCTATGTGTTCCATTGACGGTTTTCCCAAGAGAACTGACGATTCAAGAAGCAGAAGACATTTTAAAACAATTAGTACATATCAAAAGGTTAAATATCACCCAGACAAGTGTGACCATTTCATAATAGGTATATTGGCATACACCAACGGAATAAATTCAAAATTGGATTACAGGCCTGACGAACAAAATAAATACATTGAAGATTATGACTGTTACGTTGTTCTGTTACATTTTCGTTCTGGTGATGACAAATACGTCAGAGACCTGAAGGCTGACATGTGCCCTATGTTGTACAGAGTGACAGCCAGCTGGACGAGCTGAAGGGGTCCCTGTACCTCAGGATGATGGGCAACGAGATGTCCTACCAGCGGTTCCAGGGCCTGGAGTCCTTCACCTCGGCCTCCTCCTTCAACATGCTGGACTTCCTCCTCAAGCTGAGCAAGAAGCACGACGTCTCCATGACTCACAGCACGGTAACACAATATTTATCACTTCAATGGTTTCTCTGTATATTGTCTTTCTAAGGCTGTTGACCATTTCCAGGCCAAAACGCAGGAATCTTTTTCACTTTTCTCTCTGACTATCTCTTTCAGTTCTTAATTGTCATACTAACATTAGAAGCATGTTACTGTTTCTGGTACAGTACCAAGCAATAACTTGTTTCGCGTTTGTTGCTCACTAGCATAGCAATTACTTTTTGGAAACAAACAATCATGGAAATCATGTTACTGTTTCTGGTACAGTACTAAGCAATAACTTGTTTTGTGTTTGTTACTCACTAGCATAGCATTACTTTTTTTTAATGGAAACCTTGCAAAGACACTACCTATTTGTGAACATTCTACTCTCAAACAATTATGTTTTGGTCTGTAATTATAAATCCCTATAGCAAGCGCTTTTCTGCAGAACACAGTCATGCTGACGTGGAAAACAGTAACCATGTGTCAGGAAAAAAGCTTCTTACAGCCAGCGATCCTTACTAATATTACTAATTGTGACTGCACTGACTTGCAGGAGTTCCTGGACACGGAGATGACGGTTCCCACGTCCTGCGGTCTGCCGCTGTCCCTGGCAGTGAAGGAGTTAATAATACTAACTGTGACTGCACTGACTTGCAGGAGTTCCTGGACACAGAGATGACGGTTCCCACGTCCTGCGGTCTGCCGCTGTCCCTGGCAGTGAAGGGGTTAATATTACTAACTGTGACTGCACTGACTTGCAGGAGTTCCTGGACACAGAGATGACGGTTCCCACGTCCTGCGGTCTGCCGCTGTCCCTGGCAGTGAAGGGCTCGGCCACTGTGGACCTCAGGGCCTCGGGCAGCATGGACCTGCGCAAGGTGTCCGCCACACCCCGCAGTCTGCAGATCGACGGAGAGTTCAGACCCAGGTATGGCACTGACACAACATCGTGTCTGGACTGTCTCCTTGTTGTACCTTGTTGTCAACTGTTGGTATGCGTCCTTTACTTGTCAGTCTTTCTCAATATTTTGAGGAAATGAGAGCCTATCGATGTACGGTATGTTATATTTTGGGGCAGTTTGGTATTAAATAGATTACGGTTGTTTTAGAAGTACTGAAACGAATTGTATTGTTCCGCTGGATATGTGTGGTTTATTGTTACAGATACGTGCTTTTTATCTGTGCATGGAATTACTTGTATGAAAATCAGTTAAAGACTTAAGTTGCAAAATTTCCACAATGGTTTGTTTTAGTAAATTGAAATCAAACTCAATACATCAAAAACACATATCAACACATGAGAACATTCAAAATATTCAAAACATGATTTCTAAAATGTTGCATAAAGAAATCACTTCATTACTTTCTGAAAAAATGAAACTTATTGCAATTTTGTTAATATCATAAAACATATAAAAAATGCATCTTTGAATTTCAGTGGCGCCATTCGCGTTTCCGGTCACATGACGGTGGATGCCCAGGTGTCTCGTGCAGCCCTGCATGTGACGGGCACTCTGCACTCCAGCAGCGCCCTGAAGGCACGGGTCGACCTTGACCGTGGCCGTGTGCTCAGCGTGGAACTGGGTGTGCCCGAGGAAAAGATGGAGCTCTTCGACATCAGGTGAGGAATACATAGACATGGATTTAGGCCCACTATACGACTTTAAAGACCCACCACGTCACGTGTCAAAATCATGGTTTTCACGTGTTTTCCCTCTTATGGCTGGTAAGAAATCGTAAGCCAAGCATAAGAGGGAATGTGACACGTGACGTGGTTTTTTTTTAATGTACGTGTGGGGCTGTTTGATATTATGTGGTAACCATGTAATGTTTTTTTAACGTGTATTGTGCTGTCTCACCGTGTTGTTTCATGATAGTTGGTTGACAATGATTGACATGTATCTACCGTGCATATAGGCCTACCTATATTCCAAGACAATAGACTCCAGAGAACTTACCACGACTCTTGTCAACAACATGAAAACCCAGTCTAAGCCCGTTTCGTTCTTTTAAGCTCTTTAGGAGTTCAGCATCGTGCACAACACGGTGGAGAAGAAGAAGAAGAAGATGAATCAGAATCACAGTCTAAGCTGACCACCCCAATCTTTGCTTTCAGCTCTGAGTTCAGCATCGTGCACAACACGGTGGAGAAGAAGCAGAAGATGGATCACTGTCTAAACTGACCACCCCATTCTTTCTATTATTTATAGCTCTGAGTTCAGCATCGTGCACAACACGGTGGAGAAGAAGAAGAGAATCACTGTCTAAAGACCACCCCAATCTTTCTAATATTTATAGCTCTGAGGTCAGCATCGTACACAACACGGTGGAGAAAAAGCAGAAGATGGATCACTGTCTAAACTGACCACCCCAATCTTTCTAATATTTTTCTATCGTATTGAATCAGAATAGCTCTGAGTTCAGCATCGTGCACAACATCGTGGTGGAAGAAGAAGCAGAAGATGGATCACTGTCTAAGCTGACCACCCCAATCTTTCTATTATTATAGCTCTGAGTACAGCATCATGCACAACACGGTGGAGAAGAAGCAGAAGATGGATCACTGTCTAAGCTGACCACCCCAATCTTTCTATTATTCATAGCTCTGAGTTCAGCATCGTGCACAACACGGTGGAGAAGAAGAAAAAGAAGATGAATCAGAATCACAGTCTAAGCTGACCACCCCAATCTTTGCTTTCAGCTCCGAGTTCAGCATAGTGCACAACACTGTGGAGAAGAAGCAGAAGATGATCACGGAGAACCGGCGCAGCGTCAAGATGTGCACGGGGGACCTGGCTGCACGCGTCACGGGCCTGGAGCTGTGCGGAGAACTGCAGTACCCCAACGCCTCCACCAGCGACCTGGGACCCTACTTCCCCTTCACCGGACCCACCTCCCTCACCGTCGCCCTCCTCAAGCGGGACACGCACTCCAGCTACAAGCTGCTGTTCAAGAGAGTGGAGGTAATCATGATGCAATCATTTTAAGACACTTGTGTTGACGTCAGCATAGGAAACCAAATAAAGAAGACGATTAAAACAAGCTAACCTGGAAACGGCATATGTTTCTTTGCATTTCTTGTACACATACATAAAAAGTCCTTTAAGCAGTGATTCAGGTACTGACATTAACCAGCCGTTCCCTGCACTGTCTGCCAACAGAACAAGAAGAAGACTATGGCCCAGCTGTCGTTCAACACCCCTGGCTCCAAAGTGGACCGTGCTCTGGCCTTTGACCTGGTCATCAACCACGCAGACAAACAGCTGGAGCTCAGCGCCGCATCGCCTTGGAAAACAGCCGAGTTCAAAGGTCAGTATGTGTATTTCAACTTCACCCGTCTCTGTGTTTTGATGCTGTGGTGGAACAGGACCTATTAAATACACTTAATACAGCTGATTTTATTTTATTTTATTTTGCTTGATTTTCTTCATTGTTGAATTGATGACGATAATAAATGAATAGTGACACACAATGTTCACTACAATCTGCAAAATGCTACAAATCTTAACAAATTCTCCCTATGACACACTTCAAACTTTTAGCGTTTTTGACCCGCAGGAGCCATCACCTCCACCAAGAAACTGATGGGCGTCAGCGGAAGTTTCGTCACGGATGACGTCAACACCTATGCCCTGACAACGGAAGTGGAGATGGCAGAGTCTAAGGGCGGGATGAGGTACAGCCCTCGTGTGGAGATCCGCCATCCTGGCTCTGAAGACATGGCTCTGACCGGCATGGTTTCCTTGGAACCCAAAGCTGTCACTGTGGACCTCAGCCTGAGTGGTGTCACCGAGCGCCCCTGGAACTTCAAATGTGAGTTGATGGAATCTGGACTGGATTCTTGCTCTTTTATTCATTTTGTTATCCTCGATTATCTACTTTGTAAGGATCGTAATAAGTCTAAAAGCAATTAAGTAAATAATCAACGTCTAGCTTTGTGATTTATATTCATTTTTATTTCTAAGCCACAAGTTGTTCTGCTAGGAGAGAAGAAAATATACAAAGTCGTCTTTTTTTAAATATACAAAGTCATATTTTTTTAAATCGGTTATGGTTTGTGTATGACATTTTAGTATGCTAGTAATGCTTTGTTAGTTAAAGTCTCTGTACACGTTAGCACTATTCACAAAATACTACTATTTCTCCTTGGCAACACATGCGAGTGTCATATCATTAGTCATACTATGAGTGGCCTAACACTGTGTTGCCATAGGAAAATAGTGATATTTTGTGAATATTGTTAACGTGTACAGAAACCTTTATCATATCACTATTGTTGTCCGTTGTGTCTCCCAGCTGCCCTGATCAACACTGGCAAGGAGAAGAGCCTGGTGAGCTCTGTGAACAATGGCGGCAAGCAGGAGTACTCCCTGAGTGTGGGCACCAAGATGAGCATGGCCAGTAACAAGATCACCAAGATTCAGGTAAATGACCAAACTATCCAAAGTGAGGTCATTAAGGAAAACTTAAAGTACAAGTAATCAAGAAAACCACTAAGAACAGGAAACACAGAACATGAACAAGATACAAATGATTAAGAACATTGACAAAATACTAGTAATGAAGGAAGCCACCATGAACTATGACCTCAGTAAGATAAAAGAAGCAAAACAATCACCAGGTTATATCATTGTAGACGTGCAGAACACTTCATATAATTATTGACAATTTTACCAAAGGAGGTAATTGAACGATTTGTATTGTTTGATGCAGCTGCATCTTGTAATGTGACATATATATATTTAACAAAGATTTTTGTTCCGGGCATTGACTTTGTTTAGTTTGTTTGAAGATTTGGCTGTTTTGATTTTTTGCGCATGTTTATACAGGCATTCAAATATTTCTCTCTGTTGCAGGTGAACCCGTTCCTGTCAGTGAAGACCCCCAGACGGGAACTGGTGTCACTGGAGGGCTCCACTATGTACACTCAGGGCAAGATCCTGCAGTCTGAGCTCACCTTCAGCCTGCTGAAGTACAAACCCCTCAATGCTCAGTGTGAGTACTTCACTGTCTCTTCACTGCTATACAGACACCACATGAAGGAACACTCACAAAGACAGCCCAATGTGGCAGTGTACTGCTACACAGATATCACACATCTTTACTGTGCCTAATACCATGGAATATTCACTGAATCGTTGACTTTGTTCTGCTTGAAGATGCTTAGACCCTAGCGGTTGAGGTTGATGGTGTAGGGTTCCAAGACTTTATTGTCAGTTTCTACAAGGTGTTTTGCAACTTAACATATTCTTAAAAGTCTATTAATGTCATCAATAATGTTGGTGACGTTTCGCCTTCAGTTTTTGTCATTAGTAACCGTTGTCGTTCTCTGTGTCACGCAGTTTATTACTGTCACGCATAATGTTAGCTATCTTCAGCCTTCAACCTTGGTCATCACTGATCCTTGTCTCGCTGTATGTCCACAGTGTATTGCTCTCACCAATAATGGTAGCTACCTTTTGTTTTTACTAACAGTCCTTACTAATTGTTTTGCTGTCGTTCTCTGTGTGTCTTCAGTCACGGCCACCAAGTCTGAGCGGAAGTCGTCTGTGCGTTACCTGAGCAAGGCCAGCGTCAAGTCCTCTGTGGTCAGCGGCAGCATGTCCAGCATGGCCAGCGTCAGGAAGGGCCGGCTGCTGAGTGGCCGCTCCACCGTGTCCTACTCTGTGCCCCGTGTGGTCAAGGACAAGCTGGAACTGGTGGCCAAGCTGTCGGACCGCTCCACCAAAGCCTACAACAAGTACAGCATGCGATCGTAAGTCTGGCATCAAACACCCCTTTCTTTATATTACATTACAACAAGTACAGCATGCGATCGTAAGTCTGGCATCAAACACCGCTTTCTTTATAGTCCATTACAACAAGTACAGCATGAGATCGTAAGTCTGGCATCAAACACCCCTGTCTTTATAGTCCATTACAACAAGTACAGCATGCGATCGTAAGTCTGGCATCAAACATCCCTTTCTTTATTGTCCATTACGACAAGTACAGCATGCGATCATAAGTCGGGCATCAAACACCCCTTTCTTTTTAGTCCATTACAAGTACAGCATGCGATCGTAAGTCTGGCATCAAACATCCCTGTCTTTATATTCCATTACAATAAGTACAGCATGCGATCGTAAGTCTGGCATCAAACACTCCTGTCTTTATATTCCATTACAAGTACAGCATGAGATCGTAAGTCTGGCATCAAACATCCCTGTCTTTATATTCCATTACAAGTACAGCATGCAATCGTGAGTCTGGTATTAATGTCCCTTTCTTTCTAGTCCATTACAACAAGTACAGCATTCTAAACTTCTTTCTAGTCCGTTTGATATTGTTCTAGTTGGCAGAGCAGGCAAAGAAAAACAAAATGTTCATGGTTTTGAATTACATGTAGGTTGATTTATACAAAAGTGCCATGATTATACAACGTTGACATTTTGTTTATGTATCAGATTTCACAAGACCTTTAATGCCCACTCTATATAAGTTTAGTATTGTATTTTAGCAATGACCAAATTAGGCCTATATCATTCATCTGAGGTCCTCTTGGTACGACATACAGTGTTTTGCCATGTCATGTCCCTGTAAAATTGTGCATAGTTTAAAACAAATTGCTCAAGTTCACAATGTGTCCCTCGCTGTTTCCCAGGAGCCTGGAGTCCCGCAGTTTCCCCGACTACAACACGGACGTCAAGTTGAACGTGGACCACAAGAAGAAGCTGTCCTCAGGAGAGCTGGAGGTCCGCTACGGCGGTGACCGCAAGGACAAGAGCAGGAGGGTGCTGCTGTCCTCCACTGTGACCAGGAAGATCAAGAACCCCCAGAACGTCGACCTCAGCTACAAGATGGCGGCAGAGGCTCCTCAGCACGTAAGAGCAACATTTACCTTTTCCTGATGCTAGTCTTAAAGCTAGGCGAATTGGTGTATTAGGCAAGGTTCGTAAAAGTTATGTGCTTTTTAAGTGTGTTTTTTACCTTTGTTCATCGTTTCATTTATGTGTTTGATCTGTTTGAAATATTTCAAGAAAATTTCAAAAGAAATATCCACAACATGGACTTCAACTTTATGATGGCTATTGAACACCCTTACCATGGTGACAGCTCGGCGATTCTTTTGAATCTTTTGAATCTCTTGAGGATTGACTTCACCTAAATGATGGCGACAGAAGTTGCTTAGCACGCAAGAAGCGTAGTATTGCTTTGTTTCCAACTGCACTAACAGCAAATGATGATTCTAATCGAAACAGTTCATAAATGCGTACACAATTATGTCTAAAATGATAATGTATTGTACGCACTTTGTCTTCTGTTTAATAAACTTGATGCTTATCACCTGAAAATTGCATCATTCTTAGCCTAAATTTTAGAATAGGGCTTAGGTATAATGTGGAACAAGGTCTGTTATTTGTCTTTGAGTCTAACATATCTTTTTTTATGTTCTGTTCAGGACATCAACTACCGAATCAAGGGAAGTCACAACCACAGTCCCCGCAGCTTGGACTCCAGTGTGACCATGACCCTGGGCAAGGGCAAGGATGTCAGCGCGGCCTTGACCCTGAATGACGCCAGTAGCAAGCTGAAGAGGCTCAATGGCGAGCTGAGCCTGTCTGCCCCAAGCACCGACTTGACCCTGAAGTCTGCCCTCAACCAAGTCTCCAGGAAACAGGTACGGTGACCTTTGATACATATGTCAGATGAGACAGATAGGTACAAAACACAAGAGGAGGGGTGCATAAACTTACAGAGAGAAATAGGGAGAGTTACTAAGTGGATTAGAATAATGTCATAAGCCGGCGACAGACTATGTGACTGCCTCATATGACGCAATCACGTCGTGACGTAGATCAAATTTTGTTTCCCGCACAGAAGACGTCACAAGCCATCTGACTCGATCAGACTCGATCAGTGAAATTTAGAACCCGCCCTATTCGGCCCTGTCACCTGACTGGGCCCGACTGAGTCAGACCGATCGACCAGTATGGTATGCAAATGATGTGAAACGTCACGACCTGATCGAGTCACATGAGGCAGCCACATAGTCTGTCGCTTTTTCTTGAAACTCTAAACCCTTAGCGCTGTCTTATAAATGACAGGCCCTTTCTTTTATCCGATGACGATTATTAATCCGATTCTGACAAATCTTCGTTGAATTGTTCAGAATTTTTCTTAGTAATCCAAACGATCTTCATCAACACTTGTCTCTTTTCACTGGTACCAATTGACAATCCTATTCTGACTGATTTTAGTTGACTGATCGAAGGATACCCATAATCTAATTCATCCTCATTAAAATTATTGTGTTTTCACTGGTACCAATTGACAATCCTATTCTGACTGATGTAAGGATACCCATAATCCAATTCATCCTCAGTAGAACTATTGTCTTTTCACTGGAACCAATTGACAATCCTATTCTGACTGATCTTAGTTGACTGATGTAAGGATACCCATGATCCAATTCATCCTCAGTAAAACTATTGTCTTTTCAATTGACAATCCTATTCTGACTGATCTTAGTTGACTGATGTAAGGATACCCATAATCCAATTCATCCTCAGTAAAACTATTGTCTTTTCAATTGACAATCCTATTCTGACTGATTTTAGTTGACTGATGGAAGGATACCCATAATCCAATTCATCCTCAGTAAAATTATTGTCTTTTCACTGGTACCAATTGACAATCCTATTCTGACTGATCTTAGTTGACTGATGGAAGGATACCCATAATCCAATTCATCCTCATTAAAACTATTGCCTTTTCACTGGTTCCAACTGATGATTCTGTTCTGACTGATGTTCACTGCCTTACAGTGGGAGCACAGCATCGACCTGAAGTCGGGTGAAAACAGACACAGCCTGAACACAGTCTACCAGAACATTGGTGGCAACTCCCACCAGCTCAACACCACCCTGGGTGTGGCCGGTATGACCCCCGTGACCTTGACCGGAGGGGTCAACATGGACTGGAAAGACCTTCAACTTGCCGCTTCCCTGCACAAGGACAAGGTCAGTGGTAAAACAGTGTTTTGGTTTATTTACTACTCGGATGAACGCTCTTTTTATTTTTGTGATATGGACACTCATAATTATGTGAAAGGTTACTATATAGAGGAACATGCATGTCGTATTATAATATTAGTGACTGATTGTGAATGTATTCATAAATTGCAGGCATGACTCCAGTTCATCATCAGTTCTGATTAAAGCTTTGAAAGGTTACAAGGTTCGCCTTGTTGCATTAATTATTATGCATAGCATTAATATCAGTAATAGGAGCTTATCAAGTGTCTTTGTCGTGTCCATGATGCGTGTTATTGCAATAAAGGCCATTCTCGAACACATTCTGTTCAAACCTAAAGCTGTTATAAGCTGTTTTATTGCTCTGAGTGTTATGTTGCATTGATGCTTTTTAAAGCTGTTTCATAGAAACACATTTATTTCTCTTACTCCCTTGTTACATGAAATCTTGAGGTTGTTTCCTCAAAGAACATGTATGGGCATCAGCGCCAATCAGAAGCCTTACATATTTCATCACAACTTTGGTTTTTAAATCATAACTATTGCAAACTAGCACATTACTGCTTTATTGCATCAACGCTTTCCGTTGTTTCCACACAGAACATGTACGGCATCAGTGGCAGTCAGAAGCCTTACATATTTCATCACAACTTTGGTTTAATACACAATAACTATTGCAAACTAGCATATTAGTGCTTTGTTGCATCAACGCTTTTCGTTGTTTCCACACAGAACATGTACGGCATCAGTGGCAGTCAGAAGCCTTACATATTTCATTACAACTTTGGTTTAATACACAATAACTATTGCAAACTAGCATATTACTGCTTTGTTGCATCAACGCTTTCCGTTGTTTCCACACAGAACATGTACGGCATCAGTGGCAGTCAGAAGCTGGCCAAATCTTCCAACGGAAAGTGGGGGGTCGAGGTCACCATGCCCTCTAGGCGTATGACCTTGACCGCTGATGCCGGCAAGGGCAAGGGCAACTACGAAGGTTCCCTGGAGGCTGCCTGGGATGCCGACAATGACAAGGATGCCAAGGTCAGTGACGTCATCAGCAGTTATTTTGTGTCTCTTGTGTGTGGAGAGGAAACGAGGTCATTATGCCAAGCACTCCACTCGTTCTTTCTGTAATTGCTCTCTCTCTCTCTCTCTCTCTCTCTCTCTCTCATCTCTCTCTCTCTCTCCGCTCTCTACTCTCTCTCTCTCTCTCTCTATTTCTCTCTCTCTCTCTCTCTCTGTGTCCGCTCTCGCTCCTTCTCTCTCTCTCACTCTCTCTTCTCTATAGATATCTATCTCTCTCACACTCCACACTATCTATCACACCACACATTACACACACACACACACACACACACACGCACGCACGCAACACGCATGCACACAAACACACACACAACACACACACACTCGCAAACACGCACACTACAACACACACACAACACACACACAAACACACACACACACAAACACACACACACATCACACACATGACACACGCACACATGTGGTAATTCATCTATCATCAGGTCTTATGTGCTTGATGACAGGTGATGATAATGAGAACGATGATGACGACGGTGCTATAGACAACAATGGTGATGATGAAGATGAAGATGAAGACAATGGTTTCTCTTGTTATCAACACACAGGTGTTGATCAAGGGCTTGGCAGGAAGCAAGAGCACATGTGACTACTCCTCGCACAAGGCTCGGGTCAGCCTGACCTCTCCCCTGGAGGGCTACCATGATCAGCATGACTTGTTCATTCATCCTTACCTTCATCACTGTTAACAACAGGTGCTGATCAAGGGCTTGGCAGGAAGCAAGAGCACAGGTGACTACTCCTCGCACAAGGCTCGAGTCAGCCTGACCTCTCCCCTGGAGGGCTACCGGCAGCTGGAGGCCAGCGCCGAGGTGGACAGCAGCCAGTCCCAGCACCAGGTCAGCACGCGCCTGGTCATGGGAGACAAGAAACGCCAGATCACCACCAGCCTCGCTGTGGCCGCGCCCTTGACCCCGCGTGACCTGGACCTCACCTTCAAGGCCAAGACGCCTTTCCGAGGTTATGGCTCCATGGGGTTGGCTGTGCTGCACAAGATGGACACCGGTCTGAACAGCAAGGTGAGTTACAGTGTGTGTGACGATTATCAATTTTACCTTTGTCTGCAAATGTTGATAAATGTCATTTTGTTTGATTTTGTTCTTATTTGAACTTGATCCGAAACAACTTTTAAATGAATTTTGATGAACATTTTGCGGATGTTTGGTAGGACACTACCATCAGTACATCCCATTCGTAGATTGCTTTGTTAAGAAATTGTCTTGATTGTCACATACTCTATGCATTCTTATTAGCAATCATCTTTGCATATATCCTGCAGGTGACCTTGACCCTGCAGAAGGATCAAATGGAGGTCAGTCTCAAGGCCATGCACCGCGGAACAGATGAGTCACGTGACGTAGAAGCTCAGCTGGAGGTGCAGTCCAGCTTACGTCAGAGCAAGATGACGTCGCTGATCATCAGTGCTGCGCACCAGGACGACGGACGTCACTTCCGGAACAAAGTAGGGGTCAAGGTCAACGACGAGAGCTACAGTGGCGCCCTCAACATGGAGGTGGACACGGGCAGTAACTCCGGAGACCTCACCATCACCTGGCCTCAGGACGAGGTAGATAGAATATCGTATGGAATGTTCTCTCTCTGACTTTCTTTCTGTCTATCTGTCTTTGTCTGTGTCTGTCTGTCTTCTCTCTGTCTCTCTCTGTCTCTCTCTGTCTCTCTCTCTCTCTCTCTCTCTCTCTCTCTCTCTCTCTCTCTCTCTCTCGTCTCTCTCTCTCTCTCTCTCTCTCTCCCTCTCCTCTCCCCCTTAAGTTCACCATCACTCAGCCTTAGGATGAGACAAACTATTTTTTCCCGCCTCTTTTCGTTGTCTTATCTCTTTTTGAGTTTCATAAATCTTGGAGAATTTGCCGTGGATGTGATTTCAGATGAAGACCCTTTTTTAAAATTTCTTCCTTTTTTATTCCCTCACATTCTCCATTGATTTTCCGATAGCCTGCATCACATTTCGTGAATCTGATTTCAGATGAAGAACTCGTGGACTCACCGTCAGTCTTCCACTGGACTGACCTCCACTCTCTCCTCCACCTGGGCCTCCAACAAGCGCGTGCAGATTGACGTCACTGCTCAGCACGTGCCTGGCTCTCTCAGCGGATCATTGGCTCTTCAGTCTCCATGGAAACAAGCACGTGACTGGCGCGCGGACATGAAGACGCAGTATGGCTCTGGAAAGATCGAGTCTTCTTCCTCTGTACAGGTAATGTCAAGAAAGGGACTATTTTCGTTTGATGTGTAGATGTGTAATTGAAATGAACACAGTCTTTTTATTTATTTTATAGAAAGTACACTTACAGTTTAAACAGTCATTTTTCTATTACGTTTAAGTAAAATGGCCTAAAGCATGAAATTGAATTTCTCTTTCAAACTGTGTTGTTTCATTACACTCATTTGCTGCTTAAATTTATTTTATTTTCAGTCATTTGACGGTTGAGATTTAGTGAGTTGTAAACATTTTTTTAAAATTGATCATGCTTTTTTAATTTTACAAAATTTAACGAACACACAAAACATTGAATACTCACAAGCGGACTAAGTGTCCGGTAAGTTTTAAACATCCTTTTATATCAAGATTGGTTTCTCTTCTCAAACTTGTCTACAATTTCTCTAAGGGTAATGTTTTTATTTCTTACACAATGACAATCAGACTGAGGTGCCATAAACGATTTAAAACAACTGGCTATCCAAGGTTCTTTATCTATGTCACAATCAGAAAGAGAACGTGGAGATCTTCATGCACAGACTGACGATGACAGCTGACGTCAGCAAAACCGATATGGACTTCATGATGACGTCACCCTGGACTGAGCCAATCAGCAGCAAGGTCAATGCCAAGTACGCCAGCTTCCCCATGTCGGGCAGTGCAGAGGTGAGTATCAGGCTGTTAGACCATGATATTGACAGTGTATTTGTCGTTTGTCAGTTCACCCTTCTCGATTTAGACATTGTAATGTAGCTAAACATCTGAGTAAATGACCTAATCGAAACAGGAAAGTTAATGCTTCACAGATTTCTAGAAGCATGCTTTATATTTCACCTCTGAGTGTCAGGATTGTTAGGTATGCTGTGGTAATGAAAGTGAAAAACATTATTTGGCAGAAATTTCTAGAACCATGGATTTTTCTTTCACTACTTAAAAGACATCCTCTACATCATGGACAGTCCAGTCAATGCAGCCGCAAACTTTCCATTGTTTTTGTGATCGTGAAGAGGCTTGCTGAATAACGTATCTCTTTCGTTTCAGTTTTCTTGGGAACCACGGAAAAAGGTCACCGCAGAGGGCTCTATCATCATCAACAGCTGGGATGACCTGGACATCAGCGCGAGAGTGACCACCCCTGCCAGAGATCTGCGCACATTGGCAGCGGAATTGAGCAGCAAGGCAGAGGGCAGCACCGTCGTGAGCCAAGTCACCGTGGACCTGGGCATGCGCAAGAACGTGATCCTGACCAGCCGAGTGGAGCGAGACCTGAGCGCAGTGCGCGTGAAGCTGACCACCCCGTTTGACCAGCTGCGTGTGGTGGACACCGGAATGGACATCAGCCTCCAGCAGGCTGTGGGCAAGGTCAAGGCTGACTTCAAGGCCACTCCTCTGATTGGTCAGTACCAGGTCAGCGCCAGCCTGGATGCTGAGGACGACTTCAGTGCCAGACTTCGTGTGGACACCCCCAGACCCGAGTTCCCCTACCTCCAGGTCAGACAATGGCTTCTTTCTTTAACAATATCTTGAAAGCTTGTTAGAAGGTGCAAGCACTAAACACGATTTGTCAGGTTTACTGAATTTACATTAGACATTGTAAAATATTGTAATTCTTTTCCCGACAAACATCCGAGCTAGAAAATAAATTGGTAAAATCTTGTTTCAGTAGAACTTTCCATTTACTCCTAGCCAAATAAGAAATATTTCAATAGTTTACATCTACACAAGTCATTAGCTGTTTTACTATAATGTAAAAGTGAATACATTCTATTCCTTTGTGTGGATATTTTATAAAAGGGTCATGTCATCAATATAAAAATAAAATAAAATATGAAGTTGACAAGTTTTACTTTTAAATTCGCTAATTAAAGGAAATGCTTTGTCCTAACTGTCCCCAGATCCTGGCCACCAGCAAGGAAAAGCGTCGTGTGTGCCAGTCCCGGGTGGAGGTGGAGCTGTCCCCACGTCAGACGTACTCCCTGGACGCCACCTACTCCTTCGACGTGCCTCTGGTGCTGGACGTCAGCATGGCCACTCCCCTCAGCGGCTACGAGTCCCTGAGCGCCTCCTTCAGGCACAACATGAGAGACACCGCCATGGACGTTTCCGCACAGGTATGAATTGGAGCAAGTGTATGTATAAATACAGTATGTAGTAAAATCTCAACAATACACATACAGGCTACGAGTCCCTGTGTGCCTCCTTCAGGCACAAACATGAGAGAAGCCACCATGGATGCTTCTGCACAGGTCTGTGGTGAATGCTACTTGTAATGTGTGTGTAAGATATCATATTTAGCAGTATGTGAACGATACATAAGAATTATGTCAGGCTAGGAGTCCCTGAGTGCCTCCTTCAGGCACAACATGCGATACACCGCAATGGACGTGTCCACACAGGTGCGTCATGTTGTAGAGCATTATATTTGCTGATATATGAAGAATAAGCCTACATAACAATTATGTGACAACAATATCGCTTTTAATTTACAAAAGTTTCATTGTATTCAGAGTTATTCCAAAAGTATTCTTCTAAAGATATGTAAATATTTCATATGTACCTTTCACACTACAATTTTCCAAAATAATGAAGATAACTCAGGTGAACAGAATAGTAACATGTTTTTAAAAAATATTATATGAGCTGTGATTGATGTCTGTGCGGTGGTATGATGTGGTAGAGATTCCACAAGAGACTTTATGGCTGCTGAACATGACTTTGTTAATGTGATTGTTGTGGCTAGTTATGGGCATTGATAACGGAATTGTGACATAAAGAAGTTGTTCACATTGCATACAATGCCCCGTGGGTGATGCTCAGGTGATGTACACCAACGACCAAGCCGTGAAGATGACGGCCATGATGGATTGGTCACGTGGTCTGGACGGCAGCCTGACTGTGTCGACGCCTTTCATTGGCTGGGAGCTGAGCTCAGCCACCATTCGCCACGAGGGAGAGTGGGACGACTTCAGCAGCCTGGCTGACGTCAGTGTGGGCGGCCAGGGGCTGACAGCCAGCGCCAAGTTCCTGCACAAGATGAAGACTGAGGCCCAGATGACCGTCAGCACGCCCTGGGCAGGATGGGAAAAGGTACATGTCGTTCACAACGATTGAGGGAGTTCTTTTATTGTCAAAATAATTGTCTGTTGTCTTTCTATTGTCAAAAAAAGTATCTATTCTTTTGACAATAACAGAGCTCCCTCACTTTTACGAAATAACATGTTAATATCTGCATTAGAACAACAATGTCACAAATCTTTTAAAAATAAGTGAAGTTGTCATCAAATTGTTACATTGTTTGAACATATTTTAAATACAAACTTTCTACCATTTAGAAAACAAACGAGATCGTTATTAGTACGTTTTTATTCCTGTGCAGATCGAGGCCGCCCTTTCCCGTAAAGGAGACCTGTCCAACCTGCGAGGAACAGCCAGCGTGGCTTACGGCGGCCAGAAGATGGAGGGCGGCCTGATGACCAAGTGGAACTCCCGCAAGGCCCACCTGGCGGCCTCGCTGACCACGCCCTACACGGAGGACCTCAAGCTGAGCCTGGAGCAGGGTGAGGACTGGCAGAGCGAGGCCTCCCTCAGCTACGGCCGTCAGTACAGCCTGGACACCACCACCAGCAGCGCCGTCTACAACAGCAGGGAGCTCAGGCCTCCGCCGACCATCAAGTACCGCCTGGGAGGACCTCGCCACTTCCTCACCGCCTCGTTTCTCCCAAGCTCGGCTCCCTCAGGACCTGACTCTCTCCGCCGACCACCAGCCCTGGACAAGCAGGAGGTCAGTCTGACCGTGGAACTGAACCGCTGCGGACATCAGGCTGCAGGTGGCTCTGCGAACGCCTTCAGCGCTTGAGAGCATGGCGCCTCTTTCCACATAAGCGGGACTTGAGCAGTATGACCATCGAGAGCAACGTGGAGTACATGACCGAACAAGGAACATCACCGGCAAGGTCGAGCTTTCTCTGCAGGATCTGAGTCAGATCAGTTTCCATGGGTCCCTCACCTCCCCCATCAGTGGACTGAACGCAGCTCGGTCTCCTTTCCCACAGCGTGAGCCTCCGGAATGTGTCGGGACATTCACCTGGACACACCATCTGCGACTTTTGCTCTCTGGAGGGATCGTACCAAAGACCGACAGCTGACGAACAGAAGGCCGAGTCTCGCCTCACTTACAATGGTCGTCTCTTCTGGACGTGACCTGGCCCACAAAGTGACCTACAGACGACTGACTCTTCTCTGCACGTGCTGCCATGTCATGCCCGGAGTCTTTAACTATGGACATCCCCATCACGGGGACATGAGTCGTTCACCACCAGGCGTCTGCTTCCTTGGGGCTGACAAAAGTCTCTTCCACACGCAGTTCGCCTGAGTGGAGACAACGTTTGACCTGAGCAGAGCGTCACCCTACGTCCATGTACGAGTCTCGCCAGGCCGCCATCCCCTGCCAAGGCTGGACACCTCAATGACGTCACACTCAGCTGTCAGGAAGCGTTGGACCAAAGCAGGCCAAGGTCCACTGGTAATCTCCAATGTCCGTGACCTCTCCGCCTCCCTGGAACTGTAGTCTCCGTTCAATGGATTCAGCCAGATGAGCCAGCGTCAGCAGATGGGAGACTCCAGCGACCTGACTGTCACTGCAGCTGCTAACCTGGGAGCGTAAGAAGGTGGAGGTCATCATCAGCAAGTTTCACCCTGACAGTGAAGTCAGAGGCTCTGTGGACGTCCCACGCCCTTAACCGTCTACAACACACAGAGGGGCAATGTTCAGCTAGATGACCCAGAACGCCATGCTGTCGGGAAAATCATGCAAACGACAGGATCGAAGCCACTGAAAACTTGTCACGCGATAACATGTCGGCGGCAATTTGGACATAAACCCCTCAGATGGCTACGCAGATGGGAGCTGCTTTTCATTAATGGAGTGCGAGAAAGCCATGATTTCTGGTACCTGGGAAACGCAGATTGAAGCTACCGGTCGATTTTTGTCAGCGACAACACCATGGAATGCAATGTTTGACATCAAACACCCTTCAATGGCTACAGGCAGATGGAGCTGCTTTCATTATGGAGGCGAGGAAAGCATGTTTCTGGTAACCTGGGAAAAAGCAAGATGAGCTTACTGGGAATATATCAGCGACAAAATCGTAGAGGGCAACGTGGACATCAAACACCATTCAATGCTAGAAAAAAAGCGATGGTGCTGCGTTTCACTATGGACGGGGCAAGCCATGATTTCTGGAAACCTGCAAAATGACAAAATTGAGCTACTGGGCTAATGGTTCTGGCGATGTTTTGAGGCCATTGTGACATCAGACACCCTTTAACGGCTACAAGCAGATGGGAGCTGGTCCGTCCAGTTATGGAGGGGAGAAGGCCATATCTCCGAATCTGCAGAACGACAGAATTGAAGCCACTGGACGTTCGGTCAGGTAACACCGTAGAAGGCAACGTTTACATCACCACTCCATTCAGGGCTTCAGCAGATGGGCGATTTTTCAGTACGGAGGCGAGAAAGCAATGGTTTCACGACATCTGCAAATGAGAAACTAGAAGGCGACTGGAGAATTGTTACCGGCGATGCTTTTGAGGTCATGTGACAACCCGACACCCTTTAACGGCTACATAGCAATGGGAGCTTCCTTCAACCTCGGAGTCACCGCAACCGTATGACAGCCGCTGCGCCCTTTAGAACAAGAAGGTTGGGAGCCATCTGCAAACTACGACAACTCTGATGACATCACGGGTTCCGTAAGAGATCGCACCTTTCAAGATACACGCAGCTGGGAGGCAAGTTCCGTGCTCTTCCGGCGACCTGATTGCGTCCTGTGACCTCCAGTGGAACGTGAGAGACAAGCAAAATGGATGTGACGCCAAAGTTCACCCGGCCAAGACGTCCCCTTGGATCCCTGACCCCTGCTCCCCCCTTCGGCTACAGCAGTCTGGGCTCTTCCTTCACACTCCACCGGATACTGGAGTGACCTCACTTAACCAGCACTCCTTCCTGCAGAACCAGCAGATTGGTAGCCAAGGCCGTCTTCCAGAACTACCAGGTAGATGTCCTGGCACCGTCACGACGTGTCAACACGCTTTCCCCGGCTACCGGGGGGGGACACAATGGGGCCTCCTTCACAGCGAAGGGAGACCTGATTACTTCTCTCTGCGAATGGCCACGAACCTCCATGGAGGACAAGCTGCAGGCCGAGGGGCCCTCCTTTCGCCAACCACAGGACGTCTCTGGCTGTCAGCCTGGACACTCCTTTCCAGGGATTCACCACATGGGGCTGGCTTCAAGCACGCGGGCAGCGCCAACACTTCAACCTGAGGCCAGTTCACCTACATGGTGGACATACCGTTTTCAGAAAGGGTGATCTGAAGTCAGTGGTAGTGAATTACTATTTTTGAATCAGTTTATTTTCACTATCTATCTTGATGGTAACGCTGCAATAGTGCGGGTTTCTGAATCGTTTCTTAACTGTCCATTAAGATGGCTACCATTCAATTCAGTTACATAATAGATACCGTAAATTCTAGTGGCAAGTAATGTCTGGTTCTCAGATGATTAAAATAATACAATCTTGTAGAAACGATACACTATTTTTGTTTCAACGAGTGCGTAGACACTAAACCCATTTTACGCATCTGCTATCGTTCCTCCAGGTCACCTTCTAGCAATACCGCCTGAGGCGCATCGAGGCCTCTGCCCTGCTGAACACACCCTTCCTAACCGGTAGATGACAAGCTAGCTACAAACATGCCGGCAACGCAACAAAACTGCAGTGTACCGCATGCTGGCAGAGCAGTGGAGGGCCAGACACACAGTGCAGACCTAAGGTGAGGCCACGATCACTTTAGCATGGATTTAGATATAAGGTGTAGGTACTAACGCCCAACAACTGCAAGTGTACGCCATGCTGGAAGAGCAGTGAGGGCCAGACACCAGTGCAGACCTCAAGGTGAGTGCCACGTATCACATTTTAGCATGGATGTAGATATAAGGTTGTAGTACTAACGCCAACAAACTGCAAGAATGGATGTCGTACCTTAGAAAAAAAGAGAAACAAACGTTAATACACTTTCTTGTTCCGTTCAGTTATGTTTTTTATCATAATATTAGTTGAGCAGTGGTCTTCTGGTTCTAGTTATTTCACATAAAGCTTTACTGGCTCTAAGAAATGTCTATGTATTTGACACTGCTATATTCCGATGAATAATGAACAAATCAACATCTCCTCATCTCTTCTTCTGTCTGCAGGGGACCTGAGAAGGACCAGACGTGCAGCTGACGTGAAGACCCTCCTACGATTGGCTCCGCCTGACCGAACGGACCCACAGCCTGTCCCAGAGCGATCAGCGTGCCCAGGTTTGACTGGAAGCTGGCCTATGGCCAGGGACAGGGACCTTCAGCCAAGCTGACCGTGGTCCTACCCCGACGGCCGCTTCAGCTCCAGTTTTTGACATTTCAGACGCCTTCACCTCTGACCTCAAGGCACTTTCGACTTCCAGGGTATGACAGCTCACACACATGAAGATTGTAGGTCATGGTTAACAATTAATGTTGTTGAAGAATAGATGCTGATGTATGAAAGCATAGGCCGATCTGATTAAGGCGGAAGAATGGGAAACACTGAAACAACAACAAAGATTCCATCATAAATGTTGCATGAAATAAGAGATTCTTTATATTTTAAGTGCAAATGCTGTAAAACCAAGAAAATAAGTTGATGGATTATTTACACCACAGCGTAAAAGATAATCCTTTCTGCTATGGCTGAATTTTTGCTGGAAGAAAGACCTCTTCTACTGATGGGATATGTGTTTACACTGTGCATCTCACAACGAGTAGTAAATGGGCTTGTTGCGCAGGACTCGCAGTACGGAGACAAGCTGGCAGATGGCTGACGAGATAGAGTTCCAGATCAACCAAACCCCTCTCCTGTCTGCTCAACGAGATGCACAGCTACACCTACAATGACGTCACCACCACGCGCTCCCTGCATGTGCTCACGAGGGTCCTTTGAATGACGTCACTCTGGTGGTGAAGGACAGCTGAATGCGAGAAGTGGCCATGGATGCCGCCTTCAGAAGCGAGTATGACCAGTGGAGGCCAACGTTCAGATCAACACACTTTTCGAGGGTTACAGTACCACAGATAAACTTACCAACAGTAGCATCATCGATACATTTGTCTTTGTTATGTTCACAGATGGCCGATAAGCTTCCTTTCGATTATGTTCAACGTTGGTGTGGTAGTGCTACTATGTTATTAGTTAGGCCTAGCAGCCTGTGATGTACTCTTCGTTGCAACTTCACATGGTTGTGCAATTTTCTTCTCATTTCCTTTCCTTTTTACATGGTTGTGATTGTTTATTTATACTACCACTTATTTACGTAGCTTTGTGCTGGTCTTTGATTGCCTATTCACAAACGAACTGGCTGCGCATTATTTTCTTTATTACCCATTGAGTGACTATTCACTATTCAGGAGGGATTTGACGGGGCAAGCTGTCACAACTCCTATTATCACTCTCTTTGTTGCTTCTGTCCATTCATCCCTAATATCAGAAAAACTTTAGAGAAACGCAGCAACAATAAATTGGAGATCGCGTCCATCCCATTGTAATTACATATTGCTGTGCTGGTGCTGTTCTCATTTCTCTCCATTGTATTCATGCTGCTGTGCTGTTCCTATTCATTTTCTTGTCATTCAAATTGCTGTGCCGTTGTTCACCATTCATTCCATCATCATTCCATATTGCTGTTCGCTGTGTTGCAGTGAACCACCTGGCGAGCCAGCTTCCAGCAACGTGGCGAAGTGAACAGCGCCTTTCAGCCACCCAGTGCCAGAGGTGGACTACGCTTGATGGACCAGAGGTGGCCGGCAGCTGGACTTCATTTCGCTCCACCTGGCGCGACTGAGCTGACGCCGAGCTGACCACGCACTTTGCAGACTGGACCCTGACTCAAGGCCAGTACAGACACCAGGCCGACAACGGGTGAGGAGTCTGTGGGAGGTTTATGGAACTTGTTTTAATTAAGAAAGGACCCCAGGTTAAAATGTAAAATGAGGCTCGGGGAAAAAGTCCCATCGTTTTGGGCTTAAAGGCGTTCAAATTCCCCAGAATAGTTTGTTGAGCTGGAGTTCTAAATTTTGTTATAACATAGACCTAGCTTGTAAGGGTTTGTGCAGTTTGGAAATGTTAATTGTTAATGATCAAGTTCTAGACCAACAGGATAGTCCTGTAATTGACAAATGACGAGAGTTATGTTTGTTCGGCGGGGTCCTTTGGAATTAAGTGTCCAGGAAATTATATACACGACTGGCATTCAATTGTCTATAGTATTATTAACATCAGTTGTTTCCTTCTTTGTTTCTTCTTTTCTCTCTTTTCTGCGAACCTAAAAGTTCTGTTATCACTTACTGTATTCCGTTGTATCGGCACTGTAACGAGCCGACATTTCCTCTAATCACACAGATGGGGTTCACAATGCTACAAAACCAGTGCAGAGTACCTCAAACGACCAGCAGCGGGTGAACTGGGCGACCTCCGTGTGGACGTCAAGCTCCTCACAACCCAAAGTGACGTGGCTGTGACGTCACCCTGGGGACCACTGGGAGCACTGTCTGGCTTTCTTTCTGCTGGCTCTTTTCTTTTCCCAGAGCCCAGAACGACGGCTGGGGAAACAAAGAGGGTGCGCCAATCTAGACCCCGTCCTTTTCCCTTTGTCCCTGTGTTCCTCTTCCCCATGTTGTCTCTGCCAGTGTTCTTTTCTGGTCTCTTTTCTTTTTTCTGCTCTAACTTCTTCTTCTTTCTGGCGAAGTTTACCTTTGTACCTTCGTGTTCTTGTATATCTAATAATTGTTTAAAATCAGAACACTCTGCTTTGTTCACTTAAATGTCTGTGCTAATGATTTTCTTTTCACCCAACATGTAATTCTAAAACCATCGTGTTCGATTCCTGCAGCATCTGTCCAGCAAGGTGGACCTGGCCAGGGCTTTGTCTACAACCATCAACACCGCTCTCCAGCCACGCTGACGTCCACCCGCCTTCGAACGGCTCGCGTGACCACTCCCCACGCTGATTGGACCACGCTGGAGGCACTTTGCCACCTGGACGGAGGCATGCAGAACTCCAGAGCTCGCCTACCTCAGGCGCCCCCCTGCTGGATTCCGTCAGCGCCTCGCCTCTGCCCACTACAGCTTCCCTGTTCGACCTGACGGGGGCTGGGGCCTCGCCGCGAACCACCTTTCACAGCGTCAAGGATGGAAGATTTGAGGTAAAGAGGGGGACTTAAAGATTGGCTAAAGAGATTCTGTTAAGGACCTAATATCATAAAGCTCGATGCGCCTTTTTTTCGACTGCCTACAAGGAAAGAAGATTGAGGTAAAGGAACTAATATCATAAGCTCTTATGCCTTGGATGAGGCTGTGTTAGACTAGTTGACATAAGCTAGAACGGCCAAGGTACATCAAAAATGTTTGTTTATGCTCTGAATGGTTGTGTGGGGATTGTCCTACGCCCTGACTAGCTCCAGCATAACATCATCAGCAGCAAGTCTAAAAGAAACCAAAGATGGAGTGTGGCTGTCCACATGGCGGGGTAATCAAAAACGCACAACACGTAATGTTCTCATCCCTAGCTGATTTGCATTTTGTGACCTTTGTGTTCAAGTGCTTTTCGCTGTTGGGATGATCCCTGGAGTCTTTTATCAGTGTAAGCCAACCAACAACCACCAAACAACCAAAACATAATAAGCTTCGGACACAACATTACCTGTTCGAACGTTGCGTCAGGATGAGCGATCGGGATAATGGGCAAAGATTTGCAAGTCTGCGTGAAGAGAACCATTTGAAAGATAGCCTGAAAGAACAAACAACACGGTTCATTTTAAAAGAGCAATGAGTGAAAACTGAAGCAGGCACGATGACAGATTGACAAATAAACTTAGACAGAAAAGATTAACATAATTATACTTAAGAGCGAGAGTGGGCAGAAAGCAAAAGTAATTAAAAGAGCTAAGAAGGAAAAACAACTAGGCAACATGGCTGAGGCTGTGATAGTACCATGTCTAGGTATGACAACAAAAGTTATATTTGGAATTGAGCCCGCCACATCTTCAAACTAAATTAAGATTTCAAGATTTCTGTTGCTTTCTGTTTTAGATAAACAATAAGTTGGGAAAACGATGGTAAAATCGGAACACAGCGGAGTTTTCCACTCAGAAAGTAACGCTTCTTACAGATGGTGAAACGAGAAGCGCGGCGACCAGAAGACTAGTCACGTGACTGTGGGTTGGTCAGGTGACCAGGAGATCGTCCTTGACGGCAAACGTGGAGCCATACAACGGCTGGTACGAGCGCCACCTGTTGACGATGTCCAGTCCTAAGTGACGTCCCTTCGGAGCTGTGCGTTCTACCAGCTGGCTGCTGGAGCACCTACTCTTCGCAAGGCAATACAACAGAAGAGTTAGTGGAAATGTAACAAGACTGAATAAAATGTACAGAATACAACCAGACCGCTCAGATAATCAAGAAAAGATCAGTGTTTTCAGTGCAATAGCATGTTAAGGCAATATTGAGAAAACTAACTTCTGAAGCACAGAATGTACATACCTGATAGCAGATATTGGCAGACTGCCAATAAGAAATTTTTTTTTCCATAAATCAAAAGAGAATTCTGCAACCTGTGTGAAAACTTATTTTAAAAAGCATACATCAAAGTGTGAGAAAACAAATATAATGATTGTTGCTCTTTCCGACTTTGTCACATTCCAAAGGTGACATCACAATTTGCTGCTGCTCTTATCAACTTATTGCACATACAATAATGGTCATCATCACAATTCGCTGCTGATCTTTCAGAACGCTTTGCACATACGATAATGACGTATCATCACAATTTCTCTGCTGTCCTTTTATATATACTTTTTGACATACAATAATAACATCATCACAATTCGCTGGCCTTGTCCTTTTAGACTTTTTGCACTACAATATCCATCTCACAATCGCTGTGGCTCTTTCAGACTTTTTGCACATACAATAATGACATCATCACAAATCGCTGCTGCTCTTTCAGCTTTTTTGCACAGCAATAATGACATCATCTACAATTTGCTGTTGCTCTGTCCAGATGACCGGGCAGATCTGAACGGCGACCCAGCTGGTCGACCTCTGACCTGCCACACTCACTGACCCTTCCCTAAACCCCAGGTGACCCTTTAACCCTGACCGAGCTCGCGCCATGCATTACTCCGCGACTCGCACCAGTGAGGGCGCTTTGACTCAGCCTGGACTGTCAACCGTAATGACCCGGACGTAACCTGCGATCTGCTCTCCACCTGACCGCCTCCTCGACTCTGACTCTCTGATGCACGACTTGGAGCTGAAGGTACCATTTGTCATTTTTGCTTTGTAAAGCTATGCAGTTCTTTGTGCTATACTTCTGGTCACTAAAAGTGCAATAAGCATAATCATCTGACTGCCGCCAGCGACTCTGACTCCCTCTGCACGACATGGAGTTGAAGGTATCACTTATCATCGTCGGCCTCAAACAAAACATTAAATGTTTCGCTATTGTTCTGTTTACAAACGTTTAAAGGTAATCGTTTGACTACACTTTGTAGCGACTTCTGAGACAGTGCATCACAATTGGTGTTGAACTTAAAGTTCCTGGTTTAGGTCTTGTTATTAGCTACGTTTTCATACATGGATCGTAAATGAGTAATCTTGTCAACTCCTACAGATTATTAGCTCCTACAATTTGCTTAATTATGAACGAGGGGACACACATCTGTTTTTCTTGCTGTTCAGGTCATCCATCCCTTGCTCAGTGGGAGCCAAGTAGTCCTTACTTCCTCGATATTTGTTTTCTGGTTCTTCTTGTTGATATACGTTTTCAAGACATGGTTGTAAATGAACTCCTACAGCTTATCAGCTCCTACAATTTGGCAGTATTTCTGACACCACACCATCTGTTATTTCTGTTCAGACCCTCCAGCCATCACGCACATGGAAAGCCACGACAGTCTGACCATTTCCCAGTTGTGTTATGTTCTGATGACGACAACACCGTGTTTGTTCTTCTGTTCAGACCATCAGTGTTCATGGGAGCCACGTACATTCCTGACCGTCCTCTGGATAGTACTTACTAGCTGGTTCTAGTTGATATTCATGCTATTATTTTGCTTGTCCATATGTGCGTCTTTCTGTTCGGGCCATCCATCCCTCACGCACAGTGGAGCCAAGTACAGTCAGGGCGTCCTGGAAAATAGTTAGCTGGGTCTAGTTGATAGTCCTACTTTATTGGTAATTCCATATGTGTGCTTTCCTTTCGTTCAGGCCTTCACAGTCCCTCGGTCACAGTGGAAAAATGAGCCAAATACAGTCCCTGCGTCCACCCAGGCAACACGTGGTGGTCGCCAGGGGGAGCTTGTACGGGGCATGGCAGTAACACCACCGCTGTCTACACCTTGACCTCACCGAACATCAGCCGCCGCTCCAACCGAGCTACGAGGCAAGTGCAGGTCGGAGTGTATGTCTCGTGCCGTGCAGTTGACGGAGCCATTGTCCCACATACAACGGCCCTGTCGTCCCGCAGAATGGAACGCCCGCTCCAATGGGACGGCTTACCGTGACCATAAGAAACAGGTGGCGCTCAATACCTATTGACTTTTCCGGCGACAAGAACGAAGGCTGACAGTCACTCTCAGTCTTGGCCTGCCTCAAAAACCAGAGTGACTAGCGTTGCTCATTGAAAACTTTTTTTGAACAGTGATCTGTTTTAATTTGTTGTGCACCTTCGTTGCTTTTCATTGCGGTTTTAATCCCATCCATTGTTGTAGCAACTTTTTTTTGTAATTCGCCTATTATAATCTTTTTCCTATGACATAAAATGGACAGTTAAACCGTTTTTCAGAATCGCTGTTTCAAACATTTATGACTGAACAATCTTTCATTGCTTTTTTGTTTTTTTTTCAACTTTTAAAAATACCCCTACATTAGTTTTTAAAGTGGGGCAATAATGGGCATAGAGGTGTTAAAAACAAATTTCAAGATTTCATTTATTTGCTTCCTTGCTTTGCTTTTACTTTCGTAAAGCCTTGAATGGTAAGTAGGATGTAATTCATTATAAAATCGGTTTTAGGTTGTAATATTAACAATCAAACAGTAATGGAGACAAAACTCATTTTCATATAATTGTCCCACATCAGAGCATTCTATGAAATAAATAACTGTGGGTCCACTGCGTGGTGTTCATGAGGTGCGCGTGCGAGGCGAGGTGGTGGTGAAACCAGGGGAGAACACTGCTGGACACAGCAACGGACGAGTTGCCTCCTCTCCTACTTCCCCAGACTGGCAAGCAAGTGCTGACACTTTCACCTCACAAGATTCCAGGACGCACCACCCGGGCCTGTGACTCCACAGCAACTACACCCTGAGTGACCCTTAACCCACCTCCCCAACCACCGGACCCTCTCGACCTGGCCTAGACCATCCTCACCTTGGGGCTTAATCCCACGACCGTTACTACTCATTGCCGCCATTGACCCGTGGTACCTGACCTGTCACGGGCCGCCAGAGATAGAACATGGCGCCTGAGTGGAGGAGAGATTGACCGCTGAGAAAGCAAACTGAAACCTTGGAGGTGTGTGTAAATATGTTTATGACAATGTATGTGTATGTTTACTTTAACTGACGAGTGATTTGTGGTTTTTTTTAAAGAACATGGCGCAGAGGTGAGAGATTGACCAACCGAGACAAGCAACTGACCATGGAGTGTGTGTTAATATGTTTTAACAATGAATGACTGTGTACTTTCACTGACAGTAAAATTGTCTATATTAAAACATGGAGGGGCAGAGGGTAGAGATTTGGATCAAGAGCTGAGACTAGGAGGTGTGTAGGTCCTGAAACTAGCAATTTACAAAGGATGCCTGCTCCGGGTCTTTCAAACACTGAAGGCAGAATGTGACTTTGCGTGGAGATATAATCACCGTCTGTATGCTGCAAAGATAGAACGTCCTACTTGGCACAGCTCTTAAGTCATTAACTCATAGTAACAATAATCCTACAAGGAAACGATCATCATGTTATGTTGGCTTTAAATGCTGTTACCCTCGATTTCAAAATGAATAAGAATAGCTATGGTAAAGAAAATAAACGTGTATTGCTAACTATTTGGCTCTGTATAGATAATGATTTCTTGGTCTTTCTTCTTGTCTTGGGTATTTAACGTACGTTGAAAAAACATGCACCCAAAATAGATACTTATGCAACTGTACATTTAAAAAAATGTTATGGGTTCAATTCCTCACGTAACCCTGATGTTAATGTACGAGCACCTGCCCTTTTCTTGATCTGCGAGACTTGTTCTTCTTGTTCTTTCTTTACTCACACAAACAGTCATCACCATGATTTGTTAACTTTGTGTTTGTCATCCCCTGAAGCACACAATCCTAATATAAAACCTCTTGTATTGCGGCAGATGGTGCCTGCTTCTGGTCATGGTGACTGCTCTGGTCATTGCCTTGAGTAGAACAACAGATCCTATAAACCTCTTGTGTTGCTGGGCAAGAATTGTGGCCCCGTGAAGAAGGTGGAGTTTGAAGAGGGGCCCGGTGGAAGAGTGTGGAACCCTACTCCCTCAGCCTACACACACCGTTTTTGGGATGATGACCAACCATCCGGGCTGACGTCACTGCTGGTCTGGACACCAACAAACGGGCCCTCAGCTTCAGGACCACAAACTACGATCATGGGTAAGGCAGGATTTTTTGTGGATGTGTTTTGTAGATGTTTTTAGCAATTTGCTGCTTGCTGGACCACTGAGTCTATTTCACCACTGGATTTGCTGGCGTTCTTTATCAGAATTCTATAAGCTCAATGTCCCCTAACAGCACCCCGTGTTACTTTCAGTTTTAGTAGTGGAAACCATTTCTTTACTGAGACAACAACAACAGCAAAACAGTTTGATCCTTAATGATGTCCCCAATATCTAACGCGACTGGTCCCACAGAAACCCCGTCCTGCATTACACAGAATCCCATTACATGATAGTCGTGTGTCACAGATGACTTCCCAGGATTCCAGGAATTTCTTTCGCAAACCATTTACAGAACACCCAGAGCGCAACCTGATCGTGAAGGCTTTCTTTTCTCGTCAACGACTTCTCGGGGCCGATCACGGAAGGGCGGGGCGAGAAGTGTACCTGTTCCCGGACGTGACTAGTGAGGTCATCTAGTGACGCTCTGGCTGGCCATCCTGTTGTACGCTACGTTGAGGTCTCGTAGCTAGGGTATGAGATGAAGACAGGGACGGGGAGTCGCACGCCCATTGCACTTCCTTTCCCCCTGTCGACACGTGATTGAGCAA
>CM065686.1:53446429-53452334 GCA_017654935.2 Phymorhynchus buccinoides | reverse complement strand
TCTGAAAACGAAATTGTATTGTTCCGCTGGATATGTGTGGTTTATTGTTACAGATACGTGCTTTTTATCTGTGCATGGAATTACTTGTATGAAAATCAGTTAAAGACTTAAGTTGCAAAATTTCCACAATGGTTTGTTTTAGTAAATTGAAATCAAACTCAATACATCAAAAACACATATCAACACATGAGAACATTCAAAATATTCAAAACATGATTTCTAAAATGTTGCATAAAGAAATCACTTCATTACTTTCTGAAAAAATGAAACTTATTGCAATTTTGTTAATATCATAAAACATATAAAAAATGCATCTTTGAATTTCAGTGGCGCCATTCGCGTTTCCGGTCACATGACGGTGGATGCCCAGGTGTCTCGTGCAGCCCTGCATGTGACGGGCACTCTGCACTCCAGCAGCGCCCTGAAGGCACGGGTCGACCTTGACCGTGGCCGTGTGCTCAGCGTGGAACTGGGTGTGCCCGAGGAAAAGATGGAGCTCTTCGACATCAGGTGAGGAATACATAGACATGGATTTAGGCCCACTATACGACTTTAATGTACGTGTGGGGCTGTTTGATATTATGTGGTAACCATGTAATGTTTTTTTTAACGTGTATTTTGCTGTCTCACCGTGTTGTTTCATGATAGTTGGTTGACAATGATTGACATGTATCTACCGTGCATATAGGCCTACCTATATTCCAAGACAATAGACCCCAGAGAACTTACCACGACTCTTGTCAACAACATGAAAACCCAGTCTAAACCCGTTTCGTTCTTTTAAGCTCTTTAGGAGTTCAGCATCGTGCACAACACGGTGGAGAAGAAGAAGAAGAAGATGAATCAGAATCACAGTCTAAGCTGACCACCCCAATCTTTGCTTTCAGCTCTGAGTTCAGCATCGTGCACAACACGGTGGAGAAGAAGCAGAAGATGGATCACTGTCTAAACTGACCACCCCATTCTTTCTATTATTTATAGCTCTGAGTTCAGCATCGTACACAACACGGTGGAGAAGAAGCTGAAGATGAATCACTGTCTAAACGGACCACCCCAATCTTTCTAATATTTATAGCTCTGAGTTCAGCATCGTACACAACACGGTGGAGAAAAAGCAGAAGATGGATCACTGTCTAAACTGACCACCCCAATCTTTCTAATATTTATAGCTCTGAGTTCAGCATCGTACACAACACGGTGGAGAAAAAGCAGAAGATGGATCACTGTCTAAACTGACCACCCCAATCTTTCTAATATTTATAGCTCTGAGTTCAGCATCGTACACAACACGGTGGAGAAAAAGCAGAAGATGAATCAGAATCACCCCAATCTTTGCATTGCGCACAACACGGTGGAGAAGAAGAAGAAGAAGATGAATCAGAATCACAGTCTAAGCTGACCACCCCAATCTTTGCTTTCAGCTCTGAGTTCAGCATCGTGCACAACACGGTGGAGAAGAAGCAGAAGATGGATCACTGTCTAAACTGACCACCCCATTCTTTCTATTATTTATAGCTCTGAGTTCAGCATCGTGCACAACATGGTGGAGAAGAAGCAGAAGATGGATCACTGTTTAAACTGACCACCCCAATCTTTCTATTATTCATAGCTCTGAGTTCAGCATCGTGCACAACACGGTGGAGAAGAAGAAAGAGAAGATGAATCAGAATCACAGTCTAAGCTGACCACCCCAATCTTTGCTTTCAGCTCCGAGTTCAGCATCGTGCACAACACTGTGGAGAAGAAGCAGAAGATGATCACGGAGAACCGGCGCAGCGTCAAGATGTGCACGGGGGACCTGGCTGCACGCGTCACGGGCCTGGAGCTGTGCGGAGAACTGCAGTACCCCAACGCCTCCACCAGCGACCTGGGACCCTACTTCCCCTTCACCGGACCCACCTCCCTCACCGTCGCCCTCCTCAAGCGGGACACGCACTCCAGCTACAAGCTGCTGTTCAAGAGAGTGGAGGTAATCATGATGCAATCATTTTAAGACACTTGTGTTGACGTCAGCATAGGAAACCAAATAAAGAAGACGATTAAAACAAGCAACCTGAAAACGGCATATGTTTCTTTGCATTTCTTGTACACATACATAAAAAGTCCTTTAAGCAGTGATTCAGGTACTGACATTAACCAGCCGTTCCCTGCACTTTCTGCCAACAGAACAAGAAGAAGACTATGGCCCAGCTGTCGTTCAACACCCCTGGCTCCAAAGTGGACCGTGCTCTGGCCTTTGACCTGGTCATCAACCACGCAGACAAACAGCTGGAGCTCAGCGCCGCATCGCCTTGGAAAACAGCAGAGTTCAAAGGTCAGTATGTGTATTTCAACTTCACCCGTCTCTGTGTTTTGATGCTGTGGTGGAACAGGACCTATTAAATACACTTAATACAGCTGATTTTATTTGATTTTATTTTGCTTGATTTTCTTCATTGTTGAATTGATGACGATAATAAATGAATAGTGACACACAATGTTCACTACAATCTGCAAAATGCTACAAATCTTAACAAATTCTCCCCATGACACACTTAAAACTTTTAGCGTTTTTAACCCGCAGGAGCCATCACCTCCACCAAGAAACTGATGGGCGTCAGCGGAAGTTTCGTCACGGATGACGTCAACACCTATGCCCTGACAACGGAAGTGGAGATTGCAGAGTCTAAGGGCGGGATGAGGTACAGCCCTCGTGTGGAGATCCGCCATCCTGGCTCTGAAGACATGGCTCTGACCGGCATGGTTTCCTTGGAACCCAAAGCTGTCACTGTGGACCTCAGCCTGAGTGGTGTCACCGAGCGCCCCTGGAACTTCAAATGTGAGTTGATGGAATCTGGACTGGATTCTTGCTCTTTTATTCATTTTGTTATCCTCGATTATCTACTTTGTCAGGATCGTAATAAGTCTAAAAGCAATTAAGTAAATAATCAACGTCTAGCTTTGTGATTTATATTCATTTTTATTTCTAAGCCACAAGTGGTTCTGCTAGGAGAGAAGAAAATATACAAAGTCGTCTTTTTTTAAATATACAAAGTCATTTTTTTTAATCGGTTATGGTTTGTATATGACATTTTAGTATGCTAGTAATGCTTTGTTAGTTAAAGTCTCTGTACACGTTAGCACTATTCACAAAATACTACTATTTCTCCTTGGCAACACATGCGAGTGTCATATCATTAGTCATACTATGAGTGGCCTATCACTGTGTTGCCATAGGAAAATAGTGATATTTTGTGAATATTGTTAACGCGTACAGAAACCTTTATCATATCACTATTTTTGTCCGTTGTGTCTCCCAGCTGCCCTGATCAACACTGGCAAGGAGAAGAGCCTGGTGAGCTCTGTGAACAATGGCGGCAAGCAGGAGTACTCCCTGAGTGTGGGCACCAAGATGAGCATGGCCAGTAACAAGATCACCAAGATTCAGGTAAATGACCAAACTATCCAAAGTGAGGTCATTAAGGAAAACTTAAAGTACAAGTAATCAAGAAAACCACTAAGAACAGGAAACACAGAACATGAACAAGATACACATGATTAAGAACATTGACAAAATACTAGTAATGAAGGAAGCCACCATGAAGTATGAACTCAGTAAGATAAAAGAAGCAAAACAATCACCAGGTTATATCATTGTAGACGTGCAGAACACTTCATATAATTATTGACAATTTTACCAAAGGAGGAAATTGAACGATTTGCATTGTTTGATGCAGCTGCATCTTGTAATGTGACAGATATACATTCAACAAAGATTTTTGTTCCGGGCATTGACTTTGTTTAGTTTGTTTGAAGATTTGGCTGTTTTGATTTTTTGCGCATGTTTATACAGGCATTCAAATATTTCTCTCTGTTGCAGGTGAACCCGTTCCTGTCAGTGAAGACCCCCAGACGGGAACTGGTGTCACTGGAGGGCTCCACTATGTACACTCAGGGCAAGATCCTGCAGTCTGAGCTCACCTTTAGCCTGCTGAAGTACAAACCCCTCAATGCTCAGTGTGAGTACTTCACTGTCTCTTCACTGCTATGCAGACACCACATGAAGGAACACTCACAAAGACAGCCCAATGTGGCAGTGTACTGCTACACAGATATCACACATCTTTACTGTGCCTAATACCATGGAATATCCACTGAATCGTTGACTTTGTTCTGCTTGAAGATGCTTAGACCCTAGCGGTTGAGGTTGATGGTGTAGGGTTCCAAGACTTTATTGTCAGTTTCTACAAGGTGTTTTGCAACTTAACATATTCTTAAAAGTCTATTAATGTCATCAATAATGTTGGTTACGTTTCGCCTTCAGTTTTTGTCATTAGTAACCGTTGTCGTTCTCTGTGTCACGCAGTTTATTACTGTCACGCATAATGTTAGCTATCTTCAGCCTTCAACCTTGGTCATCACTGATCCTTGTCTCGCTGTATGTCCACAGTGTATTGCTCTCACCAATAATGGTAGCTACCTTTTGTTTTTACTAACAGTCCTTACTAATTGTTTTGCTGTCGTTCTCTGTGTGTCTTCAGTCACGGCCACCAAGTCTGAGCGGAAGTCGTCTGTGCGTTACCTGAGCAAGGCCAGCGTCAAGTCCTCTGTGGTCAGCGGCAGCATGTCCAGCATGGCCAGCGTCAGGAAGGGCCGGCTGCTGAGTGGCCGCTCCACCGTGTCCTACTCTGTGCCCCGTGTGGTCAAGGACAAGCTGGAACTGGTGGCCAAGCTGTCGGACCGCTCCACCAAAGCCTACAACAAGTACAGCATGCGATCGTAAGTCTGGCATCAAACACCCCTTTCTTTATATTACATTACAACAAGTACAGCATGCAATCGTAAGTCTGGCATCAAACACCGCTTTCATTATAGTCCATTACAACAAGTACAGCATGAGATCGTAAGTCTGGCATCAAACACCCCTGTCTTTATAGTCCATTACAACAAGTACAGCAGATCGTAAGTCTGGCATCAAACATCCCTTTCTCCATTCAAGTACAGCATGCGATATAAGTCGGGCATCCATTAGTCCATTACAAGTACAGCATGCGATCGTAAGTCTGGCATCAAACATCCCTTTCTTTATATTACATTACAACAAGTCATGCGATCGTAAGTCTGGCATCAAACACTCCTGTCTTTATATTCCATTACAAGTACAGCATGCGATCATAAGTCGGGCATCAAACATCCCTGTCTTTTTAGTCCATTACAAGCACAGCATGCAATCGTGAGTCTGGTATTAATGTCCCTTTCTTTCTAGTCCATTACAACAAGTACAGCATTCTAAACTTCTTTCTAGTCCGTTTGATATTGTTCTAGTTGGCAGAGCAGGCAAAGAAAAACAAAATGTTCATGGTTTTGAATTACATGTAGGTTGATTTATACAAAAGTGCCATGATTATACAACGTTGACATTTTGTTTATGTATCAGATTTCACAAGACCTTTAATGCCCACTCTATATAAGTTTAGTATTGTATTTTAGCAATGACCAAATTAGGCCTATATCATTCATCTGAGGTCCTCTTGGTACGACATACAGTGTTTTGCCATGTCATGTCCCTGTAAAATTGTGCATAGTTTAAAACAAATTGCTCAAGTTCACAATGTGTCCCTCGCTGTTTCCCAGGAGCCTGGAGTCCCGCAGTTTCCCCGACTACAACACGGACGTCAAGTTGAACGTGGACCACAAGAAGAAGCTGTCCTCAGGAGAGCTGGAGGTCCGCTACGGCGGTGACCGCAAGGACAAGAGCAGGAGGGTGCTGCTGTCCTCCACTGTGACCAGGAAGATCAAGAACCCCCAGAACGTCGACCTCAGCTACAAGATGGCGGCAGAGGCTCCTCAGCACGTAAGAGCAACATTTACCTTTTCCTGATGCTAGTCTTAAAGCTAGGCGAATTGGTGTATTAGGCGAGGTTCG
>CM065686.1:53416429-53441429 GCA_017654935.2 Phymorhynchus buccinoides | reverse complement strand
CTCTCTCTCTCTCTCTCTCTCTCTCTCTCTCTCTCTCTCGTTAACACCTCTCTCTCTCTCTCTCTCTCTCTCTCTCCTCTCTCTCTCGCCTCTCTCCCCCCTTAAGTTCACCATCACTCAGCCTTAGGATGAGACAAACTATTTTTTCCCGCCTCTTTTCGTTGTCTTATCTCTTTTTGAGTTTCATAAATCTTGGAGAATTTGCCGTGGATGTGATTTCAGATGAAGACCCTTTTTTTAAATTTCTTCCTTTTTTATTCCCTCACATTCTCCATTGATTTTCCGATAGCCTGCATCACATTTCGTGAATCTGATTTCAGATGAAGAACTCGTGGACTCACCGTCAGTCTTCCACTGGACTGACCTCCACTCTCTCCTCCACCTGGGCCTCCAACAAGCGCGTGCAGATTGACGTCACTGCTCAGCACGTGCCTGGCTCTCTCAGCGGATCATTGGCTCTTCAGTCTCCATGGAAACAAGCACGTGACTGGCGCGCGGACATGAAGACGCAGTATGGCTCTGGAAAGATCGAGTCTTCTTCCTCTGTACAGGTAATGACAAGAAAAGGACTATTTTCTTTTGATGTGTAGATGTGTAATTGAAATAAACACAGTCTTTTTTTTATTTTATAGAAAGTACACTTACAGTTTAAACAGTCATTTTTCTATTACGTTTAAGTAAAATGGCCTAAAGCATGAAATTGAATTTTTCTTTCAAACTGTGTTGTTTCATTACACTCATTTGCTGCTTAAATTTATTTTCTTTTCAGTCATTTGACGGTTGAGATTTAGTGAGTTGTAAACATTTTTTTTTAATTGATCATGCTTTTTTAATTTTACAAAATTTAACGAACACACAAAACATTGAATACTCACAAGCGGAATAAGTGTCCGGTAAGTTTTAAACATCCTTTTATATCAAGATTGGTTTCTCTTCTCAAACTTGTCTACAATTTCTTTAAGGGTAATGTTTTTATTCTTACACAATAACAATCAGACTGAGGTGTCATAAACGATTTAAAACAACTGGCTATCCAAGGTTCTTTATCTATGTTACATTCAGAAAGAGAACGTGGAGATCTTCACGCACAGACTGACGATGACAGCTGACGTCAGCAAAACCGATATGGACTTCATGATGACGTCACCCTGGACTGAGCCAATCAGCAGCAAGGTCAATGCCAAGTACGCCAGCTTCCCCATGTCAGGCAGTGCAGAGGTGAGCATCAGGGCTGTTAGGCCATGATAATGACAGTTTATTTGTCGTTTGTCAGTTCACCCTTCTCGATTTAGACATTGTAATGTAGCTAAACATCTGAGTAAATGACCTAATCGAAACAGGAAAGTTAATGCTTCACAGATTTCTAGAAGCATGCTTTATATTTCACCTCTGAGTGTCAGGATTGTTAGGTATGCTGTGGTAATGAAAGTGAAAAACATTATTTGGCAGAAATTTCTAGAACCATGGATTTTTCTTTCACTACTTAAAAGACATCCTCTACATCATGGACAGTCCAGTCAATGCAGCCGCAAACTTTCCATTGTTTTTGTGATCGTGAAGAGGCTTGCTGAATAACGTATCTCTTTCGTTTCAGTTTTCTTGGGAACCAAGGAAAAAGGTCACCGCAGAGGGCTCTATCATCATCAACAGCTGGGATGACCTGGACATCAGCACGAGAGTGACCACCCCTGCCAGAGGTCTGCGCACATTGGCAGCGGAATTGAGCAGCAAGGCAGAGGGCAGCACCGTCGTGAGCCAAGTCACCGTGGACCTGGGCATGCGCAAGAACGTGATCCTGACCAGCCGCGTGGAGCGAGACCTGAGCGCAGTGCGCGTGAAGCTGACCACCCCGTTTGACCAGCTGCGTGTGGTGGACACCGGAATGGACATCAGCCTCCAGCAGGCTGTGGGCAAGGTCAAGGCTGACTTCAAGGCCACTCCTCTGATTGGTCAGTACCAGGTCAGCGCCAGCCTGGATGCTGAGGACGACTTCAGTGCCAGCCTTCGTGTGGACACCCCCAGACCCGAGTTCCCCTACCTCCAGGTCAGACAATGGCTTCTTTCTTTAACAATATCTTGAAAGCTTGTTAGAAGGTGCAAGCACTAAACACGATTTGTCAGGTTTACTGAATTTACATCAGACATTGTAAAATATTGTAATTCTTTTCCCGACAAACATCCGAGCTAGAAAATAAATTGGTAAAATCTTGTTTCAGTAGAACTTTCCATTTACTCCTAGCCAAATAAGAAATATTTCAATAGTTTACATCTACACAAGTCATTAGCTGTTTTACTATAATGTAAAAGTGAATACATTCTATTCCTTTGTGTGGATATTTTATAAAAGGGTCATGTCATCAATATAAAAATAAAATAAAATATGAAGTTGACAAGTTTTACTTTTAAATTCGCTAATTAAAGGAAATGTTTTGTTCTAACTGTCCCCAGATCCTGGCCACCAGCAAGGAAAAGCGTCGTGTGTGCCAGTCCCGGGTGGAGGTGGAGCTGTCCCCACGTCAGACGTACTCCCTGGACGCCACCTACTCCTTCGACGTGCCTCTGGTGCTGGACGTCAGCATGGCCACTCCCCTCAGCGGCTACGAGTCCCTGAGCGCCTCCTTCAGGCACAACATGAGAGACACCGCCATGGACGTTTCCGCACAGGTATGAATTGGAGCAAGTGTATGTATAAATACAGTATGTAGTAAAATCTCAACAATACACATACAGGCTACGAGTCCCTGTGTGCCTTCTTCAGGCACAAACATGAGAGAAGCCACCATGGATGCTTCTGCACAGGTCTGTAGTGAATGCTACTTGTAATGTGTGTGTATAAGATATGATATTTAGCAGTATGTGAACGATACATAAGAATTATGTCAGGTTACGAGTCCCCGAGTGCCTCCCTCAGGCACAACATGAGATACACCGCAATGGACGCTTCCGCACAGGTGCGTCTTGTTGTAGATCATTATATTTGCTGATATATGAAGAATAATCCTACATAACAATTATGTGACAACAATATCGCTTTTAATTTACAAAAGTTTCATTGTATTCAGAGTTATTCCAAAAGTATTCTTCTAAAGATATGTAAATATTTCATATGTACCTTTCACACTACAATTTTCCAAAATAATGAAGATAACTCAGGTGAACAGAATAGTAACATGTTTTTAAAAAATATTATATGAGCTGTGATTGATATCTGTGCGGTGGTATGATGTGGTAGAGATTCCACAAGAGACTTTATGGCTGCTGAACATGACTTTGTTAATGTGATTGTTGTGGCTAGTTATGGGCATTGACAACGGAATTGTGACATAAAGAAGTTGTTCACATTGCATACAATGCCCCGTGGGTGATGCTCAGGTGATGTACACCAACGACCAAGCCGTGAAGATGACGGCCATGATGGATTGGTCACGTGGTCTGGACGGCAGCCTGACTGTGTCGACGCCTTTCATTGGCTGGGAGCTGAGCTCAGCCACCATTCGCCACGAGGGAGAGTGGGACGACTTCAGCAGCCTGGCTGACGTCAGTGTGGGCGGCCAGGGGCTGACAGCCAGCGCCAAGTTCCTGCACAAGATGAAGACTGAGGCCCAGATGACCGTCAGCACGCCCTGGGCAGGATGGGAAAAGGTACATGTCGTTCACAACGATTGAGGGAGTTCTTTTATTGTCAAAATAATTGTCTGTTGTCTTTCTATTGTCAAAAAAAGTATCTATTCTTTTGACAATAACAGAGCTCCCTCACTTTTACGAAATAACATGTTAATATCTGCATTAGAACAAAAATGTCACAAATCTTTTAAAAATAAGTGAAGTTGTCATCAAATTGTTACATTGTTTGAACATATTTTAAATACAAACTTTCTACCATTTAGAAAACAAACGAGATCGTTATTAGTACGTTTTTATTCCTGTGCAGATCGAGGCCGCCCTTTCCCGTAAAGGAGACCTGTCCAACCTGCGAGGAACAGCCAGCGTGGCTTACGGCGGCCAGAAGATGGAGGGCGGCCTGATGACCAAGTGGAACTCCCGCAAGGCCCGCCTGGCGGCCTCGCTGACCACGCCCTACACGGAGGACCTCAAGCTGAGCCTGGAGCAGGGTGAGGACTGGCAGAGCGAGGCCTCCCTCAGCTACGGCCGTCAGTACAGCCTGGACACCACCACCAGCAGCGCCGTCTACAACAGCAGGGAGCTCAGTGCCTCCGCCGACATCAAGTACCGCCTGGGAGGACCTCGCCACGTCCTCACCGCCTCGTTCTCCAAGCTCGGCTCCCTCCAGGACCTGACTCTCTCCGCCACCACCAGCCTGGACAAGCAGGAGGTCAGTCTGACCGGGGAACTGAACACGCTGCGGGACATCAAGGCTGCAGTGGCTCTGCGAACGCCCTTCAGCCGCTTTGAGAGCATGGGCGCCTCTTTCCACAATAACGGGGACTTGAGCAGTATGACCATCGAGAGCAACGTGGAGTACATGACCGACAGGAACATCAACGGCAAGGTCGAGCTTTCTCTGCAGGATCTGAGTCAGATCAGTTTCCATGGGTCCCTCACCTCCCCCATCAGTGGACTGGAACGCAGCTCGGTCTCCCTTTCCCACAGCTTGAGCTCCGGAATGTGTCGAGGATCATTCAACCTGGACACCACCATCTGCGACTTTGGCTCTCTGGAGGGATCGTACCAGAAGACCGGACAGCTGGACGACATGAAGGCCGAGTCTCGCCTCACTTACAATGGTCAGTCTCTTTTTTTTTTTTTTTTTTTTCCTGGACGCTGACCTGGCCCACAAAGTGACCTACAGACGACTGACCTCTTCTCTGCACGTGCTGACCCCTGTCATTCCGGAGCTTAACATGGACATCAACCATCAAGGGGACATGAGTCGGTTCACCACCAAGGCGTCTGCTTCCTTTGGGGCTGACAAAGTCTCTTCCAACACGCAGTTCGCCTTGAGTGGAGACAACGTTGACCTGAGCCAGAGCGTCACCTCTTACGTCATGTACGAGTCTCACCAGGCCGCCATCACCCTGACCAAGGCTGGACCCCTCAATGACGTCACACTGCAGCTGTCAGGAAGCGTGGACACAAAGCAGGCCAAGGTCACTGGTAAATTCTCCAATGTCCGTGACCTCTCCGCCTCCCTGGAACTGGAGTCTCCGTTCAATGGATTCAGCCAGATGGGAGCCAGCGTCAGCAAGACGGGAGACTCCAGCGACCTGACTGTCACTGCAGCTGCTAACCTGGAGCGTCAGAAGGTGGAGGTCATCAGCAAGTTCACCCGGGACAGTGAAGTCAGAGGCTCTGTGGACGTCACCACGCCCTTCACCGGCTACACACAGATGGGGGCAATGTTCAGCTATGATGACCAGAACGCCATGCTGTCGGGAAACATGCAAAACGACAGGATCGAAGCCACTGGAAAACTTGTCACCGATAACATCGTCGAGGGCAATGTGGACATCAAAACACCCTTCAATGGCTACAGGCAGATGGGAGCTGCTTTCAATTATGGAGGCGAGAAAGCCATGATTTCTGGTAACCTGGGAAACGACAGAATTGAAGCTACCGGTCGATTTGTCAGCGACAACACCATGGAAGGCAATGTTGACATCAAAACACCCTTCAATGGCTACAGGCAGATGGGAGCTGCTTTCAATTATGGAGGCGAGAAAGCCATGATTTCTGGTAACCTGGAAAACGACAAGATTGAGGCTACTGGGAGATATATCAGCGACAACATCGTAGAGGGCAACGTGGACATCAAAACACCATTCAATGGCTACGAGCAGATGGGTGCTGCGTTCAACTATGGAGGGGGGAAAGCCATGATTTCTGGAAACCTGCAAAATGACAAAATTGAAGCTACTGGGCGAATGGTTAATGGCGATGATTTTGAGGCCATTGGTGACATCATGACACCCTTTAACGGCTACAAGCAGATGGGAGCTTCCGTCAGTTATGGAGGGGAGAAGGCCAAGATCTCCGGAAATCTGCAGAACGACAGAATTGAAGCCACTGGACGATTCGTCAGTGATAACACCGTAGAAGGCAACGTTGACATCACCACACCATTCAAGGGCTTCAAGCAGATGGGCGCTTCTTTCAGTTACGGAGGCGATAAAGCAATGGTTTCCGGACATCTGCAAAATGAGAAAATAGAAGCGACTGGAAGAATGGTTAACGGCGATGCTTTTGAGGTCAGTGTTGACACCACGACACCCTTTAACGGCTACAAGCAGATGGGAGCTTCCTTCAACCTCGGAGGCAACAGTATGACAGCCGCTGCGACCTTGGAGAACAAGAAGGTTGAGGCCATCGCAAACTACGACAACTCTGATGACATCACGGGTTCCGTAGAGATCAGCACACCTTTCAGAGGATACACGCAGCTGGGAGGCAAGTTCCGCTATTCCGGAGACCTGAGTGACGTCCTGGTGACCTCCAGTGGAAACGTGGAGAGAAGCAAAATGGAGGTGACGGCCAAGTTCACCAACGGCCAAGACGTCTCTGGATCCCTGACCCTGCTCACCCCCTTCCCTGGCTACAGCAGTCTGGGCTCTTCCTTCACCCTCACCGGAGACTGGAGTGACCTCAGCTTTACCAGCGACGCCTTCCTGCAGAACCAGAGATTGGAGGCCAAGGCCGGCTTCCAGAACGACCAGGAGATGTCTGGCACCGTCACCGTCAACACGCCTTTCCCCGGCTACCGCCACATGGGGGCCTCCTTCCAGCAGAAGGGAGACCTGGATGACTTCTCTCTGCTGATGGCCACGAACCTCATGGAGGACAAGCTGCAGGCCAGGGCCTCTTTCGCCAACCAGCAGGACGTCTCTGGCTCCGTCAGCCTGGACACGCCTTTCCAGGGATTCACACAACTGGGGGCTGGCTTCAAGCACGCGGGCAGCGCCAACAACTTCAACACTGAGGGCCAGTTCACCTACATGGATGGACAGACCGTTTCAGGAAAGGTGAGCTGAAGCAGTGTAGTGAATTACTATTTTGATCAGTTTATTTTCACTATCTATCTTGATGGTAGGTTTTTTTTTGTATTGTTGTTTTTTGCTGCAATAGTGCTGGTTTCTGAAATCGTTTCTTAACTGTCCATTATATGGCTACCATTCAATTCAGTTACATAATAGATACCGTAAATTCTAGTGGCAGTAATGTCTGGTTTCTCAGATGATTAAAATAATACAATCTTGTAGAAACGATACACTATTTTTGTTTCAACGAGTGCCGTACACACTAAACGCCATTTTACGCATCGTGCTATCGTTCTCCAGGTCACCTTCTACAAATACCGCCTGAGGCGCATCGAGGCCTCTGCCCTGCTGAACACACCCTTCCTGAACTGGGAGATGACCAAGCTGAGCTACAAACATGCCGGCAACGCCAACAAACTGCAGTGTACCGCCATGCTGGAGAGCAGTGAGGGCCAGACACACAGTGCAGACCTGAAGGTGAGTGCCACGTATCAACATTTAGCATGGATGTAGATATAAGGTGTAGTACTAACGCCAACAAACTGCAGTGTACCGCCATGCTGGAGAGCAGTGAGGGCCAGACACACAGTGCAGACCTGAAGGTGAGTGCCACGTATCAACATTTAGCATGGATGTAGATATAAGGTGTAGTACTAACGCCAACAAACTGCAGGAATGGATGTCAGTACCTTTAAAAAAAAAGAGAATACAAACGTTAATAACAACTTTTCTTGTTCCGTTTCAGTGTATGTTTTATTCATTAATATTAGTTGAGCAGTGTCTTCTGTTCTAGTTATTTCAACATAACAAGCTTACTGCTCTAAGATGTCTATGTATTTGCACTGATATATTCCCGATGAATTAATGAACAAATCACATCTCACTCATCTCTTCCTTCTGTTCTGCAGGTGGACCTGAGAAAGGACCAAGACGTGCAGCTGACAGTGAAGACCCCCTACGATGGGCTCCGCCTGACCGAACTGACCCACAGCCTGTCCCAGAGCGACAGCGGTGCCCAGTGGACCGGAACGCTGACCTATGGCCAGGGACAGAGGACCTTCAGCCAGCTGACCGTGTCCTACCCCGACGGCCGCTTCAGCTCCCAGTTTGACCTTCAGACGCCCTTCACCTCTGACCTCAAGGCCACTTTCGACTTCCAGGGCGTTATGACAGCTCACACCAGGAAGATGGTAGGTCATGGTGAACAATTAATGTTGTTGAAAGAATAGATGCTGATGTATGAAAAGCATAGGCCTATCTGATGTAAGGCGGTAAGAATGGGAAACAGCTGAAACAACAACAAAGATTCCATCATAAATGTTGCATAAAAAAGAGATGCTTTATATTTTAAGTGCAAATGCTGTAAAACCAAGGAAAATAAGTTGATGGATTATAATTACACACAGCGTAAAAGATAATCCTTTCCTGCTATGCTGAATGCTGGAAGAAGACAATCTTCTACTGATGGGATATGTGTTTACACTGTGCATCTCACAATGAGTATTAAATGGGCATTGTGCGCAGACTCTGCAGTACGGAGACAAGCTGCAGATGGCTGACGAGATAGAGTTCCAGATCAACCAAACCCCTCTCTTCCTGCTCAACGAGATGCACAGCTACACCTACAATGACGTCACCACCACGCGCTCCCTGCATGTGCGTCACGAGGGTCCTTTGAATGACGTCACTCTGGTGGTGAAGGGACAGCTGAATGGCGAGGAAGTGGCCATGGATGCCGCCTTCAAGAACGAGTATGACCGAGTGGAGGCCAACGTCAAGATCAACACGCCTTTCGAGGGTTACAGGTACCTACAGATAACATTTTTTTTTTTTTTTTTTTTTTTTTAAAATTTTTTTTTTTTTTTTTTTTTTTTTTTTTTTTTTTTTTTTTTTTTTTTTTTTTTTTTTTTTTTTTTTTTTTTTTTTTTTTTTTTTTTTTTTTTTTTAAAAAAAAAAAAAAAATTTTTTTTGTTTTTTTTTTTTTTTTTTTTTTTTTTTTTTTTATTTTTTTATTTTTTTTTTTTTGTTTTTTAAATTACCAACAGTAGCATCATCTATACATTTGTCTTTGTTATTTTTACCGATGGCCGTGCAATCCTTTCTTCGATTCTGTTCACGTTGGTGTGTAGTGCTATGTTATTAGTTAGAGCCTAGCAGCCTGTGATGTACTCTTCGTTGTAACGTTCACGTGGTTGTGCAATGTTCTTCTCATTTCCTTTTTGCATGGTTGTGATTGTTTATTTATGTTACCTTTTTACGTAGCTTTGTGCTGGTCTTTTATTGCCTATTCACGTAACTGCGCATTATTTTCTTTATTACCCAGTAGAGTGACTATTCATTGACGGCACGCTGTCACACGCCTATTATTACATCTCTTTGCGTCTCCCTAATTTCAGAAAACATTAGGGAAACGCAAAGAACAATAGTTCTGGAGATTACGTCCATCCCGTTGTAATTCATATTGCTGTGCTGTTCCCTATTTCCCAATTGTAATTCATGTTGCTGTACTGTTCCCTATTCCATTTCTTGTCATTCAAATTGCTGTGCCGTTGTTCACCATTCCATTCATCATCATCCATATTGCTGTTCGCTGTGTGTGCAGTGACCTGGGAGCCAGCTTCCAGCACGTGGGCGAAGTGAACAGCGCCTTCAGCACCCAGGCCAGAGTGGACTACGCTGATGGACAGGAGGTGGCCGGCAAGCTGGACTTCATGCGCTCCACCTGGCGACGACTGGAGCTGACCGCCGAGCTGACCACGCCCTTTGAAGACTGGACCATGACTCAGGCCCAGTACAGACACCAGGCCGACAACGGTGAGAGTCTGTGGGCAGGTTTTATGGAACTGTTTAAGGACCAAGGTTAAAATGTAAATGAGCTCGAAAGTCCATCGGTTTGGGCTTAAAGGCGTTCAAATTCCCAGAATAGTTTGTTGAGCTGAGTTCTAAATTTGTTGATAACATAGACTAGCTTGTAAGGGTTGTGCAGTTGGAATGTTAATTGTTCATGGTCACAGTTTAGACCACAGGATAGTCATGTAATTGACAATGACGAGAGTATATGTGGTTCGGTCCTTTAATTAAGTGTCAAGGAAATTATACAGACATGTTGATGAAAATTTCTAAGCATTCAAATGTCTATAGTATTAACATCAGTTGTAATTTCTTCTTTGTTTCTGCGAACCTAAAAGTTCTGTTATCACTTACTGTATTCTGTTGTATCGCACTGTAAACGAGCCCACATTCTCTATCACACAGATGGGTTCACATGCTACACCAGTGCAGAGTACCTCAACGACCAGCGGGTGACTGGCGACCTCCGTGTGACGTCATCTCCTCACCCGGAAGTGACGCTGGCTGTGACGTCACCCTGGACCAACTGGGAGCAGCTGTCTGCTTCTGGCTCTTTCCAGAACGACGGCTGGGGAAACAAAGAGGTGCGCCAATCTAGGACCTGTCCTTTCCCTTGTCCCTGTGTCCTCTTCCATGTTGTCTCTGCACAGTGTTCTTTTCTGGTCTCTTTTCTGCTCTACTCTTCTTCTTCCTGCGAAGTTTGCCTTTGTACTTCGTGTTCTGTATAATCTAATTGTTTAATCAGTAACACTCTGCTTTTTCTTCAATGTCTGTGCTATGATTTACTTCACCAACATAGTATTCTAACCATCGTGTTCGATTCCTGCAGCTGTCCAGCAAGGTGGACCTTGGCCAGGGCTTTGTCTACACCATTAACACCGCTCTCAGCCACGCTGACTCCACCGCCTTCACGGCTCGCGTGACCACGCCCCACGCTGATTGGACCACGCTGGATGCACGTGCCAGCCTGGACGGAGGCCTGCAGAACTTCAAGAGCTCAGCCTACCTCAGCGCCCCCCTGCTGGATTCCGTCAGCGCCTCGGCCTCTGCCCACTACAGCTCCCTGTTCGACCTGACGGCTGGGGCCTCGCTCGACACACCTTTCAACAGCGTCAAGGAATGGAAGATTGAGGTAAAGAGGGGGACTTTAAAGATTGGCTTAAAGAAGATTCTGTTAAGGACCTAATATCATAAGCTCGATGCGCCTTTCGACTGCCTCAAGGAAAGGAAGATTGAGGTAAAGGACTAATATCATAAGCTCTATGCCTTGGCATGAGGCTGTGTCAGACATAAAAAAGGGGTTGACATAAGCTAGAACGCCGCAAGGCTACATCAAAATGTTTGTTATGCTCTGAATGTTTGTGTGGGCGATTGTCCATAGCCATGACAAGCTTCCCAGCATAACATCATCAGTCTAAAAGAAACCAAAGATGGAGTTGTGGCTGCCCACATGGCGGGCGGTAATCAAAAACGGTCACTACACGTAATGTTTTCTCATCCATAGCTGATGCATTTGTACCTTTTGTGTTCAAGTGCTTCAGCTGTTGGGAAGAATCCCTGGAGTCTTTTTATCCAGGGTAAGCCAACCAACCAACCACCAACCAACCATAAGCTCGACACACCTTTCGACTGCGTCAAGGAATGAGCGATCGGGATAATGGGCAAAGATTGCAAGTCTGACGTGAAGAGAACCATTTGAAAGATAGCCTGAAAGAACAAAAACACTGGGTTCATTTAAAGAGCAATGAGTGGAAAACTGAAGCCAGGCACGATTGACAGATTGACAAATAAAATTAGACAGAAAAGATTAACATAATTGTACAGTTAAGAGCGAGAGTGGGCCAGGAAAGCAAAAGTAATTAAAGAGCTAAGAAGGAAAAACAAACTAGGCAACAATGAGGACTGGAAGGCTGTGATAGTACCATGTCTAGGTATGACAAACAAAAAGTATATTTGGAATTAAGCCAAGCCAACATCTCAAACTAAATTAAGATTTCAAGATTTCTGTTGCTTTCTGTTTTAGATAAACAAAATAAGTTGGGGAAAACGATGGTAAAATCGAACACAGCAGGACGTTTTCCACTCAGAAAGTAACGCTTCTTTACAGATGGTGAACGGAGAGCGCGGCGACCAGAAGACTAGTCACGTGACTGTGGGTTGGTCAGGTGACCAGGAGATCGTCCTTGACGGCACGTGGAGCCATAGCAACGGCTGGTACGAGCGCCACCTGTTGACAGATGTCAGTCTAGTGACTCCCTTCGAGGCTGTGCGTTCTACCAGCTGGCTGCTGGAGCACCACTCTTCCCAGGGCAAATACGAACAGAAGGTGAGTGGAAATGTAACAAGACTGAATAAAATGTACAGACGACACCAGAACGCTCACAGAATACAAGAAAAGATCAGTTTCAGTGCAATAGCATTAAGGCAATATTGAGAAAACTCTGAGAGCACAGAATGTACATACGCTGAGAGCAGATATTGGCAGACAGCAATAAGAAATTTATTCATAAAATCAAAAAGGAATTATGAACATTGTGAAAACTTATTTTAAAAAGCATACATCAAAGTGTGAGAAAACAAATATAATGATGTTGCTCTTTCCGACTTTGTACACATTCCATGATGACATCATCACAATTCGCTGCTGCTCTTTCAGACTTATTGCACATACAATAATGGCATCATCACAATTCGCTGCTGATCTTTCAGACGGTTTGCACATACGATAATGACATCATCACAATTCTCTGCTGTCCTTTTATACTTTTTGCACATACAATAATGACATCATCACAATTCGCTGCTGTCCTTTTAGACTTTTTGCACATACAATAATAACATCATCACAATTCGCTGTTGCTCTTTCAGACTTTTTGCACATACAATAATAACATCATCACAATTCGCTGTTGCTCTTTCAGACGTTTTGCACATACAATAATGACATCATCACAATTCGCTGCTGCTCTTTCAGACTTTTTGCACATACAATAATGACATCATCACAATTTGCTGTTGCTCTTCCAGATGACCGGCAGTCTGAACGGCGACAAGCTGGTCGACCTTGACCTTGCCACACTCACTGACCTTCCCCAGGTGACCTTAACCCTGACCGAGCCTCGCGCCATGCAGTACTCTGCGACTCGCACCAGTGAGGGCGCTGAACTCAGCCTGGACTGGAACCGTAATGACCCTGACAGTAACCTGCGTCTGCTCTCGCACCTGACCGCCTCCAGCGACTCTGACTCTCTGATGCACGACTTGGAGCTGAAGGTACGCATTTGTCATTCTTTGCTTTGTAAAGCTATGCATTTCTTGTGCTATAATTCTGGTCACAAAAGTGCATAGCATAATCATCTGACTGCCTCCAGCGACTCTGACTCCCTGCTGCACGACTTGGAGTTGAAGGTATCACTTGTCATCGTCTGCCTCAAAACAAAAACATTAAATGTTTAGCGCTATTGTTCTGATTACAAACGTTTTAAAGGTAATCGTCTGACTACTTGTAGCGACTCTGAGACAGTGCATCACAATTGGTGTTGAAATTAAAGTTCCTGGTTTAGGTCTTGTTGTTAGCTACGTTTTCAATACATGGATTGTAAATGAGTATCTTGTCAACTCCTACAGATTATTAGCTCCTACAATTTGCATTATATTCTGACGACACACATCATGTTGTACTTGCTGTTCAGGTCATCCAGCCCTCGTGCTCAGTGGGAGCCAAGTAGTCTTACTTCCTCGATATTTGTTTCTGGTTCTTGTTGATACGTTTTCAAGACATGGATTGTAAATGACTCCTACAGCTTATCAGCTCCTACAATTTGCAGTATATTCTGACAACACACACCATGCTGTTATTTCTGTTCAGACCAATTTTTTCCAAGCCCCCCCCAAATCCCCCAACGCCCCCCCAACAAAGTTTGGGAGCCACGTACAGTCTGACATTTCCCATTGTTTAATGTTCTGATGACACACACCGTGTTGTTCTTTCTGTTCAGACCATCAGTGTTCAGTGGGAGCCACGTACAGTCTGACGTCGTGGATAGTACTTACTAGCTGGTTCTAGTTCATATTCATGCTATTATTTGCATTGTCCATATGTGCTGCTCTTTCTGTTCGGGCCATCCATCCCTCACGCACAGTGGGAGCCAAGTACAGTCAGGCGTCCTGGAAAATAGTTACTGGTTCTAGTTGATAGTCATACTATTATTCGTATTGTCCATATGTGCTGTTCTTTCTGTTCAGGCCATTCAGCCCTCGGGCACAGTGGGAGCCAAATACAGTCTGACGTCCACCCAGGGCAACACGGTCAGCCAGGGGGAGCTGTACTGGGGCAGGGGCAGTAACCGCCGCATGTTCTACAGCCTGGACCTCACCGACATCAGCCGCCTCTCCAGCACGAGCTACGAGGGCAAGGTGAAGGTCGGAGTGATGTCTCGCGCCGTGCAGCTGAGCGGAGCCATGTCCCACACGCCCCTGTCCCGCCAGATGGACGCCACGCTCCAATGGGACGCTGACCGTGACCAGAAGAAACAGGTGGCGCTCAAGACACTATGGACTTCCGGCTACAAGAACAAGGCTGACGTCACTCTCAGTCTGCCTGCCATCAACCAGGTGACTAGCTTTGCTCATTGAACTTTTTTTGAACACTGATCTGTTAATTTGTTGTGCACCTTGGTTTCTTTCATTGCGTTTAACATCCATTGTTGTACACTCTTTTGTAATTCGCCTATTATAATCTTCCTATGACATAAAATGACAGTTAACCGTTTTCAGAATCTCTGTTTCAACATTTATGACTGAACAATCTTTCATTGCTTTTTGTTTTTCACTTTACCCCTACATTAGTTTTAAGGGGAAATAATGGGCATAGAGGTGTTAAACAAGATTTCAGATTTCATTTATTTGCGCCTTGCTTACCTCGTAAAGCCTTGAATGGTAAAGTAGGATGTAATTGCATTATGAATCGTTTTTAGTTGTTAAGATTAACAAATGCAAACAGTAATGGAACAAAAACTCATTTTCATTAATTGTCCACATCAGAGCATTCTATATATAACTGTGGTCACGTGGTGTTCAGGAGGTGCGCGTGCAGAGCGAGGTGGCGGTGAACCAGGGGAGAACACTGCTGGACACCAGCACGGCCCTCTCCTACTCCCCAGACTCCAGCAAGGTGCTGACCTTCACCTCCAAGATCCAGGACACCACCGGGGCCTGGGACTCCAGCAGCAACTACACCCTGGAGATGACCTTGACCCACCCCCACACCGACCTTGACCTGGCCATGACCTCTCACCTTGGGGCTTCCCAGGACCGCTACTCTGCCGCCATTGACACGTGGTACCTGACGTCACGCCGCCAGAGAAAGAACATGGCGCTGAGGGGAGAGATTGACCAGCTGAGACAGCAGCTGACCATGGAGGTGTGTGTAATATGTTTATGACAATGTATGTGTACTTTAACTGACAGTAGATTGTTTATTTTAAAGAACATGGCGCTGAGGTGAGAGATTGACCAGCCGAGACAGCAACTGACCATGGAGGTGTGTGTGTAATATGTTTATAGCAATGAATGACTGTGTACTTTCACTGACAGTAAATTGTCTATATTAAGAACATGGCGCCGAGGGGAGAGATTGATCAGCTGAGACTAAGGAGGTGTGTAGGTCCTGAACTAGCAAATTTACAAGGATGCGTCCGGGTCTTTAACTGAAGGCAGAATGTGACTTTTCGTGGAGAGATAATCACCTGTCTGTATGTTGCAAAAGATAGAACGTCTACTTGGCACATCTTAGTCATTAACTCATAGTACAATAATCTACAAGGAAACGATCATCATTCTCAGGCTTTAAATGCTGTTACCCTCTCAAAATGATAAAGGATAAGCTATGGTAAAATAAAATAAAACGTGTATTGCTAACTGTTTGGCTCTGTAGATAATTGATTTCTTGTCATTTCTTGTCTTGTATTTTACGTATGTTTAAAACATGCAACCCCAAATAGATAATTATGCAACTGTACATTTAAAAAAATGTTATGGGTTCACGTACACTGATGTTAATGTACGATCACCTGCCCTTCTGCGAACTTGTTCTTTCATTTATTTTTTTTAACCCCACCCCCCCACAGTCAATTCAACAGGATTGTTAACTTTGTTTTGTCATTCCCTGAAGCACACAAATCCTATAAACCTCTTGTATTGCTGGCAGATGGTGACTGTTCTGTCATTCCTTGAAGTACACAGATCCTATAAACCTCTTGTGTTGCTGGCAGATGGTGACTGCTCTGTCATTCCTTGAAGTACACAGATCCTATAAACCTCTTGTGTTGCTGGCAGATGGTGACTGCTCTGTCATTCCTTGAAGTACACAGATCCTATAAACCTCTTGTGTTGCTGGCAGATGGTGAGCCCCGTGAAGAAGGTGGAGGTGAAGGGCCAGGTGAGGAGTGTGGAACCCTACTCCCTCAGCCTCACCAACCGTTTTGACGATGACCAAACCATCCAGGCTGACGTCACTCTGGACACCAACAAACGGTCCCTCAGCTTCAGGACCAACTACGATCTGGGTAAGGCAGGATTTTGTGGATGTTTTTTGTAGATGTTGTTAGCATTGCTGCTGGACACTGAGTCTATTTCACCACTGGTATTGCTGCGTTCTTTAGTCATATTCTATAATCTCAATTCCCTAAACCGCAGCCCTGTTACTTCAGTTTCGTAGTGGAAACCATTTCTTCACTGAAACAACAACAGCATAAAAACAGTTTGATCTTAAATGATGTCCCCAATATCTAACGACTGTCACACAGAACCCGTCCTGCATTACACAGAACCCATTACATGATAGTCGTCACATGACTTACCCAGGATTTCTTTCCAACCATTACAGAACACCCAGAGCGCAACCTGATCGTGAAGGCTTTCTACGTCAACGACTCGGCCATCACGGCGGAAGTGTACCGTGATCACGTGACTGAGGTCATCAGTGATGCTCTGCTGGCCATCCGTCTGAACAGCTCCACCCTCCTCCATTCCCGTCTGCACTGGCGTCCTTCCGCCCTCTCCGACCTGCAGGTAAGGGAGAGCACTGGGTGGGGAAGGGGTCACAGGAAGCCGTTCAGCCTGCTCAAGCTCAGTGATTATGATAGACATATACCACAGATATGATAACAGACATTCATCTTTGTCCTACACGAGTTCAGCCTCCTCAAGCTCAGTGACTATATTATGATAGACATATACCACAGATAAAATGATTACATACGTTCCTCTTTGTTCTTACAGGAGTTCAGCCTCCTCAAGCTCAGTGACTATATTATGATAGACATATACCACAGATATGATTACATACGTTCCTCTTTTTCTTACAGGAGTTCAGCCTCCTCAAGCTCAGTGACTATATTATGATAGACATATACAACATATATGGTAACAGACGTTCCTCTTTGTCCCACAGGAGTTCAGCCTCTTCAAGCTCAGTGACTATAATTATTATGATAGACATATACCACAGATATGATTACATACGTTCCTCTTTTTCTTACAGGAGTTCAGCCTCCTCAAGCTCAGTGACTACATAATGATAGACATAGACCACATATATCACAACAGACATTCTTCTTTGTCTTACAGGAGTTCAGCCTCCTCAAGTTCAGTGACAACATAATGATAGATATAGACCACATATATACCTCTTTGTCCCACAGGAGTTCAGCCTCCTCAAGCTCGGTGGCTATGCTGTACGCAGCAAGGACAGCCTGGTCAGCCTCAGTGACGCTGTGCGCGAGGAGCTGGCGGCCCGCTATACCCTCAGTGCGGCCTCTCTGGCCCAGGACCTCAGGCCTCTGGTGGAACTGGTGGACAGCGAGATGGGCCAGGTGGCCTCCCAGCTGCAGGTGCTGAGGAAGCAGCTGAACCGATTCTACCGCCGTAGTCCTCTCCTGCAGAACGCGGGCAGCGCCGTCACTGAACGCTTCCTGGCCCTGCAGTAAGTTGACAACAATGCTAGGGCTGGGGGGTCTGTGATAATGCAGAGATAAGGCTGGGAGAAAACAAGCAGAGTAGATACATTATGACTCAAAGACACAAGCTACAGATTCCGTTAATGTTTCCTATTTATGCTACCCACTCGATAGATATGTGAATAAGCAGCGTGTATAATACAAATTTATGCAGATATATTTCCGGGAATTGTCCCAGTTTTCCTTGACTTTCGTGAAGAGCTCTGTGTGTGAATAGTGCTATTAGACAGGAGGGTCTCTTTTTTTTTTATAGATTGATTGAATTTGAAAGAATCGCTGGAGTAGGCCATTTTGTTTTACATAGCACATCAATATGAAATACTTTGATAGTGAATGGTGTTGCTAAACATAGTCTTTAATTGTTTTAATGTTTTCCGGGTGAAGTCTTTGCTTAAATTACATCATATGGCAGGATTTCCAATCTGCTCTGTCAGGCAAGCTTCTTTTTTTACCCCAACCCTAACGCTGCCTTGTGCCACCCTCTCTGGTAATTAACTGAGAGCGCTTTTACCACATGACCATCCATGTTATGTGTGTGGTTTGCAGGCAGTACGTGGGTGAGGTGTCGGACAGTTACCAGCAGAGAGCGGAGATGGTCAGTCAACAGATGAGGGACACCCTGCAGGCCATGACCCAGTACCGGGCTGACATCTTCTACCAGCAAGCCGTGGACAGTCTCCTGAACTCTATGGAGGTGAATCTACTATATATCTCACTTTGTTCGTTTTTTTCTTGTTTGTTTCTGTCTTTCTCCCTGGACCAGTACAGGGCTGACCTCTTCTACCAACAGGCTGTGGACAGTCTGCTGAACACTGTGGAGATGAATCTACTATCTTTATTTAATTTAATTTCTTCCTTCCTTCTTTTTCTTTATTTCTTTCCTCATTTGTTTGCTCCTTCAATACTTCCTTTCTATCTGATGTTTTTTTTCCTCTGACTGCACTGATCTCTTCTACCACCAACAATCTTCTACCAACAACTGATTTACCTATGCTCACTAAAATTGTACATCAAAAAGTAAATTTTCCTGTTGACTTGATCAGACGATCAGTACAATCAATTCACCCATTAATTGATTCACTGACGCATTCACTAATTCATCGGTTGACGTTTCAGGAGCTGATTGACAGCGGGCTGGAGCAGCTGACAGAGACTGTGATGTCCCTGGACAACTATCTTCTGGCTGTCAGAGATCGCAGCGTCCGTCTGTCCAACACTGTCTCAGGTGAATAAGTGAACTTCAACATTGTTTTCTCTTATTTGTCAGTCCGTATGTCAGCTTAATCTTCTGTGTGTCACCACATGTTGTTTCAATCGGTTTCCAACGTATCAGGTCAAATATCGTGACAACATCATTTTCTCCTTGTGTCAGTATCTTTTGTCAAGTGACGGTATATCTTCTGTATTCTCTTATACTGGCACAAGAGCTTGCTAAAGCATCGTAGCCTATAACCGTTAGTTTGGAATGGCGGTCATAATAATCATGCAAACTCCAAAAGCTTTGACATAGTAAGCCTTTGAGGGTTGTTTTTTCTGCGGCGGCTTTCTGCAGCACGAGATACACATTAACTCAGAATTTGCATCGTTTATTGTGCATACAACATTCTTTAGCTGTTTATAGTCACCATATCAGGCGTTGCAACCTTTCTCATGTTCACAACGCCCTCTAGGTGTTCACACTCACTATATCAGACCATACAACGGTTTGTTTAGCAAATGCTGCACACAGCATCTTCTGCCAGTTTATAGGCATGCACAGTTATCCACACCTTATAGCGTTGATCGTGCACATAACATCCTCGGACGTTTTTTTCCTCATTCATTACCGTTTCTTTTTACAGACGCTGCCCACATCATTTTCAGCCAGTTTATGCAAACTTACCCATACCTTAGAGAGTTGCTTACGCACATTTAGCATCATGTAGTATTGTACGTTCTACCACTAACCCAGAACGTTACCATTTCTCTGTGCAGAAGCTGCCCACAACATCAGCAACCACCCCCACCTGCTGTACCTGAAGCACTCCCTGAACCCCACCCCCTACCTCCACTCCCTCACACACAAGCTGGCCGCAGTACGCATGCCCGAGGAGTACAGTGCCGCCATCTACCAGGCCTCCAGCCATGTGAATGACGTCATGGCCGACGTTCTGAACCAAGAGAAAGTGAAACAGATCAGAGCGGCTTACAACGAGATTTACCAACAGGTGAATTTACAACCAACCCCCCCCAAAAAAAAACCCGGTAATATTTGTAAATGAGACCTCTTGTTGTTGAATAGGGTTTTCAAAACCAGATTAAGTATGATTTACTTAGTAGTGATACCACATTGGTGAATAGTGTTGCATGTTTCCATTCAGTACACCCAACGTTTATAGAATCTAAAAGATAATGGACTGCTTTCTGAATGTTTCGCATTGATATGTTTTGGAAAATATTTGCCTTTGTCCATAAAGCGCCAAGAGCATTTCTCAAGCGGCTAGTTGTTAATGTGCCTTACTGGAGTTTAAATTAAAACAAGAGCATCATACTCACTCTTCGATATCTGATCAAAACGGTAGTTTCTGACACATGATGGCATGCATCTGATGAACGTGGATATTGAAACAAAGTTATGCAAGCAATTGATTGTAAAATGTGCATGATGAATGTCTGCTAAAAGTAAAGCTTCATGCAAACTGTCAGTCGTAGATTATGATTGCATGTATTCAAACCAAAACGCCACATTATCATCCGTATAAGCATGTCTGATTGTATGTATGTCATGTCTTATTGTCTAATGTTTTGTCCTTGCAGGGTGTGGGGGCCTACCATTACTGGCAGGTGGAGGAGAACCTCAAGAAGCACCTGCTCAGTATCACTCTATCAGTCGTTCTTTGTGTCTTAATGTATACTGCTCTATCCTTGCAGTAAGTGCACCAAGCCTTAAAATATACTGTTCTATCCTTGCAGGGAGTGTGGGCCTACCATTACTGGCAGGTGGAGGAGAACCTCAAGAAGCACCTGCTCAGTATTACTCTATCAGTCGTTCTTTGTGTCTTAATGTATACTGCTCTATCCTTGCAGTAAGTGCATCAAGTCTTAAAGTATACTGTTCTAATCCTTTCAGGGAGTGTGGGCCTACCATTACTGGCAGGTGGAGGAGAACCTCAAGAAACACCTAATCAGCGTGACCACCCTTCTCAAGGAGATCGTCCAGGAAGAACTCGAGGTTTACACTCCCCCCCCGGTCATATTCCGTTTTCCTGCAAGAGAGTCACGTGACCGTGTGGGAAAAAAAAAAAAAAAAAAAAAAAAAAAAAAAAAAAAAGAAAAAAAAAAAAAAAAAAAAACACCGAGAGCAGGGAGAGGTTCAGGCCGAGCTCCGTCTTCCCGTCACCATGGAAACTCTGGACTCCATGCCGGATATGACGCCGCTGGTGGCGCAGTACGATGACGTCATGGATTCCGTTCCAGATATGGACACCGTGCAGTATTTTTATGACCATGTGAGTGTCTGGAGTATTTTTATGACCATGTGAGTGTTTGGAGTATTTTTATGACCATGTGAGTGTCTGGAGTATTTTTATGACCATGTGAGTGTCTGGAGTGTCTTATGACCACGTGAGTATCTGGAGTATTTTGATGACCACGTGAGTGTCGGATGTGTTTTTATGATCATGTGAGTGTCTGGAGTATTTTTGTATGACCATGTGAGTGTCTGGAGTATTTTTATGACCATGTGTCTGGGGTATTTTCCTCTGCGATTGTTATGGTAAACCTTTTATTAGTTGCTATTAAAGTTATCATCAATTGTCACAGTCTCTGCTAGACTCCATGTGCGCTTGATAGGTATTTTGAAATAGCAATATTGTAGAGGACTAACATTTCATGTATTGTTACATAATTACATTTATTGTTTTTAACTAGCTATGGGGCGTACTCTCTAGCGCACACGCGCGTGCGTGCGCAGGTGTTTGTGCAGAGAGAGAGAGAGAGAGAGAGAAGAGACAGAGAGATGAGAGAGAGAGAGAGGAGCGTAGAGAACCGAGATGCGAAAAGAGAGAGAGAGAGAGAGAGAGAGAGAGAGAGAGGGAAAGGGGAGGGAGAGAGAGAGACGAGGAGAGGTTGAGAGAGAGGAGAGGTGAGAGAGAGATGGATGATGACGAGGGACGAGAGATCCTACCGAGTGAGGAGAGAGAATCTGATGAAGAGAGTGAGAGGAGAGGCGAGAGAGAGTTGTTTTTTCTCTTGATGATGATTTTGTCCCATCGTATGAGAGTAGTTTGGTGTTGTTGCGCACCCTGGCTTAAATACGTCCAGGGATCATCCCGACAGCCTAAACACTTGAACATACTATGGTGCAAATGCAGCAGCTAGGGACGAGAACAGTACGTGTGTGACCGGTTTTGATTACTCCACCACGTGAGCAGCCACACGTAGACTCACTAACACGACTTCGGAGGATTTTGGAGACCGATGATATTATGCTAGGAGTTTATCATAGCTTAAAGACAATCCCGGCATAGCTAGTGTAGAGCAACATAGCAACATTTTGATGGTAGCCTTGCTGTTCCAGCTTATATCAATTGGTCTGACATTTGTGATAGTATACAATAATAGCCTTAAGCCAAGGCAGATTGAGAAGAAGATTGAGAGTTTATTAGAGATGTGTAAGATTGCCCAGGAGTTTGTTTCCTGTGAAACATTCGTCAGGCATTGCGCGCATCATGCGATATATACTAAATTGGCTGTAACGCATGCTATGCATATTGTGCTTGTTTTACATTGATACAGACTCAAATGGCTTTTATCATTGGTTGGCATTAGCCTGTATTGTAGGGGGCCAACAGTAACATGGAAGCAGTACAGTAGGTTTTTTTTCTACAGTAATGGAAAATCATGGTACAGTCGAGTCTCTTGTTGAGAATCTTAAGTGCCAGCCACACTTCCACTGACTCGTAAACGACTGTACGATACGATTCGATCGCGTGTCCTCTAAGAACAGATGTGATTGGCGCATAAAGATCACGTGATCGAATCGTATCGTACAGTCACGATTTTAGCCGACGTGTGGCTGGCCCTTTCTACACATCAACGATGATATATACAATTTGCACTGGCTCTGCTGCTGCAGCCAAAAGGGATGGGCTTTCGCTTTTGGGGACCTCTCCTCAAAGCCAGCGTCAGCTGAAGCCGTTCGTCCTCAAATCCATTTGGCTGAGAGAGACGGGGGAGTACCCTGGGCCAAGACATCTCCACTCTAAAAACCAAAAATTCTAGCCCAGCCCGCCATAATAGTATATGCGCCCTCTGCTTATCTTTTCTGTTATTGTCGCGGGAAACGACCAGACTGGCACATACATACACATAGGTAATTATTAGGCATTAGGTATTAGGTTACTTTATAGTCACAGAGGCGTCTTTGAATTTCGGGTTGCTCCCACCTGGAGAGCGATACAGACCAAGTGAGGTGTCCTAAAGCATCGAGCATTGTTTTTTTAATTTGTCTGTTACAGTACGTTCCCGAGGCCAAATGGTGGTACAGTAACAACACTGAACAGAATGTGAGTGGAGTCTATTGGTTTGTGTTTGTGTTCATTGTTCTGTTGCTGTGTGCTGCGCGTGTGTGTGTGCGTGCGTTGCGTGCGTGCGTGCGTGCATGCGTGAATGTGTGTGTGTATGTGCATGCGTGTGTGTGTGCGTGCGTGCGTGTGTGTGGGAGTTCGTTGAGTGCGTGTGTTGCTGCAATATTTTGAATGTTCTTTTTCACAACAACGTGTCTATTCATGCGTGTGCGTATGTGTTTGTGTCAGAGGAGGAAACAATAAATATTTGTTGAAGAAGTTGAAGAGACTATAAGTTGTATGCATAAGTTGAATGAACATTAAATAATCGATAGCATTGTTGATATTGTAAAGAAACAAACTGAACATAATACATTTTAATGATTATGTGAGTGCTTTTCACAAAGGATAGCACAGTAGTCATTTGAAATTGATAATCATGGGAGCCTGATTTTGGAATAGGACCTAATGCTTTTACAGTATTACTATTAGGCTTCCATTTTAATGTAGTATGCAGTAGGTCTACATGAAATGCTAAGAGTCAGAACTTTGTGCATTACAGTGGATAAACTATTAAAAATATTAATGTTTATTTTTTATTATGTATAGTTTGTTTGTCCAAATTAAACCTAAAACACTTACATGCCTAACATATGTTTTACACGGTAGGCTACAAATTTATTTGTATTTGCATGTAAAACTGGGAATGCTAAAGGATCTATTTTCACTTTTTTTTAATTTATAGAATAGGCCTATAATAATTTACATTGATTTACTGACGTCAGTCTTTTGTTTTTCGTCTGAAGAATATCATATTGAATTATTGACAATATGCTTCCCCCGTGCAGAACACCACGCCCTCCAACGAGGCCCCGCCAGTGATGAGGAGACGATTTTACAATCCTCGGAAGGCTGTGGTGGCCATGCAGTAATGTGACGTCATCATCTGCACGTGAAAATACCGAATCCTGATTGGACGACCGACCTCGGCTATGTCTTGGAAATACGAGAACCGAAATCTATATATAATTTATAGATAAATGTATTTATTTTTAGTCCCCCAGCCCATTTGTTTTCCAAGTCTCCCACCCCTTTCCACCCCACCCCATCCTCTCCCTATCCGACTACGCACACGCTCTTCACCATAATTATGGATTTTGTTTTTTTTTATCCCCCAACCCATTTTTTTCGGTCAAGTCCGTTGGTGCCGTCAACGGGTCGACCCCGCTCATTCCTTCTTCGGGTACCGCCTAACTTAAAAATAGTTTGTATTTTTCGTTATGTAGCCCTGTCCTCCCCGGGCTTCTTTATGTCATTCGTCCACATCGTTTATATTACCCATCTCCGTCCTGGCTTCTCGTTTTAATCGTTTGCGCCTTACTTCTCGGGCGAGGTTTGGTCTCTCTTCGCGCATTCATGGAGGCGTCGTTGGGGTCTGATCTTCTTCTTCTTCTTCCCGCTCCCATTTCGCCTTCTTCTGGTTGCTTCTCTGCTTCTGTGTCTCTTGTGTACCTTTTTCCTTGCTGCTTTCTCTTTCTCCCCGTGCTTCATTCCTGCTTTTCTTTGCGTTTCATTTCCGCCTCTCTCGCTTGGC